>OX451735.1:29342167-30089324 GCA_948472305.1 Vicia faba
TGTAAATCCCCAGCTAATCATCTTCGATCACTATCTCCAGCGGAAACGAAGAACTCAACTCCTTATACTCTCCAGCAGCAGTCCAGGATTTATTTTCTCCAGTTAGAGAATATCACAATAGCATTGCATATCCATACATCATGGCATGTTCATACATATTATACAGCACAATCTCATTTATTTTGAGAACATCATTACTCAATACATTTCCTATATCATGACCTTACATACGACTAACTCTTTACCTTTCAGGGAAAGATGCAATCAAGATCTCACGAGTTATCTCTTGTTCAGTCAAACCGACACCAAGGTTTCTATTCCAGTCGAAGATATTCCAACACTTTCTCTATTTCAGTCAATCCGACACCAAGGTTTCTATTCCAGTAGAAGATATTCCAACATTATTTCTGGTTCAGTCAAACCGACACTAAGGTTTCTATTCTAGTTGAAGATGTTCTAAGACTTTCGTCTGGGTCAGCTGAATCGCCGCTAAGATTCCCCTGATTTCTATGCCAGTCAAAGTTAATCCAAGACCTCTCCCAGGATCAGTCAAATCGATACTAAGATTTCTCTCCCAGTTGAAGCTCTCACAAGTTTTCTCTAGTTCAGTCAAACTAACACTAAAGTTTCTATTCTAGTTGAAGATGTTCTAAGACTTTTGTCTGGGTAAGCCAAATCGCCGCTAAGATTCCCTTGATTTCTATGCGAGTCAAAGTTAATCCAAGACCTCTCTCGGGATCAGTCAAATTGATACTAAGATTTCTCTCCCAGTTGAAGCTCTCACAAATTTTCTCTAGTTCAGTCAAACCAACACTAAGGTTTCTATTCTAGTTGAAGATGTTCTAAGACTTTCGTCTGGGTCAGCCGAATCGCCGCTAAGATTCCCCTGATTTCTATGCCAGTCAAAGTTAATCTGAGACCTCTCCCGGGATCAATCAAATTGATACTAAGATTTCTCTCCAAGTTGAAGTTCTCACAAGTTTTCTCTTGTTCAGTCAAACTGACACTAATGTTTCTATTCTAGTTGAAGATGTTCTAAGACTTTCATTTGGGTCAGCCGAATCGCCGCTAAGATTCCCCTGATTTCTATGCCAGTCAAAGTTAATCTGAGACCTCTCTCGGGATCAGTCAAATCGATACTAAGATTTCTCTCCCATTTGAAGTTCTCATAAGTTTTCCCTGGTTCGGTCAAATCGATACTAAGATTTCTATTCCAGTTCAAGCTATGAAGCCCAAAAATCGACCAGATAATATCTTGATTTCTCCAAAATACTATGAAGCCTGGAATCGACCAGATAGTGGTATATCTCAAATTCAATCTATGAAGCCCGTAAATCGACCGGATAAGAGCTTAATTTCCCCATTATACTGTGAAGCTTGGAAATCGACCGGATAACAGTACAAAATACTACAAAGTCTGGAATCGACCGGATAGTGGTATATCTCAAATTCAAGCTATGAAGCCCGGAAATCGACCGGATAATATCTTAATTTCTCCAAAATACTATGAAGCCTGGAATCGACCAGATAGTGGTATAAGACACCGTGAAGCCTGGAGCACGACCAGATAATGGTATAAGACGTTGTGAAGACTGGAGAACGACCAAATAGCGGCAAGAGACACTGTGAAACCTGGAGCACGACCAGATAATAGTATGAGGTACTGCGAAGGTTAGAATTCTACCAAATAGAAGTTTACTCAGCCAATTATTATTGAAGCCCGGAAATCGACGGGATATTAGTATGCCTTAAATTCAAGTTGAAACCCAGATGCGACCGAATAACCACTTAATTCCTTCTGAAGCCTGGAACACGACCGGATAAGAGTTGAGAAATTGCAAATCCTGGAGCACAACCAGATAGCAAGTTTAATCTCATCTCCCCAGTAAGTCACTGTGAAACCTGGAGCACGACCAGATATCATTTAATCTTATTATCCTCAGTAAATCACTGTAAAGCCTGGAGCACGACCAGATAGCAGTTCATTTTCATCTCCTCGACTAAGAGATGATTCCCCAGTAGAGTAACGGACAACCGAAGCTCCTAAAATTCTATTTCTCCCAGGATAGAGACCAACATTCCTCAGCAGATTCCTCCTAAACGACAGGAACAAGAATTCTCATCGAAGGAATATCTCATAAAATATGTCATCATCCTGGATGGCATCTTTAAGACCATGTCTGACAGCCTTCTGTCATCTCCTCTAAATGGCATCTGTAAGCCCATTCCCGATACTACCTACACAGTCCAGCACCATCTCTGACGAGTGCAAATTTCTGGGAACTTAGTGTTCAATCATCTTCCACCTTCAGACTACGAAAGGCAGACAGCCGATCTACATCCTCAGGTTTAAGAAGATTTAACAGGGGCAGCTGTTGTACCCCAAAATTTTGCCTCTCATTTTATTCAACACATGCCCATTGAGGTCCTCAACTTGCTTAAGGATGCCCAAGAGTTGACCAGACAAACTCTCTCCTAAGACAATGTATCTCAAACTAGGGTTTCCATTTTAATCAGGGTGTGGGAACTCCAAAGGTCCCAAATTCTTTCCATGGTCCCAATATGTTCTCAAGATCATCCGTCTCAAGTTTCATGCCTTGCACAAGAAGTTTTCTCAATCAATTACCCAGATGCCTGAAAATCAACTGTACTAGGTCAAAAGTCAACTATGGCCCACATACAGTCAAAATTCAAGATTTTTGGTCAACATAAACATTTTGGAGATACATCCATCATTTGATCAAGGGGTGATCATGGTTCCTCAAGGAATTCCCCAAATTCATCAAAACTTAAAAGTTGCTAAATTAGGGTTTCTTAGGAAAAGTCAACCAAACTTTTACCAAGCATAACTTCTTCACACTTTATCAGAAATTTTCCATCCAAGACTCATTTTGAAGAGGATCCAATTCCCTATAATTCATATTCAACTCCCAAGTTAAAAATATGCACTCATCAAAAGATATGAATTTCTACATTATAGGTCCTTTTGAAAAGTCAACAAAAACACCTTTTGGGTCAAAGCTTCTTACATGAACATGGAAGACATAATTAAGATGAAACCAAAAGGGTTGTTTAGGTGACATACTAAGATTTCTAAAAAGTCCAAGAACACCTCTCTAGGGTTAAAATTGGAGGAGATATTCCTTGTCAAAGTTGACCATTTTTTGCAAAATTGCAAAAAGTCAAATATGATCAAAAGTGCATTTTTTGTCAAATGGGCCTAGCTTCTCATGTTTGAATCTTGTTTGTGACATGGTCCACGACCCAAATCAGCATCTACACTTTATTTGCTTCATTATTTATTTTATTTTGATTTTTTATTATTTAAAATTCAAATTAAATCAAATAAATAGCAAGAAATACGAAAGATTGATTTTTGATCTGATTTTTTGTAGAAATCAAATCCAATTAGGCTGGAAAATCATATCCAAATCGTGAAAGAAAAATTGAATCAAAATTGGCATGATTATGCTTGTTTTGGAAACATATCATACAAGAGAAAAATCAAATCAAATCTTGATGATCTTCAAAGATATAAAGCATTTTTGTTGACCTAATTCGTTCTAGTACAAATACAAAACATAACCAAGCCAAAAGAACAAGGATTTGCAGGCGTGAGAACCCCAAGCAAAACTCAAATTTTTGGACACAAAAGTGGTGAATCGGTTTCAAGGTTGGAGGGAAATTCAAAGCATTTCAACACTCTCAATCGTTTCCTAGACCTTCCCATAAGCTAACACGATCGTTTGCAAGCTTCCACAAGCCCAGAAACACGACTTACAGACCCACGATTTGCTCATATAATCTTGAATTTGATTTTACAATTTACGCATGATTAATCACTTTTAAGCATAGCATTGTGTTTGTATCATCATTTGGAACGTTTTGGTTCAATCAATTTTGCGTTTTGATGCTTGTATGCGTATTTTCCATTATTAGGGTTTGTTCTTGTGTTTTTGGGTTTTATCATACAGGTTAAATTGACCCAAGAAAAGGGTACCATCTTACTCGTGAGGTCAAAACAAATTGATTTGTGGTCTTACATTGCATTTATATTGCGTGCTATTGATTTTTGAAACTTGCAGCATTGTAGCTATGGCAACTTGTCTGTAGGTATAAGTATCCTGGCCGAAGACGACGGACAGGGAAGAAGACGGTGATTTGTCACCACCCCACTGGTCCATTATAAATCTGGCACGCGTTTTTATTATCCATGTTTATTTCATATATTATTAATTAGTGTTACTATATTGACAAGTAAAACAGATAGCCCAAATGGCCAGGTGTGCATTGCATTGAGTGGGAGGACCTGGGTTCGATCCCAGGTCCCAGCGTTTTGTTATTTTCCAATTAATTGATTGTAGGTTATATACATTACCCAACCAGGACTCCACCATGCACCATAATATCCAACCAATGGATTCATGATAAATCCAGATCCAACGCCTAACGCTCAGGGCATAC
Source organism: Vicia faba (assembly GCA_948472305.1). Classification (NCBI taxonomy): domain Eukaryota; kingdom Viridiplantae; phylum Streptophyta; class Magnoliopsida; order Fabales; family Fabaceae; genus Vicia; species Vicia faba. Next base: position 29,346,632 of record OX451735.1, read on the forward strand.
AATGGACATCAGGAAGAGCATCACATGGAATCTAACACAAGGACTCGGCTTGAGCATTATTTGGCCCGAACAATTCAACATACACCCCCTGATTTCTTTAATACAGACCCATCTCTATTCTTTTCTATTTATCTCTTTTTATTTATTTATCAATTATTTTCTTTTTTTACAAAAATAACAAAAAAATCATGTTTTATCATTAAATCAAAATCACAAAAAAAAAACATTAAAAATCATTTTTTTTATAAAATATTTTATTTCTTTAGTTAATTAGTTTTATTTAATTTAGGGTAATTTAATTCCCTTTTTATAATTTAAATTAATTAGAAATTAGGGTTAATTTGTACATAACCTAATTAATTTTTCTCAAAAATAACTTAAATATTTTTTCAATTAGATTTTTAGGTTTCTTAATTCATTCTCGCATTTAATTCGTCGCGCATATTTTAATTCTTTTTTCTATTATTGTATCTGCTTCGGGTTGTAATAGATTTAATTAGGGTTTTAAATTTCCGCATCTTTATTTACAGTCAAGATAATTATGTATCTGCGAAAGCCCTGTAATAGCTAGGACTTTAAACTTTCCCGTGTTTTAATTTCCGCAAACTATAAAGTGCCTAGATGTATGTTAATAGGATTGTATGGAAATACTAACTGTAAATTAAAACAGTAGATCACCTTAATTGTGCAAAGATTAAATAACTGAAATCAAACACATGCACATGCTCACTCCTAGGGTTTACTCCACTCCGGTTGCCTTTGGTAAATGATCATGAAGTATAGGGTTTGTTGGTGGTTGTCCTCTAGCCCCGAAAGATCTAAAAATGACCAATTCGGATGTTGCCTCGGAAAAATATCTTTAAGGCTTTAGGATGATTACTAACATTTCCTAACATTGCTTTTGTGATCGTACATGTCCCTTCGAACGTCCCTAAAAAACTCCAACGACGATGCTACCTATTTCTCAATAATGGGATAGAATTGTCTAAAGGAAAACGAATAGACTTTTTTCGAGTAGTTAGATTAGTTCTTAAGTACTTGCTCAAAACAAACAAACTTTTTTCACACCAACACTTTCCTAAACAAAGTTTTCAAAAACAACTTCATAACACTCTTGAGGACAGAAACATGGGTTAAAATGAAGTAAAACAAAACTTTTCAAAGCAAAGTACACACAAGCAATTTCAAGATGAGCAAGTACCTAAGAGCCCATGGAAAACCATGGATAGAAAGGGTGCTAACACCTTCCCTTTCTATAATCTACCCCCCCGTACTCTGAAATATCTAGAAAAAGGTTTTTTCTATTCTTTTTCCTTTTTCTGATTGGATAAAATAAAAGTCGGTGGCAACTCTTGCTTACCACGACATTTTGCGAACAAAAAATGAAAACCAGTATTAACATCCGGTTCTACCACCGTATCACACGCTCAGTTTCAACAAATGTCCATGGCTCTGGCCCAGAGGAAAGACGATCTGAAAGCTCTGATCATTAAAGAGAAGACTAAGAAGGCAAAGAAACCAGCTGGTGTCTTAAATTTCAGAAGAAGGTTCAGAGGACCTGCTAAGCGAGATCTAGATTTCGCAACCCCGTCAAATAAGGAGGACAATCAAGAAGAGAAGCCAATGGAAGAAAAAAATAACCCAGGGTCTGAAGAAGATGAAGCTGACTATTCTGAGGAGCAGTATCCTCCTGTTGTTGATAAATACAAACAGCTTGAGGACCGTCTCAATGCTATGGAGATCTAGAGGGTACCCGAGCTGGATTTTGAAGAGCTAGGACTGATCTCAGGGGTGGTCATCCTGCATAAATTCAAGGTCCCTACCTTTTCCAAGTACGAAGGTGTCTCCTGTCCTAAGCTGCACTTAAGGTCATATGTCAGGAAGATTCAACCCCACACTACTGATAGGAATCTTTGGATCCATTTCTTCCAGGAAAGTTTGGCAGGGACTCAGCTAGAATGGTTCTAGCAACTGGAAAGAACCAACATTCATAATTGGGAAGATCTGGCTGCTGCTTTCTACAAGCTGTACCAATATAACGCTAACCTCGCTCCAACTCGTACACAATTGCAAAGTATGTCTATGGGTTCCAATGAAGGTTTTAAAGATTATGCCCAAAAGTGGAGAGACCTTGCAGGAAGAGTCCAGCCTCCGCTGTCTGATAGAGAGCTGGTGGACATGTTCTTGGGCATGTCATCTGGTCCATTCTTTAACCGTCTGATTGGAAGCTCTTCTGCTGGGTTCCTGAACTGATACTGACTGGTGAACGGGTAGAAGTTGGCATCAAAATTGGTAAAACCCAGAGAGATGCATCCTCCAGTACTGCAAAGAAACCTTTCACTAGAAAGAAGGAGGTCAGTGCTGCTTACAGCCAAAGAAATCAAAACAAAACTAAACGTCGTTTGACGGTAGAGGCTGTTATGATTTCTAATCCTTCCTCAAACCAACAACAAAATAATCAGCACAGGCCAGATGCACCCAGAAGACAGTTTACCCGGATCAACATGACCTTATCCCAGGTTTTGCCACATCTGTTGAAGTCCAATTTGGTGACTCTAAAGGAAGCTCCAAAGAAGCCCAACACCGTGTCTCCCCGCTACAACCCCAATTCTCGATGTGCCTACCACTCTGAAACTCTGGGACATGATACAAACGAATGTTGGACTTTAAAGAATAAGGTGCAGGATCTTATCGAGGCGAAGGAGATTGAGTTTGACCTTCCAGAGAAACCTAAAGTAATAATTGCGCCAATTCCCAAACATGGCCAAGGTGTCAATGCTATTAAAGATGATCAATTTGTTTCTTCTATAGATGAGTTAGCTACTCCTCTTCTAACTGTTAAAGATAATCTGTTGCGAGCCGGTTTATTTCTGGGTCGTGGTGAAGGTTGCCACTCATGTATGTCTCTACCAGATGGTTGTTTGTTGTTAAAGATGGGCGTCCATCGTCTGATGGTTAACAAAGAAATTATGTTTGAGAAGTTTCCCCTTACAAGAAGTTCGTGTGAAGATGTCTCAATAATTACCATTTCCAACAATTCTCCCAGGATCTCCACCAAAAGACCCGTCAGGATTACATTTGTTCCCAAGTTTACTCCCTTGATCATTACCCTTCCTGGGCCAATACCATATTCCTCTGATAAAGCTGTTCCCTGGAATTATGGGGCTGACATCTATTACCATAGCGTCAAGCAAGACCTATTGGCTATTGAGGATAAAGTTGTTGAAGATACTGATCCCAACATCGACAACATTGTTGGGACCAGTAAAATTAAGAGAAGCGGAAGAGTTTTCTATCCCGAAATCTCTCCAAAGACTATTGCTACTCCTGTGATTATTCCTGCTGCTACTACTTCTAGTACTCCCATTGCTACTCCTACTATTACCCCTGCTGTTATCCCTGCTATCGAGTCGGCCAAGACTCAGGGCAAAGAGGAACTGGTTGAGCCTGTCCAGACGAAGGCGCACAAAGAAGTAATTCTAGAGGCTTCTAAAAAAGAAATGGAAGAGATATTGAAGATAATAAAGAAGAGTGATTATAACGTTGTGGAGAAGTTGGGGAAGACCCCTTCAAAGATCTCAATGATGGCCTTACTTTTATGCTCTGAAGCCCATGCTAAGGCTTTAGTAAAATTCCTGAAGTCTGCCCATGTGCCTCAAGAGACATCCGCTGATCAATTCAAGAATTGTATGGCCAACCTGACTGCTGATAATGGACTGGGTTTTTCCGACACTGATCTAACTCCCAAGGGGAGGAAACACAATGATGCCTTGCATGTCTCCATTGAGTGCAGGGGCACTACCCTAGGTCATGTTCGGGTGGATACAGGTTTGTCGCTGAATGCCTTACCCAAGAATGCTCTGGGCAGGCTAGATTGTGAAGGACTCACACTGAAGCCCAATAACATTATGGTGAGGGCCTTCGATGGTTCCAAAAGAATGGTGCACGGGGAGGTGGACATCCCTATCAAAGTTTGTACTCATACTTTTGACTCAACCTTCTATGTAATGGACATTCTCCCGTCTTATTCTTGTTTCTTGGGTTGATTCTGGATCCATGGGGCTGGTGTTGTTACTTCTACCCTGCATCAGATGTTGAAATACCCAGTCAATGGAAAGATTATCACAGTCCATGGGGAGGAGGAATACATGGTGAGCCACCTGAACTCTTTCAGGTATGTTGAAATGGACGACGATTTCATTGAGAACCCCTGTCAGAACTTTGAGGAGGTTCCACAAATAATTACTGCAACCAAGACTGCTACCAGTGTTCCAAAGACTACCAGACCTCCGCTAAAGATGGCTTATCTAAGGGACGCCAAAGTAGTATTTCAAGAAGGTGGGTGTACCATTTGGGGCCAACTTACAGACAATCCCTACAAATCTAAAAAGTTTGGTTTGGGTTTTACTTCAGGAGCCCAGAAAGCTGTTTGTCGTGCTCGCGCGGGGGGACCACCATTACGGATCAGCAGCCATTGAGTCAATGCTCTAGAGGACAGTGATAGCGATTGTGACATGGAAAAATGGATCTTCCCAACTATTAGCGATGGACTCAGCAATTGGGAGGCCTACTATTTTGTGCCTACTACTTTTATTCAGGAGTAATTATCTTTTTGTTTTTGGGATATGTAATATTTGAACAATTGAAACTTTAAAGCCTTGTGTCCTACCCGAGGCACAATGGTCTGTTTTGTGAGGGTTATTGCTTCATATTCATATAATTGGATGTTTTTGCATACAAATTTTACGCTCTTTGTTTTTCTTTTTCTACTTTTTACTTTATCATATACAACTATGCTCTTACACACACACACATATCAAACTGTAGATCCAAATCCACGCTGGATCCCATTGATAATGGTTCTGCTATTGCCAGTTATGACTTTGAAAATCCGATCTACCAAGCCGAGGACGAACATGAGGAAGATTGTGAAGTACCAGGAGAACTTGCCAGACTGTTACAACAGGAAGAAAGGGCAATACAGCCTCATGAAGAGCCAATTAAGACAGTAAACCTGGGTACTGAAGAGGACAAGAAAGAAGTCAAGATAGGTGTCAATCTGGAGCATAGTGTCAAAGAGCGGTTAATACAGATGCTACTTGACTATGTTGAGGTTTTTTCCTGGTCATACAAAGACATGTAAGGACTTGACATTGATATTGTGGTTCATCGCCTTCCGACAAAAGAAGAATTCACTCTCGTGAAATAGAAGTTTCGTTGTATGCGGCCAGAGATGTCAGAAAAGATCAAGGCTAAAGTCATGAAATTGTTCAATGCCGGTTTCTTAGCTGTCACCTATTATCCATAATGGGTTGCCAATGTTGTTCCAGTACCTAAGAAGGACAATAACGTACGTATGTGTGTGGATTATAGAGATCTGAATAGGGCAAGCCCCAAGGATGACTTTATGCTTCCCCATATTGATGTTCTGGTTGACAACACCGCACAACATAAGGTATTCTACTTCATGGATGGCTTCTCTGGGTACAATCAGATCAAAATGGCACCTGAGGACATGGAGAAAACAACCTTCGTCACACAGTGGGGAACTTTCTGTTATAAAGTTATGTCATTCGGGTTATAGAACGCCGGAGCAACCTATCAACATGCCATGGTAGCTTTGTTTCATGATACGATCCATCACAAGATAGAGGTATACATTGATGATATGATAGCCAGGTATCAGACTGAAGAGGAGCACCTTGATCATCTGTAGAAGCTATTTGAAAGACTGAAAAAGTACAAACTAAGGTTGAACCTAAATAAGTGCACTTTTAGGGTAAGGTCTGGTAAGCTCTTAGGCTTCGTTGTCAATGGAAAAGGCATTGAAGTGGACCATGAAAAGGTTAAAGTTATACAAGAAATGCAAACTCCTTGTACTGAGAAGGAAGTCAGGGGATTCTTGGGACATCTAAACTACATTGTTAGGTTCATTTCCCATCTGACCGCTACTTGTGAGAAAATCTTCAATTTATTGAAGAAAGATCAAGCAGTGAAGTGGAATGGCGATTGCTAGAACCCCTTTGACAAAATCAAGGAATATCTTCAAGAGCCTTCAATCTTGATGCCTCCAATTGAAGTAAGACCTCTAATCATGTACTTAACAATAATATAGAACTCAATGGGGTGTGTGTTGGGGCAGTATGACGAGTCTGGTCGAAAAGAGCATGCAATATACTACCTTAGCAAAACGTTTACCGATTGTGAAACAAGATATTCACTGCTCGAGAAAACTTGTTGTGCTTTGGCATGGGCTGCTCGCCAACTAAGACGATATATGTTGACTCACACTACCTTGTTGATATCTAAAATGGATCCTATCAAATACATCTTTGAGATGCCCGCTCTCTCCAAAAGAATAGCAAGATGGCAAATGATCTTGACCGAATATGACATTCATTATACAACCCAGAAAGCAATTAAGGGAAGTGTATTAGCTGATCATTTAGCTCATCAGGCTGTGGATGACTACCAATCCATGAATTTTGAGTTCCCAAACAAGAACATCATGTTATTAACCAATTGTGAAGAACCTGGACCGGATGAAGGACCTGAAAAAGGATCCCGATGGACTATGGTTTTTGACGGAGCTTCCAACGCTCTTGGTAATGGCATTGGTGTTGTGATCATATCTCCTGAAGGCTGTCATACTCCTTTCACTGTCAGATTATGTTTCGATGGTACCAATGATGTGGCTGAGTATGAATCATGTATTATGGGTCTCAAAGTTGCGATCGAATTAAGGATAAAATTCTTGAGTGTATTTGGAGACTCGGCCTTAGTGATCAGTCAAATCAAAGGATAATGGGACACGAAGCATCCTAATCTCATCCCTTACAGAGAGCATGTGTTGACACTGATTCCACACTTTGAAGAAGTCACTTTTGAGCATTTTCCGTGAGAGGAAAATCAACTAGCGGACGCGCTAGCTACTATGTCATCCATGTTCAAGGTCAAGTGGGATAATGAAGCTACTCAGATCATTATTGAGATAATGGAAGAACCGACATACTGTCTTGAGATTGATACCGAAGAAGTAGTGGAGAAACCTTGGTTCCATGAAAGATATCTCGAAGCCCAAGAGTATCCTGAGGGAGCTTCAGTCAATGATAAGAAGTTCCTAAGAAGGTTCTCTGCCAAGTTCTTCCTTAGTAACGGGATCCTCTATAAGCGCAACCATGACTCTCCCTTGCTTCGGTGTGTAGACAAGGGTGAGGCAGAATAGATTATGGATGATTTGCACGAAGGTACTTTTGGTACCCATTCTAGTGGGCACACGATGGCTAAAAAGATCCTACGGGCAGGATACTATTGGTCCACTATGGAAGCAGACTGTTATCAGCATTCGCAAACTTGTTACAAATTCCATATTTATGCTGATAAAGTACACGTGCCTCCGGTTCCTCTAAACGTCTTGACTGTTCCCTGGCCATTCGCAATGTGGGGCATCAACATGATTGGAGAGATTATACCTACAACTTCTAATGGGCACCACTTAATCCTAGTCGCCATTGATTACTTCACAAAATAGGTCGAGGCGGCCTCATTTGCTTATGTTGCCAAGAACGTGGTGGCACGATTCATCAGACATAACCTTATCTATCGGTACGGTATTCCAGAAAGAACCATTACAGATAATGGTACCAATCTTAATAACACTATGATCACCAAGCTCTACATGCAATTCAAGATCCAGCATTATAACTCTTCTACTTACCAGCCGTAGATGAATGGCACTGTAGAAGTTACTAATAAAAATATCAAGAAGATCATCCAGAAGATGACAGTGACATACAAACACTAGCATGAGATGTTACCATTTGCTCTTCATGGTTACTGTACCACGGTGTGCACATCAACAGGGGAAACTCCTTTCTCTGTAGTGTACGGTATGGAAGTTGTCCTACCCATTGAAGTCCAGATCCCTTCCTTGAGAATCATGAAGGATAAGGGGATGAGCAAAGAAGAATGGGTTCAGACTCAACTTGACCAATTAAACCTGATTAACAAGAAGAGGCTTGCGGTTGTCTGTCATGGTTAGATGTACCAAAAACGTATGATTAAAGATTTTAACAAGAAAGTCAGACGTTAGGTATATCAAGCTGGGGACCTGGTAATCAAGTGCGTCATACTTCCACAACGTGATCCCAGGGGAAAATGGAATCCCACATACGAAGGGCCATTTGTGATCAAGAACATATTTTCTGATAGAGCCATGATCTTAACCACTATGGACGGTGACGACCTCCCGCACCCTGTAAATGTGGACATAGTTAAAAGATACTACCCATGAATAAAGACCCGCTAGGTTAACTAACCTATGCAAAAATAAGGGCATCCCGGCGAACCAAAAGGGTTCGGGGGAAAATTAGGGGTATACATGAAAAAAAATTGTACATCAGGCAAGTCGAAAACCTGAAAAGGCGGCTTGGGCAAAAAAGGGTATCCCGGTGGACTGAAAACCCGAAAGGGAGGTCCAGGAAAAAGTTAGGGATTTAAAGCGTATAACTTTGTCCCGTTGGATCATATTACAGCCAATCTTCAGTATCAACTGTCAAGCTCAAGTGGTACTAATCAATCCAGTTAGCTTCAGACAAGCAGCAAAGTGATGAGACACTCGAAGACATAAAGGCAATAGCAGAATGGGAACCTATTGGGATTATTGCACATAGTTATTTTTCTTTATACACTATTTTGTATTAGTTTCATTCTTACGACGACATTCTCTTACTAGGATGTCCGTCTCCTTGTACAAAAATGCTTATTCAAGATAATACAAAGTTATTCCATTGAAAGTGCAAAACTATTTGTTTTTATTTGTCTTTTTTGTTTGCGAAAACGTCCAGTGATTACTTTTGAACATATGCATTTGAATGTGATTACTGCTTAGAAATATACGCATAAAAAATAGAAAGACAATTACTAATGGCTTTAAGAAAAAGGAAAATATTTAAGGGCCATCCACAAAATCCCCACAGATATTTCCTCCAACAGATACCTTCTCCAGCAGGTACAGGGGCAGAGACATCCTACTACAAGGTTCCTACCATATTCTCAGTATACAGCCTAATGGTGTCAGGTGTTCTTATATCCCCGGCGGAGCAAGAATCTCCAAATTACTGCTAAAAAAATTCCTAAGTGAAGTCGCCAAGCTTCTCAGGATTCCCCAGTAGGATTTCACAAAATCCCCAAACATGGCACAGAGTTTTCCTTCCCCGACAGAGTTTATTTCTATAAACGTTAGAAATATATCTCCCAGTATTCAACTTCAACAAAATTTGAAGACTCACATTCTTCACCGCCAGCTACAATCAGGGATTTATTTTCACTAATTCTGTAACACTATAATAGAACAGCTGACACGTTCATACATTGCATTCACGTATCATTCTACAAACATCATGGCATATGCAGCATAATTGCAGATATCGCAATCTCATCTATTTTGAGAGCATCATGCAATTCATACATCATGACATCGCATGAAACTGACTTTACCTTTTCGGGTTGAATTCGCAGACAGACGAATACTATCAACTTATACATAACAGTCAAAGATTAATGCCTGAAACCAGACGAGGAAACTATCTACACGACCAAGTGGTATGAACTCCTGAAGCAAGATGGGTTTACCAACAAATACAGCAGGTCAAAGATTAATGCATGAAACCAAATGAGGAACTATCTATGTGACCAACAATGCCAAGTTCCAGATTGATACCTGTAATAAGACAAGACAACTATCTGTGGATGACTGATTGTTGATTAATACCTTAAACCAGACAGAAAAACTATCTACATGAGCAATTAAAAATTAATACCTGAAACCAGATGGGAAAACTATCTTTCTTTCAAAGGTTAGAGATTAATACCTGAAGCCAGACAAGACAACTATCTCAACGACCGACAATTTTCAAGTTCCAGATTAATACCTGTAACAAGACAGGATAACTATTTGTTGATGACTGATTGTAGATTAATACCCAAAACCAGACAGGAAAACTATCTACATGAGCATATTGAAGATTAATACCTAAAACCAGATGGGAAAACTATTTTTCTTTATAAGGTCAGAGATTAATACCTGAAGCCAGACAGGACAACTATCTCAACGACCGACAATTTTCAAGTTCTAGATTAATACTTGTAACAAGACAGGACAACTATCTGCGGATGACTGATTGTAGATTAATACCTGAAACCAGACAGGAAAACTATCTACATGAGCAGATTGAAGATTAATACCCAAAACCAGACAGAAAAACTATCTTTCTTTCTAAGCTCGGAGATTAATACCTTAAGCCAGACATGACAACTATCTCAACGACCGATAATTTTCAAGTTCCAGATTAATACCTGAAACAAGATAGGACAACTATCTGTGGACGACTAATTGTAGATTAATACCTGAAACCATACAGGAAAACTATCTACATAAGCAGATTAAAGATTAATACCTGAAACCAGATGGGAAACTATATTTCTTTCTAAGGTCAGAGGTTAATACCTGGAACCAGAAAGGACAACTATCTTAATGACCGATAAAAGCAAGTTCTAGATTAATACCTGAAACCAGACAGGACAACTATCTATGAACAACTAATTATAGATTAACACCTGAAACCAGACAGGATAACTATCTACATGACCAAACAAAGAAATATTACACGGGTTTCTTCTCATGATCTCCAGATGCAGTCTAACACGAACTCATCCTGAAGCAATTTTACACGGATTCCTTCTCAATTTCCATCCGCAATCTAACAAACCTAAAACAGCCCTACACAGGCTCTTTTTATTACATTTTCAGATAACGGTTAATCTCATTATCCCTAGCAAGTCGTTGTGAAGCCTGGAAGCAGCAAACTCTCATCTCTCCAGTACAGAGATAACTCTTCAGTAGAGACTTGGACAATTGAAGTTCCTAAATTCTATTTCCCACAGAGTTTTCCTGAAGTAGGAGAACAACAAAAATAAACCTTCCTCAGTGGACTCCTCCTCAGATAGCCGGAAGAGGAATCCCCCACAAAGAGACCTCTTATAAAGTCAGCATCTACTTTGGATGACATCTTTAAGCCCATCTCTGACGACTCTCTATTATCTTCTCCAAGTGGCATCTTTAAGCCCATTCCCGACATCATCAACCATCGATGTTACTTCAAGTGAGTGCAAATTTTTGGACACTCTAGTGTTCAATCGTCTTCCACGTTCAGATCACGAAAGGCAGACAAGCCAATCTAAATATTCAAGTTTAAGAAGATTGAACAGGGGCAGCTGTTGTACCCCAAAATTTTCCCTCCCATTTTTACTCAAGACATGCTCATTGAGGTCTTCAATTTCTCAAGGATGACCAAGAATTGACCAGATAAATTCTCCTCCTAAGTAGTGAACCTTTAACAGGGTTTCACTTTTCACCAAGATGTGTGAACTCCAAAGGTCTCAAATGTTTTCCATGGTCCTAATATGTCTTCAAGAATGTCCATTCCAAGTTTCATGCCTTCCACTACAAGTTTGCTCAGTAAATTGCTCAAATGTTTGAAAATCAACTATACTAGGTCAAAAGTCAATTGTGACCTATATACAATCAAACTTCGAGATTTTTGGTCAACATCAACATTTTGAAGTGATATCCATCATTTGATCAATGGTTGATCATGATTCCTCAAGAAATGCTCCTAATCTATCCAAAGTCAAGAATTGCCAAATTAGGGTTTCAATAGGAAAAGTCAACTAAAATTTGACCAGGCATAACTTTCACATGCATCATCCATTTTTCCCCAACCAAAGCTCATTTTGAAGAGAATCAAGTTCCCTACAACTTCTCTTTTTCCTTCAAGTCCAAGAAATGCACCATTCGAAAGATACAAATTCATACATTACAAGTCATTTTCAGAAAGTCAACAAAAGACACTTTTTGCCAAGACTTTTTACATCAAGATAAAAATTCAAATGCAAAATTGGTAAAAAGAGGTATTGAATTAGACATCTTGGGATTTCCAAAAAGTCAAAGATCATCATCATGAGATGAAAATTGAGCAAGTTATGGCTTGTCCAAGTTGGGAAAATTTGAGAAATTTCAAGAATTATGCATTGGACAAACTTGAACTTTTAGGTCAATGGCCTAACTTATTGGACTTCAAATATCTTCCTAACCTTATAAGGTACCTCTAATCTCATTTTTACATTGCCTTACCATTTTTATCTATGTTGTTCATATTTATTTTGATTTATTTCAAATAAATATAAAATAAATTGTATAAAATATTAAGAGATGGGCCTTGGCCTTTGGACTGGTGCTTTGACTTGTCTTCAAGCCCAAGATTTCGTGCACAAATGTCCATATACATCCAAGTCTCAACATGGCATGAAATCTTCATTTTTGGCATTTTTTCAAATTATAATCATGGCTTTAAACAACATGGTTATGGCTTGGATTCTTTCCTTATTTACTTGCCTTCTCAATCTCCTCTATAAATACAGCCTTCCTGCAAGCATTACACACACATACATAGACTAGAGAGAACACTCAAAAATTGCAAATAATATCCAAAGTTGTCAAGTCCAGAAAACGTGTTTCCATCCTTCCTCAGTCCAAACAAAAGACTCAAATATGTTCCTGAAGACACCAGGAACCTATCCATGCCATTTTCAAAGCTTGTAGCACTCTCAAACGACCGGATAGTGTCTCACCATTTTGGTATATTTTCTTGAATTCAAAACCTTTTATTTTGTTATATAAATAATTTCTATGTTTATGTTCATGTTTGTACTGATGATTGTGTATGTTTAGAGCCATCGCATGAGAAATTTAACGTGAGGGTGAATTATTTCCATTATTAGGGAAAAGCTTCAGACGAGATTCATTCTCAGTGATACAGGGACTTTCAGGAAAAATGAATACCACCATTGGATTCTTGGGGAAATTCTGAGGGGGGTAGGATGCTTTATTGATTTTGATATTGCTTATATTGCAGGGTTCGATTTTGAGGAAAACAGGGAAGATGGTGCGCAACCACCGTGCACGGTGGTTTGACTTCCTTGAGATGTGTGGCCATGTATCATTCGCCCATTCAAATGCCAGGGTCCCACCTGGGCGCGCGTGTTTTATATTCTGCCATTAGGATAATGTTTATTATTTAACTTATGTTTTGTTTACACATTAACAGATGTAAAGTCGTCCCAACGGTTGAGTGTGTGAGTGTTAAGGCATTGCATGTGTGAGAGGTCTGGGGTTCGACCCATACCTCTTGCATTTTATTTTTCCTAACTTTGCTTGCAGATCTAGCGCTCCCAAGTCAAATACATCCACCATGCACCTTCAAATATGTGTTGCCAAGTATTAGCATAGCCAGATCCAAGGCCCTTATGCGCAGACTACCATGTGTTCCCCAACACTCTTCCCTACTGGATGCCAAAGCAGATATGGGCTTCTCCTTGTTTGGGCCTGCGTTTTAGAACATTGCACCCCTCCCTATTTCTTTTGTGCCAGGTCCATTTTACTTTTTTTTATTTTTAGTTTATTAATTTCAGAAATCATTTTTTTTATTTAATTAAAAATCACAAAAATACTTAGGATTAGTTTTTAATTAAATAATTAATTTCTTAAATCAATTAATTAATTAACTTTAACATTTTTTTTAAAATAAGTTAGAACTTAGGGTTTAATTTATGTTTAAATTATTTTCTCAAATAAAAATGCAAAAAATATTAGAATTAATTTTCTTTCGTTTGATTAGAATTAACCTTAATTAATAATCATTTTCTTTTATTTAATTAATTAGGATTAAATTTAGTTTTTCTGATTTAATTTAATTTAAGTATTTTCTTAAAATAAACAAATAAACAACAAAAAGATTTTTTTTTTTACTTAGAACTTTTTTAGGATTTAGACGTTCCTTTCGACTCGCGCACATTATTATGTTTTATTTTTTTTCCAAATTATTATAACTGCTCACAGTCTGTAATAGCTTAATTTAGGATTTTTCTTTACTGCTTTTATTTCCCCCATTTTTGGACATGTAAATACCCCTCCCCGAAGCATTGTAATAACTTAGATTTAAATTACGGCAATTTAAATTTCTGTACATATTTAAACTGTTTAGATGCATGATAATAGGATTGTATGACCAGATTAATAATCAAACGTTAGCATACCTAACATCTAAGACAAAAATAACTGAATATAACACACCTTGCACATATACACCTCTAGGGTACGCACACTTTGGTTGCCTTCGGAAATAGTCACAACTCTCGAAACGTGAGAGATTTTAGTGGCTACCCTCCGGTTCAAAAGATCATAAGTCCCTCGATGACCCTCTCGATGTTGCCTCGGTAAAAATATGATCTTAGAACCCTAGGGTAGTTACTAAAGTTTCTTGCTCGGTTGCCTTTGTGGCTGTATAACGTCCCTTCGAATGTCCCTCAAACATCAAACGACTAGGGCTACCTACTCACTAATAGTAGGATAGCACTGTCTAAAGGAAAAGAGGAAAAGAACAACCTTTTGAGTAAAAGTAGATAGTTCCTAGATGTTATGCTCAAACAATTTTTACACTTACACAAAACCTGTTTCAAAATCATTTTCAAACACTTTGTATACGTTCTCTACTATTCCGAGAAAAATTACAAAGTTTACCGTACTAAGGCGCTTTCAAAAATGATTTTCAAAAACACACAAAGCACAAGGTATTTCAAAATGAGCTAAGCATCTAAGAGCCCGTAGATAACTACGGATGGAAAGGGTGCTAACACCTTCCCTTTCCATAATCTACCCCCCTTACTCAAAAGACTCTCGAAAGGTCTTTTTCTGTTCTTTTCACCCTTTCCTTTGTTGGATAACAGAAAAGTCGGTGGTGACTCTTGCTTATTGCAACATTTACGAATACAAACGCAAAACCAGTATAATAGTCAATTCTGCCACCGCATCACACACTCTAACTGCGTTCCTGAAAAACTCTCCTGAAAGAAGTGAACCCATAATTTCCTATCAGCTGTATGGGGTTGAATCTTCCTGACGTAAGACCTCTGATGAAGCTTTGGACATGAAACACTGTCATATTTTGAAAAGGTGGGAACCTTGAACTTATGTGGGATGACCACTCCTGAGACCAACTCTAGCTCTTCAAAGTCCAAACCAGGTACCCTCTGAATCTCTGTAGCATTGGAACGATCTTCCAGTTGTTTACACTTATCACCAGTAGGAGGATATTGTTCCTCAGAATAGTCTGCTTCCTCTTCATCAGTCTCCGGGTTATTATCTTCTTCTTTCACCTTTTTGTTATCCTCATCTTGATTATCCCCTTCATTTGACGAGGTTTGAAATTATAGATCTCGCTTGCCTGGTCCTCTAAATATTATTCCCATGTTCAAGATGCCAATCTGCTTCTTTTCCTTCTTATTATTCTATTTAGTGACGAGAGCTTTCAGTTCTTCATGTACTTTAGCCAGAGTCAGGAACATATGTTGGAATTGAGCTTTCTGCGCTTGAAGATCCTTAATGTTTTGTTCAAGATCCATTTCTTTTTGCTGAAATAAACAGCGAAAATATAAGAAACATGTCTTGAAATACCTGCTTATGTAATGATATGCATGACATGTTTATGCAATGTTTTCAAGGATCTCGTAGGATTTAAACTCTTTTAATCAAAATAGAAAAGAAGATTTTTCATTAGTAAGCTCAAATGAAACAAAAGTTTACAAGAAAATAAATTAAAAACTTCTAAATCTTATAGGTTTCCCATGGACGCTTCCCCTTTATGTTGACATATGCATTAATGTTCTTCTCCTCGTGAAGCTGCTTCGTCAGTTCCAACACTTTCTTCTCACTGACATAGAATTTGCTCTCAAAGGTGTCACATTCTTCCTTGAGTTAAATCCAAGACCTTTGCAGCTCTTCAAAGTTTGTTGGCATGTTAGGATGAATAATAATGCAAGACTCGTCCCCTTGAACAATTATATCTAAGAACACTGGTAAGATGGCGGAATATGGAATCATAAGACTTTGAGCACGAGATCTTACCCATTTGAGGTAAGGTTCCAAAGGGATGGAATTCCTGTATCCTAAAGTCTTACCATATGTCTTCTTAACCATGCCCCAAGCGCGTATGAATCTCTGGAGATAACCTTGCAGATTCTTGTCGTAGTCAAACACAATACCCTGGATGAGCATATCATGAGGACCATCTCTTAGTGCGTAACCAAACTGACGTAAAGCTAAAGAAAGGTTGTAAGTGATGCCTCCTCTAATGCCAAGGAGTGGAACATTAAGAAACTCTCTGTAGTGATCAATAATAGAAATGTCTTCTTGAGAGCGAGAACACCAATAAATATCATAGTGGGAGAGAGACATTAACCTTTGAGACCATCTTTAGCCTAGCTTATTCTTCATTACCGATCAAGGAAGGTGCGAAATAAACCACCTATAGAGCAAAGGTATACAACACATAAGAGTTTCTCGTTTCTTCATAGTACGGGTATAGAGGGTATGCAAAATATCCCCGAGCAGTGTAGGCACTGGATTGTGAGTAAGGAAAATCTTGATGGAGCTCACATCTATAAGTTGGTTTGAATTAGGGAACAATACCAACCTATAGATTAGGAGGGCCAATATATCCTCAAAAGCATGGAAACTCATGGCGTCTAGGAACACTTAAGCCTTCTCTATCAGAAACTTTGCAAGAAGACCTTTAACCCCACTTCTCATTTCCCACTTAGATTCAATGTTAGATGGCTTCAAGTGCAAGGCTGTGGCAACATCTTCAGACTTTGGATCCTGTTCTAAACCTGTGAAGGGTATTTGCTCCAATATAGGCACTCAAAGTAGTTTAGAGAATTCTTCCAACATGGGTACCAACTGATAATCGGGGAACATGAAGCAATGGTGTTTAGGATCAAAGAACTAGAACAGGACGCTCATCATACCCTCGTCAAAACCGACAGCAACCAAACTGAGCAAGTGACCATGTCTTTTGTTGTATTGGGAACTTTCAGGAACCTTTAAGACCAATTCCCTAAGCTTGGAAGGTATTCCTATGAAGTTGATCCGGATGGCATTTCTGCGAGCGGAATCCATAACCTACAAAACATATAAGAGATAAATCCCCAGATCCTTGAAACTGTTAGTGAAAATGATATGTTATGATGTTCATGATGTTATATTCATGCTTAAAACAAAATAGTTAACACAAACAAGTCATACAAAGACCTTAGGTTTAAAGGCTTGCATGAGGTCTATAGGTAAGTACCCTTTTGAAGTTTAGTTGGCTCAACCTGTCCTATAAAATGGTAACCGGGTTCTAGGGATCTCATATCATTGATCTTTCTCTCAGGCATTGTTTTAGCTCAAGCATCTGAATTGTGGCCGAAATATCCCGAAAGTCCAATCTCAATGAGTGTAGCATCGAGTATCAACCAACTTCGGTCTGCACCAAAGCCGACCATATCACTACTTTGTAATGGCTAAGATGAGTCAATTTAAGGTTCTAAAGGTCAGTTAGTGCTTAATGACACTATGTGGAAGCCTAATGTTATCCTTGACTGACTCAAGGAAAATTAGTACAAGCCAAAGTATGACACTAACGTAGCTATCATATCATCCATATCGGTCTACTCCGTACAACCTCCATGACTTATTGCTACTTACCTAAATGTGTTCCCTGATCCGATTGTAGGATCTTTGCAAGAAAATACCCAAACAAAACCCTTAAATATAAAGAAATCAATGCAAACAGTTTAAAGCAAGTAAATATGACCTAAGCTCTTAAGTTAACCCCTCTTCTTAGGTATTTCATCCCTATAAGAGTCACCAGTTCTGTAATACGGTAGGAGAACTGACTTTTTGGTTTTATCCAAAATGTGCGGATAGTTGGAGTCGCCACCAACTTTTCTTTTATCAATAAAGGAAAGTTTGAAAAGAACAGGAAAGACCTTTGAGAATTTTCTGAGTACGGGGGGTAGATTATGAAAAGGAAAGGTGTTAGCACCATTTTCATCCGTAGTTATCTACGGGCTCTTAATCACTTGCTCATTTTATTTGCTTTGTGTGTGTGTGTTTTTTGAAAAGTTTTGAAATGCCAAATAATAAGGCAATTTTCTTTATGATAACTCTTGTATCAGACCTCAAGAGTGTTGATAAAGTGTTTTTGAATTTTTTTTAAAGTGTGAGGTGTGTAAAGAAATGTTTTAAGTTATGAACAAGCGATTAACAGTAACTACCCTTACTCAAAAGTCTTTCGCATTATTTTTCCGTTTCTTTAGATAGTATTATCCTTCCATTAGTTGGTAGGAAGCCCTATCATTGGATGTTTAAGGGACATGCATAGGGTAATCGTATAGTCATGAAGGCAACTCGTAAGATATTTTAGCCATTACCCTAAGGTGTTAAGATCTTTTACCTAGGAAACTTCGAAAGGGTCATCGAGGGACTTATGATCTTATAACCGGAGGGTCACTGCTAAAATCTCTTATGTTCGAGAGACATGACTATTTGCTTTTCTGAGGCAACTGGAAGGGTTAACCCTAGAGATGAAGTGTGCAAGTGATTCAATTCAGTTCATTTGTCTTGAAATTAGGGTGTGCTAATTATTTCTTTTAGATGCTGACAAGCAATCCTATTAATCTAAGAAATTAATAGTAATAATAAAACAATAAAGCCGAAATAAACATCCTACGCTATTACATCGCTTCAGGAAGGGGGTACAAACCATAAAAAATTGGGGATAAAGACAGTAAATAAACCTTAATTTAACAGCTATTACAAACCATGAGCATATACAATATTTGGGAAAATAATACATAAAATAATGAATGCGCGAAGATTAAAGCGGTAACAAAGTTGAAACCCTAAAGAATCTAATTATTTAATAAAACATTTTTTGGTATTTATTGAGAAAAAAAGATTTGAAATTTTAACCTAGTTCTAATTATTTTTAATTAATAAAATAAGTCAAAATAATTAAATTAATTAATTTGCAAAAATTAATTTTAATTAGAAAACCCTAAGTCTATTTTTTGTGATTTTATTATTAAAATAAAATTAGTTTTTAAAAAGTGATATAAAACAATTAAGTAAATAAAATAGAGAAAGAATAATAATAAAAAAACAATAGGAGAACTGGGCCTGATGTAAGAAGCAATTGGGGGGTATGCGTCTGAAATTGCTAGGCCCATAACCAGCAGCAGCCCAAGTTCATGCGCGTGATTCAGTGTTGCTGGCCCTTGTGAAGTCTCTCATGAATGCTTGGATCTGGATCGTTTGATTTGACATTGTGATGGATCCAATGGTGATGACGATAAAACGCATGATACGCGTGCCTGCCCCTGTAACATTGTATTTGCAAGAATGAATTAGAAAAATAATAGGCAAGACGCAGGGATCGAACCCCTTCCCTTGCCCATAACAACACCTTAACATGCACTGCCTCTACCGTTGGGACGATTTTACTTCCGGTAACATAAACACAATAATAAATATATAATGTAAATTTGGTCCTAAATGCTGACTGTACAACACACACGCTCAAAGTGGGCCCCTAGTATTTGAACGAACCAATCGTGTTGTCCCTTTCTGCCACGCATTAGTCAACGCCGGTCAAGCCACTGTGGGAGGTGGCTCCGGTCATCCCTTTTGTTTGCTCAAAAATCCAAACCTGCCAAATCTCAAGAAAACAAACATGAAAAGAACCCTACTAGACTAATTAGGCCCTTGCGAATCCGATGGCGTGGTTGATTTGCCCTGAAAAGGTCTGTATCCTGAGATACGAAGCTTGACTGAATCTTTGCCCTAACAATTTCAAACCTTCATCCTTGCGTTAGATCTCTCATGTAATGGTCACAAACAATCATAAAGAGCAGTATGAACATATGTATATACAAATAACTCATTTATATTGCATGATCAAACGATTTTGAGCTTGCAAAAATATACCTGACAGGTGACACTTGAAGGGGAGGTTTTGGGACGTTTCAGGCCTGAGTGATGTATGGACACTGGCTCCTAGAGGTCTCATGAGTATGATTGAATGCTTCAAAAGGTCTGAGAATCTATAGTACATCATATTAGGTCAACAAAAGGAGCAAGAATCCAGGGCCTTGAGTGCATGATTTGTTTCCAAAATTTATTTGAAAAACTTTCCAAATTTGTGAAAATCTTGTTTTAATGATATTTTCTTGGTTTTCACATTTTGACAGCTTGTTATGAGTTATTTAGGCCTCAATATTGATGGAAACAATAGCTTGCATGCCTTGCACCCCCGTCTTGCACTTTGTTTTAATTTAATTTATATTTCAATAAATAAAATTCAAGAAAATAAATAAAAGAATCATAATAGTGCATGGATAAGTTTATAAGTCGTTGAGTAGGTCAAAAACATGCTTGAACCCCAAAAAATAGGCCCAGTAACTTAAAGATGCATTTTTGCTCAAAGTTAACTTCTTGCATTTTCACCGATTTTCCCAATTTGCACTGGTCATATCTTGCTTAAATTTAATCTTTTGAATATGATCTTTGACTTTTTGGAAAGCTCAATATGTCCCCTACAATCTCTCTTTTTATCATTTTTGTATTTGGAGATTTTATCTTGATGTCATTTGCCATGACAAAAAATGCCTTTTTGTTGACTTTTAAAAGGACCTGTAATGTATTGGCTCATATCTTTCCAACTATGCATTTTATGGACTTTAGATTAAAAACAAAGTTGTATAGGATTGGATTCTATTAAAAATTAGCCTTGGTTGGGGCAAAATGGATAGAGCATGTGAAAGTTATGCCTGGTCAAAGTCCAGTTGACTTTTCCTAGGAAGGCAATTCTTGACTTTTGATGATCTGAGGGCTTTCGTTGAGGAATCATGATCAATCCTTGATAAAATGATGAATATCACTTCAAAATGTTAATTTTGACCAAAAATCTTGAAGTTTGACTGTATGTTGACCATAGTTGACTTTTTCATCAATATAGTTGATTTTCAGTTATCTGAGCAATTGATTGGGCAAAATTGTGATGCAAGGCATGAAACTTGGCATGAGAATTGTTGAGGACATATTAGGAACCATGGAAATCACTTGAGGCCTTTGAGTCTTTATGAAAAGTGTAACCCTAGTTGGAAGTCCATTGTTTAGGAGGAGAATTTATCTGGTCAAATCTTGGTCAACCTTGAGCATTTGAGGACCTCTAGGAGTATGTTTTGAATAAAATGAGAGGGAAAATTTTGGGGAACAACACCATGAAATCTCACAATTTCTTCAATATACATTTTAGCTAGGTTTTCCATCAATTGCTTGATCTTCATCAGCAGGAAATGAGTCGACTTAGTCAACCTATCTACAATCACCCAAATCGAATCATTACCTTTAGCAGTCCTTGGAAAAACCGACACAAAATCCATGGAAACACTATCCCACTTTCATTCCGAAATACTCAACGGTTGCATAAGACCCATCGGTTTCTAATGCTCAATCTTTGACTTCTGACAAGTCAAGCAACCGTAATCAAATTTGGTAACTTCTTTTTTTATACCAGGCCGCCAAAAAAATGTCTTTAAGTCTTGATACATCTTTGTAGCATCGGGATGAATACTCAACCCGCTTCTATTCCCTTTCTCAAGAATACTCTTCTTAAGTTCGGGAACATCTGGGATGTAAACTCTATCGCCAAACCTCATCACACCATTATCATCAATTCTGAACGTATGTCCTTTACCTTAGTTAATCAGAGTCAATTGGTAAACTAACCTAAAATCAAACTTCAGACCTTCTTGGATTTATTCAATTATACCACTAGTCAACTTCATCATTCCTGACTTCACACTATCAGGAGTTTATACACACACTAAGCTCATATCTCTGAATTGTTCGATCATCTCTAACTCTTGAACCATAAGCATTAACATATGCAGTGACTTCCTACTCAATGCATCAATAACTACATTTGCTTTACCAGGATGGTAACTCAAATTAAAGTTATAGTCTTTTAACAATTCAAGCCACCTTCTCTGTATCATATTTAATTCTTTCTAGTCGAACAAATACTTCAAACTTTTGTGATTACTAAACACTTCGAATTTAAAACCAAAAAGATAATGTCTCCAAATCTTCAACACAAACACCACCGCTTCAAACACTAAGTCATGCGTAGGATAATTCCTTTCATGAACTCTGAGTTATCTCGAAGCATAAGCAACAACTTGTCCATTCTTGATTAGCACACCACCAAGACCCATCTTTGACACATGGCAATACTGTTAGAACATAGTTTGATTCTACAACCCTCAGTTAGAGTTTTGATGATAACAAAATACAAGATTAAATGAATTATGGGTTTTATATTTGACATAGATGCTACTTAAAATTATGCTGTTTATTTACAGGAAACTCTGATGGAATCAGCATCAGAATATCAACATCAGCATCAAATGATGTCAACCAGAAGATCAATACATGTGCTTATGCTGAAGTCTGATGAACAGAATCTGCGCTCAACATACTCTGACTCTGATCAAGATCTTAACAATGTCATCAGCACTCAGAAGCAATCAGAATAAGCTAAAGCCAACACACTCTGATCTTAATCAAGCAGAACATTCTGAAGTGTCAACGGTACTGCATTCAAGGCAGATTTAGTTACCAACGGCTTTATTCCAAGACAAAGATCTTCTCAAAATGGAAAGAATGTTATGAGCATTGAAATGGAATTATTGGCATCAACATATCTTTTCCAAGAAGTATTTAAACAAATCAGTGAGAAGTGAAATGGCTAATGCTCTACAATACTCTACACGCCTAAAGCCAATAATCATCTTCGTCCTCACTAAATCAGTTTGCTAAAGCTCTCAAATTGCTTACTCCATAGTTCTAGCAATCTAGTTTTACATAAGCTTCATTTGTGTATTATCACAGTTGTGATATATAGTTTTTGTAGAAAACATCAAACACACATAATTGTTCAGTTATCTGTAAGAAAGAATTTCCTTGAGAAACCGGTCTGTGGTTTAGACTCAAGAAGGCTTTAGCAGTTGTTAAAGCAGTTTTGTATTCAGTTGAATATAGTGAATTAAGATCTCGTTGGAGAGAGGCGAAATCACCTTGACGGGTGGAATGGAGTAGTTTGAGATCAAACGAACCAGGATAAAAATAACGCGTTGTCTGCATTTGATTTCAAGTTTTAACAATTCAACCCCCCTTCTTGTGTTTTTCACATCTTCAAATACACCACAAAAGACTCACTCGGATTAGGAAAAATCAATACCAGAGAGGTCGTAAACCTCTTCTTTAATTCTACAAAGCTTTCTTCACACGCGATATCTCACACATACGCTTGACCCTTTCAAGTTAATCGAGTCAACAACAAAGCCAACTGAGAAAATCCTTCAATGAACCTTCCATAGTAACCTTCCAAACCAAGAAAACTTCGAATCTCAGTTGCAGACTTCAGAGTCTCCCATTGCAACACTGCATCAACTTTAGACGGATCCACAACAATCCCACCACCAGAAATCACATGTCCAAGGAAACTAACTTCTTTAAGCCAAAATTCACACTTCGACAACTTTGCATATAACTTATTTTCCTTCAACAATTGCAACACCATTCATAAATGCTCAACATGCTCTTCTTCTGACTTAGAATAAATAAAAATATCGTCAATAAAGACTACTACAAACTTATCCAAGTAGGAATGAAAAGTTCTATTTATATATTCCATGAGAACGCATGGCGCATTAGATACACCAAATGAAATCATAGTGTATTCATAATGACCATACCTCGTTCGAAAATACGTCTTCAGAATATTATCTGGTTTAACTCGAATCTGATGATAACCTGACCTAAAATCAATCTTTCTAAAAACACACGCGTCCACTAACTAATCCATCAAATCGTCAATCCTCAGAACTGATGATCAGTGGTTATTACACAAGTATTTAGCATTTATTTTAGTTATCGTTTACTTTAATTAACGAGTGTTTTATTTCATTTTGCCATATTTTATGCTTTGGTTTTGTGTTTTAGTGTTTTCAGGTTCAAAAGAATAAAACAGGACAATTCGGGGCAGAAAAGTGCAGAATTTAGAGTTTCTAAGGAAGTGCTACAAGAGCCCAACACGGGTGGCCATGTCACCTGACACGGGCCGTGTCAGGGGGAAGAATTAGGAAGCATGGAAACCAGGGGCTGACACGGGAGGCCATTTCGCCTTACACGGCCCGTGTCGCACGACAAGGCCCGTGTCAAAACACTTGCATGGAAGCATGATTAGAAGAAAGAAACAGAGGCTGACACGGGTGCCCATGTTGCATGACACGACCTGTGTCGGCCAAGACGCTAGGAATTATGATTTTTGGGGTTTTAAGTGTCTTGGATCATTAAGGTTACTTTGGACATTTTGCATTGCTGACGGATGACCTAATACTATTAAAACTTGTTTATGAGAAGAAGAAAGGAACTTTTTTGGCAGCAAAGAATAGTTTACATGGTTGAAGATTGGAGAAGTCAAGGTTTTTGGAGAGAGGGAGATTTCCATGCGCATAAGAAATTGAAGATCAAAGTTCATCCCGATCTTTGTAATGTCTATATTTTGTCCTGTGATTATTTTGAACAATATGAGTAGCTAAACCCCTCAATGCTAGGAGGCATCCCTGATTTGAATCTGTAATGATTATGAATTCCTGAGTTTCTTAATAAAGTCTTCTCTATTAGATTTAATTGTACAATGTTTTTATGCCTTCCTGATCGGAAAAATTAGGATTGATTTACGGTTCACAACCAGCTGGACCGGGGTTGTTAAGGTTTTTCTATAATTAGGCTATAGTAGATGTCACCTAGGACTAGGAATACCCTATAGTTACCAGATTTAACCCTTGATAACATAAAGACTTGACGCTATCAAACATCTCTAAGGACTTAGGATTTAGGATGGATGGTTAAAGGTTTTCCCACTAAGGACTTAGGGGAAGATAATCTAAAGGGATGGTAATTGAAGGATATGAACTTTTTAAAGAGATCAAGATTCAAGGTTGTTATAGGGAAAATTATACACCATACCATAGCATACTCCTCATATCTGTGAAAAATCCCTAATTTACATTATGCTTATTTTTATTTCTGCTAAGTGACAATTCCTAAACCAAAACCCTAGTTAAATTTTTTGTTTAATTGAATGTGAATTGAACTCGATAATTGAATGCAATCCTTGAGATCGATATTCGAGGAATTTCCCATTATTCATGCAAGGAAAAAAATAGTACACTTACTATTTTTCCCATCAAGTTTTTGGTGCCATTGTCGGGGACTGCCTAGTTATTGAGTGTAATTTGAGTTTAATTAGAATTTTGTTGCTCTACAACTAAAATTTCTTTTCTGTAATTTTTATATTTTGTTATTCCTGATCTTGTCTAACCTTTGCATGTGAGGAAAGCCCTCAGCTGAATTTCCTTTTGACACAGAAATCGAAAGAACTTTTCACACAAGGCACAAACAAGGTCGGTTAGTTAGACAGGAATCAGAAGGTTCATCAGATCATTCAGGTTCAGAGTCTGAAAAGGACAAACCAATGGTTGAAGACCCACCACCACCAGAGAGACTTCTTGGGGATTACGAAGGCGAAAATGCTCCAGCAGGTCAGCTGACTATTGTGAATCAACCGGTCAATGTTGCAAATTTTCAACTGCATCCTTCAACCATCCGCCAGCTGTAACACCCCATTTCTACCCGGCGGATAATAAGAAAATCAGAGTTCAACATAAATAGGATGCTACATTTTCAACTAAAAATCAATCTTCATTTAATCGCATACAAATAGATACATAACACTTAACTCAGATGAACCGATAACAATCTGATTTATTCTTCAAAATCAAATAACTTTTTATTGATAAGAAACAGAAGATACATACTCAACTTCAATTCACTTAACATCTTTTATTCAACTAAAACAATCTCAAGACAACAATTATTTCATGTAATCAACTTAAAAATTCAGCAACTGAAATAATAACCAACAACTAAACATCAAGCGTTCATCCCCCTGAATGCTACATATTAGAGCGACAACACCGACTCAAACTAACGAGGTGATAACTATCCTTCTTGATTACTTGCACGTTACCAACAGAGGGAAACATTCAAACAGAAGGGGTGAGATATCAAACTACATAATTAGTCATATGATAAATAATATATTAAGTCAAATCATATAAAATCACCACTTCACAACTTACAAACAACTTTAATCATAATAAAACATCAACACGACATAACTACTAAATTCACAGCTTTTAGATAATACTTCTCTCAACAAGTCAACAACATAAAGCAACAACGAATCTATCTTCACCACAACTCAAGATGCAACATCACATGCGACTCAATCACAATACACATGCATGTGGTATCATCGGAGCAAAACTCCCAACTTAAAAATTTCCAATTAATAGAGGCATCAACAAGGCATAAGTCTTATTCGCAGTTTACCAATACAGACCTTCACAAAATCCGCCAATACAGGCCATCACAAAGTATGCAAATGTATGTGACTCAATGAATGCACCATCACATACTAACAACAATCATCATTCATCGCAAGGCATAAGCCCACATCACCATTATTACCAGTAAACATAGGTAATTCGTCATCAACTAAAATTTATACAACTTCGCATTATCAACAAGAATTCACAAAGACAATCACAACATCACCACATCTCAACATTGGCCATAGACCTACAACATAATATTTCCCATAAATAGAGGCAATTCAACCAAATTCATATCACCTGTAATTTCATAATTTTCAGTAAGGTATACAACACAATTCCATAAACCGGAATCATTCAAATTAATTTGACTTCACTTGCAAAAAAACTTTATTCTACATAATTCTAACAAAACAAACCAACTAAAAATACCCATATGTATATACGACTCACTCCGAAAATTTCAACTAATTTCAATTAACTACTTTTACCGCCTAAATCTACAAATTCGGCTAATCGGTACTGTTTTATATACTGTTATTACTACTATTTATTTATATTGCTACTAATCAATTTATTCTACTAAATTATGCTGCCTCTATTATTTAGCTTACTGCTATTATTGGTCTCTGCCAAAACTACTTGTTTGCTATCTACAACTTCTATTACTACAACTTCCTGTCAATGACAAATATTAGTTATAAACCAAAACCAATTTCAACTTATTCCTCCTGTTAATGAAATTCTCCGTTATACTTTCTGTATGACAGTTTGCAATTTCTACATCTACTGATACTTCCTAATAATGGTCAGCTAAATTAGTCCATACACTATTATTTCTGATACTCATACATATACATCCTGCTATTCATTTGACTAAAGCATTTATTCCTGCAACTTCTTTAATCCAATCTGATACTAAATTATTTTACTAATTATATTAACTTATTAATAATATAAGATATGACATAGTCTTTCCACCACGCCTATATATTCTTTTGAGTCTCATCTCAGGACAACAACTCAATAATAGCCATAACAACATCATAACAGAAATACGATTTAAATAAATTGCAGAACAACTTCATCAACACATTATGAATATTCACTGACAACTAAAACTGCAGGACTGATAATCTTCACAGAATAACAATATAACCGAATCGACAACAATTCATGGCACAAATTTATACAACCCAACCCACATACGGTTTATCATATACTCGGTTATAGAGATTGAACCCCACCCTTACCTGGTTTGGATTGAAGGTAACTCTAAGGGTCTCCGATTGAATCTCCTCTTGACCGCTTGGTGTAACTTCCACATATCCCTCTTCTTCTCCTCAAAACCCTTATTTTTCTCTTCTCTGCAACTTCTCTTGTACCAAAACCTTCCAATATTTTTTTCTCTCTAGATCATAGTCAAAGCTGAAAATTTTCCCAAATATGAAGCTATAGTGCGATGATGATATATCCCAACTTTGACCTTATTTTGAAGATCCCAACGGTATAACATTAGTTGTAGGTGTCGCAAACGGTTAACGAATCAGGGATTGCCGATTTAGTGAGACTGCTACAATAAAAACGGGAATGAGTTTCTCCCATCTAATCTCTCACTTTTTCTCAATTAACCTAATTCCTTTTATATCCACTTAACCTTGTAATTCTAGTAATTCTTATTGGGCCAATATTCACACTCTCATATTTACTACATGACATCACTTAAATAAGCCCAACAATTAATCTTATAATGCCCCAATTTATTTAATATTATTAAACCACCATTTAATCAAATAATGTCACAGAGCAACTTAACAATAATTTGCAATATTGCTCAACTCCAACTAATAATTTAATTAAATAATTAATTAAATTATCGGTGCGTTACACCAGCTCGAGAACAGTTCTTTCACCGTAAAGATCAATGAAGATGCAAATAAGCATTTGCAGAGATTCCTCACCATGAATACTACTTTAAAGATTGAGGGGAACTCTGAAGAAACCAAGAAATTAAAGATGTTCTCATTCACGCTGTCTAGAGACGCTGAAGAGTGGTTTTACTCATTGCCTGCTGGAAGTATCACCACTTGTAAACAGATGGAGAAGACTTTCCTTGATGAGTATTTTCCCGCTTCTGTTTATATTTGCAAAAGATATGATATTGTGAATTTTAAGCAAAAGGACTGAGAGTCGCTAGGTGATGCTCATAAGAGGTTAAAGAGGTTATTAGTAGCTTCTCCCACTCAAAACATGGGTCAAATGGAGAAAATGAAAATGTTTGTGAATAGACTTCGAATGAAGATAAAGCAGCTTATTGATACACCAATTGGTGGCTCATCCAACTTTATAACAACCACTGGTGTGAATAAGATTATTGAAGCCATTGCTGCAAATGAGCATCTGGAGCTATATGATAGAGTTGTAAGCAAACCAGTGGGAGTGGTTGGTTTTAATTTGGAAATTAATAAGCATCTAAAAATTGAAGAAGTAATTGTTGCAGAAGTAGAGAAAAAGATGAAAGCAATGAACGTGGGTACTCAACAGGTAGCTCAAGTTCAACAGGTACATAAGGTAGCTTGTGAAATTTGTAGTGGACCACACCTTACAGTGCAATGTCTAGAAACTCCACAACAAATTGAGGGGATAAAGTTCTTGAGGCAAAATAACCTATATTCTAACACCTATAATCATGGGTGGAAGAATCATCCTAACTTCTCCTGGAAAGATCAACAACAACAAGCTCCTCAGAATGCAGAGTGGGAGGTGGATATTAAAAAGATGGCTGCCCATATCTCTCAATTTCAATAAGAGACAAGGAGTAATCACAGAAATACCACAATTGTAATCAAATATTTGGAAGTTTAGATGGGTCAGATTGCACAACAGGTAGCGTTGCGAGCACAAGAAAATCAGAAAAGTCATGAGAATGTGAATGTTGTCAAAAGAAGGAGTGAGAAAGTTGCTAGGGAAAAAGAAGATAAGGTGAAATTTGATGACACTATCATAGAAGTAGAGCTGGAAGTGAGAGAGAACAAGAAAAAATAGGAAGAAGTAGTATTACAAATCAAGTTGTCGTACCCATCTCGAGTTGCAAAGAAGGACACAAAAGAGAAAGAGTTTGATAAATTCGTCCAGTTGTTCAAAAAGCTAGAGATCAATATACCATTCTTTGAAGCAATCGAGAAAATGCCTTTGTATCAGAAATTCATGAAGGAGGCATTATCAAAGAACAGATCAACAGGAGAGGAATCAGTACCCTTTAATGGAAAATTGTGTGTAATTGCACCCGAGAGGAAAATACCTGTCAAGCAGAAGGATCTGGGGTCAGTTGTAATACCAATCACAATAAAGGATAGAACTTTCAAGAGGGTTCTGGTTGATTCTGGATCTAGTGTGAGTTTAATGCTATTATCAATTTTTAAGAAGCTAGGTATTAAGAAGATAAGCGGGTGTGGGTTTGATGATCACACCATCAAGCAGTCATATGGGATAGCTGAAGATGTATTAGTGGAAATTGACAACTTTGTTTTCCCAGTTGATTTTCAGATCATAGATATAGCTGAAGATGAAGATACTCCTATCATTCTTGGTCGACCATTTATGCTGACTAGTCGATGCAATTTTGATATCGAGATAGGTAATCTGACACTAAAATCATATGATGAGGAGATAACCTTGAAGGTGTTGGAAATCAAGAAGCAAGGTGCAGGTGGAAAAAATAAATCTTCAGTCTGAATGATCAAAGTAAAAGGAGAAAGCAACAGTTCAAAATCACTCCTAGAAGAAGTCTCAGGAAAAATCTCTCAAGTGGTATCAATAAAAATTTCTAAGCTCAGTCAAGAAGGAAATAAGAGAAAGAAGAAGGAACACCAAGCTGAGAAGATGGAAGTTGGAAGTGGCTGGAATCACAAATGGGTTGATACTTTTGACCTGAATGAGTTCTTGATTGCGAAAGAGACGAGCAACAAGGTGTGGAAGAGGAAGTACCCCCATAAGGGGATGAACCATCAAGCCATGCAACGTTAAACGATACGCTTCGTGGGAGGCAACCCACACTTCTA
Organism: Vicia faba; assembly: GCA_948472305.1. NCBI lineage: Eukaryota > Viridiplantae > Streptophyta > Magnoliopsida > Fabales > Fabaceae > Vicia > Vicia faba. The sequence goes on from OX451735.1 coordinate 29,377,159, forward strand.
ATAACTTAGTTTTTATTTTTGTTTTGTTTGTAGGTAATAAAAAGGGAGTCTTACTGGTGAAAGCTAGGAGGCAGCAGCATGTGTTGCATTACGCTCTGTGAGCCACCTTCTCGAGCTTGTTCCGAGACATTGGGGTCACAGTTTAGTTCAAGTTTAGGGGGGGAGGCTATTGATTTTTTTCTTTTCAAATTTTTTGTTAGTTCTATGCAAATTGATGTGTAAATCCACAAGTTGAAGTCCTCCAAATTTGGCTGAAAAGTTTTGTTTTGATCAAGAACTTGGTTCTGATAGAGTCCGGGAATAGTCTATAGAGACAAAGGGATGGTTGTTCGAGGGTAGGAAGTTTGGAATAACATGATAGGGATACGAGTCTAACGTGTAGATTTGTACCATAGTACTTGAATCCTAATAAGTATTCCTTGAGTAGTTTATCTTGACAGTCTGGCATAATATAGATTCACATGCATGTATGACTGGTTGAGAACTAAACAAAGTTGGCACCAAATGATGAAAAGGCGGTAAAAGGCAACTGGCTCGCTAAGTTGGGTATCCCTCACCATGTTATTTAGCCCAAAGGGGCTTGATTCCGAAACGTCATCCATAAAGGAAAATATATAAACTGAAAAGTTTTAAAAATTTCATCTAAAATTAAAAAGGAGCAAAAGCTCTTATTTGGTGCCTGAGCAAAAAATTTCTTGAGCAGTCTTGTGCGTGTGATGATCATCAAAAGTTCTCATTGCTTTAATTTTACTGTACGAATGAAAAAGGAGGAAAATCAGAAAAAGACTTAAGTACAAAGCATAGTTAGAGAGGTGTCTGAAAAGGAAGCTCGAGATTTAAAGGTTCTTACACAAACTCTTCGCGTCATGTAAACATCGAACGAACTGCTCTTTGATCAGTTGGAACAGATGTCTCACATATGAGTACCAGTCTGTTGTGATTCTAATGAGTTCTTATAATGGTGGTTTGAGGTCAAGCAAAAATTTAAGTTTGGGTGAGTTTGATCAGTGGTTTTTACACAGGTATTTAGAATTTAGTTTAGTTATCGTTTCTTTTAATTCTCGAGTGTTTTATTTTATTTTACCTCACTTTATGCTTAGGTTTTATGTTTTAGTGTTTTCAGGTTCAAAAGAATAAAACATGATAAACCGTGGAAGAAAAGTGCAGAATTCAGAGTTTCAGAGGAAGTGCTACAGGAGCCCTAACACGGGTGGTCGTGTCACCTGACACGGGCCATTTCAGGCGGAAGACTTGGGAAGCATGGAAACCAGGGGCTGACACGGGAGACCGTGTCGCCTGACACGACCTGTGTCAAATCAACTGCACCAGAGCATGAGAAAGCAAAGTCACAAACACTGACACGGGTGCTCGTGTCGCACGATACGGACCGTGTCAAAACACTTGCATAGAAGCGTCATTAGAAGTAAGAAACAGGGGCTGACACGGGTGCCTGTGTCTCATGACACGACCTGTGTTGGCCAAGGCACTAGGAATTCTGATTTTTGGAGTTTATGTGTCTTGGATCATTAAGGGTACTTTGGACATTTTGCATTGCTGAGGGATGACCTAATACTATTAAAACCTGCTTGTGAGAAGACGAAATGAACTTTTTTGGCAGCAAAGAATATTTTACACGACTGAAGATTGGAGAAGTCAAGGTTTTCAGAGAGCAGGAGATTTTCATGCGCGGAAGCAATTGAAGATCAAAGTTCATCCCAATCCTTGTAATGTGTATATTTTTTCTTATGATTATTTTAAACAATATGAGTAGCTAAACCCTCCAATGCTAGGGGGTGTCCCTGATTTGAATCTGTAATGATTATGAATTCCTGAGTTCTTTAATAAAGTCTTCTCTATTCGATTTAATTGTACAATGTTTCAATGCCTTCCTAATCAGACAAATTAAGATTGATTTATGGTTAACAACCAGTTGGACCATAGTTGTTAAGGTTTTTGTATAATTAGGCTATAATAAATATCACCTAGGACTAGGAATACCTTATAGTTACCGGATTTAACCCTTGATAAAATAATGGCTTGACTCCATAAGATATCTCTAATGACTTAGGATTTAGGATGTATGGTTAAAGGTTTTCCCACTAAGGACTTATGGGAAGATAATTTAAAGAGTTAGTAATTGAAGGATATGAACTTGTTGAAGAGATCAGATTCAAGGTTGTTAAAGGGAAAATTATACACCATACCCTAGCATACTCCTCATATATGTGAAAAAAACCTTAATTTACATTCTGCTTATTTTTATTTCTGCTAAGTGACAATTCCTAAACCAAAACCCCAGTTAAAGTTTTTGTTTAATTGAACGTGAATTGAACTTGATAATTTCATGCAGATTGAACTTGGGGGATTTCACATTATTACTGCAAGGAAAAAATAGTACACTTGCTATTTTTCCCATTAAGTGGGTACTTATTCTTAATCGTCATTTATTTAATTCTTTGTAATTTACACACAGCCTTATACTTCCTTCCTTCTTCTTGACTAACAACACATGAGCACCCCATGATGAAACACTCAGTCGAACAAACTTATTCTCGAGCATCTCTTCCAGTTTCTTATTCAACTCAATCATCTCAGAGGCCGACATTATATAAGGAGCCATCGATACTGGACTTGTACCTAGCACCAAATCTATAAAAAAACTCCACTTCACGTTCATGAGGTAAATTAGTCATTTCATCTGGAAACACCTCTGGAAATTCATATACAACCAGTAATTCCACATTCACATTCTTACCATTAATTTGCAATGATGTAAACATCACAAACATCGCCGCTTCATATTTCAACAACTCATTTACTTGCTTAGCAGACAACAACATCAATTCTCCATTATCACCAAACTTAGGGAACCTCAAAGTCTTATTATAACAATTGATGTGAACGTAGTTAAACTCCAACCAGTTCATACCAAGAATAACATCAATTTGGTGTAAGGGTAGACACACCAAATCCATCACGAAACTCTTACCATATATAGTCAAGGGACATTTCAAACAAACATAAGTAGTAGTAATAGAACCACTAGCAGGAGTATTTATCACCATACTACCATTTATATCAGACAATCTCAATTCCAACTTAGTAGAACATTCAAGCGAAATAAATGAATGGGTAGCATCAATATCAATAATAGCAACCAATTCAATATTGTTAATAAAGCAAGTACCTTAAATCAAGTTGTCCTTCTTGGAATCCCATGATCTGCTAAAAGCAAACACTCTACCATTGGTCTGAGCAACAACGTCATTCTTCGAATTCTGACACTAGGTACTAATATGACCTTTCCCTCCATAATTGAAATAGTTTGGACCATCGTTCTTGCACTCAAGAGCATGATGACCTGTCTTACCACATTTGTAACATCTCAACACCTTATTCTCGCATTCATTGGAATAGTGACCTTGTTCACCACACCTATAACACTTAATAGAAGTGGAAGATCCTCCCCCACCTGTCCTTTTCTCATCATAAGCTTCCTGTTTTCTTTATCAGCTGAGCATCATAAGGATTCTTATGATCTTGATATGGTTTTCCTCTTTTGTCATTCAGACTCTTGTAGTAAGCTGAATTAGCTTTGTTATCCTTCTCATAAATTCTACAGTTATTCACCAATTCTAGAAACACCCGAATCTGTTGATATCCAATCTCCCTTTTAATCCATGGACACAAACCATTCTCAAACTTGATATATCTTGAGAACTCAATAGTCACTTCATTGTAATATCGATAATACTTCACAGTTTCTACAAACTTCGAAGCATACTCAGTCATAGTCAAATTCCCTTGTTTCAATTCCAGAAACTCAATCTCTTTCTTCCAGCGCACATGCTCTAGAAATTACTTTCTCAGAAACTCCCAGCTGAACATAACCCAGGTAATCACTTCACCTATTGCTGTTAGCCTCTGACGTGTGGCGACCCACCAGTCGCCAACCTCCTCTGCCAACTAATAAGTACCAAACCCCACCTTCTGTGCCTCTGAGCAATCATGACCTGGAAGATCATATAAAACTCCTTGAGCCAAGATTTTGCTCCATCTGGATCGAACCTACCCTTGAAAATAGGAGGATGGTTTCTCTGAAATGTCTCCAAAACACGGGATCCATCATTCCCTCCAGCATTAGGCTGATGTTGCATATCCTGAGCAACAGCCTGCAAAGCATCAACAATCACAACATCTTTCCTTCCATCCATTTCTCTATTTCACGTCAATAACAGTCACAATGGTTAGAAATTATCTTAATAATATTCCACTGTCATACACTACAGACTCAATAACCTGGTCAGACGGACCAACCTGCTCCGATACCACTAATGTAACACCATTCTAAAACCCCACGATTTTCATGAATATTTTTAATAAATAAATAAACGTAAAACAACAAAAAGGATGTCACATCTTAACATAAGAATCATATAACAAATAATCTTGATGTGTAACACGGGTTGCAAAAACACTTTAAAACTTAAATAAAATCTTTGGTATCACAACCATTTCATTTTGAACTTCGCAGTGGAAATAAGAGTCTAAAAATTCTTCATAAAATAATCTCAATACCATGGAAGGTAGTTCAAATGTTAATAAAATCTTCACACTTCATGTTCGTAACATCATGATCCAAAACATGGAAAAAGTCATAAAATTAATACAAAATATCAAGATAAAAAATCATGCATGGTTCACAACCAATCGATCCCAACCCCGATGTTACATATCAGAGAAAGACTCTACTTATTCAACAAAAAGCAAATAAACACACTATGAAGCTATCCTCTAAGCTTCAATGAGCTATTTGTAATCACCTACGTGTTACCCACGTGGAGGCAACATTCAAACAGAAAGGGTGAGTAAATCATAATCATTATAAAAGACACAAGTAATAAATATAGTAGTCATGGCACAACAACAAGAAACCACACATATTTACATCCTCTTGTTATACTCACATCATCATATACTCATATTGAACACATCACTATATCATCATGTCAGCACACATCATCAAACATCACAATTAGCATCACATCATCATTATCATGTAATCAATCATCACAAAATGTCACATATAATGCAAATGCACTTCATTTGACTCATGCATATGGTACCAAAACTTTACTGATGACCCAGTCATCGTTATCTCCAAAGATCTCCACCAATAGGATTGGTTCCCACTTGGAACCAGAGCACTTCACAAAATTTCACTCGATCCACACTATGGTATTGAGGCCATCACAAGACCATATCGTCCTACATACATCATTGGATCAATATCCTGTAAAATGTCACTGGACCGAAGTCCTACAATATGCCATGAACGCATGATGCACAACAACATATAAACACGACCACGACTAGTCAACACACATCATCATTCATGAATTCATCACAACATCATCATATGATCATAATAAACAAAACATCATCATATGATTATAACAAATAAAACATCATCATAACATCATCATAACATGATCATATCCCAACACGGGAACCTAACTTCATCTTAACTTAGGTACTGGGAATATACTTCTTATTTCTCATTTTATTCCATCTAATTATAGTTCATTGGTTAGCTATCCAACTCTTCGAACGGCACCTCAAACCGAGTTCTAAAACTCAAGTTATGGCTCTTTGAAAAATCTGCAGCTGCCCATCGCTTCATGCTCGCCCAACGATGTCGAAGTGACAACACAAACCTTCAATTTTGTACTCCATCACCCGACGATACCACATCTATCGCCTGGAAACACACCCTTTGCTCCTTGCGTCTCCCAGCGATGCACTCCAGTAGCATCCATCTCTTCTGCCCCTCGTTGCCTCTTCGCTCTCCCAGCGATGGCCAAGCGTGTCACCACCGCTTAACGATAATACTCCATCGCCTAATGATCCTGCGCGAATAAGGTTTTTGTGTTGCAATTTCCTGCATAAAACCAGTTTCAATTCTTATCATTTCTGCATATTATAGGTCCTAAAACATCATCTAATCATAGGGTTTTCATCAAACATCAACATGACAATGTATTATACCTTATAGGTACAATTGTTTACAATCCAATGCCACAAGACATCATTTATTTCATCAAATCATCTCATATTCATCATAACCAAAACCCACCAAAAACCTACAACTATCTAAGCCTTAAATCAGTTATAATAATCAAGATAAACACCCCTTACCTTAAGATTATTGCTAGCTTTCAATTCCTCTTCATGTTCTACGATTTATCTTTGCCTCTCTGTGCCCTAACTCTCTTTCTCCAAAGCATTCTTCCAATTCTTTCGATCGCACAAAATAATCGTTCCAACTCCCAAACCTTTCTTATGCCAAACTTACCCTTTGGACCCCTAATATGGTCTTCCACTATTATCCTCACTTATTCTTCACGAATGACCATCTTGCCATTATTTTCTCTACACCACTATTCTATTTACTTAATCCAAATAATTCTAAATAATTGTTATTAAATCTAAATAATTCCAAATAATTATTTAAATCCTTAGCATCTCTTACTATCCCATCATTCACCTCTATCCCATCATACACCTCACAAGTCATTATATTAAACACTATATTCATCTCAACATCATAGTATACCTCATATTCATCGAAACATCACAAATCATTACAAGGACTCACACAAAAACATCAAAACATCATATATATCAAATACTTCACAATGACTCATATATTCATGCTAAATTAATTAAATAAATAATTAATCTAGAATTTGGGGTGTTACAATAAACCTCTAATGAAGCTCCCCCATGAGCTGATGGATTCATTTCCAAGTCCTCTGAACCATGCTATTACTCTAGCCTTCAAAGTAAGAATTAATAATTTTTATTTATCAGAACCTTTTGCTCCCCTGAAATTTGGGAACATGTTGATTAGATCCCCTGGAATATGAGTGGTATGTGGTGGTTTTGATTAATTGTTTCGTCTCCATGAAGTCATTTGATATGTTTCCATATAGCCTCTGATTTACTTTGGACCATCATCAGGAGATCCCTAAGTAAAGTGACAATTTCATTGGCAGCTTCATGTGCCTCCAGGACTGATACATGTAGTCTGCTAGCGTATCTCTGTAGATTCATAAGTGGTAGAAAAGTTTCTTCAATTGATGGATGTCACCAAGGCCGGTTTTATAGCCCAGGCACGCATCGGGATCAACCCCTACTTTCTTTGTATTCCCCCCAACCTAATAGCCAATTTTTAGACAAAATCAGGGACAAAATTAGTAAAACCAGGGGAAAAATTAGTAAAAACAGGGTACAAAATTAATAAAAACAAGGGAAAAATTAGTAAAAACAGGGTTCAAATTTAGTAAAAGTAGGGTGTAAATTTTTTCCCAGCCTGCCTAAAGTTCCTGACTCCGCCACTAGATGTCATCATAGGTGATACGTATTCAAGATGTTAAATAGGATCAGTGAGTGTTTCAATCGTAAATGGTGGTGGGGTCATAATTTCTTGGTTTAGGGAGGCAATATTACTCCATCATTAGGGCCATGCTTGATCTAATCCACCTCACTAAATACAAATTGGCATGTACAATTAGAGTTATGAGTGGTTATTCTTTTGGAGTTTACCATTATGATATTGAGTAATGTGTTGAATTTTTTATAAACATTCATTAAGATGACACCAATGATCTCATGTGGATCACATTTTCTCACACAGGTTAGAGGTGAGTCAAATCTTGGGTGACTTTTGGAAATTTGTTGGCATACTCTAAGATTTGTCCGACATCGAGTAGGTGGTACCTGCAAACACTATCATGCCCAAGTTAGTGAATATCGAAATTGTGAGCCCCTATAGGGTTAAAAAAAGTGTGTACCTTAATTTGACGTCCTCACTATCCTTTTATAGTAAGATCCTATGGTTTTTGGGACCTAGAAAATTATATACAGAATAGTCATCCAAAGAGATAGTTGTCAGAATACTATTCTTTATGTAATTTTTCGGTCCTCTTTCAATCATTTTTCTTGATAAAGTGTTTTCCTAGGAAGATTTTATGCTTATTCATGAGTTTCTTGAATTTACTTTGGATTCACAGCTGGGGAAATGACATCCTCAACATGACATCACATCATCACTTATCCGAATCCTCATTGCTCTTGATCGGATCGCTCATGACCTTTAGAAAATTATAGCCTTTTTAGGAGATTTTATATTAGGGATGGATCATGAATATTTTTTAGTCTTCTGTTTAGGGCAAAACAATACTAATTTATGATTTGTGTGAATATTTTGATTATAGATTAAATGAAAGTTTCAATAAAACCTAAAAATGAAAATTTTTAATTATGCTATTCAAGAATGACTATTTTAAATTCGTCCCATTCAAATATTTTTTCCTGATAGAAAATTACATTATTATTCTTATACTGATTCACAATTAAAATAGGTGCTACATTTAGTCCTTCTCACTCACGAAAGGATCTTCACATGGATGATGTTGTGATTCAATTGGACACACTGAATGTCGTTGATTGTATTAATGGAATTTCTGTGTATGTTGTCTTAGAGCCTCTGTTAGAACAATGTTTGAATCTACTACCCTGTATTTAAGTTTTGATGATAACAAAGTGAAAAGATATAGTATTTATATGTTTCATGTTTGAACTATATGCTGCCTAAAATTACTATGCTCTGACTTGCAGATTCGCTGATTAAAATAAGCAAGATCACTTCTTCAGCATCAGAATTTGATTTCATACACCAGCATCAGAAGTTGCTGAATCAGAACGTCAAGATCAGATGATCAACTCACGTACATGCTGAAGCTTGATGAACAGAACTGCGCGTAAAACACTCTGATACAGAAACACAATAGTTCATCAGCAGCGAAGCAGAATCAGAATGAGCCAAGCCAGAACGTGCATTGAAGAAGCAACGGTACTGTGCATTGAAAGCTAATCAATTCCAAAGGCCTCATTCTAGACAAGATCTGCTCAAAAAGGAAAGCTTGTTATTAGCATTGAATCAAGAATATTGCATTCAACGTTCATCTTCTCAAGTGCTATATAAACAAGGCTTCAAAGATTATAATGGCTAATGCTCTCAAAATCTCTACACGCACAAAGCTGAACAATAATCTTCATCTACCAGTTTTGCTAAACCACAAACTCTGATACTTCATTATTGTTTAGCAATCTAGTTTCTAAGCTTCATTTGTGTATACATCACAGTTGTGATAAAGTTTTGTAGAAAACATTCACACACATTGTTTTATACCTTTGTAAGAAAGTGTTGCCTTGACAAACCGGATTGTGGTTTGAATCAAGAAGGCTTTAGCAGTTGTTAAAGCAGTCTGTAATATTCAGTTGAATATAGTGAATTAAGACCTCGTTGGAGAGAGGCGAAATCACCTTGACGGGTGGACTGGAGTAGTTTGAGATCAAACGAACCAGGATAAAAATATCTTGTCAATTGCTTTAAGATTTCAGTTTTACAATTCAACCCCCCCTTCTTGTGTTTTTCACCCCTTCAATTGGCATCAGAGCGCCTGGTTCTGAGCTAAAACACTTAACCGTGTCAGTACAAGATCCAGCGTCAGAAAAACACAATGGCGGGAAACAACTCTCATTTCAGCAATGACAACAATGAGGACAGAGACAGATTCAGCGGCAAACCTCCAGTCTTTGATGGAGAAAACTTTGATTACTGGAAAGACAGAATTGAAAGCTTCTTTCTAGCACATGATGCTGATCTGTGGGATATGGTGACAGATGGATACACGCACCCTGTGAATGCAACTGGTCAGAAGATTGATAGAAAATCAATGACTGATCAACAAAAGCGTGACTTCAAGAATCACCATAAGGCCAGAACCATCCTCCTCAGTGCCATCTCCTATACTGAGTATGAAAAGATCTCCAACAGAGACACAGCTAAGAACATATTTGATTCTCTCAGAATGACGCATGAGGGCAACGTTCAAGTCAAAGAAACAAAAGCTCTGGCGCTCATTCAGAAGTATGAGGCGTTCAAAATGGAAGAATCTGAATCCATTGAAACTATGTTCTCTAGATTCCAGATTCTGGTAGCTGGTCTCAAAGTTCTGGACAAAGGATACTCTACTGCTGACCATGTCAAGAAGATAATTAGAAGTTTACCCAAGCAGTGGAGGCCTATGGTTACTGCTCTGAAGCTAGCGAAAGATCTCAACAAAATCACTCTGGAGGAACTTATAAGCTCCCTCAGAAGTCATGAGATAGAGCTAGAAGCTGATGAGCCTCAGAAGCAAGGTAAGCCTTTAGCTTTAAAATCTAACAGAAAATCTGAGTCTAAAGTTTTGCAGGCAGTTGAAGAAACATCTGATGGATCCTCATCAGAAGAAGACGAACTTTCCCTTCTCTCCAGAAGAGTAAATCAACTGTGGAAGCAAAGACAAAGGAAGTTCAGGAATCCCAGAAGATCTGATCAGAACGAGTCTTCTTCCAGATACAGAAGGATAGATTCTTCCTCTGGATACAGAAGATCTGAAGGCTCCTCCAGTAGCAAGAAGCCAAACACAAAAGACATCATCTGCTACGAGTGCAATGAGCAAGGACACTACAAGAGTGACTGCCCAAAGCTTCAGAGGGAAAAGCCCAAAAAGAAGTTTGGAAGAGAGAAGAAGAAAAGTCTCATGGCCACATGGGATAACTCTGACTCGTCTGAAGCTGACTCAGAATCAGATGATGAAAGGGCAAACATAGCGCTCATGGCTAACATTCCAGATGACAGTGAAGCTTCTGAATCAGACTCAGAATCAGACACAGAAGAGGTATTCCCTAACTTCGCTGTTAATTTTACAAAGGCTGAACTTGCTGAAAGCCTCAATGAAATTCTGGAACGTTATCAGCAGATTAGAGCCAAATTCAGAGACCTGAAAAGGAATCTTGAATCTGACTCTAATAAGTCTGAGAGTCTCAAATTGGAAAACTCTGAGCTGAGAGATAAAATTTCAAAATTAGAAAACTCTTTACAAAACTCTCAGAAGGAACCAATTTCTGAAACTCCCAGCAACGCTGATGAGATCATCAAGGAGTATGATCACAGTTTCCAGAAGTTCCTTGCTAAAAGCATAGATAGAAGCAGAATGGCTTCAATGATCTATGGAGTTAGCAGAAACGGCAGGAAAGGAATAGGATACCTAGGTAAGGTTCCTACACCTAAGAATGTCATGGATTTAACCATTAAACACACTCCTTTAAATTCACACTTTGTGTATGGTCACACACATGACATCAAATATACTAGTAGTAAGCACTCTGTGAAACCAAAATTCAACCAGAGTTTTGGTAAAACTAACAAATCAGGACCCAAGAAGATCTGGGTACCTAAGGATAAAATAATACATGTTGCAGATATCTTTAGCAGCAAGTCAGAAACACCAGTCATGGTACCTGGACTCTGGCTGCTCACGACACATGACGGGAAGAAGGCATATGTTCCAAAGCCTGGAACTTAAGCCTGGAGGCCACGTTGGCTTTGGAGGCAATCAGAGGGGAAAGATAATTGGCTCTGGAACTGTAGGTAATGGAAATCTTCCCTCTATTAATAATGTTCTGCTAGTTGATGGATTGATGCATAATCTGTTATCCATAAGTCAATTAAGTGATAACGGTTATGATATAATCTTTAATCAAAAATCATGTAAAGCTGTTAGTCAGAAAGATGGGACTATCCTGTTTAATGGAAAGAGGAAAAACAACATTTACAAAATCAAACTTTCTGAACTAAAGAGTCAGAACGTAAAATGTCTTCTGTCTGTTAACAACGAGCAGTGGATCTGGCACAGAAGATTGGGGCATGTTAGTATGAGAAGAATATCTCAGATTAACAAACTCAATCTGGTCAGAGGACTTCCTAATTTGAAGTTCAATTCAGATGCTCTGTGTGAAGCATGTCAGAAAGGCAAATTTGCAAAACCTTCTTTTAAATCCAAAAATGTTGTTTCTACCTCTAAGCCATTAGAACTTCTGCACATTGACTTATTTGGACCAGTTAAAACTGCTTCAGTCAATGGTAAGAAGTATGGGTTAGTAATCGTAGATGACTATAGCAGATGGACATGGGTAAAGTTCTTAAGACACAAGGACGAGTCACACTCTGTGTTTGTTACCTTCTGTAACCAAGTTCAGAATGAAAAAGATCTTAGAATCGTTAAAGTCAGAAGTGATCATGGTGGAGAATTTGAAAATAAAGATTTTGAGTCATTCTTTAATGACAGAGGCATTCTGCATGATTTCTCTTGTCCTAGAACTCCCCAACAAAATGGAGTTGTAGAACGAAAGAACAGAACATTGCAAGAAATGGCCAGAACCATGATCAATGAGACAAACGTTGCTAAGACTTTCTGGGCAGAGGCAATAAACACAGCGTGCTACATTCAGAATAGAATCTCAATAAGACCTATTCTGGAAAAGACTCCATATGAATTGTGGAAGAACAGAAAGCCCAACATTTCGTATTTTCATCCATTTGGATGTACTTGCTTTATATTGAATACGAAGAATTATTTGAACAAGTTTGATTCTAAGGCACAGAAGTGTATTATGTTAGGATACTCTGAACGCTCAAGAGGGTACAGAGTATACAATACAGAAACACAGATTGTGGAAGAATCAATCAGTGTTCGTTTTGATGATAAGCTTGACTCTGAAAAGTCAAAGCAGAATGAAATTTTTGCAGGTATAGAAATTGAATTTGCAGGTTCTGAAGACAAGTCATCAGAAGCTCTCAACACAGACATTCCTTCAACGTCTGAAAGGAGCAATGCTAGAAATCCTACAACTGCTGCTGATCAACCTCAGAAGAGATTACCCAGAAGCAGTTTGGATCACCCAGAAGAAACTATCCTAGGAAGAAAGGAAGATCCAATCAGAACAAGAGCAAGCTTCAGAAACTCTGAAGAAACTCTTATGGGACTTGTGTCTCTGATTGAACCTTCTTCTATTGATGAAGCACTTCTGGATAATGACTGGATTCTGGCAATGCAAGAAGAGCTGAATCAATTCACCAGAAACGACGTATGGGATCTCGTTCCCAGACCAAAAGGATTCAACGTCATTGGAACAAGATGGGTGTTCAGAAACAAGTTAAATGAACAAGGTGAAGTCATCAGAAACAAGGCATGACTGGTTGCACAAGGTTATAGTCAGCAAGAGGGGATAGACTATACAGAAACCTTTGCCCCAGTCGCCAGGTTAGAATCTATCAGACTTTTAATCTCATTTGCTGTTAATAGAGGCATCACTCTGTATCAGATGGATGTCAAAAGTGCATTCTTAAATGGTTATATAGAAGAAGAAGTTTATGTTCACCAACCCCCAGGTTTTGAAAATACAAAACATCCAGAACATGTTTTCAAACTAAAGAAGTCACTGTATGGTCTGAAACAAGCTCCCAGAGCTTGGTATGAAAGGCTAAGTAACTTTCTGCTTGAAAATGAATTCACCAGAGGGAAAGTGGACACTACTCTATTCTGTAAAACAGTTAAGAGTGACATTTTAGTCTGTCAAATTTATGTTGATGATATCATTTTTGGTTCTACTAATCCTTCTCTTGGAAGAAAATTTGCTAAGTGTATGCAGGCAGAATTTGAGATGAGCCTCATGGGGGAACTGAAGTTCTTTCTAGGAATTCAGATCAATCAAACTCCAGAAGGAACTTACATTCATCAGAGCAAATACATCAGAGATCTTCTGAAGAAATTTGACCTCTCAGAATGTAAGCCATCAAAGATTCCAATGCATCCCACGTGCATTCTGGAAAGAGAAGAGGTAAGCAAAAGTGTAGAACAGAAAGTCTACAGAGGTATGATTGGTTCTCTCCTCTATCTGACTGCTTCAAGACCTGATATCTTATTCAGTGTATGTATTTGTGCTAGATTCCAATCAGATCCTAGAGAATCTCACTTAACAGCTGTTAAGCGAATTTTCAAGTATCTGAAAGGTACTACTAATCTGGGTTTGTTTTATAGAAAATCTAGTGATTACAGCTTAGTAGGCTACTGTGATGCTGATTTTGCTGGAGACAGAGTGGAATGTAAAAGTACTTCTGGATGCTGCCAGTTTCTGGGAGAAAATCTGATCTCGTGGTCCAGCAAAAGGCAATCAACAATTGCTCTGTCAACAGAAGAAGCTGAGTACATAGCAGCAGCAGGATGTAGCACACAAATGCTCTGGATGAAAAGTCAGCTTGAAGACTTCCAGATTTTTGAGAGTAACATTCCTATACTTTGTGATAATACTTCTGCTATTTGCTTAAGTAAGAATCCTATTTTACATTCTAGAGCTAAGCATATAGAAATAAAACATCATTTCATTAGGGACTATATTCAGAAAGGTATTTTAAACTTAAAATTTATAGATACAGACCATCAATGGGCTGATATCTTTACCAAACCCCTTTCAGAAGATAGGTTTAATTTCATTCTGAAACATCTCAGCATGAAAGTATGCCCAGAATGAAAATGTTTTAATTCATATATTTATCTTCAGAATGTAATTATATTACTGTGAACTTCTGATCAATCTCCTTTCAGAAAGATAGAACATGCAGATTGTATCAGATGCAAGTCTAAAGATCTGAAAGTCTAATCTCAAAGACAGACGTGCTGATCACTACATCAAACAAGTGTCATCCAATCATCAGCAAATCTCTGAAGCAGAACGCGTGCACGCTTCTGAGAAGGCAAAGCGCTGATTGGGTGCATTGAGACACATGTCTGGTAACCGTTTTAAGTATCTTTCTCAAATCCCCCAAAATCAGCAAGCATTTAATGAAAAGTAATCACGCTTGTTAAATGGCAATCATTATTTTTTTTCTCTCTCTTAAAAACGTTTAATTTTTCAAAATAATTTTTGAAAACTCTATTTAAGCACATTAATCCTTCATTCTTATTCTTTACGCTTTCTCATAATCATTCAAGTATTTTCTGCATATTTCTGAGTTTATCTCCTACAAACCTTTTTCTCTCAAATCATTCTCAAAGCTTTTTTAGTGAGAACAATGGCATCCTCCAGCATTTCTGCAGGCAATCAGAAGAAAGAAACTTCTGAGCAATATCAGGTGCCCCTCAGAACTCTTCTCACACCGGTAAAGAATCTTGAAGTTCTCTCTGAGTTAATCATCGACTTCGAAAGTTTGAAGGATAATGGATTTGACCTAACTGAAGAAATTAGGGCTCAAAAGTGGGAGAGGTATTTCGATAGGTTGGTTGGACCAACCTTCCCAGCGCTTGTCAAGGAATTTTGGATTCACGCCAAGGTTTCCAAATATCTAGTCATCTCTTCTGTCATGGGAAAGAAGATTGTAATTTCTGAAGACCTCATTGCAAGGCTAATCGGTCAAAGTGGTGGTGGAGTCCGTTGTGTGGACATGGCTGAAAGATGCCCTGATATAGGTGTGGTAGCCAACAGAATTTTCACTCTTGGAATGCCCAGCAGCAAAATTAAGGATCTGAAGGATCACTGCAGAGTATGGGCCAAGATTGTTCTGGGCTGCTTCAATCACAGGAAACCAACAAGTTCTCCTGATTATATAAACGTGGATCAGCAATTTCTGATCTACTTTATTGATCAGAGGGTAAAGATCAATCTGGCACACCTCCTGTTCAACCATCTCAAGACCAGTGTCAAAGAGACAAGAGAAGAAGAAAGGACCAAAAGGGATTGGATACCATTTGGAAGGCTCATATCAGATATTCTGACAGAGAATAAGCTGATAGAGTATCTAAGCGAAGCTCAAGTGCTGAGCACTATTGAACCAACTGTTGGAAAACCGCTGAACGCTAAGAACCTGAAAAAGATGAAGCTGATAGAAAATATTAAGAAGGAACCCAGAGCTACTTCAACTACTGACATCTCCAGCAGAAGAGTGCCTCTGAGTGATTTTCCAATATTTTCTGAAATGGAATCCAAACCTGATATGTTTCTCAAGTATCCAGATTCATACAAGGCAGAAGATACAGGTTCAAAGCTGAAGATCAAAGATCTGAGTCAACCCCAACCTGAAGTGACTCAGAAGAAGACGAAGAAGAGGAAAGCACCAGCAGAAGGATCGTCTCAGCAGACTCCAAAGAAAAGAGGTATTTCATCTGCTGCCCCTATTTCAATTTCATCTACTATTCCAACATCTGCTGCCCCTCCTCAAACCTCTCACAGAATATCAATCCCAATCCCTACCATTGATGAAACCATACCAGAAGACCCTTCTGAGGCATTACTACTCAGAAGACCCAGAATCAAAATTCCCAAACAACCAACTGTTTCAACAACACCAGCACTTGATCGAGTGCTAGCTGATATTGAGCGTGAACATGCTTCTGCTCAACCAAATTCTGAACCACCAAATATTCCTCCTCCACAACCAGAACCACAACCTGAACCACAACAAGAACAACAACCAGAACCTCAACAACAACAACCTCTCACAGAAGAACCTCTGATCCCTGAGCAATCAGAGATTCCACCTCCTCAACCAGAAAATAATCCACCTTCACCACAAACAGAGTTTCACCATTCCAAAACCCCTTCTCCTCATAAATCTGACCATCACTCACCTCAACCTTCACCGCTGGCAATCCAGTTGCCATGTGGAACCACCATTGTCATGCCCCAGTTACCATCTTCAGAGGAATCAACACCTCCAAACACTCCCAAACCACCATCCACTCCAATCGAAATATCTGACTCTGATTCTGATACCCTTCCTCCAAAACAAACAGCCCCTCAGCAAACCTCTGAAAACATCAGCAGAACTTTCATTGACTTAACAAGTCTTGAACGTCTTGCTGATTTAAGACACAAAATTGCTATCCCAAAACCAAAGCAACCAGATGTTGGCTCTGGTATTTTGAATTTTGAAACAGGTATGCTGCAATGGATTGCTTCTTTGAAGCAAGTCTGTCCTGGGATGATTGACCCAGCTGCTTCTGATCAGCTCTGGTCACAGTTCAGATTATGGGTACGTGCTGAAGCCCTCAAGTTGCAGGATGTCAACTATGAGCAGGCTCAACAGAACTTCAGCAAGCTGCTGAAGGAAGTTGAAAGTCAGCTGCCTCAAGAAGTTGTGCTCCCTCTGGACAGTGAACCTTGGTTGGAGAAAGAGCAAGCTGCAAAGGTCATCGCTGAGGAAGAGACCATTCAGGCTGAAGAAAATCCAACAGAAGATGTAGCTGAAAGTTCTGAGAAGCTTCCTCCTTCTGATACTTCTCAAGCTGCCTTGGACAGGCAGGCTCTGGAAGAACTAAGGCTGAATGACTTGCGTCTACAGCAGCGGATGGAAGAGAATGATCAGAAGATGAAGGCAAGAATGGATGTTCAGGACAGCAAAATTGACACTGTTGTCAACATGGTTCAGAAGCAGAATGAAACTTCTGAAAAGATTCAAGCGATGCTGGAGAGCCTGTTCTCACGCATGCCCCCTCAACCTTAAAAATTTTTTCATGCATAACTTTTTCATGTTTTCTTCATTTTCTGATGTCCTGTTTTGACTATGTTTTGTAATGTTCTTTTGCTCTGATTCTGAACTATTTTAATATAATTAGTTTTTCTGATCTTAAGTGTTTTAACACATCACCAACACTTTTTAATTGCTGACAAAAAGGGGGAGAACAAGAATGATATTTAAAATCAATAACGGCTAACTAGACAGAAACTCTCAAACATTCTAACTCTATTACTTGAAATGTTTTTTTTCTGTTTTGTTTTAAGTCTACAGGCACAAGGAAGCTCCTGAACACTATGAAGAATAGAAGCTCTAATCAAAATGTAGAAGCTCTGATCAATGTTGCTCTGATCAAATATGAAGTTCTGATCGACCTAATACTCTGATCCAAAGCAAAGCTCTGACAAGAAAAGCTCTGAAGCTCTGCTCTCTGATAAGTCAAAGACTCTTATAATCTGATGTTCAACGAAAGAAAAAGATCTGATCCTGAAGAACACGTATATCAAAGGGAAGTAACAAACTCAGGGGGAGTATCTCTTAACTCTGATTTCTCCTTACTTCTTAACTCTGAAACATTTCCCAGATACCTTTTCACGTTATTTTTCATTTAAAATATCTAGTTTTTGTCATCATCAAAAAGGGGGAGATTGTTAGAACAATGTTTGAATCTACTACCCTGTATTTAAGTTTTGATGATAACAAAGTGAAAAGATATAGTATTTATATGTTTCATGTTTGAACTATATGCTGCCTAAAATTACTATGCTCTGACTTGCAGATTCGCTGATTAAAATAAGCAAGATCACTTCTTCAGCATCAGAATTTGATTTCATACACCAGCATCAGAAGTTGCTGAATCAGAACGTCAAGATCAGATGATCAACTCACGTACATGCTGAAGCTTGATGAACAGAACTGCGCGTAAAACACTCTGATACAGAAACACAATAGTTCATCAGCAGCGAAGCAGAATCAGAATGAGCCAAGCCAGAACGTGCATTGAAGAAGCAACGGTACTGTGCATTGAAAGCTAATCAATTCCAACGGCCTCATTCTAGACAAGATCTGCTCAAAAAGGAAAGCTTGTTATTAGCATTGAATCAAGAATATTGCATTCAACGTTCATCTTCTCAAGTGCTATATAAACAAGGCTTCGAAGATTATAATGGCTAATGCTCTCAAAATCTCTACACGCACAAAGCTGAACAATAATCTTCATCTACCAGTTTTGCTAAACCACAAACTCTGATACTTCATTATTGTTTAGCAATCTAGTTTCTAAGCTTCATTTGTGTATACATCACAGTTGTGATAAAGTTTTGTAGAAAACATTCACACACATTGTTTTATACCTTTGTAAGAAAGTGTTGCCTTGACAAACCAGATTGTGGTTTGAATCAAGAAGGCTTTAGCAGTTGTTAAAGCAGTCTGTAATATTCAGTTGAATATAGTGAATTAAGACCTCGTTGGAGAGAGGCGAAATCACCTTGACGGGTGGACTGGAGTAGTTTGAGATCAAACGAACCAGGATAAAAATATCTTGTCAATTGCTTTAAGATTTCAGTTTTACAATTCAACCCCCCCTTCTTGTGTTTTTCACCCCTTCAGCCTCTAGTGGCTGATTGTAAACACTTACTTGCTTGGTTCAGGAATGTTTATGTCACCTATATTAGTAGAACTTGTAATATTGATGCCCATTTTTTGGTGGGTGTTGGTAGGTCTCAGGGAAACAAAACCTGGTCAGGATGTCTACCTGCAAGTGAAGTCGTATCCCGTTTGTTCTCCTTTGGTGGTTGCACCGTTAGTTTAATCAAATGAGACCTAAAAATACTCTTCGTAAATGTATCTTCGAGAGCACCCCAAATCAAGGTGTTTCGGGGATGCATCTCCAAATGTATCCAAAATCAAATTTTGGGAAGAATTCGGACATGCACTTCCGAAAATACCGTGTTTGAAACCAAACGTTAAATTTAAACATTCAAGTATGTTTTCAGAAGTATATTTCTGAATTTATGCGACATATAGAACCTTGTTGTATGAACTATTTCATTCTCTTCAACTTATTCCATGACCAAAACCTTCTCAGAAACTCAATCCATTGACAATCAATTTTTCGTCTCCAAACCAAATTTCAAGTGTTTTATCATGTCAAAGAGAGCATAGAAAGCTGTAATTTAAGGTAAACTTCCTCATTTCATCTCTCAATTCCTTGCATTGATGCTGATTTTTGAGATGAAAAATTGCGTCAGTTCGAAAATGTTTTTCTGAAACCCACCTCACCTATTTCAGAAATACATTTCTGAAAATATGCTTGTGACAGAAACAAAATTATTAACATTTTTCTATTTTTGTCCGTGTTAGATATGGTGCACCCCGACATGTTTCTGAAGGATGCTTTGAACAACATGAATAATAATGCTAAGTCGGATGAGGTGA
Organism: Vicia faba; assembly: GCA_948472305.1. Classification (NCBI taxonomy): domain Eukaryota; kingdom Viridiplantae; phylum Streptophyta; class Magnoliopsida; order Fabales; family Fabaceae; genus Vicia; species Vicia faba. The sequence continues at coordinate 29,397,056 of OX451735.1, forward strand.
AGAACGAGGTTAAATCGATTATTGTCGACATAGATGTTGGATATCAATTTGCAAATTATCAAGTTTTCAATAATCGACAACATTTGCTTGATTGGGTCCGAATGAGAGCTACCAAATTTAACTTTGGTGTTGTGATTGGAAGATCCGACAATGGCACTAGTAGAAGGAAAGCATTTGTAACCATGCGATGCGAGAGAAGTGGAAAATATGTTCCAAAAGTTAGGAATTTAAAACATGATGACACTGGATCGAGAAAATGTGAGTGTCCATTCAAATTGCGCGGATCATGTAGGGTGGATGATACATGGAATTTTTCTATTATTTCTAGTAAACATAATCATGCATTGGATACCAAGCTATAAGGTCATCCAATTTTAGGTCGACTCAAGTCGGTGGAGAAGGAAATTATTTCGGAAATGTCAATAATCATAGTTGCACCGAGAAACATACTTGTAGATTTGAAACAGAAACGACCATAAAATGTTTCAAATATCAAGCAGGTATACAATGACCGTTATAAATAGGCTATTGCAAGTAGAGGTCTGAGGTCTGAAATGCAACCGTTTTTGAAACTTTTGGACGATAACCATTATTTTCAAGCTACATATTGTGTGATGATAAAGTTATTGTCCGTGACATTTTTTAGACTCATCCGGAAAGTATCAAGTTGTTCAACATATTTACGACCGTACTTATAATAGATTCAACGTACATGGCCAACAAGTATAGGCTTTCGCTTCTAGAAATTGTTGGTGTTACTTCTACTGATAAGACCTTTTCAGTTGGATTTGCATTCCTCGAATGTGAGAAAGAAGACAATGTTACATGGGTGTTGGATATATGCAAGACTTTGGTAAAGGTTCCACAAAAGTTACCTAGCGTCATTGTAACCGACCGAGATAACGCCCTTATGAATGCAGTTGAAAGTATGTTTCCTACATCATATGCATTACTTTGTCGGTATCATATAACAAAAAACGTGAAAGCTAAGCTCAAATCGGAGGTTGGAATAAAAGACTTCAAGGGTGAAGACGGAAACATTGTCAAATCTAGCGTTGTGGTGGAGAATATAATGGATCCATGGGAAAATATATTGAATTCTTCTACAGAAGACTTGTATATTGAGAATGTTATACATTTTAGGAGCTTGTGTGTCTAGTTTCCAAAATTTCTAAAATATGTTAAAACTATTATTCTTGATACAGTGAAATAAAAAGTGGTGTGTGCTTGGGCGGACCAGGTTAGACACTTTGGAAACACTACAACTAATAGAGTCAAACTTGCACATGTGGATTTGAAGAAATGGTTGGGTGATAGCAAGGGAGAAGTTTGTAGAGAATGAGACACGATGAACTAAATGCTCCAAAACCAACATGTGATACGGTGGCAGAACCGACAGTTTAATACTGGTTTGTGTTTTGTATTCGCAAATGTGCAGTAAGCAAGAGTCGCCACCGACTTTTCTTTTATCCAACAAATGAAAGGGTGAAAAGAACAAAAAAAATACCTTTTTCGAGATTTTCTAAGTAAGGGGGGTAGATTATGGAAAGGGAAGGTGTTAGCAGCCTTTCCATCCGTGGTTTTCCACTTGATCTTAGGTACTTGCTCATTCTTGAAAATTTCTTTCGTGTTTGTGTGTTTTTTTGAAAAGTTTGTTTGCTTTATGCTAACTCTTTTATCAGTCATCAAGAGTGTTGATAAAGCATTTTTGTAAAAATGTTTTGAAAGTGTAAGGTGAAAAAAATGGTTTTTTGAGCAAGTACCTAATAGTTATCTACCTACTCTAAAAAGGTTTTCTTTTCCTCCTTTCCTTTAGACAGTGTTATCCTACTATTAGTGAGTAGGTAGCCCTATCGTTGAATATGGAGGGACTATCGAAAGGGAAGTTATGGTCACTAAGGCAACTGAGCAAGAACTCTTAGTAATTGTCCTAAAGTACTAAGATCACTTTTTTAACCGAGGCAACAGTCGAGAGGGTCATCGAGAGACTTGTGATCTCTTGAACTCAAGGACAGTCACTAAAAATTATCATGTTTCGAAGGCAACCAAAGTGGGAGATACCCTAGGGGTGCAAGTGTGCAATAATGTGCTTTTTTTCAGGTATTTTTATCTTGATGTTAGTGATCTAAGATTGATTGGTTAGTTCTTGCCATAAACGCCTAATATCTAGCAGTTTATATACAGGCATACAAAATAGTGCGGAAAGGGAAACCTATAGCTATTACAAGGCTTCGGGGTAGTTACAGTTACATCTGACTGAAATGTAAAGTGCGGAAAGTAAAAATCCTAATTAGGCTATTACAAACCGGGAAACAGTTACATAATTGAGAAATAAAGTGCGTGCGCGATAAAATTACAAACCATAGGCAGATACATAATAATATAAGCGCGCGAAGAATAGAAAGACCATCTAAACCATAAAAACAATCCTAAATTAAAAGAAAACTTATTTTTTGTGTTTTTTATTTATTAATGAAAATATTAAATGATAATGTCTTAGTTAACTAAATTGAACAAGAAAAGAAAAAAATTAATTACAATTAATTTTCATGAAATTAATATATATTTTTTTGGTATTTTTAAAGAAAAAGATTCAAAATTTAATCCTAACTTCTAATTAATTTTAAATTAAAGAAAATAAGTTAAAATCAATTAAATTAAATTAATTTGCAAGAGTTAATTTTAATTAAAAAAACTTAAATATATTTTTTTTGTGATTTTTTGTTGATTTTATGATTAAAAAAATGAATTAAAAAAACATAAACTAAAAAAAAGAAAAATAAAATAAATTAAAAAAAGAGAGAAATTGTCCTGGAGTAAGAAGAAAATTGGGGGGGGGGGGGGTGCGTCTGGAATTTGACTAGGCCCAGATCTGTTGGCCCATTATCCTTGTGTGAGATCCCATATTGCCCTTCCCTGAGGGTTTACCGTGGACGTCTGGATCTGGAACATTTGATATGGCCTTGATGAGATCCTATAATATGGAGATAGTAGTGCATGATGGACACGCCGGGACTTGGAGTACTGGATCTGCATGCACAAATCAGAAAAATAATATGCAAGAGGCAGGGGTCGAACCCCTGACCCCCCCACACACATAATTCCTTAATACCCTTCGTTATCACCACTGGACCATGTTGTTCATTCGTTAATATAATAAAAACAAAACAATATAATATTAAAACAACACAATTATTGAGTTGTCAACGTGCGCCTCTTCAGTGGGCCCTGGGAATTTGAATAGACCAATCAAACGTTGTTGTTCAGCCACGCCAACGCAGGGAGGGTCAAACCACCCCTCACAGTGGTTGACCACCATCATCTCCGGCGACCTCAAATTTCCAACCTGCAAAATAGCATGATTCCAGACCAAAAATTAAACCTATACAGGGAGATACGAAGCTTATAATTCACTATGCCCCAGTGGTGGTGTCTGTTTGGCCTGAAAGTCCCTATACAGGGAGATACGAAGCTTATAATTCACTATGCCCTAGCAATGGCAGATGGCTATTTAGCCATCAAAGCTCATCAACGATTACCCAGACATGTTCCTTATCATCTTGTGATCATGTTAATGGGGTTAGAATAAATTGAAACGAGCTTTAATTCAAAATACAATGGACAGAAAAATTATAAAAAATATGAGTTATATATGATGAGTTTCAGCGTGCTATGGCTATGGATTATGATCCATACTTACCCAAGCTTACCTCGGGAATACCAAGGAATGGTTAGAATGCTTTAAAGTTGGCTGCAAAAGTGAATACGAGGATTGCACCACTCTTTGTAATTTTTTGAGAAGTGTTAGGGTTCTTTTGAGGCTGTTGTGTATGTGTATTAGGTCTGGAATTGTTGTGCTTATATATGAGACACTATTAGGTCAACAAATATGGAAGAATATCCATGCTTTCATGAGAAATATCTTCTTTCAATTATGTGATTTTTTTGGCTTTTTTAGAAAAAAAATCCAATCTTTCTTTTCTCCACGAGCTTCCCTTGATATTCCAGCACATTTTGCGCATTATTTGATGAGAAAAAGATTCCAAATCAAATCCTACATTATTTCTATTATTTATTTATTTAATTTTTCATTTTAATGAATAAAATATCTAAATAAATAGTATAAATAATAAAATAATGTATGAGTGAGCTCAGAGTTCGGGGACCATGTTAGGAACAAGTTTCAAACATGAAAAGATGGGCCCATTTGGAAAAAATTCAAGTTTGGTCAATATTGGCTTCATGCATTTTTCGAAAAATTAATCAACTTTAGCAATGCACATCTCTCTCAATTTTAATCCTGTGAGGGTGTTCTTAGACTTTTTAGAGAGATCATGATATCCTGTAAACAAAACTTTTAGTTTCATTTCAATTGGATCTTCCATGTTCATGTAAGGAGCTTTGACCCAAAAGGTGTTTTTGTTGACTTTTTGAAAGGACCTATAATGTCTGAGCTTGTATCTTTTAACTGGAGCATTTCTTGATCTTGAAGGCTGAAGAGAAGTTGTAGGGAATTGGGTTCTCTTCAAAATGAGCTTTGGTCGAAAATTTCTGATAAAGTATCAGAAAGTTATGCCTGGTCAAAGTTTGGTTGACTTTTCCTATAGAAACCCTAATTTGCCATTTTTTACTTTTGATGAGTTAGGGGCATTCCTTGAGGAATCATGATCAACCCTTGATAAAATGATGGATATCACTTCAAAATATTGACGTTGACCAAAAATCTTGAAGTTTGACTGTATATAAGCCACAGTTGACTTTTGACCTAGTACAGTTGATTTTCGGGCATTTGAGCAGTTGACTGAGCAAACTTGTTGTGCAAGGCATGAATTTTTGCATGGATAACCTTGAGGAGATATTGTAGCCATGTAAAACATTTGCGACCATTGGATCTCAACCATCTTGATGAAAATTGAAACCCTAGTTAGAATTTCATTGCCTTAGGAGGAGAATTTGTCTGGTCAATTCTTAGTCATCCTAGGGCAAGTTGGGGACCTCAGTGGACATGTCTTGAGTAAAATGAGGGAAAATTTTGGGGTACAACACAACATAATTAAATTCAAACTACTTTTGGCCGGAGCATAACTGTCATAGAATGTTGTTTTAAAGATAACACTCTTTACTCACAGTTGAATCTTAACATATCCTAGGCCGGATTGAATTTTATTTTTCACGAAGCGAAGCGTTTAGAGATAACGAGGCCAAATAGTTGAAAGTGTGGATGTACAATTCGGAAAACATACGGGCATCCATGTGCTTGTATAATTTCTAAAAATATGAAGCTAAATTCCCCAATACGTATGGACGAGGTCTGTGATCATTGGAAAATACTATGATTTGATGACTACGGTTATATGAAAGACGGTACATCGAGTATTACCATCTCAACCGAGTTGGAAGTGATCCTGGAAAGATTTTATAAAGCGGATGACACTATGAGATTTCACATTAAATAAAAATTGAGGAAAATTGCCTATCCAAAAACCACTGATATGAAACCTCCTTCACAATCAGTAAAAACCAAAGGTGCCCCTAAAAGTGTAAAAGTACACAAGATGACAATTCAGCAAGGCAAACTCCTTCTTACCGTGAAGTTGTTGATTCAAATTTCCCAGATTCTCCAAGCCCAAAATCTCAAAAAAGTGTTTATTCAAAGGAGCTCACATTTCCAAACCACCTCGTACACAGCTAATAAAAAAACCACCAATTCCACCGCCGATTATTCACATTGATAAGATACCAGTTTTTATGCGCAAACACATTGAAAGGATCATAGATGTGGGGGGGGGGACATAAATTGCGGGTTTCGGGCCGTGTTTGCTTTTCTTGGTAAAGGTGAGGAAAACCACACAATTATACGACAAACACTTATTTCGGAATTGCCACACATATGGAAGATTACTTACGACTATATGAGAACAAGGAACATTTCAATAAAATTCATAACGCTCTTGTTCCAAGTCTTACCGGTTTCGCACCACCTGACAAGTGGATGTGCTTCTTTGAAATGAGCCATCTTATAGCAAGTTAATATGATAGAGTGTGTATCGATCTCACGAGATATGGTTTTTCAGAGACATTTTTCCACTACAAATTCGCCCACCTCAAGACCCGTTCGGCTGCATCAACTGTATTAGGTATCTTAGATCGCTCTATTTTGTTCAAGTATTTTTGAAGTCGGAGTGTTCTATTCCTCCTATATTAGTGCAATGGATGACATATTTCGCAAAAGAGGCGAAAACTTGGCCGAATCATTTTTTGGAAAGGATGGCCAAATTCACCAAGTTATCGGAACTTGAAAGAGAATCAAATAGGGAGAAGTCGAAGAAAGAACCAGTTTTAGATTTAAGTGGTAGTCATTCGTTCGATACATTTTAGAATGTAATTAAACGATTTTTGTATGTATTATCGTGCACAATGTAATAGAATCATTTTGGAATATATCTATACGATTCAATACATATAATATATATATATATATATATATATATATATATATATATATATATATATATATATATATATATATATATATATATATATATATATATATATATATATATATATATATATATATTCAACATTTTACCGATTTATACATTTTATCGATTTATACTTTTATCGATTAAATTGTGAATTTATCTTTGAATGTTATTAATTCTAACAACATATAATTCTGCTCTGCATAATTCGAAAATACATTTCTGAATTATTTAAAAAAAACAATCAGGGAATGTTTGAGAGTTGTACTTCCGAAAACACCTTATTTTTATTAAAATATAAGGGGTTGTTTCAGAAGTGTATTTCTGAAACATGCATTGGAACAAGATAAGAATTCTTAGGACCAAATTGCTCTAAATCTTCTATAAATAGGGTTTCTAAACCTTTTCTTCAATATCATACACCACAAATCATATATCACACACCACAAATCAGATAGCACACACCACGAATCAGATATGACACAAACATATCCTAACCTTGCTTTTATCTACTTCAATGGTGTGACGCTACCACTTTAATTTAGGTTCTGCAAGGACACGCCTCTTGCTGAGCTCATTACCATACTCAACTCTCTCTTGCAATATCCATAAAATCGGAGGGTAGTCAAGCTCGAGTATCATTCACCATCACTTGACACCGATGGAAAGGTCAACTTCACCAAGTTTGAGCTGAAGACAGATGACGATTTACATGTTATATGGAGTACTTTTCGCCGATACTCTACTAAGGGTTTGGTTTAATTGGACGCAAAAATTTAGAGATCCACTGAAGTTGTTATCAAAATGTTGTAACATTCTCAGTTACTCGTTTATAACAATATGTAATGTTAAATTTATGCTTCAATATCTACGTAATTTCGACTATCAATGTTTAATTTATGTTATTGTTTATGTAATATCAATGTTTCAACATATATGTTATATCTATGTTTCAAGGTTTATGTTTTTTTCCCTATGTTTCAATGTCAATGTTTCAATGTTTTTGTTTTGCATATCAGTCAACAGTTATTTCAGAAATGTACTTTCGAAAATGTTCATTAGGAATTTTCGGAAATACATCTTCAAATTCACCCAAAAATGATATTACATAGTTTCAGTAATACATCTCTAAAATTGTTAAATTGTAATTCTTTTGTGTCAAAACTATGTGTGTGTCGAAGTGTTTGAGGTGTCAAAGTGTGGAAACAATTTGTTACTCACATATTTGATTAGATTTGATTTAGTTTAATAATATGTATTTTGAGATTTTATAGTTTTGGGTTTTTGGCATAGGGAGCAAGCTAACCTAAAATTATAAATAGAGAGAGTAACTCATATTTTTTGTAATCAAGACAATCAAATTGTATTAACAAAATTTACAGTTACAAGTGAATAAGAAGTTTTCCATAGTTTGTGGGCAGAGAGAAACTCTGCAGAAAATCGTTGTCTTCTTTCTTTCTTTCTTTCTTACATATTTTTCTTTGTCATTGTGTGGTGATAACAATCTTGTTCATAAAGATTGGTAGAAATTCATCATAGGTTTTGGTGGATTTCCAACATCTGGTATCAAGAGCTTCGGTTGAGTGATTCAAGGGAAGGATGATCAAGGACGATCGAGGAAGAAGAAGATCATGATGATGATGAATTACGCTAACGGAAATTTTCCAGTAAGTCTCCCAATTTTTAAAGGTGATAACTATGATAACTGGTGCAAACAAATGAAGGTTATATTATGTTTTTAAGGTCTTTGGGAACTTGTAAAAAATGGTTTAGAACCGCTTGATCAAGATGCTTCAGAAGAAGAAGAAGGGAAATACAAATAATCAAAGAAGAAGAATTATAAAGCTCTCTTATAATTCACCAATGTGTCAATCCAGACAATTTCGAAAAGGTTAGTGATGTTGAAATTGCAAAAGAAGCTTGGGAAATCCTGAAGAAATCGTTTGGAGGTGCTGAGAAGGTGAAAGAGGTGAGGTTACAAACTCATAAAAGAACGTATTAATTGCTTCAGATGGAAGATAGAGAGAGCATGTCTGATTTCTTTAATAGAGTTACGTAACTAGTGAATCAAATCAAGACTTGTGGAGAGACGTTAACAACAAGAGCAATTATTTCAAAGATCTTGAGATCTTTGGCTCCGAAATTCGACCAAGTGGTAGTTTCCATAGAATAATCTAAGGACATGTCATCTTTGTCGAAGGAAGAGGTTTATGGGACGCTTGAATCTCATGAACAAAGAATGACTGAAAGAGCGGCTGGAAAATCGAAGGGTGATGTGGCTCTGCAAGCACAATCATCAAAAGACAAGAAAGACAAAGGAAAGTGGTTTGACAACAAAGGTAGAGACGGCTACAACAATTCTACTGGTAGAGGAAACCAACACGAAGAAAACATTTTGAACTAGAGAAGACCATACCAAAGAAACCAAAGAGGTGGTGTTGCAAATAGAGGAAGAGGTAGTTGTCGAAAACCTGATAAGAGTCACATTCAATGTTTCAATTGTCAAAAGTATGGTCACTATTCGAATGATTGTCCTGAGAAACAAAAGAATCAAGAAAGTGATGCAAATTTCGCAAAGTATGAAGAAGAAGAGATGACGTTGATGGTCACAACAAAATATGAAGATAGATTCAAGGACCAATGCTACTTGGATTAAAGATTCTCATCACACATGTCTGAAAGGAAAGATTGGTTTGTCAACATAAAGCCCTCAATGAAGAACATGGTGAAATTTGTGAATAACAATACCCTAGCAGCTAAAGGTATTGGTGATGTTATGATTATGAGAAAATATGACAAGATGTCAGTAATTTCCAATGTGTTGTACATACCAGGAATGAAGAGCAATTTTCTCAGCATAGGGCAGTTGGTCGAAAATAATTACAAAGTGTCGATCAAATACCAGATGATAAGAGTCATCAATGTAAATGGAAGGTTAATCTTGAAGGCTCTCATGTCTCAGAATAGGACTTTCAAGATTGAACTTAATGTGATGGAGTACAAGTACATTTTGAATGTAGCTAGCGTAGAAGAATGGATATGGCACTATTGACTAGGCCATCTCAACTTCAAAGATATTAGAGATTTGAAGAGAAGAAATATGGTTTATGGATTTCCAGAAATTGGCATTCCAAACAAGGTGTGTGAGGAGTTTGTGCAGGCGAAGCAGCACAAGAATAGTTTTAGCAAGGATACAGGAAGCAAGTCGAAGGTTATTCTCGAAGTCATATACTCTGATGTATATGGACCAATCCAAGTGGATTCGAATGGAGTAACAAATACTTTATCACATTCATAGATGATTTTAATCAAAAAATATGGACTTACCTGATCAAGAAGAAAAGTGATGTGATCAAGGTATTTACCAAGTTTAAATCTTTGGTCGAAAGGCAAAGTGGTCGAAAGCTCAAAGTTTTGAGAACTGATGATGGTGGATAATATGTGTTGAAAGACTTCGACAAATTATGTGAAAAAGAATGGATTATGCATGAGGTGGTGCCACCCTACACTCCACAGCATAATGGAACTACATAAAGGAAGAATCGAACCATCATGAATATGGTGAGAAATATGTTGAAAGGAAAGAACTTACCTAAATATTTTTGGAGTGAAGTTGTGTCGACTGCAACATACATTTTGAACAGATGTATGAAGAAGAAGATAGAAGGAATTACGCCAGAAGAATGTTGGTTTGGTATGAAGCCTAGATTAAGTCATATGAAAGTATTTGGATCAATTGCACATAGACATGTGCCAGATCAGTTGAGAAGAAAACTTGATGACAAGTCGAGTCAGATGATCCTAGTAGGATATCATTCAACATGAGGTTATAAGTTGTTCGACCTAGTGAACAAGCAGATTGTGATCAGTAGGGACGTGATCATAGATGAACTTACAAAATGGGATTGGACTGAAAATGTCAAGAAAGATTCAGTGAGAATCCTACTTGAAGAACTAGAAACTCAAGTCGAAAGATAACTTCGACAAGAGGAAGTTAGACAAGAGGAAGAAGTTAGAGATCAACCAAATACAAGAAGTCCTCAAAGAACAAGACGCATGCCTACAAGATTACAAGATTATGTGATTACATCAGATTATGTGGTATATAATGAAGGTAAGCTGGTACATTATGCTTTCTATTCAGATGTCGAACCTGTCAATGCAGCTGAAGTATTGAAGGATTCAAAGTGGGTGAAAGCAATGAACGAAGAAGTGAAGTCCATCAAAGACAACAACACTTGGTCACTTGTCGAATTGCCTTAAGATAATAAATCAATTAATGTCAAGTGGGTATACAGAGTGAAGATGAATCCCAAATGGGAATTAACTCGACACAAAGTGAGGCTCGTGGAGAAATGATTTCTCCATAAAAAAGGAATAGACTTCGATGAAGTTTTTGCACTTGTGGCAAGAATTGTAACAATCAGATTGGTTGTTGGTCTAGCATAAATGAGCAGTTGGCACATATGTCATATAGAAAGAAAGTGTGCAATCATGTATAGACCCTTAGACAAAGAAGTTTATGTTAAATGACTAGTTGGGTTTGTGAAACATGACGAAGAGAGAAAGGTGTACAGGCTGGATAAAGCCTTGTATAGACCGAAATAAGCTCCAAGAGCTCGGAATAAGAAGATAGATAGCTTTATAAGGGAGAAGGAATTTGTGAATTGCACAACTGAACATGGAGTATATGTAAGAAGAAGCAATAGTGAATTGCTTATACTATGTCTCTATGTCGATGATTTCTTGATAACAAGTAGCTATAAGAAGGAGATCGAAGACTTCAAAGGTGATCTCAGTAAGGAATTCGAAATGTCTGATCTCGGTGACATTTCATATTTCCCTGGCATCGAATTCTACAGGAGTAGTAGAGGTTTGACGGTGCATCAAAGAAGATATGCAGGAAAAATTCTCAAGAGATTTGAGATGGAAAACGGCAACTCGACTTCGACACCTGCAGAACCAAGACTGCAACTGTCGAAATATGCAGATGAAGATGATGTCGAACCAACCCAATACAGAGGACTTATTGGGTCATAGGTTCATGCAGAAGTCAAAAGTATCACATCTAGCAGTGGCGAAGAGGATATTGAGGTATCTGAAAGGAGCTCTCAACTGTGGCATTTTGTTTCCTGCAATTGATAAAGGAAAAGAATGCAAGTTAGTAGGGTACACTGATTCGAGTTGGTGTAGTGATACTGAGGATCGAAAATCCATAACAGAATATGTGTTTATGCTAGGTGGTGCACCAGTTGTTGGAATTCGAGAAAGGAACCAGTAGTGGCATTATCATCGCGCGAAGTAGAATACATAGTTGCTTCTCTTTGTGCATGTCAAGCAACATGGATGGTGAACTTGGTCGAAGAGATAACAGGTAAAGATCATGGAGAAATTACCATGAAGATCGAAAACATGCCATCTATCAACCTGAAAAAGAACCCGATAGCACATGATCAAAGCAAACACGTCAAAATGTCCATTATCTTCGAGAGCAGGTAGAATATGGGAAGATGAACTTGGAATGCAGAACTGAGAATTAGATTGCATATATCATGACGAATGGTGTGCAGGTCGAAATATTCAAAAGACTAAGAGTTATGATGAATATAGATAGTTTAGACACAATGAGTTAGATGATGTGTTAAATTGTAATTCTTTTGTGTTGAAACTATGTGTGTGTCGAAGTGTGGAAACAGTTTGTTATACACAGATTTGATTATATTTTATTTAGTTCCAAAATATGTATTTTGAGTTTTTATAGTTGAGTTTTTGGCTTAGGGAGTAAGCTAACCTAAAATTATAAACAGAGGGAGTAATCCATATTTCTTGTAATCAAGTCAATCAAATTGTATTCGCAGAATTTGCAGTTGCAAGTGAATAAGAAATTTTTCACAGTTTGTGGTTAGAGAGAAATTCTGCAAAAAATCATTTTCTTTCTTTCATTCATATTTTTCATTGTCATTGTGACGTGATAACAATCTTGTTCATCAAGATTAATAGAAATTCATCATAGATTTTGGTAGATTTCCAACAGAAATCACTTCAGAAAAATAAAATCTAGTGCGTTCGGAAATATATTTTTGAATTCTAAAGATAAAAAAAGAATTTTACCAGAGGTGGCTAAAAAAATATAAAGGCGAAAAAAAAATTCTGAAATTTTAAGATGAATATATATAATAAATGTACTTTTATGTTTTACCAAATAGTAAAAATCGTACAATATATTACTAAATCCAAAACCGAAACATTACTTTCGGCAATTTAGTAATTACCAGACAGTCTATTATTATGACTTTTCTTCTTATTGATATTTTTCAGTGAAACAATTAAACAAAATGTTAGTGGAATAATTGTCCTTTTTATATTATTCATAAAAATATCAACCAAAGTTATTGCGCAGAGACTAATTTATTTCTTTCATAAAATATACATATTTAAATGTTCATTGTCTAAAACCTTTTAAGAATTTAAGTCTAAGTAACGTAGTAATAGGAGAGATTAAATTATTTTATTTATATTTTTAGAACTACTTAATATATTTTATATGAATTAAACTGGAGAAATCAATATATTAGATGTAATGAAAAAAATATATTAGATATTAGTAGTATTTGTTATAAATTAGTTTAAAGATTATTAGTTTGTTAGGATCATTAATAAACTGCGTCCTATATTAACTGTATCAATTTTTTTTAATAATAAATTGATGATTTATTAAAAAGCAAAAATAAGTTGGTAGTTAATGGAGTGTCCTCAACTTTAAGGTGTTAAGAACTGTTTGGCTATTTTTAGCACAACGTAGGAGGGACGTGTAGGTTCACTACTGCATTCTTATCTTCTGTCACTTCCACCATTGTAATAGTATCTTCTCACAACACCTTTTTCTTATTTGCTTTTCTGCAAATTTCTTAATTCATATAAGAAAAATAAAGGTATCAATGATGTATATCTATATACATCGTGGCAGAAAATAAAAGTGACATGAGATAATGGATGTTTGTTTTTTGGGAGAGGGGAGTGTTATACAATTATAGTGATAAATTATTCAATAGTAGGTTATAGAAACAAACAAATACTAACTAATTTGGAACTAATATTAACAAGTTTTAATAGCTTTGTATTGAAAGTGTGGCTAGCATTTTTCAATTTAATATAAATAAAAAATAATAATAATATAATTAATTAATAAAATTACATTGATTTATTAAGGGAAAAATAAGAACAAATTAGTAGTCAGTGAAGTGAATAACTCCTAAAAATCGATCTGGATTTTCTTTTTAAAACAATTCAATATTTTTGGGACACTCAATTTAATAGAATCAATAATTTAAAGCTTAGACAATCAATTATATATATATATATTTTTTTTTTTTGGAGTTAAAATTGTGATTGATTGGTGATGATGGACTCTTTATGTGATGCTGGAGATCTTTGATAATGCAATATATAGGTGAACCTGTAAGATTAACACTCTAATGTCCAAGTCATTTATAAAATTTAAAATAAGTGAAGTGAAAGAATGATATAAGAAAATTGAACATTAAGTATCAGGTGTGTCAATTATATATGATAGATAATTCTATATTTGTATTTTGCATCCTTGAGCCTAACTCTTGGGTCTGTCCATATTGGGTATTTGGTCGGCCCAAAAGAACTTCCCCTAAGGCTTACTGTTAGCTGGAAATTTTGACCAGGTTAATATAGGAGCTTTTACATTTTAAAATTTTCATAAGACGGCTGAAAAAGAGCTTTTATGTCGAAATACATTACTAGATCTACGTCAAAGATAGTCTGAAAAAACAAATTGTTTATTTGGTCCAAAGAGCGCATTTTCGACGGCCACGTAAGAAAATCATTACTGAGGGCTTGAGCGGGATCATTTGAAATTCGAAAAGGGTTTCTTTGGATAAGAAGGACGCGTGGAAGCCTTAGAATGTCGAAAGACATGCAAGAGAGCAACGTGGCCTTTTCCTAGAATAGTATCGTTATGGTTAGGACATTATAAATAGCTCTTTAGTGTTAAGGAAAAAGGGGTCAAATTTCGTACAAAGTTACTCACAAAAATACTCAAATATCAAGTTAAAAGAGAAAGAGTTTCGTTGAGAATATACGTATGACCTCACAATTTTATCTTTGAAATTGCACTTATCAATATAATTGTCTTTAAAATCATTCTTTTACAATTTCCTGCAATTGTTCTTAAAATTCTTTATGTTACGTTAAATTCTTTATGTTCTGTCGAATTGTCTTACTCTCCTGCAAAGATTCATAGATCAAATTAAGTCACTTAATTCCAGTATTAAGTCTTTTTTTTTGTCAAACATTTATATTCAAACCTTTTTTTTTTTGTTTAATTAAGATGCTTCGGCTAAAACTTTACATTTGAATTTAATTTCAGAAGCCTTGCACTCCAAACCTTTACACAAACACATGCACAAGTATCACCTCATATTTTACGTAAGCCCTCAAGAAAGTGTTACAATTGACGTTAAGGAAATGTTCTAGGATCAATCTAGTCGATCCTGCAAGTAACCATACACATCAAATCTGTTTGGAAGACTAGCGGTTGTTTCGCCAGAAATCACTGCAAACAAATTGGCACGCCCAGTGGGACAGTGTCATAACGTTTTAAGAGAAAACCAGTGGTAATCATAACAGAGGGTTTAAAACACTATTTTCTGGTAAGATACGCAAAAGCGTTATATGAACCTTAGGAGTGGCAGAGTTACTATAGAATCTCAACCAATACCTAAGAAAAAACACACCAGAAGAATGGTCAACACAACTAACGATCAAGGAGGACAAAATCCTCCACAAGGATCTGGAACGGTTGGTATAAATTCGACGACTAGTTCTCAGGCCATTCCAACATCAATGGGAGCAATGGCCACATCTAATTCGAATCCACCTTACACAGGAACTGCTTCTGTGGCTAGTGTGACCAACGTGCCCCCCTACGGGGGTACATCAGAATCTCTGTCGAATACTCAAAATGGCCCTGTTCTAACATATGTAGGAGGCCAAATACCACCTTCGACACCACACATGCCACCAGGATTCAAAAATTTTAGGCCTTGGACAGAACAACCATATGGAGGACCCTCATCATCATTCATGAGCGGTTTACACAATGGCACTTCCACATATACTCAACCTAACATAAGTACTTTTTCACCAATTCAAAATGTTGGTTCAATTGGTCGAAGCGCCCAAAACCAAGGCCTATCAGCCCAGATGCCTACTTTAACCACAAATACCCAAGCAATACTTAGACAACAGATGGACGCTAGTAACCAAGATATGGTGGGAATATTGGCAAGGGAAATGAATAATATATTTTCTCCCCTAATCCAGAATATAAACAGAACCAATCAAGAGAACACCCAATCATACCAACAGTTGTCAGCGCATATGGCGCGAATAACAGATTTCTTTGGGAACCCCCAACCGCCTGTTCGACACAAGAAGAATATCATAGGGGTTCAAGAAGAACCAACTATAAACCAAGTTCAACAACCTAGACAGAATTTGGTCGAAGAACCAAGAATTGAACCGGTAGTCATTCGACAACCAGACCCTGAGGAACCACCCAGGAGAATAGCCATGGTCAATAGAGGCCAAGATGCAGATGAAGTTGTTCATAGAGTGAAACAAGACCACTTGTTGGTCGAAAATAATATAGCAAATATAGTCGAAAGAATCATGGCTACTAATGGTTTAAACACAGGGTTTCGACGCCCTAACTACACTTCCCATATCGCGGAATTTATTCTACAAGCAGAATTGCCAAGGGGTCACAAGATCCCAAAATTCACTAATTTCTCAGGGGATACAAGTGAATCCACCATCGAGCACATTGCCAGGTATTTTTCAGAGTTGGGAAACTTAGCAAACAATGAAGACCTAAGAATAAAATATTTCCCTAGTTCACTAACCAAAAATGCTTTTACATGGTTTACCACTTTGCCTCCTAATTCCATAGATACGTGGTCTTACTTGGAAAGATCGTTCCATGAACAGTTTTATGTGGGACAAACAAAGATAAGTTTGAAGGAATTGGCGAGCATAAAGAGGAAATTCACAGAACCCATAGATGACTACCTAAATAGGTTTCGTCTTCTGAAATCTAGATGCTTTACTGTGGTGCCTGAGCATGAGTTGGTCGAAATGGCTGCAGGCGGGTTAGATTATTCCATTAGAAAGAAGTTAGATACTCAACACTTGAGAGATATGGCCCAGTTGGCAGATAGAGTTCGACAGGTCGAACGACTGAAAGCTGAGAAGGCCAGGGCAAGTAAAAATCATAAAAAAGAAAGGGTAGCCTATGTCGAAGCAGAAAGTGAAGAACATGAGCCACATAACAACCCTTATGGTGTCGAAGAGGTAGAAATAGATTTGGCTGAATTAAAAGAGGCACCCCCTTACTCTTGTAAAATGTTAACACCTTCGAATGGGAAGAACCCCGTCGAAGAGGAAAAGAGTAATAAATATCCCAAAAGAACTTACACTTTCGATGTCACTAAATATGATGAAATATTTGATTTACTGGTGAGGGATGGTCAAATGATAGTGCCTCCTAACGCTAAAATTCCTCCGTTAGAACAACGGAAGAAAAGAGATATTTGCAAATACCATGGTTTCCTTGGCCATAAAACATCAGCTTGTTTCCTTTTCAGGGATCTAATTCAAAATGCTATCAAGGATGGACGGCTGAAATTCGCTGACAAGGGGAAAGGACCTATGAAAGTGGATGCGGACCCTTTGAATGTGGCTGCCACCAACTACGCTGAACCTCTGGACATTAATATGGTGGACATGGTCAGCACTGAAGAAGCAAAGGTCGTGGGGGAAGGAAAGCAGGCTACTGATGGCCTAAACGCTGGAGAGTCTTTCGACACTAACGTTGAAGATCCCCAGGCGGAACAAATCAAGTTTGGGGCTACTGAGGGTCCTCTGAAAGATACTAATGAGGCTACTGAAGGTCTCAGAGCTAGACTCGAAGAAATGAAAATCTCTGAAGGAGCCATGGGAGTCAACATGGTCAATCTGCGCCAACCCGCTTCAGAGATGGAGGAATTGGAAAACCACCTATTGAAGCAACAAAAGAGGGAGAATTTTGGCTACCCAAAGGAAAATGAGAACCTGCGCGAATACTTATGGAGATGCCATGAGAGAAATGCTAACAAGATGCTACTGTGCCCAAGGTGCTCCATTATGTTGAGTCGGAGAGTGGCTGAAAATTATGACAGGGTACAACGCATCAACACCCAGGGAAATTGGCGCCAGGAAAGTCAACTGATGAGGGTTTACCCAAGGCCAGGCGAAACACTTTTGGCTTTCATACTTCGCTGTTATAAAGCAGAATCAGAAATCCTGATGTGCACAAGATGTGGCGCAGTATATGACAAAGAGATTGCTGAAATGTTTGAACGGATCCCTTTTCACGGTAGTTGGGAGCCAAGGGAGGCAAACCCAAAGATGTATGTGTTCGACAAAAGGGGGATGTCGAAAAGGCCAGACAGCCCATATCCCAAGGCAAGAAGAGTCTCGTTTAAATTACCTGCTGAGATACCAATTGACCGATGGATACATGTAAATGATGAGAAGTCGAAGTGGAGGAGTTTCGATAGGGGAGGCAGAACAGCTTTCGCCTACAGAAGGCAGTTTCAGGCATCAACAAGGGAGGCTCACAGGCTTGACAATAATAAGGGAAAAAATCCTATGTCAAGATCCCAGTGGCGTAGACACCAGAGAACGAGGAAAACAGAAAGGGAACTAAATCAGAAAGGAATAGGTGAGTCGAGCAATACCAAACCAGTATCTGGAACATCAACAACCATCAAACCACCGGTAGGACGAAGGTTGTTCGCCGAGGAACCGCAGAAAGAAGTAACTCAAGAAAATCCTATAAAATCTGAAGATATGTTGACGGACGACTTTGACTCTAATGGCATGTCATCTCTGAACGTGAATTACAATGTGGTGTCCGTTATCCCTCATGATTACTATCAGGAAAGAGAAGTGGAAGATTGCGAAGGAGTTGATGAAGAGGAGATGGCGAAACATAAACCAATATGTTACTACATCCTCAACAATGGAGCAGCCGAAGAACATAATTCCTTCTTCGAAAGGCCTGACGGAGCTATGAGAAATCATCTGAAACCTTTATACATAAGGGCCAAAATCGAAGACACCGGTATCAACAAAGTGCTGGTGGATGGAGGGGCTGCAGTTAACTTGATGTCTCATTACATGTTGAAAAGAATATGGATGTTCGATACAGACATTAAACCTCACAATATGGTGTTATCCAATTATCAAGGGAAAATAGGCCACACCCTAGGGTGATTCAAGTAAATCTGACAGTTGGGTCTGTGACAAGACCAACTATGTTCATGGTAATTCCTGCGAAAGCGAATTACAATTTGTTGCTAGGAAGAGAGTGGATACACGGGGTGGGGGTAGTACCATCAACCATGCATCATAGATTAACTATCTGGAGAGAGTATGGAATTATGGAAAACATTGAAGGGGATTAAGGATACTACATGACGGAGGTAAATACGGTAGACAAGACCAACTTTGACAAGAATCTAGCAAATATTGCACCATGTGGAGTGGCAGGAGATTGTTATTTACCAAACAAGCATGCATTGTATTATCTAACTTTGCTTCCAAATGGATTTTGTTGGGATAGAGAAATTATGGGAGAAGTGGATGACCAGGAGAATGTCGACAGTAGCTATCAAATATGGCCAACTGGTTGGGACACAGACAGTGACCATGTCTGAGCCCTCTTTCTTTGAGAGGCTTTCGGCTTATGTAGCCGAGAATAAAAGACAGGCGACTGTCAAAGCTGCAACAACAAATATGGCTGGCGAAGCCATTACCAAAACAGCTAAAGTGACAGAGTCTGGAGCAAACCCCAACTCAGAACCAACTGATGAACAGGTTCAAGGTGAGAAGGTAAATCAAAGACTAGATGCAATATATGACGAAGAACCCTTAGGGTTCAAAAAAGATCCGACAGTATCAAGTCCCAAGATGTTGGCTCAAGACCCCCTTGAGGAAATTGATCTTGGAGATGGGAGTTCGAAGAGGATCACTTATATCAGCGCTAAACTGAAACCCAGTTTGAAGGCAAAGGTCACATCGCTCCTTAAATAAAATAAAGACTATTTCTCTTGGGACTACGACGAGATGCCTGGTTTGGAAAGGGAACTGGTCGAACTAAGACTTCCTATAAAGGATGGCAAGAAGCCCATCAAGCAGACTCCAAGAAGGTTCGCCCCAGAGATCCTTTCAAAAATCAAAACAGAGGTCGAAAGACTTCTGCGTTGCAATTTCATCAAGACCACAAGGTATGTTGAGTGGATTGCTAATATAGTACCTGTTATTAAGAAAAACGGTTCTTTGAGGATATGCATAGACTTTCGTGATTTGAATGCTGCTACCCCTAAAGATGAATATCCCATGCCAGTGGCGGAAATGCTGGTTGATTCAGCCGCAGGTTTTGAGTACCTTAGTATGTTAGATGGGTATTCAGGTTATAATCAGATCTTTATTGCTGAAGAGGATGTGCCTAAAACAGCCTTTAGGTGCCCTGGGGCAATTGGCACTTATGAGTGGATTGTTATGCCTTTTGGCCTAAAGAATGCTGGGGTAACGTACCAAAGAGCAATGAACTCTATCTTTCATGATTATATTGAACGTTTATGCAGGTGTATATAGATGACATTGTGGTGAAGTCTGGATCAGATGAAAGCCATCTGAATCATCTTCGCCAATCATTCGAAAGAATGAGAAAACATGGTTTGAAGATGAACCCTCTTAAGTGTGCTTTCTTTGTGCAGGCATGACATTTTCTGGGATTTGTGGTCCATAAAAAGGGGATAGAAATCAATCAGAATAAAACGAAGGCTATCATGGAAACAAAGGCGCCTTCGACAAAAAAATAATTGCAGTCACTATTGGGGAAAGTAAATTTCCTAAGAAGATTTATCTCTAATCTCAGTGGTCGAACGCAAGCTTTTCCCCCCCTCCTACGCCTGAAGAAAGGAAGCTTTGAGTGGAACAAGGAACATCAAGAAGCTTTTGACAAGATCAAGCAATAGTTGGTGCAAACGCCCATTTTATCGCCCCCAAATGGGAAGAAGTCTATGAGACTCTATATATCAGCCTCTAACACTACTTTAGGTAGTATGTTAGCCCAAGAGGACGAAAATGGCGTCGAAAGAGCCATCTGTTATCTTAGTAGGGTTCTAAATGATGCAGAAACAAGATATACTGCAATAGAAAAACTATGTTTGTGTTTATATTTCTCCTGTACCAAACTCAAGCATTATATAAAGCCAGTAGATGTTTTCGTTTCATCTCATTGTGATGTTATAAAACATATGCTGTCAAAGCCAATCTTGCATGGCAGAATTGGAAAATGGGCTTTGGCCCTCACAGAGTTTTCTTTAACTTTCATGCCTTTAAAGGCAATGAAAGGTCAAATAGTATCAGACTTTATAGTAGACCATGCAATGGTTGAAAGCAAACTCTACGTTGAGTTGAAACCATGGATATTGTTCTTCGATGGTTCAACACATCGAAATGGTAGCGGAGTTGGATTACTTTTGATTTCCCCTGAAGGAATTCCAACAAAGCTTAAGTATAGGATTGAAGGCCCTCTTTGTTTAAACAATGAGGCTGAGTATGAAGCCTTGCTTGCTGGACTCGAAGCTTTATTGGAACCGGGGGAAACTAGAGTCGAAATCAAAGGGGACTCTGAATTGGTGATAAAGCAATTAACGAAAGAGTACAAATGCATAAAAGAAAACTTGATTATGTATTTTGTCTTGGTTAATAGATTGCTCAAAATTTTTGAATATGTGGATATAAAACATGTCCCTAGAATAAAAAACCAAGAAGCAAATGATTTGGCACAGATAGCCTCAGGGTACAAAGTGTCAAAGGAAAGATTAGAAGGATTGATTGGGATAAGAGGAAAAGAATTGGCTACGAGGTTATCACCAATTGATTTAGAAGCTACTAGGCTATGGTTTGCCAACCCAGAAGAGTTTGAGGTACTAAATATAAGCACTCTGGCAGATACGGATTGGAGAAGCCCAATTATTAACTATCTAAAAAACCCTTCAACCAACACGGATAGAAAGGTTAGATACAGAGCTTTATCTTATTACTTGATGGGAAACGACTTATTCAAAAAATCCCCTGAAGGAGTTTTGTTAAAATGCTTGGGGAAAATGAAGCGTATCTGGCATTATCAAGCGTTCACAGTGGAACCTGTGGGGCCCATCAAGCTGGACATAATATGAAATGGTTGTTATTTCGATATGGGATGTATTGGCCAACTATGTTAAAAGACTGTATAGACTTCGCCAAGGGTTTCCAAGAATGTCAGCTGCATGCAAGCATTCAACATGCCCCTGCAAGTGAATTGCATTCAATCATTAAGCCATGGCCATTTAGAGAATGGGCACTGGATTTAATAGGAGAGATTCGACCCACTTCGTCCAAGGGACAAAGATATATATTAGTAGGAATAGATTATTTCACCAAATGGGTAGAAGTTGTTCCTTTGGCGAATGTAGACCAAGAAACAGTCATTGAATTTATCCAAAAGCATATACTATATAGGTTTGGAATCCCAGAAAGCATAACTACGGATCAGGGGTCAGTGTTTACTGGTCAAAAGACGCAAGAATTTGCAAAAGAAAAAGGATTCAAATTGCTAACATCTACACCATATTATGCTTAAGCAAACGGTTAAGTCGAAGCAGCCACAAAGTTATAATAGGCTTAATCAAGAAGCATGTCGGAAAGAAGCCAAAAGGTTGGCATAAAACGTTAGATCAAGCACTTTGGGCTTGTCGAATGTCACCTAAAGAAGCAACCAATACTACACCGTTCCAACTTACTTTTGGGCATGATGCAGTATTACCAGTCGAAATCTTTCTTCAATCAGTCTGCATTCAAAGACAGGGAGAGATAGCTCCAAACCTTTATTGGGAAATGATGTTTGTGATCGGTGGGAATGAGAACTGACTGTTTTAAAATGCTGGTTCGCGTTTGCGTTTGTTTTCGCAAAATGTCACGGTAAGCAAGAGTCGCCACCGTCTTTTATTTTATCCAACAAGGAAAGGACAAAAGCACAGAAAAATTCCTTTTTGAGATGTTTCTCGGGTTCGGGAGGTAGATTATAGAAAGGGAAGGTGTTAGCACCCTTTCTATCCGTGGTTATCCACGGGCTCTTAGGTACTTGCTCACTATGTGTTCAAAAGTTTGCTTTTCTTTGTGTTTGTGGGTTTGAAAAGAGTTTTTGTTTTGAAGAGAGTGTAAGTGCGAAAAGTTTTGTTTTTGTTTTCAAAAGAGCAAGTACTTAAGAACATCTACTTACTCAAAAAGGAATTAAACTGTGCAAATGTCCTTTAGACAATGCTATCCCATTATTGAGGAGTAGGTAGCACCGTCGTTGGAGTTTTCGGATCAATTTGATTTAAGGGACGTGTGGCCACTAAAGCAATATTAGGACACCTTAGCGGTAACCCTAATGTCTTAGATCATTTTATCCGAGGCAACCGTTTCGAGGCAACTTATGATCTTTGGACGAGAGGGCGACCTCTAAAACATCCTATACTTAATGACCACGTTCGAGGCAACCAAGTGAGGTGTACCCTAAGAGTGGCATGTGCGAGTGTATTGTTTTTCAGTTTATATTATCTTTGTACATGTTATGGTGAGCAACGGTTGATTTTAAATTAAAGGTTAATCTTGTCATGCATAGCCTATTATTCAAACATCTAACAGTTAATGGTTGCGGAAAATAAATCACGGAAAATAAAACTAAGCTATTACAAGGCGTCGGGTATTTACATCGCCAAAAACAAACCCTTAAAATTAAATGCGAAGAAGTAAATAAAAGCGGTAAATAAAATCCAAAGTTAAAGCTATTACATCCTCGGAGCAATTACAATATATGGATCAAAAATAATATGCGCGCGAGAAAAATTGAATCGGAGTGTCCTAGGGTTTTGACCCTTTTTTTCATTAAATAAAGCATATTTTTGGTCTTTTTTGAATTAAGAATTAAATCTAAATTAATAATGGAATTAATTAATTAAAAAAAAGAAAATATTTTTGAGTTTTATTTTAATTAAGGAAATAAAATTAAAAAGGTAAAAATATATCAAAACCCTAATTCTAAACCAATTTTAATTTAATGCGAAATATGTTAAGATTAAACCTAATTAAAACTAACTTAATTAATCAAT
Source organism: Vicia faba (assembly GCA_948472305.1). Lineage (NCBI taxonomy): Eukaryota > Viridiplantae > Streptophyta > Magnoliopsida > Fabales > Fabaceae > Vicia > Vicia faba. The sequence continues at coordinate 29,420,817 of OX451735.1, forward strand.
GATTTATTTACAAAAAATAAACATAGTGAAATTAATAAATATTATTTTTTTTTTATTTCTGATTTTTTTATTAAAAAAAAGGTTAGCTTGTTAATTAATTAGTTTTAATAATAATAATGAACAACAATAAAAAAATGAAAAGAAATAAAATATAAGCAAACTTTGGGGGGGGGGGACTGAAGAGGTTGTATGATCAACAATTTTTCCAGGCCCAGAACGCTGGCCATTGTTGATCCTCCAGATTGCATATGCTTGCATTGACTTGAATCCATGGTGGATCAATGGTTTTGGCCTTTGGATCTAGCTTGAAGCCACTTGGCACATTGAGATCTGAGGACGCATGGTGGTCCACGCTTGGGATGCTGCGCCTGAATACCTGAAGGAAAAACATAACAAAGTTTTGGGGGACCTGGGATGTTGGACCTGCAAGGAAGTTTGTTAGAAATTGAAAATACAAGGCCTGTGATATTGGATCCTAGTCCCTTCAATTGAGCGAATTCCCTTTCACCCCTGAGTTGCTTGCTCATTCAAAAGGCATGACTCCTGCTTTTGGCCCACTGGAGGCGCCTGGATTTGGACGGAAGGTGCCTGCAATGGAGTCTAGACTTTCGTGGGGCAGGCTGGTGCTTTTGCGAGGCAAGGTATGTGTGGCCGTCTTCGTGGGTTTTTCCGTTTCTGCAGAGTTTTGTGTGTCTTTCCCCCGTCCTTTTTTCTTTGTGAGCATGAGGTTTATATAGACAAAGGAATTTAGGTCAATATTTGTGTATCAAATCTTGGCCCGGTATGATAAATAGATTTGATTTGATTCACTTTGAATATCATTCCAAAAATAGCCTAATTCAATCTTTTTGTCCACACCATGCCTTTACACGAATTTGATTTGATTTCTTCATAAAGACTTTCTATTTTTGATTCAATCACGTGCCAATCTGCTTTCATGCGTTACTGTCAGCCTGTTATGAGTTGTTTGGGCCTCCAACATGATGAAAATCGAAAGCTGACTTGCCCTTTGTAGATCCACTTCCCTTCTAATCTACTCTCTTCGATAGCTCTAAGCTCCACTTCGAATTAATCCATCTTCGATATCACAGCCCCTTTGATTGAGACTCCTTCTGCTTCGACTGCTTGATTTGAAAAGAATCACTCTGGTCGAATCAGCTCTTGTGGAGTTAGGAACAGAAAATGCAAGAATTTGGCCTTTAACTCAGGAATTGAATCCACAATCAATTGAATTCTTGCCATATTTGCAAGGAAAACATGCCATTTTCTCATGTTCAGTGTACCTGGACATGTTTTTTGAGTGCCCTCTTGATGGCCTCTTTCGAATGGCCTGAAAGGAGTTCTTCAAATGGCCCTTGTCCAAATATCAATCGAAGGGTATTTATTGAAATATCAATCGAAGAGTCCTTTGCTACGCCAATCGAAAGATCTTGTTCATGCTAATCGAAGGACATGATTAACATGCATGTCGAAGTTGCCTTGACACAATGCTAAATTGAAGGATCCCTTGGCATGCCAATTGAAAGGCTTGGCCCAGGGTGCCAAACGAAAAGGTCTTTCAGAATTCCAATCGAAGGCCTTGACACAATGCCAATCGAAGTGCTTGTCCATAATGCCAATTGAAGCATTTTTGGAATGTCAATCGAAAGGATTGGCCATAATGCCAATCGAAGGGAATTATCCATGCCGATCGAAAGGATCCTTCAGAATACCAATCGAAGGGTCTTTCAGAATACCAATCGAAAGCTACTTAAAGCACCGCTCAAAAATTTTCTTTTTCCTTAGGCAAGGGTTTCTGGTCAACCATGTAGGGGGAAGACTTTGGAAAACATGAGAGGGAAAATTTTGGGGTACAACAGCTGCCCCTGTTCAATCTTCTTAAACCTGAGGATGTAGATTGGATTGCGTGCCTTTCATGATCCGAAGGTGAAAGACGATTGAACACTAGAGTGCCCAGAAATTTGCGCTCGCATGGTGTAGTATCGACATTGTGATGTCAGGAATGGGCTTACAGATGCCATTTGGAGATTGTTGGTAGGAGATGGGCTTAAAGATGCCATCCAGAAGTGATTGCTGGATTGTATCTATAAGCTGGAACTGGATGATTGCCAGAATTGCGTCTGTATCTGGAGCGTATCTGAAATGTATTTGAATGAGTGACAGAATGACATCCGAATCTGGATCATATCTGGACTGTAATTTGAATGAGTGACAAAAATACATCTGAATCTGGATCGTATCTGGACTGTATGTTGAATGAATCTGGAATAAGTATCAGAACATCAGCCATATCTGGATCGCATCTGAACTGTCTCTAGAAGGGATCTGGAATAAGTATCAGAATGTCAGCCATATCTGGATCGCATCTGAACTGTCTCTAGAAGGAATCTAGAATAAGTATCAGAATGTCAGCCATATCTAGATCGCATCTGAATTGTCTCTAGAAGGAATCTGGAATAAGTATCAGAATGTCATCCATATCTGGATCGCATCTGAACTATCTCTAGAAGGAATCTGGAATAAGTATCAGAATGTCAGCCATATCTGGATCGCATCTGAACTGTCTCTAGAAGGAATCTGGAATAAGTATCAGAATGTCAGCCATATCTGGATCGCATCTGAACTGTCTCTAGAAGGAGTCTGGAATAAGTATCAGAATGTCAGCCATATATGGATCGCATCTGAACTGTCTCTAGAAGGAATCTGGAATAAGTATCAGAATGTCAGCCATATCTGGATCGCATCTGAACTGTCTCTAGAAGGAATCTGGAATAAGTATCAGAATGTCAACCATATCTGGATCGCATCTGAACTGTCTCTAGAAGGAATCTAGAATAAGTATCAGAATGTCAGCCATATCTGGATCGCATCTGAACTGTCTCTAGAAGGAGTTTGGAATAAGTATCAGAATGTCAGCCATATCTGGATCGCATCTGAACCGTCTCTAGAAGGAATCTGGAATAAGTATCAGAATGTCAGCCATATTTGGATCGCATCTGAACTGTCTCTAGAAGGAATCTGGAATAAGTATCAGAATGTCAGCCATATCTGGATCGCATCTAAACTGTCTCTAGAAGGAATCTCAGAAGATGATGATCTTTGCCTGTTGATTGATCTTTCCTGAAAAGGTAAAGAGTTAGTTGTATGCAATGTCATGATGTATGCATTGTGTAATGATGTTCTCAAAATAAAATGAGATTTGTGTCATATGTATTTTGTATGCATATGTTATGAATGTTGTTGAAGTGTAATTTTGTCTTGGACTTTGCTCAAAATGTTTCCACCGGGGATCCATGCTTTGTTGTTTGAGGAGAACTCCGCTGGGGGATATTGAAAACTCTGTGGGGAGTATGTTTATTTCTGCTTGGGAAAAGAGTTTAGGAGTCTTAGTCGTCCGTTGCTCTACTGGGGAGTCGAAGTTGAACTAATATCTGGTTGGGTCCAGGTTTCGCAGTAACTTGCTGGGGATTGTAGAGTAATCTACTGGGGAAGAGGAGTTGTGGTCCTTGGATTTGTAGTAGTCGGAGAGGCAAACTCAAGCTGGGGAATCCTGACGTTGTTGGGGAAATAAACCTTGTCGTCAGTCCGCTAGAGAGGTGACATCTTCGTTGGGGGAAGTCCTCGAGGATTCTTGAGATTGATTCAGCTGGGGAAAGGTTTTCAAAGATTAAACCCTTGCTGGGAGTCATCCTATGAGAAGGATTTTGGGGAGATTTGTCATTTCCCCTAGTAGCAAGTGTTTGTGACATTGCCAGAAAATGTTTAATTGTACGTAACCCTTCACTGAGATTGATGTTCAATGCCCCAAGTGACGGAGATGGAGACTTGCCCCTGGTTACTCTGCACTTCTTCAGAGATTTCTTGAAATCTTAACTGGACTGCCCCAGGTGTGCTGGATAGTGACATGTCAAGTCCCCCTGTTGATAGGATATTCCTCAATGGAAGTGTCATCCTTCTTGAATTGATTTTGTTCACTGAGAGAGCTTTTGTTTACTAGATATTCATTGTGTGAATTTCTCCGCTGTTAAACAAATAGCCATATGCAAACAATGATATTCAAGTATTGCAAAGTTTATGTTTGTCTTGAATTTTTTTGAAAATGCGTTTGAGCGAGTAAAGAAATTTTGCTAAGAAAATTCAAACTCACGATTTAGAGCAAAGCCTTACAGGAGTCATGATACCTTTTGTAAGAGTATGCTTTCGAACTAACCCATGCTTCAATTAAGACTTTTGAAGGGTTGTAACGTGGCTTGGTTCACGGTTTAAGAAGCAAAGGATAAAGGCTCAAAGTATATTTGTACCCACCCGCTCTTCGTGATGTTCTTCAATCCTAAACTCAGTTAATTGTGCATTTGAACTCCTAATGAGTCTGGAACGACATTTTTGGTGATGGTTCACACAATTTGAATTTGTTGGAAGGCAGTCATTTTTGCAACATTTTTCATGTTGTTGAGGATTTGTAGCGACCTCGTTCTTTTGATTTGTTATCCCTAACTTTTGCGTGACTGTTTCTGTTTTCGAGATTACAGTCAGCGGGATGCCCCAGCTTTCTTAAGCCTCCTTTATAGGTTTTGGCTCAATGGGCTTTTCTCTTTTGAGAGATTGACTACCTATGAGATAAGGAACCACCATTGTCTTTTGATTCCAGAGGAATGCTTTTGATGTCGTTCGTTGTATTATGAACTGAGAGTTTTGCGACTTCAATGCGCATCTTTTGAATTAACTGAGAGACTACCCTGCCCCAGGTTTAAATTAAAGGTTTCAATTTGTGTTTAAAACAGAAAACTCCTACTTCTTTGGCTCGAAGGGGTTGACTAGGGATTATCTTCCTTATAACTCCAGTGTTTAGGATTTGAAAGAAACGCCTGTACATCGTCAGCAAGGTCTGTCCAAAAGCATACTGGATGAGATTATGGCATTGTCTCGTCATCCTCCCTCTAAAGGCTTGTAACTTTTAGCAAGAGTTGAATGTCATAAAGTGAGTAAAAAAACATAGTTTAAATGTAATGAAAAATGAGTGGATCAAATCAAGACAAACATATGCAATGCATTAATGAAACAGAGTTTGACATTAATAGATAATTGTTCGAATAACAAAGGGATTACAACTTGAAAATTCAAATGAACAAAAGCTTTAATGATTCATCATAGGAGCAGTGATTATGTTTTGAGTCTCCGGAGGGTCAAACTTGATCTCCTTGGCATCAATCATGTCTTGGACCTTGTTCTTCAGAGTCCAACAGTTATTTGTGTCATGTCCCGGACTGTCAGAGTGGTATGCACACCTTTCATTGGGATGATAGGTAGGAGCGGAAGTATTTGGGTTTCGGAGAGGAGCCTTTAATGTAATCAACTCTGCCTTCAACATGTGTTATAGCGCTTGAGCCACTGACTTGTTGATCTTAGTGAATTGTCTTTTAGGCGCGACCTCCTTACGCTGATGCCCCTGTCTTTGTTGAGCAGGCGTAGGATTAGAGATCAAGATTTCTCCTACGTGTTGGTCATGATGACTCTTTTGACCATACATAGCATTGGACTCTTTCTTCCCATTGTAGGGCTTTTTCTGAGCATCAGAAGGTGTAGCTTCTTGAATCTTCCCACTTTTGATGCTAGCTTCGACCCTTTCGTCGGTCAGTATTAGCTTGGTGAACCCGGCTGAAGAGCTTCCGATCAAGTGTTTGAAGAAAGGCCCTGTCAATGTTCCCATGAAGATGTCAATCAGCTCCCTGTCAGTTAAAGGGGGTTGCACCCTACCGGCAAGGTCCCTCCATTTTTGAACATACTCTTTAAATCCTTCACCCGTTCCTATTGACATACCCTGGAGTTGGGTACGCATAGGAGCGAGGTCAGAGTTATACTGATACTGCCTATAGAATGCATTAGCCAAATCTTCCCAGCTACGGATACTGTCTCCACCCAGCTGATAGAACCACTCAAGCTGAGTCCCTGAGAGACTGTCTTGAAAGAAATGGATCCACAAGTTCCTATCAGCAGTGTAAGGATGGATCTTTCTTACATATGACCGGAGGTGCAACTTTGGACAGGAAGCTCTGTCATACTTGGCAAAGGCAGGTGCCTTGAATTTATGGGGAATCACCATCCTAGAGGATAGACCCAGATCTCCGAAGTCCAGACCGGGCACCTTCTGTATCTCCATAGTGCTCAAACGATCTTCCAGCTATTTGTACTTATCCTCAGCAGGAGGATACTGTTCTTCATCATAGTCCGTCTTGTTGTCGGAGACCATAGGGCTAGGGGCCCTCCTTTCTTGTGGACTATCTTTCCCTCCAAATGAGGTGGTCAAATCAACTTCATTCTGCAGCCCGTTTCCAAACCTGCGTCCAATGTTGAACAGGATGGTCCTCTTTTTCTTCTTCTTTTTCTCCTTCAAAATCAAAGTCTTCAGGTCCTGCTGACCCTTAGCTAGATTCATGAACAACTCTTGAAATTGGGCATTCTGGGCCTGGAGGGCCTTGATAGCTTGCTCGGTTGAAGGTTCAGTAGACATGATTGTTGTACCCCAAAATTTGCCCTCCCATTTCTCAATGATTTCTCATCACAAGACCCTTGGAGCTAAAGATCCAGTTAGGGTTTCCTCTGCTCAAGACTTCTCCTTGCACTGTTGACCCAAATTAGGGTTTGTGTTTGCACAAAGATGTTTTGACCTAAATTGCCTAAGATGACTTTCATGCTTCATATTGGACTCCCAAGTTTATCCATACCAAGTTTCAAGTCTTGATTCCAAGTTTTGCCCAGTCAATTGGACAGTTGACCTAGAAACCAGCTGTATTGGGGAAAAAGTCAACTGTGGCCAACTGACAGTCAAACCTCATGAAATTTGACCCACATCAACATTATAAACTCACATGGACCATTTGATCAAGTTTGGATCATAATTCCACAAGAAATTTGATCAGATCACCAAAAGGGCAAAATGGTCATTTTTAGGGTTTTGACTACACAAAGGCAATTTTTGACTATTTGACCTAGCCAATGGCAAACCAAGCTCACATATGGACTCAAGGACCCCATGGAATTGTCTTGACATGCTCAACAAGTTCAAAAGATCCCAAATGCACAAGATTGACAGTTGAATTTCCCAGTCAATTGATCAATTTTGACTGTATACTGAAAAGTCAAACTTTGACTTTTTGGTCAAAATCAAGAGTCAAGATTCATTTTTCATCAAAACATGCCAAATCATAAAACTTGTTCATCAAGAAATCAAGAATTGCAAATTAGGGTTTGAAATGAAGATTTTTCATAACTTAGAATTTTTCTAAGTTATGAAAAACCCTAATTTTTTCCTAACTTTGCCCCACTTTCTCACCAGGATTCATTTAGATTCAAGCAAAAGTCAAAACATGAAAGTTGTAGCCTATTGCATAATCTACAACTTTGATTCACAAAGTTTTCCCAAAAGAGGCTTGTATCTCAAGTTACAATTTTTGGAACAAGGGTGCCAAACCATTCTTAACTTAGAGAAAATTTGACCTATTTTAGGCAAGGTTTTTACCTAACTTCAAGACCATTTTTCATATACTTCCACTTGGAATTTCAATTTGCACTTCAAATATGGATTGTAATACACATTCCAAGCTTTCCAAAATGACCAAGAACTCATCAAACAACTTCATGGTTTGAGAGAATCAAATTTTGCAATATGGGAAAAACTCACTTTTGTTATGGCCAATTTCCATGTTCATACACTTAGGCAACTTTCAAATAAGCATGCACTTCTTGATTACAGGCCCTAAATCTCTTTTACACTCATAAATTTAATGCAAACTTTTTGTGCCAAGACCATGTTCTATGTGTTCAAGCATTGCATAATGGTTTAATCCCAAAGTAGATAAAGCACTTTAACCATTTTTGCAAAAGTGAACTTTATGTCAAAATGCAAATCCAAGAAGTACAGTTCAAATCCCCTTGGCACAAGTTTAGGAACTAATTACACTGATCAATGCCAAGGTTTGCAGCACATTAGGGGGGCCTCTACCTGTCTAAAAACCAACTTGGACATTTGTTGCTTAAAGTGTAAGAAACATAGCATATCATACAAGAACTTTCATCTCAGCACAAAGAAGCTTAAGCAAAAACTTTGTACACTTTCTAAACACCCTAACTGAGCTAGAACACGAGCCAACCCTCTCCAACACCCTTTCATTCACAGAATCACCCTTAAACTGCCAAAACAGGGCATATTCTGCAACTTGAATCCCACAACTCATTTCCATCGTGCATCTTGGCCAAAAACACTTCAAACACATTCCATAATATCCATATAAACTATTCCAAACCTTGAACTGAGACTGTAACAGCCATAGCACCATTCGCCATTTCCATTTTTCTATCTTGCAGGTGGACTTCTGCAGCTTGATTTGGCACGATTCAAAACACACCAAGCATTGGAATAACATCACTACACTTCAGGCAAGCTGTACAAATCATCATCTTGCCCTGAAAGCTCCTCCATTGCCAGACACGACTCCAACTGAACAGGTATATTCTTGAACTTCTAACTCTTAATGTAGGCATCATTAGCTCTAAATTTGTGAATAAGAAGTGTTCTACTCATGCCCCTGAAACTGTACATACCTTTACTTTCCATTTATTTTGCCTATGCTATGAGAATTTGAGGTCTGAACATTGATAAAAAGTTAGGTTAAGATTTGGGAATGGAGAAATTCTCTCTCATTTTTGAGAGTTAGATCAAGTTTTAAGTATGTATGGATTCGTTGTTTGATGCTGAACATTTTTGATGTTGTGAGTTTTCATTAAAAAGCCAGGAATTAGGATGTTTGAATCAGTGAACAAAGCGCGCGTTTTTGACATTTTTTTTGGCCAGAGGTTGAAGAAGGACTTGGTGGGCTGGGCCTGTTTTGTTATTTCTTTTTACACCATGTTTTCACTTTTACACCCCCTAGGCCCATTTGACTTATTTTTATGATTTTTTGACTTTTGTTTTTTATTCCTGACTTATTTATTTTTCCTCATAATATTAAAAACATAAAAAACATTTTTTACACCATTTTTATATTTTTTAGGCATTTATTTGTTTATATTGATATTTGTATATAAATAAATACATAATATTATTATTTAGAATAACTAGAAAAAATAATGTAAACACCTTCATTTTTTGATTTTTTTTATTTTTTATCTTCTGAAAATATTTTATATAGAATATACTTTTTTTTATAAATATTAAATATTATTATTTTTGTATATATAATACATATTTAGAAAATAATACAAATATATATATATATATATACTTATTAGAATATTTAGTAAATAATACATAATATATACATTTTTTATTTTATTAATATTTGAAATTAAAAATACCTTTTTTATAAATATACTTCATTTTTTTTTATTTTTGTATATAATAAATAAATATGGTACATATTAAACAATTAATATATTTATTTAAGAAATTAGGGTTTTGCCCTAAGTACATAAAAACTCCAAAAAATAATACTTTTTATTTTTGTTTATTTGACATATAAAAGTACTCTTTTTTCATACACATAAAAACATCTTTTTGCATCTTGCATATTTATTTTATTTCCATTTAATTTGTGCAATCAATTATCTTGTAAATAATTCCAAATTGATGTAATAGCTAGGTTTAAATTCCTTGTCAAAATGCCCCCCATTTGAACATTTGTACCCCCCTTCCCATATTGTGTTGTAATAGCTTAGGAACTTTAATTTTCGCACTTTAAAGTTTTCTAAATATACCATGTTAGAATTAGGGTTTGTATGCAAATAAAAACAACAAAATAGTTTGACCTAATTTCAAGATAATCAAGCATGAAAATGGACAACACTAATCACACTTGCACCCCTAGGGTATTCCACTTGTTGCCTTCAATAATGGGCCATATTGCATGTTAGGTCTCTTTGGGCAAAACAAATACAAACAATCAAATGATCATAGTCCCTCGATGACGCTTTCAAAAAAGTTGCCTAATAAATGATCAAGTCCCTTAAGGAAAATTTCCCAAAGATACTTGGCACCATTGCAATTATGGTCTAAACGATGACCCACGCCCGTCCCTTTCATATCCCAACACAAGATTGCCCACCAAATGCAATGGTGGAACAAAATTGTTAAAAGGGTTAAAACATAGCAAAAATATTTGAGAACTTTAGGGTAGATAGCTCTTAAGTACTTGTCAACTTGCAAAACAAAAACACTTGCCTATTTTTCAAACCACACTTCACAAACACTTTCAAAACAAACTTTCAAAAAACCTCGAAACATCTTTTCGAAAAAGACAAACACCTTTTGTAAAACATTCGAGTAAAGAATTGTTACAAGGGTAGCCTAGACAAGGCATCTTTTTTAAAAACATTTTCAAAGCCACACACAAAGCACCATTTCAAACAATTAAAAACCAAGGCAAGTTGATCTAAGCAAGTACCTAAGAGCCCATGGATAACCATGGATAGAAAGGGTGCTAATACCTTCCCTTTCTATAATCTACTCCCCGAACCCAAGAAAACATCTCAAAGGTTTTTGCTGTGCTTTTTAAACCTTTCCTTAGGATAAAATAAAAAGTCGGTGGCGACTCTTGCTCAACCGAAACATTTGCGAAAACAAACGCAAAACCATAGTCAGTTCTCTCACCGTATCACAGAACTGGCGACTCTGCTGGGGATAATTTTAAAAAGTGGAGTAACCTTAGGGCTTAGATCACCCTCTTGCATGATTAAATTGTTTGTTTTGATTTCTTTACATCTTGGCTCTATTGTGTGGGTTTGCAATCCTACACCCGGATTTTGGGAAACATTCATAGATAGCAATACGTTGTGGAAACTGTGCGGGGTATACCGACACGGTCGAAGCAATAGCTATATTAGTGCGACATATTTGTGAGTATCGGTAACCCTTAAGTTCAATCAAGGAGAGTACGGGGCCGCTGAGTGATGTCACTAAGCACTAATGACCTAGAACCTTACTTGACCATCTTGGCCTTTTATTAGGGGTAGTGAGATGACCGGCTTTGGTGCAGTCCGAAGTTGGTAGATACTCGATACTACACTCATTGAGGGTCGTTTTCTTGGAATATTTTGGTCGCTAGTTAAGTGGCTAAACCAAAACAATGAACAATGAAAACAATCCAGTGATATTGAGCTCCTTAGAACCCGATTACTATTTATAGGACAAGTTTTTAAGCCAACTACACTCAAGAGGGTACTTACCTATGAAACCCCATGTAAGCCTGAAACTAGGGTTTGGTGTGATTTGCTTGTACATATGTTTGTGCATACATCATAAACATCATAAAGCATCATATGCATTCACTAACCATTTCAAGGGTTTAGATCTTCATCTTTGTTCTTGTTTTGTAGGTCATGGAAATTCCTCGCAGAAAAACCATCCAAGTTAACCTTGTGATAATCTCTCCTCAACTCAAGGAGCTCACCTCAAGAATTCCGGAAAGCTCATCCTTCAATGAAAGACATGGTAGACTACTCAGCTTAGTCGACACCAACATTGAAGAAGACATGATGAAAGTGCTATTCCAGTTCTTTGACCCTCTTCACCACTGTTTCACTTTCCCTGATTACCAGTTGGTGCCCACTTTGGAGGAGTTTTCTCAACTCCTAAGAATCCCTATCCTTAATCAACTACCCTTCAACGGTACGGAAAAGGAACCAAAGCCGGAAGATGTTGCTCGAGCATTACATCTACAACCATCTGACATCAAGGGGCATTGGGAAACCAGAAGCGGCGTCAAAGGATTCTTAGCAAAATTCTTGTTTGAGAAGGCACAAGAATGTTGGAATTCATTGGACCTACAAGCCTTTGAAGAAATTGTGGCACTCCTTATCTATGGGTTGGTCTTTTTCCCAAATCCTGACCAGCTGGTAGATGTCAACGCCGTCAAAATCTTCTTGTCCAGAAATCCAATACCAACATTGCTTGGGGACATTCTTCACTCATTTTACACACGAACAATGAGAAAGAGGGGTGTTCTCATGTGCTGTACTCCTCTCCTTGCAAGGTGGTTTATTTCGCACCTTCCACAATCTGTCTTGAAGAATGACCAAGGCTCAAGGTGGTCCCAACGGTTGATGACTCTTACTCACTCTGATGTACATTGGTGTTCTCGGTCCAGAGAAAATGTCATCATCGTCGATCGTTGTGGAGAGTTTCCTAATGTTCCTTTACTTGGAATCAGAGGAGGTATCACCTACAACCCTTGCCTAGCTTTGAGGCAATTTGGATATGCACGGAGGGATGGCCCTCATGACATGTTGATTCCTAACCTAGCTTTTGACTTCGACAACGATGCGCAAGGACTTCGCCAAAGATTCATCAGAGCTTGGGGAAGGCCTAACAAGGTTGATAGCAAGACACTAGGACACAAGAACTCCATCCCTCTTGAGCCTTACCTCAAGTGGGTACGAGCCCGAGCCCAGAGTCTAATGATGCCTTATCCTCATGTTCTCCCGGTGATTAAAGAGCCCGTCAAGGAAGGAGAAGTTCCCTACACTATCCTACATCCTGACATGCCTACATCGTGGGAGGAAATGCAGAAGAGCTGGATTCAGCTCAAGGAGGAACGGAACACTTTTGAAGCCAGCTTCTACGCTAGTGAGAAGAAGGTTCTAGAGCTTACCCGCCGACTCCATGAGCAAGAGGCCCTCAACACCTACATCGCACCAAAGAGGATGCGCAATGTCTTTTTACCTTGAGAAGTTGTTTTTGTAATATTTGGCCCATGGGGCATTTATGTACTAACAAATTTCTTCTTATTAATATGACGTGCGTTCTTTTTTGTCTGCAACAAGTTTGAATATTCTAAATCCTTGAATGCATTGCATACATAAGCATACCATTCATCATGTGCATAAGCAGGTCTCACTCCAGGTTTCCTTATCTATCTGCTGTTTATTTCAGTAGGATGGATCTCGAGCAAACAGTCAAGGACCTACAGGCTCAAAATGCACAGTTCCAGCAACTCCTAATGACCTTGGCTAAGGGTCAGGAGGATCTCAAGACCTTGCTGGGGAATAAAGACCCAGTGAAGAAAAAGAAAAAGAGACTCGGGGTGGCTACTTTAGGGAGAAGATTTGAAGGAGAGACCAGGAGAGTGCTTGAATTTCCTCCTACTTCTGATGAAGGGACCAGTAAATGAGGTGGGTCTGCGGTACCTTCCGAGTCCGATGTGGAAGAAGAGGAGGACGAAGAGGATGAAGACTACTCTGATCAACAATACCCTCCGGCTGATGATAAATACAAAGGTTTAGAAGACAGGTTGGCCGCCATGGAGCTACAGAGAGTACCGGGTTTGGATTTTGAAGACTTGGGTTTAGTTGCCGGGATTGTGATTCCCCCAAAGTTCAAAGTGCCAGTTTTTGTGAGGTATGACGGGCTGTCCTGTCCAAAAATGCATCTCAGGTCCTACGTAAGAAAGATCCAACCTTATACGGCAGATAAAAATCTTTGGATCCATTTCTTCCAAGACAGCCTTTCTGGGGCTCAACTGGAGTGGTTTTATCAGCTAGAGGGAACCGGCGTCCGAAATTGGGAAGACTTAGCCACCGCCTTCTACAAACAATATCAGTATAATTCTGACCTTGCTCCTACGCGTACCCAACTTCAGGGTATGTCATTGGGAACAGGTGAAGGATTCAAAGAATATGCACAAAGATGGAGGGATTTGGCTGGCAGGGTGCAGCCTCCTTTAACCGACCGTGAACTTGTCGATATGTTTCTAGGGACCCTATCTGGGCCATTTTTCAATCATCTGATTGGTAACTCTTCTGCGGGGTTTACCGATTTGATCTTAACAGGCGAAAGAATAGAAGCTGGCATCAAGTCAGGAAAAATTCAGAAGGGTGTTGCTGCAAGTGTTGAGAAGAAGCCTTTTAAGAAGGAAACGGCTGTGGTATACTCCCAGAGAAGAGTAGGGAAGACTGAGCGCCGACCAACTGTGGGGGCCGTAATGATTCAAAACCCTTCAAGTGAGCAACCTCGCTATAACCAGTCCAGACCAAATCAGCAACGGGTGGAACGGCCACAACGGCAGTTCACTCGCATTAATATGACGCCAGCGCAAGTGCTTCCCCATCTGTTAAAGTTGAATCTCGCCACTATCAAAGAGGCACCAAAAAATGTGAATACGTCCTCTCTACATTATCATCCTAATGCTAAATGCGCCTACCATTCTGACAGTGTCGGGCACGACACCAACGATTGTTGAGCACTCAAGCATAAGATCCAAGATCTGATAGAGGCGAAAGAAGTGGAGTTCGACGCTCCGGAGAAGCCTAATGTGATATCTGCTCCAATGCCGAAGCACGACCGAAATGTCAATGCCATTGAAGAAGATTTGTATGTTGCTGATGTCAATGATCTGATAACTCCGTTACTAACCATCAAGTTGAATATGTTAAGGGCCGGGATCTTCCCGAGATGTAAAGAAGACTGCTATTGTTGTTACTCTCTGCCGTTTGACTGTTCGTTACTGAAGAAAGGCATCCAAGGCCTAATGGACAGTCGACAAATTTTGTTTGAAAAAGTTTCTGCTACTCTAACTCATACTGAGGATGTCTCAATCATAACCATTCACGCCAATCTTTCCAAGGCCGTCAGAAAGCCTGTTAAGATTACACCGGCTACGAAATCTGTTCCTTTGAAGATAACAATGCCAGGGCCTGTCCCCTATGTTTCTGAGAAGTCAATACCATGGAACTATAGCGGTGACGTCTACTACCATGGTATTAAACAAATCGAAATAACTGAAGAAAGTTCGGATGATGAAGAAGCCAGCATTGGAAACATTGCAGGCACGAGCAAAATCACCCGGAGCGGGAGAATATTTTCTCCAAAGATTTCCCCTCCAAGAGCAATCTTTGGACCCTCATCTACTGACAAGGTTATCCCTGCACCAATAAAACTCTCTGCTAGAACCCCTTTGATTGAAGATGTTGTTGTTCCTAGTATTGTCCCTCCTACCATTGTTGATAAGGGTAAGGGAATCCAAGATGAGCTCGTCAGGACGAGGGCTCGACCCTTGGTCATCCCGGAAACCTCCAAGAAGGAAATGGATGAGATCTTGAAGATAATCAAAAGGAGTGATTACGATGTGGTAGAACAACTGGGGCAAACCCCCTCAAAGATCTCCATGCTGGCACTACTACTTTGCTCGGAAGCGCACACTAAGGCTCTGATAAAATTCCTAAAGGCAGCCCATGTGCCCCAGGAAACCTCTGTAGATCAATTTCAAAATTGCGTGGCCAGCCTTACTGCGGACAACGGATTAGGTTTCTCTGATGTCGACCTAACTCCTAAAGGTAGAAACCACAATGATGCTTTGCACATTTCAGTCGAGTGCCGAGGGACTACTCTCGCACATGTCTTGGTCGACACTGATTCGTCGCTGAATGTACTACCTAAGAAGGCCTTGGACCGACTAGATTGTGAAGGGTTGGAGTTGAAGCCGAGTGATATTGTTGTCAGAGCTTTCGATGGTTCGAAGAGGATGGTCCATGGGGAGGTCGATATTCCCATCAAAGTGGGCACTGAGGTGTTTAAGTCTACTTTCTATGTAATGGACATCCGTCCGTCTTACTCTTGCTTGTTGGGTAGGCCTTGGATACACCATGCTGGGGCAGTCACCTCCTCCTTACATCAGATGTTGAAGTATCCTGTCAAAGGAAAGATTATAACCGTCCATGGCGAAGAGGAGTACATGATCAGCCACTTGAACTCCTTCCGGTATGTGGAGGTAGATGGGGAGTTCATTGAGACACCTTTCCAGCATTTCGAAGAAGTCCTTCCTGAAATAACAGTAGCAAAATTGGCAGCTGAGGCACCGAGGCAGATGGCCAGGATGGCATCTCTGGAGGACGCAAGGGCCGCAATAAAAGAGGGGAAGAATTCAGCATGGGGGCAGTTGCCCGATATTCCACATAAGACAGACAAATTTGGATTAGGGTTCACTACCGCAGGCCAGAAAGCTATGCGTCGTTCGAAGATTGAAAGAGCGCCAGTCAAAATTTCTCCCTACGGAATCAACGCTTTGGAGGATGAAGACAAAGAGAGCAACATCGAAGAGTGGATTTACCCAACTGTCAAAGGAGTATTGTGCAACTGGGAGGCAAAAGACTTTGTCCCCATCACTTTTATTCATCAGTAATTTATCTGTCAAACATTTCCTATTGGTCTGTAATATTTATTTTCGAACAATCCGTACACTACCTTTTCACCTCATGCCTTGCCCGGGGCATGCAGGTCCATTTGTAAGGGTTTTGATTACTTTCATATCCATATGCCATGTTTAATGATTCATTGGACGTTTTTCATTTGACAAACTGCTGTGTTCATTTTCTTTCCTTTTGCATTTTTGTTTAAGGATGGCTATCCCTTACACACACCCACACTCACAAATGCAGGTACCCATCCACTCCAGATTCCATGGGTGACTATTCTGCTATATCCTTCAATAACTCTGAAGATCTGGTCAATCAAGCCGAGTATGAAGATGACGAAGGTTGTGGAGTACCAGGGGAACTAGCCAGACTTCTACAGCAAGAGGAAAGGGCCATCTTACCGCACAAAGAGTCATTGGAAACTGTCAACTTAGGGACCGAGGAAGACCGGAAGGAGGTGCAAGTGGGTGCCAATCTGGAACCAAGTGTCAAGGAACGCCTGATACAGTTGTTGAATGAGTATGTTGAAATCTTCGCTTGGTCTTATGAAGACATGTCGGGTTTAGACACAGACATCGTGGTTCACCGTCTCCCCACAAGAGAGGATTATCCACCGATCAAGCAAAAAGTCCGACGAATGAGGCCTGACATGTCTGAAATGATCAAAGCAGAAGTGATGAAGCAATTCGACGCTGGCTTTCTGGCTGTTACGTCCTATCCTCAATGGGTCGCTAACATCGTGCCAGTACCTAAGAAAGATGGCAAAGTCAGGATGTGTGTGGACTACCGGGATTTGAATAGGGCCAGCCCCAAAGATGATTTTCCACTTCCACACATTGACATTTTGATCGACAATACAGCTCAGCACAAAGTGTTTTCCTTCATGGATGGATTCTCGGGCTACAATCAAATCAAAATGGCCCCCGAGGATATGGAGAAAACAACTTTTGTCACACAATGGGGCACTTTCTGTTACAAGGTGATGTCGTTCGGACTAAAGAACGCTGGGGAAACTTATCAACGCGCCATGGTAGCTTTGTTTCATGATATGATACATCATGAGATTGAAGTTTACGTAGACGATATGATAGCTCGGTCACAAACAGAGGAGGAGCACCTTGAACATCTAGAAAAGCTGTTTGCCAGGTTGAAAGAATACAAACTCAGGCTGAATCCAAGTAAGTGCACTTTTGGGGTTAGGTCTGGTAAACTTCTAGGATTCATTGTGAGCAACAAAGGCATTGAAGTCGACCCAGCAAAAGTGAAAGCAATACAAGAGATGCCTGCTCCCTGTACTGAAAAGGAGGTTAGAGGGTTCTTGGGGCGCTTGAACTATATTGCCAGATTCATCTCTCATCTGACTTCTACCTGTGAGCCAATTTTCAAACTCTTGAAGAAAGATTAGGTAGTCGAATGGAACGACGATTGCCAAGCTGCTTTTGATAAAATCAAGGAGTATTTGCTAGAACCTCCTATTCTGATGCCACCCGTCGAAGGAAGACCATTGATCATGTATCTGACCGTCTTGGATAACTCAATGGGGTGTGTTTTGGGCCAGCATGACGAGTCTGGTCAAAAAGATCATGCTATTTATTACCTTAGCAAAAAGTTTACCGACTGTGAGACTCGCTACTCACTGCTCGAGAAAACTTGCTGCGCTTTGGTATGGGCTGCTCGCCGACTAAGGCAGTATATGTTGACTCATACTACCTTGTTGATTTCCAAAATGGATCCTATCAAGTATATCTTCGAAAAGCCCACCTTATCTGGAAGGATAGCTAGATGGCAAATGATCCTAACTGAGTACGACATCCAGTACACCACCCAAAAAGCTATAAAAGGGAGTGTACTAGCTGACCATCTGGCTCATCAAGCTATCGAAGATTATCAACCCATGAGATTTGACTTCCCAGACGAGGACATCATGAATTTGGACAACATTGAAAGTAACGGACCGTATGACGGACCCGAAAAGGGATCCCGATGGACCCTGTACTTTGATGGTGCTTCAAATGCACTTGGAAACGGTATCGGTGCAGTACTCATTTCTACGGAAGGTTGTCACACACCTTTCACGGCCCGACTTTGCTTTAGCTGTACAAACAACATGGCTGAGTATGAAGCTTGCATCTTTGGTCTCAAGGCTGCTATAGACTTGGGGATCAAATCTTTGATCGTATTTGGGGACTCGGCTTTGGTTATCAGTCAAATCAAAGGAGAGTGGGATACCAAGCATCCTAATCTTATCCCATACAAAGAACATGTCTTGACATTGTTGCCTCATTTCGAGCAAATTACCTTCGAGCATTTCCCGCGAGAAGAGAATCAGCTAGCAGATGCTCTAGCTACAATGTCCTCCATGTTTAAACTCAACTGGGATAACGAGGCTCCCCAAATCACCATCGAGCGAATGGATGAACCTGCGCATTGTCACGAGATTAATACCGAAGAAGTAGTGGAACAACCCTGGTTCCATGAAATCAAAAGGTATCTCGAGACTAGAGATTATCCCGAAGGAGCTTCCGTAAATGACAAGAAGTTCTTAAGGAAATTTGCTGCCAAATTCTTCCTGAGCAACTGCATCCTTTACAAACGAAGCCATGATTGTGTATTACTCCGATGCGTAGACAAAGCTGAAGCAGAGTTGATCATGACTGAGATACACAGCGGCACATTTGGCACTCACTTGAGCGGGCATACAATGGCTAAGAAGATCCTAAGGGCAGGCTATTACTGGTCTACCATGGAAGCTGACCGCCATCAACATTCCCGTACTTGCCACAAATGTCAAGTCTACACTGACAAAGTCCATATCCCTCCGGTTCCTCTCAACGTTCTGACTGCTCCTTGGCCATTTGCGATGTGGGGCATTGACATGATTGGAGAGATCAAGCCCACGACTTCCAACGGGCATCGCTTCATCCTAGTTGCCATTGACTATTTCACCAAATGGGTCGAAGCAGCTTCCTTCGCCTCTGTTACTAAAAATGTGGTTGCCCGCTTCATCAAGCAAAATCTCATATGCCGGTATGGTGTTCCAGACAGGATCATCACAGACAACGGTACAAATCTGAATAACACAATGATCACCGCATTGTGCGAACAATTCAAGATTTATCATCACAATTCATCTCCCTATCGGCCGAAGATGAACGGTGTTGTTGAAGCTGCGAACAAAAACATTAAGAAGGTCATTCAGAAAATGACAGTCACTTACAAAGACTGGCATGAGATGTTACCATTTGCTCTGCATGGATACCGTACGACGACATGTACTTCAATCGGGGCAACCCCATTCTCTTTGGTATATGGCATGGAAGCTGTCCTGCCTATGGAGGTTCAGATTCCTTCTCTAAGGATTATGAAGGACACAGGTTTGAATAAAGATGATTGGATTCAGACCCGACTTGATCAACTCAATCTGATCGACGAGAAGCGACTCACTGCTATATGCCATGGTCAGACGTATCAAAAACGCATGATCAAGGCCTTCAATAAAAAAGTCAGACGTCAAGTGTATCAAGTCGGAGATCTCGTAATCAAGCGGATTATCTTGCCGCAAAGTGATCCCAGGGGCAAATGGACTCCTACATATGAAGGACCATTTGTGATCAAGAGCATATTTTCTGGTGGTGCGATGATTCTAACCACCATGGACGGTGATGATTTGCCACACCCTGCGAATGCAGACATAGTCAAAAGATACTACGCATAAAATAACCCGACAAGTCGAAAACCCGAAAGGGCGGCTTGGGCAAAAAATGGGCATCCCGGTGAACCGAAAACCCGAAAGGGTGGTTCAGGCAAAAATTAGGGATAAAAACAAAAAAATATGTACACCCAGCAAGTTGAAAACCCGAAAGGGAGGCTTGGGCAAAAAGGGGTTTCCCGGTGGATCGAAAACCCGAAAGGGCGATTCAGGCAAAAGTTAGGGAATTAAAGCGTATGACTATGTCTCGTCGGATCATTTCAAAGACAATCTCTTCATCAACCAGTTCCAGGCTTTTGATCAATCCAGTCGTCGGCAAATGAAGCATTGGATGGACGGATATTCAGAGTTGTGAAGGCTATAGCGGAATGGAATCCCATGG
The DNA here is from genome assembly GCA_948472305.1 of Vicia faba. Classification (NCBI taxonomy): domain Eukaryota; kingdom Viridiplantae; phylum Streptophyta; class Magnoliopsida; order Fabales; family Fabaceae; genus Vicia; species Vicia faba. The sequence continues at coordinate 29,441,087 of OX451735.1, forward strand.
AGTTATTTCACATAGCCATCTTTATTTTGTATAAATCTTTCAATATTTACGGCAAAATCCTCTTACTAGGATGATTGTCTCCTTTGTACAAATATACTCAGAGAAAGTTAATACAAATACTTTTCCCAGAAATTTGTGTCTTTTCCTTTTTCTTTTTCTCTTGCACTAATTGTTTTATTTTGAGAAACGTCCAATGTTTTGTTAAATAGGCATATGCATTTGAACATAATCATTTCCTTATGAATCAAGAAAGAGGATTACTGATAGGTCGAAGGTGCAGTTGGATATCTTGATACCCTTTCAAAGGAAACCCCCAGGAGATTTGGAATCCATATCCCCAGCAAGTCTTGAAGCTTATCCCCGGTAGATTCTGGAAGCTTATCCCCGCCAGAGTACGGACGTCTCTCCCGAGCTTTATTCAAAGTTACTCCTCACAAGGGCTTATAACTGGGTTATCCTCAGCTAATTGCCACGGAAGATCGCACTCGGCAAAATTCTTCCTATCCCCAGCGGAGTTCATCAAAGTTCCCCAACATAACTTATCAATACAATCCCCAGAGGAGTTTATCTTTGTTATCCCCAGCCAGAGAATCCTCCAGAACTCAATTCCCCTCAGAACTAAATTCCAGTATCCCCAGCAGAGCTAAAACTTCAAACTATCAATCCCCAGCGGAGCCAGACTAGTGAACCTTTTCCCCACAGAAATGCTTCTCACTAGACCAGAGATTCTCAGTCTTATCTCCCCAGCTTAAGTCTGCCAGGTTCTAAAATCCCCAGTAGACATCATCAGAATTTCTCTTACCCTGCAAGTCACCAAGGAAATTCCAAGTCCCCACAAGTGGTTCTAAGGCCCCTTGACGTTTGAAGGACTGTTATTCCCCAAGCAAATTTGAAGACTCTCAGTTCTCAGTTCCTCATTGTATATTCAAGATTCTCCATTGAAGATCTCTTCAAGACAGGGATTCCCCAGAAGATTGGTATACAATCCAAGCTCCTTATTCCCCAGCAACAACCAGGAATTATTCTTCCCGGCAGCAGTCAAGATGCTTTTATCTTCAGCCATCTCGGATTCATCTATCCTTTGCAAGACAGCTCTCCAGCTTACATGCGCATTCATTTACGTTCATATCATATAGCATACATTGCATCATGCATCATGACATTGCATGCAACTAACCCTTTACCTTTTCAGGTAAGATCAGTCGACAGACAAAAAATCATTATCTTCCGAGATTCTTTCCAGGAATAGTTCATATGTGACCCAGACATGGCAACATCCTGATGCTTATTCCAGATTCATCCAGATGCAGTTGTACACAAGCTCATCATCAAGAAACCCTACACCGGTTCCTCCTCAACTTTAAGATTTCTGAAAACAGTTCACGGGTTCTCCAAGTAACGGATGTTAACCTATCGCTTATTCAGATTCTTCTCAAAACTTTTGAAAACAGTTTACGGACGCTTCCCAACAACGGATGCTGCTCTATTGCTTATTCAACTTCAAGATTTCTGAAAACAGTTCACGGGTTCTCCAAGTAACGGATGTTAACCTATCGCTTGTTCAGATTCTTCTCCAGACTTCTGAAAACAGTTACGGATTCGTCCCAACAACGGATGTTAATCTATCGCTTGTTCAGATGCAACTTTTGAAAACAGTTTACGGACGCTTCCCAACAACGGATGCTGCTCTATTGCTTATTCAACTTCAAGATTTCTGAAAATAGTTCACGGGTTCTCCAGTAACGAATGTTAACCTATCGCTTGTTCAGACTCTTCTCAACTTTTGAAAACAGTTTACGGATGCCTCCAGATACGGATGTCAATCTATTGCTTATTCAGACCCCCAGTTCGGAGATAGTCCAAAGCATGGACACTTTTCCGATACTCATTCCAGATGGCATCTTTAAGCCCATCCCCGACAAGTTTCTGTCACTCTTCCAGATGGCATCGTTAAGCCCATCTCCAAATGGCATCTCTAAGCCCATTCCCACATCCATTGCTTTGACGAGTGCAAATTTTCGGGCACTCTAGTGTCCAATCTCCTTTTACCCTCGAGTCACGAAAGGCAAACTTGCCAATCTAACTCTTCAGGTTCAAGAAGATTGAACAGGGGAAACTGTTGTACCCCAAAATTTGCCCTCCCATTTCTCAATGATTTCTCATCACAAGACCCTTGGAGCTAAAGATCCAGTTAGGGTTTCCTCTGCTCAAGACTTCTCCTTGCACTGTTGACCCAAATTAGGGTTTGTGTTTGCACAAAGATGTTTTGACCTAAATTGCCTAAGATGACTTTCATGCTTCATATTGGACTCCCAAGTTTATCCATACCAAGTTTCAAGTCTTGATTCCAAGTTTTGCCCAGTCAATTGGACAGTTGACCTAGAAATCAGCTGTATTGGGGAAAAAGTCAACTGTGGCCAACTGACAGTCAAACCTCATGAAATTTGACCCACATCAACATTATAAACTCACATGGACAATTTGATCAAGTTTGGATCACAATTCCACAAGAAATTTGATCAGATCACCAAAAGGGCAAAATGGTCATTTTTAGGGTTTTGACTGCACAAAGGCAATTTTTGACTATTTGACCTAGCCAATGGCAAACCAAGCTCACATATGGACTCAAGGACCCCATGGAATTGTCTTGACATGCTCAACAAGTTCAAAAGATCCCAAATGCACAAGATTGACAGTTGAATTTCCCAGTCAATTGATCAATTTTGACTGTATACTGAAAAGTCAAACTTTGACTTTTTGGTCAAAATCAAGAGTCAAGATTCATTTTTCATCAATACATGCCAAATCATGAAACTTGTTCATCAAGAAATCAAGAATTGCAAATTAGGGTTTGAAATGAAGATTTTTCATAACTTAGAATTTTTCTAAGTTATGAAAAACCCTAATTTTTTCCTAACTTTGCCCCACTTTCTCACCAAGATTCATTTGGATTCAAGCAAAAGTCAAAACATGAAAGTTGTAGCCTATTGCATAATCTACAACTTTGATGCACAAAGTTTTCCCAAAAGAGGCTTGTATCTCAAGTTACAATTTTTGGAACAAGGGTGCCAAACCATTCTTAACTTAGAGAAAATTTGACCTATTTTAGGCAAGGTTTTTACCTAACTTCAAGACCATTTTTCATATACTTCCACTTGGAATTTCAATTTGAACTTCAAAGATGGATTGTAGTACACATTCCAAGCTTTCCAAAATGACCAAGAAATCATCAAACAACTTCATGGTTTGAGAGAATCGAATTTTGCAATATGGGAAAAACTCACTTTTGTTATGGCCAATTTCCATGTTCATACACTTAGGCAACTTTCAAATCAGCATGCACTTCTTGATTACAGGCCCTAAATCTCTTTTACACTCATAAATTTAATGCAAACTCTTTGTGCCAAGACCATGTTCTATGTGTTCAAGCATTGCATAATGGTTTAATCCCAAAGTAGATAAAGCACTTTAACCATTTTTGCAAAAGTGAACTTTATGTCAAAATGCAAATCCAAGAAGTACAGTTCAAATCCCCTTGGCACAAGTTTAGGAACTAATTACACTGATCAATGCCAAGGTTTGCAGCACATTAGGGGGGCCTCTACCTGTCTAAAAACCAACTTGGACATTTGTTGCTTAAAGTGTAAGAAACATAGCATATCATACAAGAACTTTCATCTCAGCACAAAGAAGCTTAAGCAAAAAATTTGTACACTTTCTAAACACCCTAACTGAGCTAGAACACGAGCCAACCCTCTCCAACACCCTTTCATTCACAGAATCACCCTTAAACTGCCAAAACAGGGCATATTCTGCAACTTGAATCCCATAACTCATTTCCATCGTGCATCTTGGCCAAAAACACTTCAAACACATTCCATAATATCCATATAAACTATTCCAAACCTTGAACTGAGACTGTAACAGCCATAGCACCATTCGCCATTTCCATTTTTCTATCTTGCAGGTGGACTTCTGCAGCTTGATTTGGCACGATTCAAAACACACCAAGCATTGGAATAGCATCACTACACTTCAGGCAAGCTGTACAAATCATCATCTTGCCCTGAAAGCTCCTCCATTGCCAGACACGACTCCAACTGAACAGGTATATTCTTGAACTTCTAACTCTTAATGTAGGCATCATTAGCTCTAAATTTGTGAATAAGAAGTGTTCTACTCATGCCCCTGAAACTGTACATACCTTTACTTTCCATTTATTTTGCCTATGCTATGAGAATTTGAGGTCTGAACATTGATAAAAAGTTAGGTTAAGATTTGGGAATGGAGAAATTCTCTCTCATTTTTTAGAGTTAGATCGAGTTTTAGGTATGTATGGATTCGTTGTTTGATGCTGAACATTTTTGATGTTGTGAGTTTTCATTAAAAAGCCAGGAATCAGGATGTTTGAATCAGTGAACAAAGCGCGCGTTTTTGACATTTTTTCTGGCCAGAGGTTGAAGAAGGACTTGGTGGGCTGGGCCTATTTTGTTATTTCTTTTTACACCATGTTTTCACTTTTACACCCCCTAGGCCCATTTGACTTATTTTTATGATTTTTTGACTTTTGTTTTTTATTCCTGACTTATTTATTTTTCCTCATAATATTAAAAACATAAAAAACATTTTTTACACCATTTTTATATTTTTTAGGCATTTATTTGTTTATATTGATATTTGTATGTAAATAAATACATAATATTATTATTTAGAATAACTAGAAAAAATAATGTAAACACCTTCATTTTTTGATTTTTTTTATTTTTTATCTTCTGAAAATATTTTATATAGAATATACTTTTTTTTATAAATATTAAATATTATTATTTTTGTATATATAATACATATTTAGAAAATAATACAAATATATATATACTTATTAGAATATTTAGTAAATAATACAAAATATATACATTTTTTATTTTATTAATATTTGACATTAAAAATACCTTTTTTATAAATATACTTCATTTTTTTTATTTTTGTATATAATAAATAAATATGGTACATATTAAACAATTAATATATTTATTTAAGAAATTAGGGTTTTGCCCTAAGTACATAAAAACTCCAAAAAATAATACTTTTTATTTTTGTTTATTTGACATATAAAAGTACTCTTTTTTCATACACATAAAAATATCTTTTTGCATCTTGCATATTTATTTTATTTCCATTTAATTTGTGCAATCAATTATCTTGTAAATAATTCCAAATTGATGTAATAGCTAGGTTTAAATTCCTTGTCAAAATACCCCCCATTTGAACATTTGTACCCCCCTTCCCATATTGTGTTGTAATAGCTTAGGAACTTTAATTTTCGCACTTTAAAGTTTTCTAAATATACCATGTTAGAATTAGGGTTTGTATACAAATAAAAACAACAAAATAGTTTGACCTAATTTCAAGATAATCAAGCATGAAAATGGACAACACTAATCACACTTGCACCACTAGGGTATTCCACTTGTTGCCTTCAATAATGGGCCATATTGCATGTTAGGTCTCTTTGGGCAAAACAAATACAAACAATCAAATGATCATAGTCCCTCGATGACGCTTTCAAAAAAGTTGCCTAATAAATGATCAAGTCCCTTAAGGAAAATTGCCCAAAGATACTTGGCACCATTGCAATTATGGTCTAAAGGATGACCCGCGCTCGTCCCTTTCACATCCCAACACAAGATTGCCCACCAAATGCAATGGTGGAACAAAATTGTTAAAAGGGTTAAAACATAGCAAAAATCTTTGAGAACTTTAGGGTAGATAGCTCTTAAGTACTTGTCAACTTGCAAAACAAAAACACTTGCCTATTTTTCAAACCACACTTCACAAACACTTTCAAAACAAACTTTCAAAAAACCTTGAAACATCTTTTCAAAAAAGACAAACACCTTTTGTAAAACATTCGAGTAAAGAATTGTTACAAGGGTAGCCTAGACAAGGCATCTTTTTTAAAAACATTTTCAAAGCCACACACAAAGCACCATTTCAAACAATTGAAAACCAAGGCAAGTTGATCTAAGCAAGTACTTAAGAGCCCATGGATAACCATGGATAGAAAGGGTGCTAATACCTTCCCTTTCTATAATCTACTCCCCGAACCCAAGAAAACATCTCAAAGGTTTTTGCTGTGCTTTTTAAACCTTTCCTTAGGATAAAATAAAAAGTCGGTGGTAACTCTTGCTCAACCGAAACATTTGCGAAAACAAACGCAAAACCATAGTCAGTTCTCCCACCGTATCACAATGATGATTGCTGAAATAAACAGCGAAGAAGATAAGAGACCTGCACTGGGAGACCTGTTATGCAATGATATGTATGATATATGTATGCAATGTTTTCAAGGATCTCGCGGGGTAAACAAGAAACTGTTAGAATCTGAATCTGGTAGCTTGATTGAAGGAACTTCATGTTGCTAAGAGTCCTTCTTCAAGAGTCAAGCTCACCATATCGAGTGGGTCATAGCCCCTGACTCAAGTTATCGTGTTTTGATCTCTAGATGGCATTGGCTAGAGGAAAATAAATCCCCTTTGCCCCTTGCTGGACATCTGATTTACCATAACCTGCATCACAGACCCTTGAGATCCTTGAAATGGTTAAGGAAATGTTAAGGCATGATGTTATGATGTGTATGCTATGCGTTTAAGCAAAAGCGTGAGGTGATGTAAGTAAACCCTGCAATAAGTCCAAATTATTGGATAAGGACTGTAAATAAAACCTGCAAGGAACTCATGTTGTCAGATAACAAGAATGTGAAAGTAGTTCAAGTTTGAAGGCACACAAGTCACACATATAGCCTTAAGTTTAGGCTGGCATGGAGTTTAGGTATTACCCTCTTTCAGTTTCAGTTGGTTAAGACCTGTCCTAAAAAATAGTAACCGGGTTCTAGAGGATCTCAATATCACTGACTACCCTCAATCGGTCATAATTCCAGTTTAGCAACCTTTTCTTGCGGCCGGAATCATGCGAGAGTTTAGTCTCAATGAGTGTAGCATACTGCTACTGTTCTATGGCCAAGTTGGTCAATTTAAGGTTCTAAGGTCAGTTGGTGCTTAATGACTCCTTAGAAGACCCATATTCTCCTCGTTCCAACACAAGGGATATCGGTACAAACTAAGGTGCCACACCAACGTAGCTACTGCTTCATCCGTGTCGGTCGACGCCAGACAAATCCCTCACAATTTATTGCTACTTACCTAAAGGGTATCCCCAGATCCGGGTTAGGATCTATAGAACTCCGATACAAGCCCACAAAATTTAAAGCATACAAAGAATACAATTGAAAACATAAGTGATCTAATCATAAAGTACACCTCACTTATAAGAATCCCCAGCAGAGTCGCCAGTTATGTGATCGGTGGGAATGAGAACTGACTGTTTTGGAATGCTGGTTCGTGTTTGCGTTTATTTTTGCAAAATGTCGCGGTAAGCAAGAGTCGCCACCTTCTTTTATTTTATCCAACAAGGAAAGGACAAAAGCACAAAAAAATTCCTTTTTGAGATGTTTCTCGGGTTCGGGAGGTAGATTATAGAAAGGGAAGGTGTTAGCACCCTTTCTATCCGTGGTTATCCACGGGCTCTTAGGTACTTGCTCACTATGTTTTCAAAAGTTTGCTTTTCTTTATGTTTGTGGGTTTGAAAAGAGTTTTTGTTTTGAAGAGAGTGTAAGTGCGAAAAGTTTTGTTTTTGTTTTCAAAAGCGCAAGTACTTAAGAACATCTACCTACTCAAAAAGGAATTAAATTGTGCAAATGTCCTTTAGACAATGCTATCCCACTATTGAGGAGTAGGTAGCACCGTTGTTGGAGTTTTCGGGTCAATTTGATTTAAGGGACGTGTGGCCACTAAAGCAATGTTAGGACGCCTTAGCGGTAACCCTAATGTCTTAGATCATTTTATCTGAGGCACCCGTTTCGAGGCAACTTATGATCTTTGGACGAGAGGGCGACCTCTAAAACATCCTATACTTAATGACCACGTTCGAGGCAACCAAGTGAGGTGTGCCCTAAGAGTGGCATGTGCGAGTGTATTGTTTTTCAGTTTATATTATTTTTGTACATGTTATGGTGAGCTACGGTTGATTTTAAATTAAAGGTTAATCTTGTCATGCATAGCCTATTATTCAAACATCTAATAGTTAATGGTTGCAGAAAATAAATCGCAGAAAATAAAACTAAGCTATTAGAAGGCGTCGGGTATTTACATCGCCAAAAACAAACCCTTAAAATTAAATGCGAAGAAGTAAATAAAAGCGGTAAATAAAATCCTAAGTTAAAGCTATTACATCCTTGGAGCAATTACAATATATGGATCAAAAATAATATGCGCGCGAGAAAAATTGAATCGGAGTGTCCTACGGTTTTGACCCTTTTTTCATTAAATAAAGCATATTTTTGGTCTTTTTTGAATTAAGAATTAAGTCTAATTAATAAAGGAATTAATTAATTAAAAAAAAGAAAATATTTTTGAGTTTTATTTTAATTAAGGAAATAAAATTAAAAAGGTAAAAATATATCAAAACCCTAATTCTAAACCAATTTTAATTTAATGCGAAATATGTTAAGATTAAACCTAATTAAAACTAACTTAATTAATCAATGATTTATTTACAAAAAATAAACATAGTGAAATTAATAAATATTATTTTTTGTTATTTCTGATTTTTTTATTAAAAAAAAAGGTTAGTTTGTTAATTAATTAATTTTAATAATAATAATGAACAGCAATAAAAAAATGAAAAGAAATAAAATATAAGCAAACTTTGGGGGGGGGGGGGGGGTGTGGGCCTGAAGAGGTTGTATGATCATCAATTTTTCCAGGCCCAGAACGCTGGCCCTTGTTGATCCTCCAGATTGCCTATGCTTGCATTGACTTGAATCCATGGTGGATCAATGGTTCTGGCCTTTGGATCTAGCTTGAAGCCACTTGGCACATTGAGATTTGAGGACGCATGGTGGTCCACGCTTGGGATGCTGCGCCTGAATACCTGAAGGAAAAACATAACAAAGTTTTGGGGGACCTGGGATGTTGGACCTGCAAGGAAGTTTGTTAGAAATTGAAAATACAAGGCCTGTGATATTGGATCCTAGTCCCTTCGATTGAGCAAATTCCCTTTCACCCCTGAGCTGCTTGCTCATTCAAAAGGCATGACTCCTGCTTTTGGCCCACTGGAGGCGCCTGGATTTGGACGGAAGGTGCCTGCAATGGAGTCTAGACTTTCGTGGGGCAGGCTGGTGCTTTTGCGAGGCAAGGTATATGTGGCCGTCTTCGTGGGTTTTTCCATTTCTGCAGAGTTTTGTGTGTCTTTCCCCCGTCCTTTTTTTCTTTGTGAGCATGAGGTTTATATAGACAAAGGAATTTAGGTCAATATTTGTGTATCAAATCTTGGCCCATTATGATGAAGAGATTTGATTTGATTCACTTTGAATATCATTCCAAAAATAGCCTAATTCAATCTTTTTGTCCACACCATGCCTTTACACGAATTTGATTTGATTTCTTCATAAATACTTTCTATTTTTGATTCAATCAAGTGCCAATCTGCTTTCATGCGTTACTGCCAGCTTGTTATGAGCTGTTTGGGCCTCCAACATGATGAAAATCGAAAGCTGACTTACCCTTTGTAGATCCACTTCCCTTCTAATCTACTCTCTTCGAAAGCTCTAAGCTCCACTTCGAATTAATCCATCTTCGATATCACAGCCCCTTCGATTGAGACTCCTTCTGCTTCGACTGCTTGATTTGAAAAGAATCACTCTGGTCGAATCAGCTCTTGTGGAGTTAGGAACAGAAAAGGCAAGAATCTGGCCTTTAACTCAGGAATTGAATCCACAATCAATTGAATTCTTGCCATATTTGCAAGGAAAACATGTCATTTTCTCATGTTCAGTGTACCTGGACATGTTTTTTGAGTGCCCTCTTGATGGCCTCTTTCGAATGGCCTGGAAGGAGTTCTTCAAATGGCCCTTGTCCAAATATCAATCGAAGGGTATTTATTGAAATATCAATCGAAGAGTCCTTTGCTACGCCAATCGAAAGATCTTGTTCATGCTAATCGAAGGACATGGTTAACATGCCTGTCGAAGCTGCCTTGACACAATGCTAAATCGAAGGATCCCTTGGCATGCCAATTGAAAGGCTTGGCCCAGGATGCCAAACGAAAAGGTCTTTCAGAATTCCAATCGAAGGCCTTGACACAATGCCAATCGAAGTGCTTGTCCATAATGCCAATTGAAGCATTTTTGGAATGTCAATTGAAAGGATTGGCCATAATGCCAATCGAAGGGAATTATCCATGTCGATCGAAAGGCTCCTTTAGAATACCAATCGAAGGGTCTTTTAGAATGCCAATCGAAAGGTACTTAAAGCACCACTCAAAAATTTTCTTTTGCCTTAGGCAAGGGTTTCTGGTCAACCATGTAGGGGGAAGACTTTGGAAAACATGAGAGGGCAAATTTTGGGGTACAACAATGTTGAATGAATTGATGATGTAGACGAAGAAAGGTTGCGCGCCTTAGAAGTATTAATAAGGCAAAAGGAAAAAGTAGCTAGAGCCTACAACAAAAGGGTGAAAGGTAAAACTTTCGTTGTTAATAACTTAGTTTGGAAAGTTATTTTACCTATAGATAAAAAGAAACAAGCTTTAGGCAAATGGTGTCCCCATTGGGAAGGTCCTTTTCGAATTTTAAAAGTGTTTTCGAATAATGCGTATGAGGTGGAGGAACTAGCAGAAGATCGGAGAATCCTAAGGGTAAATGGGAAATACTTAAAGAAGTACAAACCGTTTCTGCAAGAAATTAGAATAAGAAAACAGTAGCGACAAATAAATATTAGCAAAACCAAGATGGAAATACTAGAATGGCTACTGCAACATATCAAAGAATTATAAAGAGAAAATTTTAGAATAAAGGTGCCAAACTGACATTTGTCTGAATATTACAATTTAAATGGCATTTTCAAGGCTAGCGGCTAAAAACTAGAAAGGAATATTGTTCTTTATTCTTGCATATTTGATCTTCGACAAATTAAGTTTATACTGGATAGCTGCTTGGGACTCCTGAATCTTGGCTATTTCTTTGTCCATATTGATAGCCGCTTCCACTTGAGCAACACTTTCTTTCGCCAAAAGGTCATCCTGAGGGTCATTCAAGCCTTGAATGGTAGCCTGTTTTTCTTTCGCCTCAACAATCCTTGTTTGTAACTCTGAGATCTGAGTTTCCCAAACTTGGATGGAGGATGCATAGTTATTATACTCCTCTTGGGCCTTTTTCTTCGACTGCATGAGAGCTTCAGAGGCAGTATAGGCGTTGTAAGCTTTTTCATATGCTAGAGATTGTGCCTTTTCTGCCGCTTGAAGTTTCGTCTGAGCGTTGAAGTCTCTATTAAACTCAGAACTCACTTGATCAATCAATTGTTGAATATCAACGAGAGCTTCTCCCACATTAGGTGGACACGCTGTGATAGGTATCTGAGAAATCAGTTTCTTTATCCGAGAACCAGCGGTGCAATCCTCCTTTATATTGATAAAAAGATCAACATCAAAGACAGCTTGCTTCACCTGTTGCAAGAGGGTATCAAGAGAAGTTTCTTTGATGCCAACACCAGCTTGGGCAGAAGTATCAGGAAATGTTTTAGCAGGAGATGAATCCTTTAAAGTCATCATTAGTTTGACATACTTTAAAAGATCCGTTGTTTTTAAGGCAGTTCTTTCCTCTTTTGAGAAAGTGGCAATAGTGGGTTGACTTGAAGAAGGCTAGTTGTGTGTCGAAGCAAGATTAGACTCTTCAGTGGCGTGAGCGGAATCTAAGTCTTTGTTACTAATAATCTATTCTGGATCTTCGATGTTTCTTTCATCATCTCCCATACCCTCTTTACCTTCGAAGAAACCTTCTATATCAGAGGAACGTTCCGCTTCCTCATTTATTTCAATTTCCTCAGACGTGCCAGTGTTAGGGGAAGTGCCATGTTTTTGAGCATCTTCCTCAGGAGAAGAATTCTCCTGCTCTTCTGCGTCCTTCGACTCAGATTGAGGATGGCCAGTCACGGACCCTTTGTTTTGCGTAATTCCAGCATTGGGAGGAGGTGAAGGAGTTCCTTCGACAATCGGATTTTTCAGAGGATCACAAGTTTTGGGGGACTTGTTAGACTTTTTCTGCAAAAGTGAATACCAATATTGGTTCAAGGAATATAGTATGTCAAAATATAGGGAAATGAAAAGAAGAGTTTAAAGTAAAATACCTTATCAACAGTAGAGGTGTTGCTTCCAATACGCTCCGAAATTTTGACTCCAGAGGTTGGAGGCCCCGCTTCTTTCGTAGAAGAGGGGAGAGTAGCAGTTTCGGTTTCCTTTTGGGCAGTGCCCTGGGACGAAGTAACCTTCGACCCTTTTTTCTTTTGTTTCTTCAAAGGAGGAGGAGAGTCATCAGTGCTGCTACCTTCAAGTGTAATTATTTCTTTTTCAGAAACATTTTTTCTTTTCTTCGCCTTGGCAACTGGCGAACTCCCATCTTGCAGAAAATATCAAAATTTTGATAAATAAGCAAAACTAGAAGAAAAATTCCAGAGAAGAAAGTTTAGTATAGAAACCTCAAAAACTTTGACATTTTTTCTTGAAGAAACGTTCTTCCCGGCATTGTCTGGTTGAGGAGAAGTAGGATTTGACGTTCCAGTTGGAGTAGTCTTTGAAGCGGGTTTTCCCTTTTTTGGGGTTTTCCTTTCGACAGCTGAAAATTAACAAAGTCAGAAGGGAACATGTTAAGATGTAAAATTTTAAAATACATTTTTCAACTTGGAACCTTGAAGCATTGGAGAAAGGATTTTCACAACAGACAAATCATAGTGTAGGAAACCGTCGAAACTGTCCAGAGTGAGCTTAGTCGGAACAACCTGTTTTGCGCGTTTTTTACTATCATTGTGTAAATCAGGAAAAATGTTCCCACAGACGAACCAGTCTGGATAAGGTGGCGAAAATGCCAGAGCGAAGTCCGCTGTGGGCAATTTTTGAGATCTGGGTGGTTGCAGTTCAAAATCTAAATCATACTTGAATTCAGGTTTTACAGATTTGGGAAGTTTTAATTTTGAAAGAGTTTTCGCAAATTTTTCTTTCAAAGTAAGTGACGCTTGATAGACTATTTGACTAAGCTGCGTAGGATCATAGACCGTTTCAAAATAATCCTGAAAGGCTTTTATTTCTTTGCAATGAGTAGTTTTACATTTGGGTCCATGATCCTGCAAAGATGAAAAGGCTTGAGTTAGTTGATCTTTTATTTCAGTACGGTCGAACATGTTGTTATTATAAAACTCGCTCCACCAAGTATAAAAGCATTTGGTCATATAAGTCGCAGGTTCGAAAGAGGCAAGTTTGAAGGCAGCAAAGTCAGCATGGTATTCTTGATGTTTCGCCACGTCCCTCATAACGTAATCTATTCCAGCATAGCAGATCTCTTTCTTACGATTAAAGAGAGACACGAGGACAAGTTAATTCAACCCAAACTGTCGAGAGACAAAGTTTGGTTGATAAGCTAGCATGCATACATAGTTCTTCACAAGCAAAATCCTGGAAATGAGGAGTCTGGGAAGGAGGAATGCACGCCAGGCATTTTCAACTTCAGTATTGGCATCCTTTATGGCTTCTTCGATCGAAGCAGTAAACCAGGAAGGGCCATGAGTTTGTTTGGCAAAGGGAGCCATAGCAGGAGTAAAGGCATGACGCTTCGAGAACATCAGAATATACTTGGTGAGGCTGGATTGAAGATTCATGTCTTCACTAGGAGTCAGTAGCAGAAGCCTAGTTCCTCCAATACTTCTTGCTAATATCATGGGATCCTCTTCATTTACATTTCCGGAAGTTCGAAGAGAGGGTTCGAAGGTGGCATTCAGCCACAGTTGAAGAAGCCAGTAAGGTCCGGATAAGAGGAGGTTACTACCGGCTTCATGTTCTTTAAGCTTGGCTACAACAGCGCCTAGACTTTCATACAAACTTAATAGTAATAATTCACTAAGGCAAACCTTTCGACCAGAATGTAATTGGTTAGCCAAAGTAAAAAATCTTCTAGCTACTTGGAGGGATTTGCAACAGAAAACAAATTTGGACAACCATAAAGCTAAGAAAGCTATATGTTCGATGTCAGAAACATCTTCGCCGTCCGTATGATAAAAATTCATATAAGCATTAAAGGAGGCGGTTTTGGTGTTGAAATCTATTGTGTTATCAGATTGGAGAAAAGGGTCAAATATTTCTCCAATAGGAGAAAGTCATGTGATGGCTGTTACGTCGAACAGTGTAGGGGTTATCATCCCACAAGGAAGATGGAAAGTGTTGTAAGTGGTATCCCAAAAATAGTGAGACACAAGAAGTAAAGGTTGGCAATAGCTAAAACCTAATTTCGGCATCTGGATCAGGTCGAAAATGCCTAAATCTTTCCAAAATTGGCTTTTCTTTTTCTCTACTTTTTCTAGACAGTTCAAATAAGACTTGTCTAAAGTGGGGCAGGATCGGAAAGGTCTAAAGTTCTCAGTGATATAGTTCATTTGGAAAGGTCCTCTATTAACTTCAGGACTTTCTGTGGATATATTTTTAGGGGATTCAGAAGAATCATCGAGAATATTTCCTTTGTTAGCTATGGGTTTCACAGCATGATAGGTTGGAAAAAAGTTTTTGCAATCTTCTAGATGTTCGGTAGAAACTAAGGGACCTAGGAATCCTAAGGTTTTACCAGATAGTGAAGAAGAAATTAATACCTGGGAAGCAAAAATTGCTTTTTGTTCTTTGGACAGCTTCGGAGGTGTGATAAACTCCTTATTCTCATGCGTGATTATTTTGCTAGCTGGAATGGATTGGGAAGATGAACCGGTGGAAGCTCCAGAATTTTTGATTTTGATTTTCATTGATTGTTTATCTGAGGCCATTGTTGAGGTTCTTTATGTTTTCTGGATATTTTCTGAGTTTTTTTTGGAAAGGAAAGGGTTTTACAGAGAACTGAAAGGGTTTTTGCTAAGAGAAATGTGTAAAAGTAGGAGAGAGGAAGAAGAAATTTTTTTTTTAGAGTGAAGAGTGATCGTCTATCCAGGGACACGTGTTCACATCTTAAAGGAGAAGGTGAGAAGTTTGTCAAGTCACCTGACATTGGGAATGGTTATTCATCATTATAAACTGTTGCACGCACGTCTTGAAACGACTTTTTTGGAGAGATGTCATGATGATATCTTTAAAATACGAAAAGGTCCTCTTTACTGGTCGAAATAACATAAATCACAAGAAATGCCTATTTCTGCACCCATTTGAAACAGACATTTTTTGGGGGCAATTTGTTAGCTGGGAATTTCGACCAGGTTAATCTAGGAGCTTTTACATTTTAAAATTTCCATAAGACGGCTGAAAAAGAGCTTTTATGTCGAAATACATTACTAGATCTACGTCGAAGATAGTCTGAAAAAACAAATTGTTTATTTGGTCCAAAGAGCGCATTTTCGACGGCCACGTAAGAAAATCATTACTGAGGGCTTGAGCGGGATTATTTGAAATTCGAAAAGGGTTTCTTTGGATAAGAAGGACGCGTGGAAGCCTTAGAATGTCGAAAGACATGCAAGAGAGCAACGTGGCCTTTTCCTATAATAGTACCGTTATGGTTAGGTCATTATAAATAGCTCTTTAGTGTTAAGGAAAAAGGGGTCGGATTTCGTACAAAGTTACTCACAAAAATACTCAAATATCAAGTTAAAGAGAAAGAGTTTCGTTGAGAATGTACGTATGACCTCACAATTTTATCTTTGAAATTGCACTTATCAATATAATTGTCTTTAAAAT
The DNA here is from genome assembly GCA_948472305.1 of Vicia faba. NCBI lineage: Eukaryota > Viridiplantae > Streptophyta > Magnoliopsida > Fabales > Fabaceae > Vicia > Vicia faba. The sequence continues at coordinate 29,456,894 of OX451735.1, forward strand.
CATTCTTTTACAATTTCCTGCAATTGTTCTTAAAATTCTTTATGTTACGTTAAATTCTTTATGTTCTGTCGAATTGTCTTACTCTCCTACAAAGATTCATAGATCAAATTAAGTCACTTAATTCCAGTATTAAGTCTTTTTTTTCAAACATTTATATTCAAACCTTTTTTTTTGTTTAATTAAGATGCTTCGGCTAAAACTTTACATTTGAATTTAATTTCAGAAGCCTTGCACTCCAAACCTTTACACAAACACATGCACAAGTATCACTTCATATTTTACGCAAGCCCTCAAGAAAGTGTTACAATTGACGTTAAGGCAATGTTCTAGGATCAATCTAGTCGATCCTGCAAGTAACCATACACATCAAATCTGTTTGGAAGACTAGCGGTTGTTTCTCCAGAAATCACTGCGAACACTTACCATGGTATTTTATCAGTTAGGAAGTCTTTGAAGTCGATACCGATCTTATATTATCAAAGTTATTCTCAAGGAGAAATGGAAAGACCATGAGGCATTTTGCAAAAATAGTGACGAACAAGAGCATTAAATGCATTTCCTATCATTGAGACGTTTTGTCGAGGCTCGCAGGTTAGGACATGATATTCTTCTATAGGGTTTCGAGTGCACTTAAGTTTGCTTGTATTCCTAAGGAACAATCGAGTCGTCACTTTTTATCTTTTCACTTCCTTCTAATCTGGATAGTTAGTAGCTATAAGTTCCGCTATAAAGAGTTGAACCAATTTTCAAATGTTATTTTCACTTTGTTTGCCACTTGAAATATGTCTTCTTCTCTGAGTTATTCTTTTGTTTGCAAGTTTCGATAATGTTAACAACTTAAAATCTCCCAGCAGAGGATCTTGCTTCTCTGTGTCCATCTCTTTCTCGAGTTTGTCTACCTTTCCTGAGGCATTTCTCTACTTCTGTTCATATACCATTATGGTCAATTTAGGGAATACACCCTTAAATGTAGCACCTAAAATTGACAAGGATGAGTCTTCATAATTTATGGGAGTCAAGAATCCATACCTCATGGACATTTTCTATAGGGTGGATCCTCTTATCCAAGCTCAAAATGCGCTCGACAGTAGTTTTGGGCTGGGGTTGGATTCTATGGATGATGATGATGATCCAACTGTGAGGAAAATCGCTACTCGTGTCGCCTCTCTTGCACGCGCTTCTTTTAATTTGGACATTATTCTATCTAGGGAGACAGAGCGCGAGACTAGTTGCTTCATCTAGTCTCTCGAGAAAGACTTCATTCATAGTCGTACTCATACTATGTTTTGTGCTTATTTTTCAGAATTTCTCTGTTGATGTTGATCAAAATGACCATTTATATGACACAAAAATAAACATGATGGGATCTAAGAGTTTGCTGGAACCGATTGATGCATGTTAGTACCATTGGGTACATATTGAATTACCACAGATGACGCCATTGTTCTGTACTGAAACCAAAATGGTGACTTATTGATAATGATATACTCTTGATGGAGTGGTGAAGATCTCTGATACGGTAGCACGAGGGTGAACCTTTAAGGTTAACACTCAAACTCTCAATTCACTTACAAAGTCTAAAATAAGTGAAGTAAAAGTATGAGATAAAAAAAAGGTACTTTAAGTCTCACGTCTACCAATTATACATGATGGATAATTCTATATTTGGATTTTACATCAATGGACCTAGCTCTTCACTAATACAAATAATACATTTATGACAAAACATTCCCCTTAGCCAATAAATAACCTAGGTTTTATTCCTGCAGCACCACATTTTAGTTTCTTAAAAATAATATCATATATTCCTTCGGTTGTATTAAAAAACCAAAGGGATACATAACTCAGGGACACACTTTAAATCCTAGCAACTACAATTTATGTTTTTATTTCTTTTTAATGATTTATTTCATTTTACAGTGATGTCTTCCTTCATATTTTATTTTTAAATGAAAAAATGTTGTAAATCCACTAAAACCAATGATGAATTTTTATCAATTTCGAATGAACAAGACTTTTATCACCACAAAATGACATTAAAAAAGTATGAAAGAAATAAAGAAAGACAATGATTTTTCGTAGAGTTTCTCTTTGCCCACAAAATATGGAAATCTTCTTATTCACTTGCAACTGCAAATTCTGTGAATACAACTTAATTACAAAAATATGGGTTACTCCCTCTATTTATAGATTTATGTTAGCTTGCTCTCTAAGCCAAATCCAAAAACTATAAAAGCCCAAGATACTTATTTTGAAACTAAATCAAATCTATCTATTTTAGACCTAAATCATATCTATCTATTTTAGATCTAAATAAAATATGTGTGTAATAAACTGCTTCCACACTTCGACATAATCTTTTCCACACTTCTTTGTTTTCTATCGAGCAAGCTGCTTCGACAAAAGGAATTATACTTTCAACAAAAATAAGATTTTTTCCACCACGTTAAATGTTAGACTTTTCCCTCTGTTGTGATTTCCAACTGAGGTGAAATAGTTAGGTTATAGTTCCCTTCAGTTTCACTTGCCTAAAACAACACACCTAAAATCCTAACGAAGTTTATCATCTCTAATAATTACGAGAGCACTATGGCTCTCGTTCGATACTTACAAGAAGGAAAGACCCAAATCATTTCTTTGACTTCTTCTTCACATATCTGGTACGTGAAACATCACTACTCATGTTACATTAATGTTATTGTTGTTATAATTGTTGAAACCATAAACCATATAGGTTTAATGTTGTTGTTATTGTTTAGACTGATATTGAATGTTATATGTTGTTGTTTTTGTTGAGATAAGTACATAATAGGTTTATTGTTGATGTTGTCGTAGTTTTTTTGAGATGAGGATTTTTTTTGAGTTGATGTTGTATGTTGTTGTTGCGGGTACATGTGACCGGAGCGCCTTGTTTTATTTAAAATAATAATAATAAACCAGTTACCCCAAATTTAAATAAAATTGACATAAATATATGCTCAGGGTTTGAGGTTTGATTCCCAACTCCTGGTATTTAATGTTTTATATAGAACCAAAAAGGCACCTTTATTTTTTCTAGACTTTACGTCTGGTATGTTACCTCGGTTTTCAGTAAAACCGAGATAAAAAATCCCCATTTTTTAATTCTTTTTGCAACCAAAAGGCGCCTTTATTTTTTATATATTTTATATCGGCTATATTACCTCAATTTTTTAGTTTAATTGCAATAAATTCTCTTTATATTTTCATTCCCTCAGTATCTACCTAATTCAATTTTCGAGCCCTAACGAATGAACAATACTTCTCCAACCAACGAAAGAACACTTCTTCTCTAAGGAGCTTAGCCAACGAAAGAACACTTCTTCTCCAAGGAGCTTTGCAGTATGTTATTATTGTTCTTTTTGTTGTTATTGTTCTCCATTATTGTTGTTCTTGTTGTTGTTGAGAAGTTTTATTTTTGTACTATTTTTTATTTTATTTTCAAAATCTTTATTTGATTTTAGATTGTAGTTGGATGAAAGTCAATAGATTAAGTAAAGAGTATGAGAATGTAGTGTTACAATTTCTTGATTTTGCGGGAAAAAAACCTTCCTGATAATAATGGGATTTTTTGGTATCCATGTATGAAAATCTATAATACGAAAAAAAACATCCAAGAAATGTTATATTCAATCATTGTGGTTGTGATGGAATTATTCCAAATTACACGAAATCAGTATGGCATGGTGAAGGGAAAAAAGAGAACTCTATCATATACATTTGAAAACATGCTTGTCGTAATGATTGCATCTTATATAGGAAAGAGTTTGAAAACTTGAACGAGTGCCTGAGGTGTGGGGTGCTGCACTACAAGCAGAAGGATAATGGTTTTGATGACAATGATGGTGCAACTAGCAAGGGTGTTTCTTCTAAGGTGATGTGGTACCTACCAATAATTCCAAGGTTCAATAGATTATTTGCTAATGTTAGTGACACAAATAATACTAGATGGCATGTAGATGAAAGCGTGTGTGATGGAAAAATTCACCATGTAGCTGAATCATTGCAATGGAAGAAAATTGATTCCTTGTTTCCAGATTTTGCCCTTGAATTGAGGTACCTTACGCTTGGACGTTCCATTGACAGAATGAACCCTTTTGGTAATTTGATTACTAACCATACGCCATGGCATGTTCTTCTCTTAATTTACAACCTATCTCCATGGTTGTGCATGAAGCGCAAGTATATGATACTATCGATGATGATTCTGGGTCCAAAATAACCAGGGAAAGACATATATGTTTATTTAACGCCATTGATTGAAGATTTAAGAATTTTGTGGGAGGAAGATGTTGATGTTGATGATGTGTATACATGTGATAACTTTAAGTTGCGTGCCATGTTGTTTTACACAATCAATGAATTTCCTATATACAATAATTTATCTGGGTAGAACGTCAAGCGTCATAAAGTGTGTCCTATATGTGCAGGTTGTACACGTCACCACCAATTACAGAAAGGAAAACGACAGTTTATTTTGGGCAATGAAAATTTCTAAAACCTAATCATCTGTATCATAGACTGCGCAAGGCTTTTAATGAAAAGTAGGAGTTTGGTATCACTCCAAAGCTCTCACCGGGAAAGAATTTTATAAAAGACAACAACACATTAATGTTGTCTTTGGAAAGAAACAAAAAAATCCCATGGAGAAAATTCTTGGAAAAAGAGGTCGATATTCTTTTATCTTCCATACTAGTCTAGTCTTGATATAAGTTATTGTATTGATGTGATGCACTTGGAGAAAAATGTATGTGGTAGTTTGATTATATCACTTCTAAGCATTAAAGGTAATACAAAAGATACTAAGAAATCCTACGAAGATATGGTTATGATGGGTATACAACAAGAATTATCCCTAAAAGAAGTAGGAAATAAAACCTATTTTCCCTCAGCATGTCACACTCTGTCTAAAAAAGAAAAAAATGCTTTTGCAATTGTTTGCAGGGTATCAAAGTTTCCCAATGGTACTCATCAAATATGAAGAAACTTATGTCAGAGAATGATCACAACTTAATTGCCTTAAAATCACATGATTGTCATGTCTTGATGTAGCAACTTTTACAAGTGGTTATTCGTGGCATCTTACCAAGAAATGTAAGGGTGACTATTAATTCTCTGTTTTTTTTTTGTGATTGACATTATATGTCATCAAAATAACTTAGCATGGGCATGTTGAAATAAGATGTTCTACCAACTGGAGCAACACGTCAAATGTGATGTCCTATGCAGTTTCTTTCGACATCGTGATTTTGTACAACTAGATTGTTGGATGTTTTAGTTTATTACAGGTGCAGAATATTCTAGAAATATTATGCTATCCTATGTGGCGCACAATTTGAAGATTAAAAAGATTCAATTTTAATTCAAGGAGGATTCTTAGTTTCTAATTATGGAGATAGTTTAGGAAACTAATGATTGATGTCTTATCTTTGAGGAGATAATTCTGTAACACCTCTTTTATATCTAGTTGCGTTTGTGAAGCCCAAATATAGTCCATTGAAGTTTATAAAAATAAGGCTTCAACCCTAGTATTGAGTGGAACTTACAGTGTATTTTTATTAGGGTTTATGTGTTAATTATGAGCCTCTCGATTATCATCTTGATAAAATAGTAGGACTATGTTTTTGTGTTGTAAGTTATGTCAATCATTCTAAAGATTTTAAGCAGTGAACGATTGTGTGCCTTTGAAGTGTGACTTCTATTATTTTCTAAGTATTTAGGATTATTCAGTCATTATTATGTGATTGGAAGGGATTTGAGAATGGTCTCATACCTAGGTGAGTCTTTGGTAGAAGTTAAGTAAGGGTAGTGACTAAGTGATAAGTTGTAAACATGGGAGTTTAGCTTCAAATTGATACTATCTAGTTGATTTCGTCTCTGGCTTGGTAGCCCCCAGAGTAGGTGTTGTTGTACACCGAACTGGGTTAACAATCTTATATGTTCTTTACTTTTCTGCACTCTGTTTGTCGTTTACCTTGTTATTGTATGTTTGTTCATAGATTGGTGTCTCGACATCTCTTATGACATTTGAGATCTGAAAACCAGAATTTCAATTGGTATCAGAGCAGGCATCCTGCTATGACTTTGGGTAAGATTCAGGGAAGATACTTTCTTGTACAATGGACAAGGAAGGAGGATTTATGAACACACCATCCATCATTGATGGAACCAACTATAACTATTGGAAAGTTCGTATGGTGGCCTTTATCAAATTTGTGGATAATAAGGCTTGGAAAGTTGTGGTTAAGAGATGGGATCCACCAAATGTTGTAGGTCTGGATGGGAAGGTTACTGATGTTGTGAAGCCTGAGGAAGACTGGAATGATGAAGATGAAAAGTCATCAGAGGGAAACTCCGAAGCTTTGAATTCTATGTTCAATGGAGTGGATAAAAACATCTTCAAACTGATAAGCAATTGTACTATTGCCAAAGAAGCTTGGGAGATTTTAAAGACTTCTTATGAAGGAACCTCCAAGGTAAAGATGTTAAGACTCCAAATTCTTACTACTCAGTTTGAGAACTTAAGAATGAAGGAGGATGAGAGTATTCATGACTTTCACATGAATATTATTGAGGTTTCCAATGCCTCGGGTGCCCTAGGGGAGAAGATGTCATAAGCCAAGTTGGTGAGAAATATTCTCAAATCTCTTCCAAAGAGGTTTGACATGAAGGTTACTGTCATTGAAGAAGCTCAATACATAAACAACATGAAGGTTGATGAGCTTATGGGATCCTGTGATACGGTGGGAAGAGAACTGACTATTTTTGGAATGCTGGTTCGTGTTTTGCGTTTGTTTTCGCAAAATGTCGCGGTAAGCAAGAGTCGCCACCATCTTTTATTTTATCCAACAAGGAAAGGAAAAAAGCACAGAAAAATTCCTTTTTCGAGATGTTTCTCGGGTTCAGGAGGTAGTTTATAGAAATGGAAGGTGTTAGCACCCTTTCTATCCGTGGTTATCCATGGGCTCTTAGGTACTTGCTCATTGTGTTTTCAAAAATTGCTTTTCTTTGTGTTTGTGGGTTTGAAAGAGGTTTTTGTTTGAAAGGTATAAGTGCGAAAAGTTTTGTTTTGATTTGAAAGGAGAAAGTACTTAAGAACCATCTACCTACTCAAAAAAGGAATTAATCTGTACAAATGTCCTTTAGACAATGCTATCCCACTATTGAGGAGTAGGTAGCACCGTCGTTGGAGTTTAAGGGTCAATTCGATTAAGGGACGTGTGGTCACTAAAGCAATGTTAGGACGCCTTAGCGATAACCCTAATGTCTTAGATCATTTTTCCGAGGCAACCGTTTCGAGGCAACTATGAACTTTGGACAAGAGGGCGACCTCTAAAACTTCCTATACTCAATGACCATGTTCGAAGGCAACCAAGTGAGGTGTACCCTAAGAGTGCGCATGTGCGAGTGTGTTATTTCGGTTAATTTTATCTTTGTACATGACAATGGTTAGCTATGTTGATTTTAAGTTCATACATTTGATCTTGTCATGCATTCCCTATTACCAAACATCTAACGGTTAATATTATGCGGAATTTAAATTGCGGAAATTAAATCTAAGCTATTACAAGGCGTCGGGTATTTACATCGCCAAAAACAAACCCTTTAATTTAAATTGTGTAAAATAAAAGAAAGCGATAAAATAAAAGTCCTAATTAAAAGTTATTACATTCCGGAAACAATTACAATATTAGAAATACAGATCGCGTGCGAGAAATTAAATCGGGCGAGTTTTTTTTAGGGTTTTGACCCTTTTTGTGAAAGAAAGCATGTTTTTGTTATTTTTTGAATTAAATGGAAATAAACTAAATTAATAATTAAATTAAATTAAATAATGAAAATATTTTTGGATTTTTGAGTATTTAAAGGAATAAAATAAATTAATTAAAGTTAATAAAAAACCTAATTCTACATTAATTTTAATTATTTTGCAAAAGATATTAAAAGTTAAATCTAATTATCACTAAATTAATTAAATTAGTATTTATTTACAAAAATAAAATGATGAAATTAATTTTAATAAATAAAAATAATATTTTTTTATGTTTTCTGATTTTATGAGGAAAAGTATTAATTGGTTAATTTAAATAATAATAATAATAATAATTAAACAAAACAAATAAATAAAATGAAATAAAAAAAGAAAGAAATAACCAAATAGGGGGGTTTGGGCCCCAAATCAGGAGGTGAGATAGCAATTGTTTGGCCCATTTGTAGCAAGCCTGGGCTGACTTTTCCAATTCCACGCGCGTGCATTGACCAAGTCTTATGATGGACTTGCAATCTTGACCTTTGGATTTGGCTGGAGGCCATCTGGCGCCTGGAGCTTTGAGGTGTATGGTGGACCATGCTATTGTCTTTGCACTGAATCATCTGTAAATAAAATGCAAGAAATATATGGGGGACCTGGGATTCGAACCCAGGTCCCATTGGACAATCCACTAGCGCCTTCACCAACTAAGCCATTGCACGTTTTTGTTAAATGGATAAGTGGCAATTATTATCAAGAACAAACAATTAATATGCTGGAATAAAAAAAATAAAAAGCGCGTAATTTGAATTGGCCAATGGGAAGAAGACACGCCTTCGTCTTCTTCGTGTAAAACTGGTTTTCTTACCTGCAGATTTTTATCCGCAACAAGATCTGTGGGTTCGTCCTAAAACAAATTATAGGCCATATAAATGCAAACGGAGACCATCACCATGCTCGTCTCTCCTCCCTGAACACAACCATGTCTATGGTTTGCCCTAATTTTTCTTGAAATCAAAACGCCTAAAAACAAGAAACCCAAACCCTAGTTTCGGGTAGGGCTTTACAAGCTACAAAAACTCAATTGAATATTGCAGAATGATTAGAAATTGAATGATAAGCATGATTGTACAAAAAATTTGCTCAAAGGATGCAGGATTATGGAGTCACGATTTCATGTACAGAGTCATGTTCATGGACACTTACAGCGCAATTGGGGATGTTTCAGAGCTTGTGAATGGTTGCTTTAGCTTCAGTGGATGTCAAGCAAGATGATAGCGTGGAGTTTTTGCCTTGGAAACGCCTCTAGGATCGATTTAAGATTCAAGCTTTTCAAGCTTTTTTCAAGTTTTTGTTTTTGTGATTTGGCTGCTTTTAGGTTCTGTCCTTGTATGCTTTGTGTTGTATATGTAACAAGGATTGTATTAGGTTAAAAATTTGGGCTTGAATCCATGTGAATTGATGAATTAAGATTTGATATGATCTTCCATTAACAAAGCTTCCAAAAATGTCCAAATCCAATATTTTGTGCATGATATGCCTTGTACGAATTTGATTGTGTGCATCATGATAATTAAGACCTGTAATGATAAAAAAGATTCCAATTGATTGAGATTTGGATTTTATTTGGATTTAAATTGATTAAAAATGAATTAAATCAATAAAAATCAAATAAAATATAAAAATTAATAAATTGGCATAAGACTGAAGATAGTACACGTGTGTGGTGTGACAAGATCAAATCAAGTGGAAAAAAGTGGGCCCATTTGACAAAATTTGAAGTTTTGGGGATAGTTGACTTTTGGCAATTTTAGAAACATTCCCAACTTCAACAATGCATAACTTCTTCAATTTTGAACTTTTGGAAGTTTTATTGGACTTTTTAGAAACCTTGAGATGTCCTCTAACCAACCCGTTTGGTCTCATCTCATTTTGATATTCCATTCTCAAGTTATAATCTTTTGCAAAAAATGTGTTTTTGTTGACTTTCAAAAATGACCTATAATGTCCAAATTTGTAACTTTTTGTGAGTGCATTTCTTGATCTTGGGGTGTGAATATGGATTGTAGGAAATTTCACCCTCTTCAAAATGAGCTTTTTATGGGTCATTTCTCATAAAGTATGGGAAAGTTATGCTTGGTCAAAGTTGAGTTGACTTTTCCTGCAAAACCCTAATTTAGCAACATTTGAATCTTGATGAATCTTGAGCAATCCTTGATGAATCATGATCAAACCTTGATCAAATGATGAATTAACCTTCAAAATTAGAATGTTGACAAAAAATCTTGAGGTTTGACTGTTTGTAGGTCATAGTTGACTTTTGCCCTAGTATAGTCGATTTTTGGGCTTCTTGAGCAATTGACTGACCAAACTTTCTCTGCAAGGCTTGAAATTTTACATGGATGAACTTGAGAACATATTAGGATATTGGAGAGCACTTGGGGTCATTTGGATGTAAGGACCTTGATGCAACACAAAACCCTAATTTTGAATTGACTGCCTTAGGAGATGATTTGATTGTCCAACTCTTGAGCAATCTTGAGCAACTTTGGAGATTATTCTTAACATGTCTTAAGAAATATGGGAGGGCAAATTTTGGGGTACAAAATTTTCCCCTGTTCAATTTTGTTAAACCTGAGGATGTAGATTGGCTTTCGGGCCTTTCGTGATCCGAAGGTGGAAGCTGATTGAACACTAGAGTGCCCAGAAATTTGCACTCGCATGAACTGGTATCAGCATTGTGATGTCGGGAATGGGCTTATAGATGCCATTTGGAGATTGTTGGTAGGTGGTTTTGTCTTCTTTGACTGGATTTGTCTCCTTTGACTGGATTTGTCTCCTTTGACTGGATTTGTCTCCTTTGACGGGTTGTCTCTATTGACGGGTTGTCTCCATTGACGGGTTGTCTCTATTGACTGGTTGTCTCCATTGACGGGTTTGCCTCAGAAAAATCTTTAGGAATCGATTTAACTGATTTTATCTCCATTGACTGGCTTTGCCTCAGAAAAATATTTAGGAATCGATTTAACTGATTTTGTCTCCATTGACTGGCTTGCCTCAGAAAAATCTTTAGGAATCGATTTAACTGATTTTGTCTCCATTGACTGGCTTGCCTCAGAAAAATCTTTAGGAATCGATTTAACTGTTTTTGTCTCCATTGACTGGCTTGCCTCAGAAAAATCTTTAGGAATCGATTTAACTGATTTTGTCTCCATTGACTGGCTTGCCTCAGAAAAATCTTTAGGAATCGATTTAACTGTTTTTGTCTCCATTGACTGGCTTGCCTCAGAAAAATCTTTGGGAATCGATTTAATTGATTTTGTCTCCATTGACATAGTTGAGAATTTAACTGCATCTTTCCTGAAAGGTAAAGGTCAATCATATGTAATGCATGATATGGATCAAGCAATGATGTTCTCAACATAAATGAGATTGTATGGTATAATGCGTATATGCATGTATCATAATGTATGAAAATGTGATGTTTAGCTGGGGAAAATAAATCCCGAATAGCTGCTGGAGAGTAGAGTTGGATTCTTCGTTTCCGCTGGGAATGATGAATGGAGGTAATAAACCTGCAGAAGAAGGGGACTCTGTTGGGAAATAAACTGATGAGGAGATTACTCTGAGGGGAATTACTCTGTGGGGAGAGATGCTCTGTTGAGGGTTTTGACGATAAACTCCATTGGGGATTCCGCTGATAAGCTCCGTTGGGGATGGATTACTGTTGCTGGTGATATTGAATCTATTGAGGATTGAATTCCTGCTTGTGAAAGGAAAGAACTTCGTTGGGGACGATCTTTCAGTTGCAACTTGCTAGGGATAACCCTGTTAGACTCTTGTGGGGATAACCCTCTGAATTCTGCTGGGAATGATCCTTTGAACTTGGCTGGGGAGATTTATTTTCGTACTCTGCTGGGATAAACTTCCAGATTCTACTGGGGATGATGCTTCGACTCTATTGGGGAAGCTTTTTCAGACCGTGCTGGGGAAATATTGATTCCACTGGGGGTATCTTGTATTCTGCCGGGGAACATTCTTATACTTCGTTGAGGAATATTAAGACTGCCGGGGATGCTCTTATACTTAGTGGGGAATATCTTTATACTCTGCTGGGGAATATTAAGACCCTTTTTAGTGTTGATGGTAGATTAACTCTGCTTGGGGAGAGTATTGTTGATTCGTTCATAGTTGTAAGTCTCAGCTGGGGGAGAGCTACCATTACTATCTTACTCTGCGGGGAGTGAAGGTATCTTAGCCGTATTCTTCAGCTGAATCTACCTTTGTACCTGGTGGACAGGGCAACTGTACAACTTGGACACTTCTTATGCCCCTTGTTTCTGATATTACCCAAAATCATCTTTTGTTCGCATGTAAATATTTATGAGCAGCAATTAATGTCAAATGCATATATCAAAAATGAACATTGGACGTTCTTTGCAAAACAAAACAGATAAAGGAAAAACAGTTTGAAATTTCTTTGAATATGAATTGTATTGATCTGAAGTTTGTCCTGTAAATAGGCGTTTTTGTACAAGAGGCTGACGTCCTAGTAAGAGAACGCCGCCGAACAAATATAATTTACATAATTTATGAAAAGAAAACAAAACAGCTATGTGAATGATCCCACTGGGTTCCAACTCTGCTATTGCCTTTATGTCCTCGAGCATCTCATCACTTTGCTACTTGGTTGAAGGTAGATCAGATTAATTAATGTCGTCCGAGCTTGATAGTTGATACCGAAGTATGGATGCAAGGTGATCCAATAAGACATAGTGTTACGCTTTGATCCCTAATTTTTGCCTGGATCGCCCTTTAGGGTTTTTAGTCCACCGGGATACCCTTTTTTGCCCAAGCCGCCTTTTCAGGTTTTCGACTTGCCGGGTGTACAGATTTTTTTCTCATTTTCATCCCTTATTTTTGCCCGAACCCTTTTGGTTCGCCGGGAAGCCCTTATTTTTGCCTAGGGCAATCAACCTAGCGGGTCTTTGATTATGCGTAGTATCTTTTTACTATGTCTGCATTGACATGGTGAAGAAGGTCGTCACCATCCATGGTGGTTAAAATCATAGCTCCTCCTGAGAAAATGTTCTTAACCATAAATGGCCCTTCGTAAGTAGGGGTCCATTTGCCCCTGGGGTCACCTTGAGGTAGAATAATGCGCTTGATTACCAGATCCCCCACTTGATACTCTTGTCGTTTAACTTTCTTGTTAAATGCCTTGATCATCCGTTTTTGGTACATCTGACCATGACAAATAGCAGTAAGTCTCTTTTCGTCGATTAAGTTCAGTTGATCAAGCCGGGTCTGAATCCAGTCATCTTCACTCAAACCTGTATCCTTCATAATCCGAAGAGAGGGTATTTGAACTTCAATGGGCAAGACTGCCTCTATGCCATATACCAAGGAATAGGGTGTTGCCCCTGTTGACGTCCGAGCTGAGGTACGGTACCCATGAAGAGCAAATGGCAACATCTCGTGCCAGTCTTTGTATATCACTGTCATCTTCTGCACAATCTTCTTAATGTTCTTATTAGCCGCTTCTAGAGCCCCGTTCATCTTCGACCGGTAAGGAGAAGAGTTATGATGCTGTATCTTGAATTTCTCGCAGAGCTCAGTGATCATCTTGTTGTTAAGATTGGTACTATTGTCTGTAATGATCCTCTCTGGTACACCGTATTGACAGATCAGATTATGCCGAATGAATCGTGCCACGACGTTCTTGGTTACGGTAGCAAAGGAAGCTGCTTCAACCCATTTCGTAAAGTAATCAATCGCTACCAGGATGAAACGATGCCCGTTGGATGTCGTAGGTCTGATCTCGCCGATCATATCAATGCCCCACATTGCAAAAGGCCAAGGAGCCGTCAAGGCATTTAGATATTTGATATCGATAAGGGAGTGTGAGCCAGCATACACTGTCTTAGCCGGCGAACATCCCATGCCAAAGCGTAGCAAGTTCTCTCGAGCAGTGAGTATCGTATCTCACAGTCGATGAACTCTTTGCTAAGGCAATAAATAACATGCTCTTTTCGGCCAGACTCGTCATGCTGTCCCAGCACCTCTTTGTATTATCCAACACTTTTAAGTATAAGATCAATGGTCTTCCTGCAATTGGAGGCATCAGAATTGGTAGCTTGGAGGTAGCATGGCCCTCTCTTCTTGAAGCAGTAGTCTAACAAACTCAACAGACACTTCGCAATCATCTTCACCTTCATCTTCGGCTAAGTTGATCGGATTTTCGAAGTCATAACTGGCAGTAGCAGAGTCGTTATCAGTGGGATCTAGAGTGGATTTGGATCATGATATATGAGTGTGTGTAAAACAACTATTTTGCAATATATAACAAAAGAAAAACAAAGAGCGCAAGATTTGAAATGCAAGAAACGTCCAATGCTTTTATTAATGATATATGAAAATGACACACATAAAGCCCTCACAAATGAAGCCACAGTGCCCCGGGTAAGACACCGGGCCATAAAGTTTAAAACATTGTATGTTACATATTCAAAACAAAAGTTTAATTATTGGGTAACAAAAGTAATAGGGATGAAGTCCTTTGCTGTCCAGTTGCATTGTCCACCGTCGATCGTAAGATAGATCCAGCTGTCGAATTCAGACTCTTCCACATCATCTTCAATGGCATTCACTCTCGAGTTGCTGATGAACATGAGAGGTCTTCCGGTTCGTGCATTCCGAACAACCCTTTGAGCCTCGGCAATGAAACCCAAACCAAACTTGTTAGTCTTCTGAGTAAAATCAGGGAGTCGGCCCCATTGTGCACACTCACCCTTCTCAATAACAGCCCGTGCATCTTTGAAGGAAGCCATCTTCATAGGAGAATCTTCAACAACAGTCTCAGCTGATGCCAATGTCTGGGGAACCTCTTCAAAATGCTGAAATGGGGTCTCAATGAATTCCCCATCCATCTCTACATACCGGAAAGAGTTGAGGTGGTTAACCATGTACTCTTCCTCTCCTTGTACTGTCACAATCTTCCCTTTGACCGGGTACTTCAGCTTCTGGTGGAGTGTTGAGGTTACGGCCCCAGCTTTGTGGATCCATGGACGACCCAGCAAATAAGAATAAGATGGCCGAATGTCCATCACATAGAATGTAGAATTGAAGACCTGAGAACCAACCTTGATCGGGATATCAACTTCACCATGCACCATTCTTTTAGACCCATCAAAGGCCCTAACGACAATGTTGCTTGGTTTCAACTCCAACCCTTCACAATCCAACCGGTCTAGAGCTTTCTTAGGCAAGACGTTCAACGAGGAACCTGTATCCACCAATACATGTGCAAGAGTAGTGCCCCTGCATTCAATAGAGACATGCAGGTCATCATTGTGATTCTTCCCCTTAGCAGTCAAGTCGGCATCAGAAAAACCCAACCCATTATTAGCAGTCAAATTGGCCACGCAATCTGTAAACTGATCAGCTGATGTCTCTTGTGGCACGTGGGCAGTCTTCAAAAAGGTAATCAGAGCCTTGGCATGGGCCTCTGAGCATAACAACAATGACTACATAGAAATCTTGGATGGGGTTTTCCCCAGCTACTCGACTACATTGTAGTCGCTCTTTTTGATGATCTTCAGGACCTCTTCCATCTCTTGCTTAGAAGCTTCAACAGTAATCGTCTTTGGTGCCTCCATCTGGGCAGGCACATCAGTGGTGATCCCTTTGCCCCGAGTGTCAGATGACTCGATGGGCGGGGTAAGAATAGGAACTTGAACAGGAATGGTGGCAGGTTCACTGACAGGTGTAATAACAACAAGTCTTCGGGCAATTGGTGGAGAGATATCAGGTGAGAAAAGTCTTCCGATGCGGGTGACTTTAGCAGGCCCAACAATATTGCTGACGTCCGTATCAGCATCTAACTCTTGCTTAACTCCATGAAAATAAACATCGGCCCCATAGTGCCAAGGGACAGCTTTATCAGAGGAATAAGGGATGGGCCCCGGAACAATGATGATTACAGGTGCAATTCTCGGAACAGATGTAATTCTAACAGGCTTCCTCGAGGGGGCCTTGGAAGAATTGTCGAAAATGGTAATAATGGCAACTTCTTCAGTATGGACTACAGGAACAACAGTCTTCTCAAACAGGATCTTTTTACTGTCCATCAGGCGTTGGACACCTGATTTCAAAAGTGGGCAACCAGTAGGCAGAACCGAACACATACGGCAACCTTCGTCACAACCCGGAAATAAACCGGCTAGCAAAAGGTTCTTCTTTACGGTCATCAGAGGGGTAACAATATCATTTACGGAAACCACAAATGAGTCTTCTTCTACAGCATTTACTCCATGTTTGGGCATAGGAGCAGTCACAACGTTAGGCCTCTCGGGCGCCTCAAACTCAATCTCCTTCGCATCAATTAAGTCTTGTATCTTACTCTTCAAAGTCCAACAATCATCTGTATTATGCCTCGGGCTATCAGAGTGATAAGCACAGCGGGCATTAGGGTTATACCTCGATGATGTAGTATTTGAATTCTTTGGGGCTTCCTTTAGAATCAACAGATTGGTCTTCAGCAATTGTGGTAGAATCTGAGACTAAGTCATGCTGAGACGGGTGAATTGCCTTTGAGGTCTCTTGTCCTTTTGTTGATTGTTGTACTGAGGAGCACCAGCAGGTTTTGAAATAACAACCGCATTAACAGCTTGGTGGTGTTCAGGTCTATTTTGTTTTCTCGCACTATAGACAGCACTGGACTCTTTCTTAAATGGCTTCTTCTCGGTGCTCGATGAGGCATCCTTCTGTATCTTACCAGCCTTAATACCAACCTCAATCCTCTCACCGGTCAAAATAAGCTCAGTAAACCCAGCCGAAGAGCTTCCAATCAGGTGGTTGAAAAATGGACCAGACAGGGTCCCCAAAAACATGTCCACAAGCTCTCGATCAGCCAAGGGTGGTTGTACTCTTCCGGCGAGGTCCCTCCACTTCTGAGCATAATCTTTGAATCCTTCACCCGTTTCCATTGACATACCCTGGAGTTGGGTACGCGTGGGAGCGAGGTCGGAGTTGTATTGATACTGCCTGTAGAAAGCAGTAGCCAAATCTTCCCAACTGCGAATACTGGCTCCGTCTAACTGATAAAGCCACTCAAGCTGAGTCCCTGAGAGACTGTCTTGAAAGAAATGGATCCATAGGTTTTTATCAGCGGTGTACGGCTGAATCTTCCTCACATATGACCGGAGGTGCAGCTTCGGACAAGAAACTCCGTCATACTTAGCAAAGGCTGGTGCCTTGAATTTGTGGGGAATCACCACCCCAGATGATAGACCAAGATCACCAAAGTCCAGACCAGGCACTTTCTGAACTTCCATAGCACTCAAACGGTCTTCTAGTTGTTTGTATCTGTCCTCGGCCGGAGGATACTGTTCTTCGTCGAAGTCCGTCTCGTTGTCGGAGACCACAGGGCTAGGAGCCCTCGTTTCCTCTTGACTATCTTTCCCTCCAGATGAGGTGGTCAAATCAACTTCATTCTGAAGCTTGTTTCTAAACCTATGCCCAATGTTGAATAGGATGGTCCTCTTCTTCTTCTTTTTCTTTTCCTTCAGAATCAGGGTCTTCAGGTCTTGCTGACCCTTTGCTAGATTCATGAACAACTCTTGAAATTGGGAATTCTGGGCCTGGAGGGCCTTGATAGCTTGCTCAGTTGAAGGTTCAACAGACATGATGAGTGATGAAATAAACAACGAAGAAGGTAAGAGACCTGTAATGGGTACCTGTTTATGAAGTGCATGGGATGAAATGCATATGGTTATAATTTCAAAGAAAATTGAGATTCAAATTTGTAAACAAGAAAGGAAACACACTTTATTAGATAAACTTTGGAATTCAAATTGTTCAACTGATGCCCTTAGGGCGTTACAAGAATGGAAATTCTGAAAAGTAAATAAAAACTGGAAAGGAAATCATCAAAGGCCAATCAACGCTCCCATGGTCTCTTCTTCTCAGTGCAGACATAATCATTAAGAATCCGCTCGTTCTCCAACTGCCTAGTCAACTTCTAGATCTTCTGCTCTTGCTCGTTGAACTTCTCTCAGTAAGAATCCCGTTCTTCCCTCAGCTGCATCCAAGACCTTTTCAGTGCCCCAATGTCAGTGGGCATATAGGGATGGAGGATGGTTGGAAGAACCCCTTCTTCATTAGCAACTTCAAGAGTGACAGGCCGGACAACTTCATATGGCATACCTAGCTTTTGGGCACATTTGCGGACCCATCTGAGATATGGCTCCATTGGCAGAGAAGTCTTTAGGCGCAGCTCATGTGGATCAGATTGGTGAACTCTATCCCAAGCCCTTATGAATCTGCGACGTTGCTCGTCGCTATCCCCTTGAAAATCAAAGATGATACTAGGAATTAACGGCTCATGAGGTCCTTCTCTTTGGGCTCTTCCAAACTGACATAGAGCTAAGCACGAATTGTAAGAAATTCCTCCATGGGTCCCTATCAATGGAACATTAGGGTACTCCCCACAACGATCAATGATAGTCACCTCATCCATACCCTTGAGAGTCCAGATAATGTCATTATGCGAGAGAGACATAACCCTATAAGCCCAGCCCATGCCTTCTTTGTTCTTCAGCACTGACTTGGGGAGGTGCAAAATAAACCACCTCGACAATAATGGAGCACAACACATCAAGGTTCCCCGCTTTCGGGAAGTACGAGCATAAAGCTGATGAAGGATGTCACCCAAGAGAGTGGGTACATGATTACGAGAGATGAAGATCTTTACCGCATTAACATCAATAAAAGTGTCAGGATTCGGAAACAATACCAAGCCGTATATCAGAAGAGCCAGAATATCCTCGAATGCCTTGAAGTCTAGGCTATCCCAGAAATAGTTAGCCTTACCAACCAAGAACTTAGTCAGAAAACCCTTAGCTCCACTTCTAGTCTCCCAATTAGACATTACCTCTTCCTTAGTCAAATGAAGGGCTGCAGTAATCTCTTCGGGCCTAAGAATCTTCTCCCAACCAGTAAACGGGGTCTGCTCCAGAACAGAGATACCGAGCAACTCAGAGAATTCTTCTAGGGTGGTGTTGTACCCCAAAATTTGCCCTCCCATTTCTCATTGATTTCTCACCACAAAGCCCTTGAAGATCAAGATCCAATTAGGGTTTCATCTGCTCAAGACTTCTCCTTGCACTGTTGACCCAAATTAGGGTTTGTGTTTGCACAAAGATGTTATGACCTAAAATGCCTAAGATGACTTTCTTGCTTCATATTGGACTCCCAAGTTTATCCATATCAAGTTTCAAGTCTTGATTCCAAGTTTTGCCCAGTCAATTGGACAGTTGACCTAGAAATCAGCTGTATTGGGGAAAAAGTCAATTGTGGCCAATTGACAGTCAAACCTCATGAAAATTGACCCACATCAACATTATGAACTCACATGAACCATTTGATCAAGTTTGGATCACAATTCCACAAGAAATTTGATCAGATCACCAAAAGGGCAAAATGGTCATTTTTAGGGTTTTGACTGCACAAAGGCAATTTTTGGCTGTTTGACCTAGCCAATGGCAAACCAAGCTCACATATGGACTCAAGGACCCCATGGAATTATCTTGACATGCTCAACAAGTTCAAAAGATCCCAAGTACACAAGATTGACAGTTGAATTTCCCAGTCAATTGACCAATTTTGACTGTATACTGAAAAGTCAAACTTTGACTTTTTAGTCAAAATCAAGAGTCAAGATTCATTTTTCATCAAAACATGCCAAATCATGAAACTTGTTCATCAAGAAATCCAAAATTGCAAATTAGGGTTTGAAATGAGAATTTTTCATAACTTAGAATTTTTCTAAGTTATGAAAAACCCTAATTTTTTCCCAACTTTGCCCCACTTTCTCACCAAGATTCATTTGGATTCAAGCAAAAGTCAAAACATGAAAGTTGTAGCTTGTTGCATAATCTACAACTTTGATTCACAAAGTTTTCCCAAATGAGGCTTGTATCTCAAGTTACAATTTTTGGAATAAGGGTACTAAACCATTCATAACTTAGTGAAAATTTGACCTATTTTGACAAGGTTTTCTACCTAACTTCAAGACCATTTTCCATACACTTCCACTTGGAATTTCAATTTTCATTTCAAATATGGATTGTAGTACACATTCCAATCTTTCCAAAATGTCCAAGAACTCATCAAACAACCTCATAACTTGAGAGAATCGAATTTCACAATATGGCAAAAACTCACTTTTGAATTGGTCATGTACATGTTCATAACTTATGCTATTTTCAAGTCAGCTTAGTTTGTGTTACATTACAGGTCCTTAAACCATCCAACACTCAATAATTTAATGCATGTTCATTGTGTTAAAGTGTTGTTCTATGAGTTCAAGCATTACATACAAGTTTAATTCATTTATGGAAAAAGCAAAATGGCCATTTTTGCAAAAGCAAGCTTTATGTCCAATTGAAAATCCAACAAGTACAGATGAAGTCTAATTGGCACAAGATTATGAGCATAACACACTGATCAAGGAGGAGCTTTGCAGCATGTTATGAGGGCCTCTACCTGCCTAAACCTGAACTTAACATTTTTTTTTGCTTAAGTGTTAAAAAACATCCCATAACATACAACAACTTTGATCTCAGCATTAGAACACTTAAGCATTTGTTTTGTGCACTTCCTAATCATCAAGCACAAGCTAGAACACGACTCCAATACCTCCAATACCTCCACAAACTCAGAACCACCATCAAACTGCTCAAACAGAGCAACCTCTGCAGATTGAGTTCCAACTCTCAATCCTTTCAAGCACTCTTGCCCAAACCACTTCAGACACCTTCCCTACCATCAATCCAAACTATCCAAAGCATTAGAAGCAACCTGTAACTCCTCTAACCCTTTTGGCCATTTTCACTTTTCTGATTTGCAGGTGAAGAGCTCTAGCACGATTCAAAAGGTTTCAAGACAAAGTAAAGTTTGGAATAGCATCCCTGGACATCAAGGAAGCTATACCAATCATCACTTTGCACTGAAAGTTTCACCATTGCCAGATAGAACCTCAACTGAACAGGTAAGTTCATGAACTCGTATCTCTCTTATTAGGAATTGTTAGCTTTAGGTTTGTGAAGATAATATGTCACATTCATAGCCCTGAACATGCCCATGTAATTAGATTTCATTTATGTTATGTGTGCTGCAAGAATTTTGAGTCTGAACATGGCAGAAAACTTAGGTCAGGATTTGGGAATGTCAAAATTCTCTCTCATTTCTGAGAGTTAGGATGAGTTTTTTATATATTTGGAATCGTGATTCAATGCTTAACATTTCTTATGTTGGAAGTTTGTGCAAAAGATCAAAGAATCCAGGTGTTTGAATTGGAAGAACAGGCGCGCGTTTTTGTTCAGAGGTTGAAGAAGAAGTTTCATGGGCTGGGCCAGTTTTGTTTTTCCTTTTCACACCACATTTCTGATCTGACACCCCCTGAGCCCATTTTGTGTATTTGCATGATTTTTTTATTTTTATTTTTTCATTTTGACTTATTTATTTTTGCTTATAATATAAAAAATATAAAAAATATTTTTCTCACCATTTTTGAATTTATAGGCATTTATTTGTTTAGTTTAGTTATTTGTACATAAATAAATAAATAGATACATTTTTACTTTGAAATTAAAAAAAAATATATAAATATATTTCATCTCTGATTTTTATTTCATTTTTCTTTTGAAAATATTTTATGCAAAATATACTTTTTTTATATTATTATTTTTATATATATAATACATATTTAGAAATTAATACATATATATATATATATATATATATATATATATATATATATATATATATATATATATATATATATATATATATATATATATATATATATATATATATATATATATATATATATATATATATATATATATATATATATATATATATATATATATATATATATTAGTATATTTAGGTTAAAATATAAAAATACCTACATTTTTTATTTTATTAATATTTGACATGAAAAACACTTTTTATAAATATATTTCATTTTATTTTATTTTTTGTACATAATAAATAAATACTTTTTACATAAATAAATACTTTTTTCATAAATAATACCTTTTTTCATACAAAAAAACCCCAAAAATAATACTTTTATTTTATTTTATTTATTTAACATAAATAATACCTTTTTTCATACATATAAAAACCCTCTTTGCATTTTGCATCTTTATTTTATTTTCCATTTTATTTATGCAATTAATTATTTGGTAAATATGCCAAAAATGATGTAATAGCTAGGTTTAATTTCTTTGTCTAAATATCCCCCCATTTGAACATTTGTACCCCCTTTCCCATATTGTGTTGTAATAGTGTAGGAATTTTACTTTTCACACTTTAAACGCTTTCTAAATATACCATGCTAGAGTTAGGGTTTGTATGCAAATAAAAAGAACAAAATAGCTTGACCTAATTTCAAGATAAATAAGCATGAAATATGGACAACACATATCACACTTGCACCCCTAGGGTATTCCACTTTGTTGCCTTCAAATAATTGGGCCATATTGCATGTTAGGTTTCTTTGGGTAAAAACAAACGATCAAGTGATCATAAGTCCCTCGATGACGCTTTCGAAAAGTTGCCTAAAAATGATCAAGTCCCTTTCAAAGAGAAATTGCCCAAAGACACTTAGCACTATTGCAATTATGGTCTAAAACGATGACCCGCGCCCGTCCCTTTCACCTCCTAATACAAGATTGTCCACCAAATGCAATGGTGGAACAAAATTGTCAAAAGGTTTAAAACATAACAAAAATCTTTGAGAACTTTAGGGTAGATAACTCTTAGGTACTTGTCAATTTGTAAAAGAAAACACTTTCCTATTTTCAAACCACACTTCACAAACACTCTCAAAACAAACTTTCAAAAACCTTGGAACATCTTTTCAAAAAGACAAAACATCTTTTGTAAAACATTCGAGTAAAGAATTGTTACAAGGGTAGCCTATACAAGGCATCTTTTCAAAACACTTTCAAAACCACACACCGAGCACCATTTCAAACAATTGAAAACCAAGGAAAGTTGATCTAAGCAAGTACCTAAGAGCCCATGGATAACCATGGATAGAAAGGGTGCTAATACCTTCCCTTTCTATAATCTACTCCCCAAACCCAAGAAAAATCTCAAAGGTTTTTGCTGTGCTTTTTAAACCTTTCCTTAGGATAAAATAAAAAGTCGGTGGCGACTCTTGCTCAACCGAAACATTTGCGAAAACAAACGCAAAACAATAGTCAGTTCTCCCACCGTATCACAGAACTGGCGACTCTGCTGGGGATAATTTTAAAAGTGGAGTAACCTTAGGGCTTAGATCACCCTCTTGCATGACTAATTGTTTGAATTGATTGCTTTACATCTTGGCTCTATTGTTTGGGTTTGCAATCCTACACCCGGATTTTAGGAAACATTCATAGATAGCAATACGTTGTGGAAACTGTGCGGGGTATACCGACACGGTTGAAGCAATAGCTATATTAGTGCGACATATTTGTGAGTACCGGTAACCCTTGAGTTCAATCAAGGAAAGTACGGGGCCGCTGAGTGATGTCACTAAGCACTAATGACCTAGAACCTTACTTGACCATCTTGGCCTTTTATTAGGGGTAGTGAGATGACCGGCTTTGGTGCAGTCCGAAGTTGGTAGATACTCGATACTACACTCATTGAGGGTTGTTTTCTTGGAATATTTTGGTTGCTAGTTAAGTGGCTAAACCAAAACAATGAACATTGAAAACAATCCAATGATATTGAGCTCCTTAGAACCCGGTTACTATTTATAGGACATGTTTTTAAGCCAACTACACTCAAGAGGGTACTTACCTATGAAACCCCATGCAAGCCTGAAACTAGGGTTTGGTGTGATTTGCTTGTACATATGTTTTGTGCATACATCATAAACATCATAAAGCATCATATGCATTCACTAACCATTTCAAGGGTTTGGATCTTCATCTTTGTTCCTGTTTTGTAGGTCATGGAAATTCCTCGCAAAAACACCACTCAAGTCAACCTTGTGAGAATCTCTCCTCAACTCAAGGAGCTCACCTCAAGAATTCCGGAAAATTCATCCTTCAGTGCAAGACACGGTAGACTGCTCAGCCTAGTCAACACCAACATTGAAGAAGACATGATGAAAGTGCTATTCCAGTTCTTTGACCCTCTTCACCACTGTTTCACTTTCCCCGATTACCAGTTGGTGCCTACTTTGGAGGAGTTTTCTCAACTCCTAATAATCCCTATCCTTAATCAACTACCCTTCAACGGTACAGAAAAGGAACCAAAGCCGGAAGATGTTGCTCGAGCATTACATCTACAACCATCCGACATCAAGGGGCATTGGGAAACCAGAAGCGGCGTCAAAGGATTCTTAGAAAAATTCTTGTTTGAGAAGGCACAAGAATGTTGGAATTCATTGGACCTACAAGCCTTTGAAGAGATTGTGGCACTCCTTATCTATGGGTTGGTCTTGTTCCCAAATCCTGACCAATTGGTAGATGTCAACGCCGTTAAAATCTTCTTGTCCAGAAATCCAATACCAACATTGCTTGGGGACATCCTTCACTCATTTTACACACGAACAATGAGAAAGAGGGGTGTTCTCATGTGCTGTACTCCTCTCCTTGCAAGGTGGTTTATTTCGCACCTTCCATAATCTGTCTTGAAGAATGACCAAGGTTCAAGGTGGTTCCAACGATTGATGACTCTTACTCATTCTGATGTGCATTGGTGTTCTCGGTCCAGAGAAAATGTCATCATTGTCGATCGTTGCGAAGAATTTCCTAATGTTCCTTTACTTGGAATCAGAGGAGGTATCACCTATAACCCTTGCCTAGCTTTGAGGCAATTTGGATATGCACGGAGGGATGGCCCTCATGACATGTTGATTCCTGACCTAGTGTTTGACTTCGACAACGATGCGCAAGGACTTCGCCAAAGATTCATCAGAGCTTGGGGGAGGCCCAACAAGGTTGATAGCAAGACTCTGGGACACAAGAACTCCATCCCTCTTGAGCCCTATCTCAAGTGGGTACGAGCCCGAGCCCAAAGTCTAATGATGCCTTATCCTCATGTACTCCCAGTGATTAAAGAGCCTGTCAATGAAGGAGAGGTTCCCTACACCATCCTACATCCAGACATGCCTACATCGTGGGAGGAAATGCAGAAAAGTTGGATTCAGCTCATGGAGGAACATAATACTTTTGAAGCTAGCTTCTACGCCAGTGAGAAGAAGGTTTTATAGCTTACCCGCCGACTCCATGAGCAAGAGGCCCTCAACACCTACATCGCACCAAAGAGGATGCGCAATGTCTTTTTGCCTTGAGAAGTTATTTTGTAATATTTGGCCCATGGGGCATTTATGTACTAACAAATTTCTTCTTATTAATATGACGTGCGTTCTTCTTTGTCTGAAACAATTTTGAATGTCCTAAATCCTTGAATGCATTGCATACATAAGCATACCATTCATCATGTGCATAAGCAGGTCTCACTCCAGGTTTCCTTATTTGTCTGCTGTTTATTTCAGTAGGATGGATCTCGAGCAAACAGTCAAAGACCTGCAAGCTCAAAATGCACAGTTCCAGCAATTCCTGATGACCTTGGCTAAGGGTCAGGAGGATATCAAAACTCAATTGGGGAACAAAGACCCAGTGAAGAAGAAGAAAAAGAGACTCGGGTGGCTACTTTGGGGAGAAGATTTGACGGAGAAGCTCGGAGAGTGCTTGAATTTCCTCCTATCTCTAATGAAGGAACCAGCAAAGGAGGTGGAGCTGCGGTACCTTCCGAGTCTGATGCGGAAGAGGAAGAGGTCGAAGAAGATGAAGATTATTCTGATCAGCAATACCCTCCAGCTGATGATAAATACAAAGGGCTAGAAGACAGGTTGGCCGCCATGGAGCTACAGAGAGTACCGGGTTTGGATTTTGAAGACTTGGGTTTAGTTGTCGGGATTGTGATTCCCCTAAAGTTCAAAGTGCCAGTTTTTGTGAGGTATGATGGGCTGTCCTGTCCTAAAATGCATCTCAGGTCCTACGTGAGAAAGATCCAACCTTATACGGCAGATAAGAACCTTTGGATCCATTTCTTTCAAGACAGCCTTTCTGGGGCCCAACTGGAGTGGTTTTATCAGCTAGAGGGAACCAGCGTCCGAAACTGGGAAGATTTGGCCACCGCTTTTTACAAACAATATCAGTACAATTCTGACCTTGCTCCTACTCGTACCCAACTTCAGGGTATGTCACTGGAAACAGGCGAAGGATTCAAAGAATATGCACAAAAATGGAGGGATTTGGCTGGCAGGGTGCAGCCTCCTTTAACCGACCGCGAACTTGTTGATATGTTTCTTGGGACCCTATCTGGGCCATTTTTCAATCATCTAATTGGTAACTCTTCCGCGGGGTTTACCGATTTGATCTTAACAGGCGAGAGAATAGAAGCCGGCATCAAGTCAGGAAAGATTCAGAAGGGTGTTGCTGCAAGTGTTGAGAAGAAGCCTTTTAAGAAGGAAACAGCTATGGTATATTCTCAGAGAAGAGCAGGGAAGACGGAGCGTCAGCCAACTGTGGGGGCCGTAATGATTCAAAACATTCCAAGTAAGCAGCCTCGCTATAACCAGTCCAGACCAAATCAACAACGGGTGGAACGGCCACAACGGCAGTTCACCCGCATTAATATGACTCCAGCGCAAGTGCTTCCCCATCTGTTGAAGTTGAACCTCGCCACCATCAAGGAGGCACCAAAGAATGTGAATACGTCCTCTCCACATTATCATGCTAATGCTAAATGCGCCTACCATTAAGACAGTGTTGGGCACGACACCAATGATTGTTGGGCACTCAAGCATAAGATCCAAGACCTGATAGAGGCAAAGGAGGTGGAGTTTGACGCTCCGGAGAAGCCTAATGTGATATCTGCACCCATGCCGAAGCACGGCCGAAATGTCAATGCCATTGAAGAAGATTTGTATGTTGCTGATGTCAGTGATCTGACTACTCCGCTGCTAACCATTAAGTTGAACCTGTTAAGGGCCGGGATCTTCCCGGGATGTAAGAAAGACTGCTATTGTTGTTACTCTCTGTCGTTTGATTGTCCGTTACTGAAGAAAGGCATCCAAGGCCTTATGGATAGTCGACAAATTTTGTTTGAAAAAGTTTCTGCTGTTCCAGTTCATACTGAAGATGTCTCAATCATAACCATTCACGCCAATCTTTCCAAGGCCGTCAAAAAGCCTGTTAAGATTACACCAGCTACGAAATCTGTTCCTTTGAAGATAACAATGCCAGGGCCTGTTCCCTATGTTTCTGAGAAATCGATACCTTGGAACTATGGCCGTGACGTCTACTACCATGGTATCAAACAAATCGAAATAACTGAAGAAAGTTCGGATGATGAAGAAGCCAGCATTAGTAACATTGCGGGCACTAGCAAAATCACCAGGAGCGGGAGAATTTTTTCTCCAGAGATTTCCCCTCCAAGAGCAATCTTTGGACCCTCGTCAGCTGATAAGGTCATCCCTGCACCAATAAAACTCTCCGCTAGGACCCCTTTGATTGAGGATGTTGTTGTTCCTAGTGCTGTCTCTTCTACCGCTGCTGACAAAGGTAAGAGAATCCAAGATGGGCTCGTCAGGACGAGAGCTCAACCCTTGGTCATCCCGGAAACCTCCAAGAAGGAAATGGATGAGATTTTGAGGATAATCAAAAGAAGTGATTACGATGTGGTAGAACAGCTGGGGCAAACCCCCTCAAAGATTTCCATGCTGGCACTACTACTTTGCTCGGAAGCGCACGCTAAAGCCCTGATAAAATTCCTGAAGGCAGCCCATGTGCCAAAGGAGACCTCTGTGGATCAATTTCAAAATTGCGTGGCTAGCCTGACTGCGGAAAATGGATTAGGTTTCTCTGATGCCGACCTAACTCCTAAAGGTAGAAACCACAATGATGCTTTGCACATTTCAGTCGAGTGCCGAGGAACCACTCTCGCACATGTCTTGGTCGACACTGGTTCGTCGCTGAATGTACTGCCTAAGAAGGCCTTGGACCGACTAGATTGCGAAGGATTGGAATTGAAGCCGAGTGATATTTTTGTTAGAGCTTTCGATGGTTCGAAGAGAATGGTCCATGGAGAGGTTGAAATTCCCATCAAGATAGGCACTGAGGTGTTTAAATCTACTTTCTATGTGATGGACATCCGTCCGTCATACTCTTGCTTGCTGGGTAGGCCCTGGATACACCATGCTAGGGCAGTCACCTCCTCCTTGCATCAGATGTTGAAGTATCCTGTCAAGGGAAAGATCATTACTGTCCATGGCGAAGAAGAGTACATGATTAGCCACTTAAATTCTTTCCGGTATGTGGAGGTTGAAGGAGAGTTCATTGAGACGCCTTTTCAACATTTCGAAGAAGTCCTCCCTGAAATAGCAGTAGCAAAGTTGGCAGCTGAGACACCGAGGCAGGTGGCCAGGATGGCATCTCTGGAGGACGCAAGGGCCGCAATAAAGGAAGGGAAGAATTCAGCATGGGGGCAGTTATCTGACATTCCGCATAAGACAGACAAATTTGGATTAGGGTTCACAGCCGCTGGCCAGAAAGCTATGCGCCGTTCGAAGATTGAAAGAGCGCCAGTCAAAATTTCTCCCTACGGAATCAACGCCTTGGAGGATGAGGACAAAGAGAGCAACATCGAAGAGTGGATCTATCCAACTGTCAAAGGGGGTTGAGCAACTGGGAGGCAAAAGACTTTGTCCCCATCACTTTTATTCATCAGTAACTTATCTGTTAAACATTTTCTTATTTGGTCTGTAATATTTATTTTCAAACAATCCGTACACTATCTTTTCACCTCATGCCTTGCCCGGGGTATGTAGGTCTACTTGTAAGGGTTTTGATTATTTTTCATATCCATATGCCATGTTTAATGATTCATTGGACGTTTTTTTTGATAAACTGCTTGTGTTCATTTTCTTTCCTTTTGCATTTTTGTTTAAGGATGGCTATCCCTTACACACACCCACACTCACCAATGCAGGTACCCATCCACTCCGGATTCCATGGGTGACTATTCTGCTATATCTTTCAATAACTCTGAAGATCTGGTCAATCTAGCCGAGTATGGAGATGACGAAGGTTGTGAAGTACCAGGGGAACTAGCCAGACTTCTACAACAAGAGGAAAGGGCCATCCTACCGCACGAAGAGTCATTGGAAATTGTCAACTTGGGAACCGAGGAGGACCGGAAGGAGGTGCAAGTGGGTGCCAATCTGGAACCGAGTGTCAAGGAACGCCTGATACTGTTGTTGAATGAGTATGTTGAAATCTTCGCTTGGTCTTATGAAGACATGCCGGGTTTAGACACAGACATCGTGGTTCACCGTCTCCCCACAAGAGAAGACTGTCCACCGATCAAGCAAAAAGTTCGCCGAATGAGGCCTGACATGTCTGAAAAGATCAAAGCAGAAGTGATGAAGCAATTCGACGCTGGCTTTCTATCTATTACGTCCTATCCTCAATGGGTCGCTAACATCGTGCCAGTACCTAAGAAAGATGGCAAAGTCAGGATGTGTGTGGACTATCGGGATTTGAATAGGGCTAGCCCCAAAGATGATTTCCTGCTACCTCATATTGACATTTTGATCGACAATACAGCTCAGCACAAAGTGTTTTCATTCATGGATGGATTCTCGGGCTACAATCAAATCAAAATGGCCCCCGAGGACATGGAGAAAACTACTTTCGTCACACAATGGGGCACTTTATGTTACAAGGTGATGTCGTTCGGGCTGAAGAACGCAGGGGCAACTTATCAACGCGCCATGGTAGCTTTGTTTCATGATATGATACATCATGAGATTGAAGTTTACGTAGACGATATGATAGCTCGATCACAAATAGAGGAAGAGCACCTTGAACATCTGGAGAAGCTGTTTGCCAGGTTGAAAGAATACAAGCTCAGGCTGAATCCAAGTAAATGCACTTTTGGAGTTAGGTCTGGTAAACTCCTGGGATTCATTGTAAGCAACAAAGGCATTGAAGTCGATCCAGCAAAAGTAAAAGCAATACAAGAGATGCCTGCTCCCCGTACTGAAAAAGAGGTTAGAGGATTCTTGGGGCGCTTAAACTATATTGACAGATTCATCTCGCATCTGACTTCTACCTGTGAGCCAATTTTCAAACTCTTGAAGAAAGATCAGGAAGTTGAATGGAACGACAATTGCCAAGCTGCTTTTGATAGAATCAAGGAGTATTTGCTAGAACCTCCTATTCTGATGCCACCCGTCGAAGGAAGACCATTGATCATGTATTTGACCGTCTTGGATAACTCAATGGGGTGTGTTTTGGGCCAGCATGACGAGTCTGGTCGAAAAGAGCATGCTATTTATTACCTTAGCAAAAAGTTTACCGACTGTGAGACTCGCTACTCACTGCTCGAGAAAACTTGTTGCGCTTTGGTATGGGCTGCTCGCCGACTAAGACAGTATATGTTGACTCATACTACCTTGTTGATTTCCAAAATGGATCCTATCAAGTATATCTTCGAAAAGCCCGCCTTATCTGGAAGGATAGCTAGATGGCAGATGATCCTAACTGAGTATGACATCCAGTACACCACCCAAAAAGCTATAAAAGGGAGTGTACTAGTTGACCATTTGGCTCATCAAGCTATCAAAGACTATCGACCCATGAGATTTGACTTCCCAGACGAGGACATCATGAATTTGGACAACATTGAAGGTGACGGACCGTATGACGGACCCGAAAAGGGATCCCGATGGACCCTGTACTTTGATGGTGCTTCAAATGCACTTGGAAATGGTATCGGCGCAGTACTCATTTCTCCGGAAGGCTGTCACACACCTTTCACGGCCCGACTTTGCTTCAGCTGCACAAACAACATGGCTGAGTATGAAGCTTGCATCTTTGGCCTCAAGGCTGCTATAGACTTGGGGATCAAATCTTTGATCGTGTTTGGGGATTCGGCTTTGGTTATCAGTCAAACCAAAGGAGAATGGGATACCAGGCATCCTAATCTTATCCCATACAAAGAACATGTCTTGACATTGTTGCCTCATTTCGAGCAAATTACCTTCGAGCATTTCCCGCGAGAAGAGAATCAGCTAGCAGATGCTCTAGCTACAATGTCCTCCATGTTTAAACTCAACTGGGATAACGAGGCTCCCCAAATCACCATCGAGCGAATGGATGAACCTGCGCATTGTCACGAGATTAATACCGAAGAAGTAGTGGAACAACCCTGGTTCCACGAAATCAAAAGGTATCTCTAGACTAGAGATTATCCCGAAGGAGCTTCCGTAAATGACAAGAAGTTCTTAAGGAAATTTGCCGCTAAGTTCTTCCTGAGCAACGACATCCTTTACAAACGAAGCCATGATTGTGTGTTACTCCGATGCATAGACAAAGCTGAAGCAGAGTTGATCATGACTGATATACACAGCGGCACATTTGGCACTCACTTGAGCGGGCATACAATGGCTAAGAAGATCCTAAGGGCAGGCTATTACTGGTCTACCATGGAAGCTGACTGCCATCAACATTCCCGTACCTGCCACAAATGCCAAGTTTATGCTGATAAAATTCATATCCCTCTGGTTCCCCTCAATGTTCTGACTGCTCTATGGCCCTTTGCAATGTGGGGCATCGATATGATTGGAGAGATCAAGCCCACGGCTTCCAACGGACATCGCTTTATCCTGGTTGCCATTGACTATTTCACCAAATGGGTCGAAGCAGCTTCTTCCGCTTCTGTCACTAAAAATGTGGTTTCCCGCTTCATCAAGCAAAATCTCATATGTCGGTATGGTGTTCCAGACAGGATCATCACAGACAACGGTACAAATCTGAATAACACAATGATCACCGCATTATGCGAGCAGTTCAAGATTTATCATCACAATTCATCTCTCTATCGGCCGAAGATGAATGGTGCAGTTGAAGCTGCAAACAAAAATATTAAGAAGATCATTCAGAAAATGACAGTCACTTACAAAGACTGGCATGAGATGTTACCGTTTGCTCTGCATGGTTACCGTACGACGGCACGTACTTCAACTGGGGCAACCCCATTTTCTTTGGTTTATGGCATGGAAGCTGTTTTGCCTATGGAAGTTCAGATTCCTTCTCTAAGGATTATGAAGGATGTAGGTTTGAATGAAGATGATTGGATGCAGACCCGACTTGATCAACTCAATTTGATCGACGAAAAGCGACTTGCTGCTATATGTCATGGTCAGACGTATCAAAAGCGGATGATCAAGGCCTTCAATAAGAAAGTCAGACGTCAAGTGTATCAAGTCGGAGATCTCGTAATCAAGCGGATTATCTTGCCGCAAAGTGATCCCAGGGGCAAATGGACTCCTACATATGAAGGACCATTTGTGATCAAGAGCATATTTTCTGGTGGTGCAATGATTCTGACCACCATGGACGGCGACGATTTGTCGCACCCTGTGAACGCAGACATAGTCAAAAGATACTACGCATAAAGTAACCCGACAAGTCGAAAACCCGAAAGGGCGGCTTGGGCAAAAATGGGCATCCCGGTGAACCGAAAACCCGAAAGGGCGGTTCAGGCAAAAATTAGGGATAAAAACAAAAAAAATCTGTA
This sequence comes from Vicia faba, assembly GCA_948472305.1. NCBI lineage: Eukaryota > Viridiplantae > Streptophyta > Magnoliopsida > Fabales > Fabaceae > Vicia > Vicia faba. The sequence goes on from OX451735.1 coordinate 29,489,325, forward strand.
CACCCGGCAAGTTGAAAACCAGAAAGGGCGGCTTGGGCAAAAAGGGGTTTCCCAGTGGATCGAAAACCCGAAAGGGCAATTCAGGCAAAAGTTAGGGAATTAAAGCGTATGACTATGTCTCGTCGGATCACTTCAAAGACAATCTCTTCATCAACCAGTTCCAGGCTTCTGATCAATCCAGTCATCGGCGAACGAAGCATTGAATGGACAGATATTCAGAGTTGTGAAAGCTATAGCGGAATGGAATCCTATGGAATTATTTCACATAGCCATCTTTATTTTGTATAAATTTTTCAAATATTTACGACAAAATCCTCTTACTAGGATGATCGTCTCCTTTGTACAAATATACTCATAGAAAATCAATACAAATACTTTTCCCAGAAATTTGTGCCATTTCCTTTTCTTTTCTCTTGCACTATTTGTTTTATTTTGAGAAACGTCCAATGTTTTGTTAAATAGGCATATCCATTTGAACATAATCATTTCCTTATGAACCAAGAGAGAGGATTATTGACAGGTTGAAGATACAGTTGGATATCGTGATACCCTTTCAAAGGAAACCCCCAGGAGATTTGGAATCCATATCCCTAGCAAACCCTGAGGCTTATCTCCAGCAAATTCTCGAGGCTTATTCCCTACAGAGTACGGACGTCTCTCCCGATTTTTATTCAAAGTTATTCCTCACAAGGGCTTATAACTGGGTTATCCTCAGCTTGTTGCCACGGAAGATCGCACTCGCTAAAATTCTTCCTATCCCCAGCGGAGTTCATCAGAGTTCCCGAGCATAACTTATCTTTACAATCCCTCAGCCAGAGGATCCTCCGGAATTCAACTCCCCTCAGAGTTTAAGTTTCAGAATCCCCAGCAAAGCCAGACTAATGAACCTTTTCCCCACAGAGTTTTTAGGAAGGAAAATCTTGAGTTCCCCAGTGAAGTCGCCAGAGATACTTCCCTCCAAGCTGAAGATTCTCAGTCTTACCTCCCCAGCATGAGTCTATTAGATTGGAACTCCCCAGTAGAAGTCATCAGGAATTCCCCAGAAGATTGGTATACAACCCAAGCTCTTTATTCTCCAGCAGTGACCAGGAATTATTCTTCCCGGCAGCAGTCAAGATACTCTTATCTTCAGCCATCTTTGATTCGTCTATCCTTTGCAAGACAGCTCTCCATCTTACATGCGCATCCATTTACATTCATATCATATAAAATACATTGTATCATGCATCATGACATTGCATATAACTAACTCTTTACCTTTTCAGGTAAGATCTGTCGAAAGACTAAAATCATTATCTTCCGAGATTCTTTACAGGAATAGTTCAGATGTGACCCAGACATGGCAACATTCTAATGCTTATTCCAGATTTATCCAGATGCAGTTTTACACGAGCTCATCATCAGGGAACCTTACACCGGTTCTTCTTCCAACTTCAAGATTCCTGAAAACAGTTCACGGGTTCTCCAAGTAACGGATGTTAACCTATCGCTTGTTCAGTTTCTTCTCAAGACTTCTGAAAACAGTCTTTGGATTCTTCCCAACAACTGATGTTAATCTATCACTTGTTCAGATGCAACCTTTGAAAACAGTTTATGGACGCTTCCCAACAACGGAGGCTGATCTATTGCTTGTTCAACTTCAAGATTCCTGAAAACAGTTCACGGGTTCTCCAAGTAACGGATGTTAACCTATCGCTTGTTCAGTTTCAACTCCAAGATTTCTAAAATCAGTCTATAGATTCTTCCCAACAACGGATGTTAATTTATCACTTGTTCAGATGCAACCTTTGAAAACAGTTTACGGATGCTTCCCAACAACGGATGCTGATCTATTGCTTATTCAACTCCAAGATTTCTGAAAACAGTTCACGGGTTCTCCAAGTAACAGATGTTAACCTATCGCTTGTTCATTTTCTTCTCAAGACTTCTGAAAACAGCTTATGGATTCTTCCCAACAACGGATGTTAATCTATCAATTTGTTCAGATGCAACTTTTGAAAACAGTCTACGGATTCCTCCCAACAACGGATGTCAATCTATTGATTATTCATATCCCCAGTTCAAAGATGGTCCAAAGCATGGACACCTTCCTAATACCCATTTCCAGATGGCATCTTTAAGCCCATCCCCGACAAGATTCTGTCACCCCTCCAGATGGCATCTCTAAGCCCATCTCCGGATGGCATCTCTAAGCCCATCTCCGAATGGCATCTCTAAGCCCATTCCCGCATCCATTATTTTGCCGAGTGCAAATTTAAGGGCACTCTGGTGTCCAATCTCCTTTTACCCTCGAGTCACGAAAGGCAAACTTGCCAATCTAACTCTTCGGATTCAAGAAGATTGAACAGGGGAAACTGTTGTACCCCAAAATTTTCCCTCCCATTTCTCATTTATTTCTCACCACAAAGCCCTTGAAGATCAAGATCCAATTAGGGTTTCATCTGCTCAAGACTTCTCCTTGCACTGTTGACCCAAATTAGGGTTTGTGTTTGCACAAAGATGTTCTGACCTAAAATGCCTAAGATGACTTTCTTGCTTCATATTGGACTCCCAAGTTTATCCATATCAAGTTTCAAGTCTTGATTCCAAGTTTTGCCCAGTCAATTGGACAGTTGACCTAGAAATCAAATGTATTGGGGAAAAAGTCAATTGTGGCCAATTGACAGTCAAACCTCATGAAAATTGACCCACGTCAACATTATGAACTCACATGAACCATTTGATCAAGTTTGGATCACAATTCCACAAGAAATTTGATCAGATCACCAAAAGGGCAAAATGGTCATTTTTAGGGTTTTGACTGCACAAAGGCAATTTTTGGCTGTTTGACCTAGCCAATGGCAAACCAAGCTCACATATAGACTCAAGGACCCCATGGAATTATCTTGACATGCACAACAAGTTCAAAAGATCCCAAGTACACAAGATTGACAGTTGAATTTCCCAGTCAATTGACCAATTTTGACTGTATACTGAAAAGTCAAACTTTGACTTTTTAGTCAAAATCAAGAGTCAAGATTCATTTTTCATCAAAACATGCCAAATCATGAAACTTGTTCATCAAGAAATCCAAAATTGCAAATTAGGGTTTGAAATGAGAATTTTTCATAACTTAGAATTTTTCTAACTTATGAAAAACCCTAATTTTTTCCCAACTTTGCCCCACTTTCTCACCAAGATTCATTTGGATTCAAGAAAAAGTCAAAACATGAAAGTTGTAGCTTGTTGCATAATCTACAACTTTGATTCACAAAGTTTTCCCAAATGAGGCTTGTATCTCAAGTTACAATTTTTGGAATAAGGGTACTAAACCATTCATAACTTAGTGAAAATTTGACCTATTTTGGCAAGGTTTTCTACCTAACTTCAAGACCATTTTCCATACACTTCCACTTGGAATTTCAATTTGCATTTCAAAGATGGATTGTAGTACACATTCCAAGCTTTCAAAAATGTCCAAGAACTCATCAAACAACCTCATAACTTGAGAGAATCGAATTTCACAATATGGCAAAAACTCACTTTTGAATTGTTCATGTACATGTTCATAACTTATGCCATTTTCAAGTCAGCTTAGTTTGTGTTACATTACAGGTCCTTAAACCATCCAACACTCAATAATTTAATGCATGTTCATTGTGTTAAAGTGTTGTTCTATGAGTTCAAGCATTACATACAAGTTTAATTCATTTATGGAAAAAGCAAAATGGCCATTTTTGCAAAAGCAAGCTTTATGTCCAATTGAAAATCCAACAAGTACAGATGAAATCTAATTGGCACAAGATTATGAGCATAACACACTGATCAAGGAGGAGCTTTGCAGCATGTTATGAGGGCCTCTACCTGCCTAAACCTGAACTTAACATTTTTTTTGCTTAAGTGTTAAAAAACATCCCATAACATACAACAACTTTGATCTCAGCATTAGAACACTTAAGCATTTGTTTTGTGCACTTCCTAATCATCAAGCACAAGCTAGAACACGACTCCAATACCTCCAATACCTCCACAAACTCAGAACCACCATCAAACTGCTCAAACAGAGCAACCTCTGCATATTGAGTTCCAACTCTCAATCCTTTCAAGAACTCTTGCCCAAACCACTTCAGACACCTTCCCTACCATCAATTCAAACTATCCAAAGCATTAGAAGCAACCTGTAACTCCTCTAACCCTTTTGGCCATTTTCACTTTTCTGATTTGCAGGTGAAGAGCTCTAGCACGATTCAAAAGGTTTCAAGACAAAGTAAAGCTTGGAATAGCATCCCTGGACATCAAGGAAGCTATACCAATCATCACTTTGCACTGAAAGTTTCTCCATTGCCAGTTAGAACCTCAACTGAACAGGTAAGTTCATGAACTCGTATCTCTCTTATTAGGCATTGTTAGCTTTAGGTTTGTGAAGATAATATGTCACATTCATAGCCCTGAACATGCCCATGTAATTAGATTTCATTTATGTTATGTGTGCTGCAAGAATTTTGAGTCTAAACATGGCAGAAAACTTAGGTCAGGATTTGGGAATGTCAAAATTCTCTCTCATTTCTGAGAGTTAGGATGAGTTTTTTATATATTTGGAATCATGATTCAATGCTTAACATTTCTTATGTTGGAAGTTTGTGCAAAAGATCAAAGAATCCAGGTGTTTGAATTGGAAGAACAGGCGCGCGTTTTTGTTCAGAGGTTGAAGAAGAAGTTTCATGGGCTGGGCCAGTTTTGTTTTTCCTTTTCACACCACATTTCTGATCTCACACCCCCTGAGCCCATTTTGTGTATTTGCATGATTTTTTTATTTTTCTTTTTTCATTTTGACTTATTTATTTTTGCTTATAATATCAAAAATATAAAAGATATTTTTCTCACCAATTTTGAATTTATAGGCATTTATTTGTTTAGTTTAGTTATTTGTACATAAATAAATAAATAGATACATTTTCACTTTGAAATTAGAAAAAGTAATGTAAATATATTTCATCTCTGATTTTTATTTCATTTTTCTTTTGAAAATATTTTATGCAAAATATACTTTTTTTTATATTATTATTTTTATATATATATTTATTAGTATATTTAGGTTAAAATATAAAAATACCTACATTTTTTATTTTATTAATATTTGACATAAAAAACACTTTTTATAAATATATTTCATTTTATTTTATTTTTTGTACATAATAAATAAATATTTGTGTAAATTTAATATATATATATATATATATATATATATATATATATATATATATATATATATATATATATATATATATATATATATATATATATATATATATATATATATATATATATATATATATATATATATATATATATATATATATATATATATATATATATATATATATATATATATATATATATATATATATATATATATATATATATATATATATATATATATATATATATATATATTACTTAATAAAAATTAGGGTTTCACCCTTAAAATACAAAAAAAACCCCAAAAATAATACTTTTTTTTATTTTATTTTTTTAACATAAATAATACCTTTTTTCATACATATAAAAATCCTGTTTGTATTTTGCATCTTTATTTTATTTTCCATTTTATTTATGCAATTAATTATTTGGTAAATATGCCAAAAATGATGTAATAGCTAGGTTTAATTTCTTTGTCTAAATATCCCCCCATTTGAACATTTGTACCCCCTTTCCCATATTGTGTTGTAATAGTGTAGGAATTTTACTTTTCGCACTTTAAACGCTTTCTAAATATACCATGCTAGAGTTAGGGTTTGTATGCAAATAAAAAGAACAAAATAGCTTGACCTAATTTCAAGATAAATAAGCATGAAATATGGACAACAGATATCACACTTGCACCCCTAGGATATTCCACTTTGTTGCCTTCAAATAATTGGGCCATATTGCATGTTAGGTTTCTTTGGGTAAAAACAAACGATCAAGTGATCATAAGTCCCTCGATGACGCTTTCGAAAAGTTGCCTAAAAATGATCAAGTCCCTTTCAAAGAGAAATTGCCCAAAGACACTTAGCACTATTGCAATTATGGTCTAAAACGATGACCCGCGCCCGTCCCTTTCACCTCCTAATACAAGATTGTCCACCAAATGCAATGGTGGAACAAAATTGTCAAAAGGTTTAAAACATAACAAAAATCTTTGAGAACTTTAGGGTAGATAACTCTTAGGTACTTGTCAATTTGTAAAAGAAAACACTTGCCTATTTTCAAACCACACTTCACAAACACTCTCAAAACAAACTTTCAAAAACCTTGGAACATCTTTTCAAAAAGCAAAACACCTTTTGTAAAACATTCGAGTAAAGAATTGTTACAAGGGTAGCCTATACAAGGCATCTTTTCAAAACATTTTCAAAACCACACACCGAGCACCATTTCAAACAATTGAAAACCAAGGCAAGTTGATCTAAGCAAGTACCTAAGAGCCCATGGATAACCATGGATAGAAAGGGTGCTAATACCTTCCCTTTCTATAATCTACTCCCCGAACCCAAGAAAAATCTCAAAGGTTTTTGCTGTGCTTTTTAAACCTTTCCTTAGGATAAAATAAAAAGTCGGTGGCGACTCTTGCTCAACCGAAACATTTGTGAAAAAAAACGCAAAACAATAGTCAGTTCTCCCACCGTATCACAGGTGGGAACCAGCCGGTAGTCTTAGAAAGTAAAACAATGGTACAACGGATCATAGAATTGGACCAAGACTTTCATCATCTGTTCATCCAACTGGGAGGTGATCAAACTAAGAAGATGCCCATGTCTTCTGATGAAGGAAGTAGTATCTGGCATCCTTACAACCAAATCTTTAAGCATAGTGGGAACCTGGACAAAGTTAATCCGAATGGTATTCCTACGCATAGGCATCATGATGACCTATAAAACAGAGCAAATATGAATCCCTCCTGTATTTGAAATAGGTTAGTCCAATGCAAGATGTATACAATGTTATGATGTCATGATGTCATGATAAAGGCACACCACAAGTATCCACAAACAACAAACATGGTAAAGGCACACAAGTCACATAGAGAGCCCTTAGATTTCAGGCTGGCAAGGAGCTTAGGTACTACCCTCTTTCAGTTCAGTTGGTTTAAACCTGTCGTAAAAATAGTAATCGGGTTCTAGAGGATCTCAATATCACTGACTACCCTCAATCGGTCATAATTCCAGTTTAGCAACCTTTTCTTGCGGCCGAAATCATCGCGAGAGTTTAGTCTCAATGAGTGTAGCATACTGCTACTGTTCTATGGCCAAGTTGGTCAATTTAAAGGTTCTAAGATCAGTTGGTGCTTAATGACCCCTTAGAAGACCCATATTCTCCTCGTTCCAACACAAGGGATATCGGTACAGACTAAAGTGCCACACCAACGTAGCTATTGCTTCAACCGTGTCGGTCTACGCCGGACAGTTCCCTCACAGTTTATTGCTACTTACCTAAAGGGTATCCCCCGATCCGGGTTAGGATCTATAGAACTCCGATACAAGCCCACAAACATAAAGCATACAAAGCATACAATTGAAAACAACAGTGATCTAATCCTAAGGTACACTGCACTTATTATAATTCCCCAGCAGAGTCGCCAGTTCTGTGATATGGTGGGAAGAGAACTAACTGTTTTTGGAATGCTGGTTCGCGTTTTGCGTTTGTTTTCGCAAAATGTCGCGGTAAGCAAGAGTCGCCACCGTCTTTTATTTTATCCAACAAGGAAAGGAAAAAAGCACAGAAAAATTCCTTTTTCGAGATGTTTCTCGGGTTCGGGAGGTAGTTTATAGAAAGGGAAGGTGTTAGCACCCTTTCTATCCGTGGTTATCCACGGGCTCTTAGGTACTTGCTCATTGTGTTTTCAAAAATTGCTTTTCTTTGTGTTTGTGGGTTTGAAAGAGGTTTTTGTTTGAAAGGTGTAAGTGCGAAAAGTTTTGTTTTGATTTGAAAGGAGCAAGTACTTAAGAACCATCTACCTACTCGAAAAAGGAATTAATCTGTACAAATGTCCTTTAGACAATGCTATCCCACTATTGAGGAGTAGGTAGCACCGTCGTTGGAGTTTAAGGGTCAATTCGATTAAGGGACGTGTGGTCACTAAAGCAATGTTAGGACGCCTTAGCGGTAACCCTAATGTCTTAGATCATTTTTCCGAGGCAACCATTTCGAGACAACTATGATCTTTGGACAAGAGGGTGACCTCTAAAACTTCCTATACTCAATGACCACGTTCGAAGGCAACCAAGTGAGGTGTACCCTAAGAGTGCGCATGTGCTAGTGTGTTATTTCGGTTAATTTTATCTTTGTACATGTCAATGGTTAGCCATGTTGATTTTAAGTTCATACATTTGATCTTGTCATGCATTCCCTATTACCAAACATCTAACGGTTAATATTGTGCGGAATTTAAATTGCAGAAATTAAATTTAAGCTATTACAAGGCGTCGGGTATTTACATCGCCAAAAACAAACCCTTTAATTTAAATTGCGGAAAATAAAAGAAAGCGATAAAATAAAAGTCCTAATTAAAAGCTATTACATTCCGGAAACAATTACAATATTGGAAATATGGATCGCGTGCGAGAAATTAAATCGGGCGAGTTTTTTTTAGGGTTTTGACCCTTTTTGTGAAAGAAAGCATGTTTTTGTTATTTTTTGAATTAAATGGAAATAAACTAAATTAATAATTAAATTAAATTAAATAATGAAAATATTTTTGGATTTTTGAGTATATAAAGGAATAAAATAAATTAATTAAAGTTAATAAACCTAATTCTACATTAATTTAAATTATTTTGCAAAAGATATTAAAAGTTAAATCTAATTATCACTAAATTATTAAATTAGTATTTATTTACAAAAATAAAATGATGAAATTAATTTTAATAAATAAAAATAATATTTTTTTTATGTTTTCTGATTTTATGAGGAAAATTATTAATTGGTTAATTTAAATAATAATAATAATTAAACAAAACAAATAAATAAAATGAAATAAAAAAAGAAAGAAATAACCAAATAGGGGGTTTGGGCCCCAAATCAGGAGGTGAGATAGCAATTGTTTGGCCCATTTGCAGCAAGCTTGGGCTGACTTTTCCAATTCCACGCGCGTGCATTGACCAAGTCTTATGATGGACTTGCAATCTTGACCTTTGGATTTGGCCTGGAGGCCATCTGGCGTCTGGAGCTTTGAGGTGTATGGTGGACCACGCTATTGTCTTTGCACTGAATCATCTGTAAATAAAATGCAAGAAATATATGGGGGACCTGGGATTCGAACCCAGGTCCCATTGGACAATCCACTAGCGCCTTCACCAACTGAGCCATTGCACGTTTTTGTTAAATGGATAAGTGGCAATTATTATAAAGAACAAACAATTAATATGCTGGAATAAAAAATATAAAAAGCATGTAATTTGAATTGGCCAATGGGAAGAAGACACGCCTTCGTCTTCTTCGTGTAAAACTGGTTTTCTTACCTGCGGATTTTTATCCGCAGCAAGATCCGTGGGTTCGTCCTAAAACAAATTATAGGCCATATAAATGCAAACGGAGACCATCACCATGCTCGTCTCTCCACCCTGAACACAACCATGTCTATGGTTTGCCCTAATTTTTCCTGAAATCAAAACGCCTAAAAACAAGAAACCCAAACCCTAGTTTCGGGTAGGGCTTTACAGGCTACAAAAACTCAATTGAATATTGCAGAATGATTGGAAATTGAATGATAAGCATGATTGTACAAAAAATTTGCTCAAAGGATGCAGGAATATGGAGTCACAATTTCATGTACAGAGTCATGTTCATGGACACTTACAGTGCAATTGGGGATGTTTCAGAGCTTGTGAATGGTTGCTTTAGCTTCAGTGGATGTCAAGCAAGATGATAGCGTGGAGTTTTTTCCTTGGAAACACCTCTAGGATCGATTTCAGATTCAAGCTTTTCAAGCTTTTTTCAAGTTTTTTGTTTTTTTGATTTGGCAGCTTTTAGGTTCTGTCCTTGTATGCTTTGTGTTGTATATGTAACAAGGATTGTATTACGTTAAAAATTTGGGCTTGAATCTATGTGAATTGATGAATTAAGATTTGATATGATCTTCCATTAACAAAGCTTCCAAAAATGTCCAAATCCAATATTTTGTGCATGATATGCCTTGGTACGAATTTGATTGTGTGCATCATGATAATTAAGACCTGTAATGATCAAAAAGGTTCCAATTGATTGAGATTTGGATTTTATTTGGATTTAAATTGATTAAAAATGAATTAAATCAATAAAAATAAAATAAAATAGAAAAAATTAATAAATTGGCACAAGACTGAAGATAGGACACATGTGTGGTGTGACAAGATCAAATAAAGTGGAAAAAAGTGGGCCCATTTGACAAAATTTGAAGTTTTGGGGATAGTTGACTTTTGGCAATTTTGGAAAAATGCCCAACTTCAACAATGCATAACTTCTTCAATTTTGAACTTTTGGAAGTGTTATTGGACTTTTTAGAAACCTTGAGATGTCCTATAACCAACCCTTTTGTATCATCTCATTTTGATATTCCATGCTCAATTTATAAGCTTTGGAAAAAAAGGTGTTTTTGTTGACTTTCAAAAATGACCTATAATGTCCAAATTTGTAACTTTTTGTGAGTGCATTTCTTGATCTTTGGGTGTGAAGATGGATTATAGGAAATTGCATCCTCTTTAAAATTAGCTTTGGATGGGTAATTTCTCATAAAGTATGAGAAAGTTATGCTTGGTCAAAATTGAGTTGACTTTTCCTACAAAACCCTAATTTAGCAACTTTTGAATCTTGATGAATCTTGAGCAATCCTTGATGAATCATGATCAACCCTTGATCAAATGATGAATTAACCTTCAAAATGAGAATGTTGATAAAAAATCTTGAGGTTTGACTGTTTGTAGGTCACAGTTAACTTTTGCCCTAGTACAGTCGATTTTTGGGCTTCTTGAGCAATTGACTGACCAAACTTTCTCTGCAAGGCTTGAAATTTGACATGGATGAACATGACAACATATTAGGATATTGTAGAGCAATTTGGGTCATTTGGATGTAAGGACCTTGATGCAACATAAAACCCTAATTTTGAATTGACTGCCTTAGGAGATGATTTGACTGTCCAACTCTTGAGCAATCTTGAGCAACTTTGGAGATTATTCTTGACATGTCTTGAGAAATATGGGAGGGAAAATTTTGGGGTACAACAGATCCCTACAAACCTTTGAGTTATGAATTAGTGAAAATTGTGAAAAGAATGAGAGCATTGCCTTTATCTCTAATATTGATGATCCAAAAGATAAGTGTGACTTGGATACAAAAGAAGTGATATCCAGTGCCATTGTGCTGCTTGGAAGATAATTCAACAGAGTGCTGAAGAAGTTGGACTGGAAGTCAAGATCAAACATCAAGGACAAGTCTCTCGACATCAACAAAAACCAAGATTTGAATTTGGGTAAAAGAGCCAGACATTATGACAACTCCAGCCAAGGAAGAGGAGTCCATTGTTATGAGTGTTAAGAGTTTGGGAACATAAGGCCTGAGTGCCTCACTTATCTCAAGAAGCAGAATAAAGGCATATTTGTGTCATGGTCAGAGGAAGATTCTGACAATGATAATGAAGAGGAATCTACCAAAAAAGTGATTGCCTTGTCTGAAATTTGTGATTATGATAATGAAACAAATGGTGGAGATCTGACTTTTGAAGAACTTCCTACTTTTTACAAGGATTTGTGCTTTAAAAGTCAAAAGGTGGGCCAGTTAGTAGAAAATCAAAAGAACACTATTTCTCAACTGGAGGCTGAAAAAGTAGAGCAATTGACTATCATCTCTGGTCTGGAGGCTGAAAAGTTGAGCACCTATCTACCATCTCTGATTTGAAGGGTGGAGCTCTTTTGCTAAATTCACAACTTGATAATGTGACCAAGTCTGTAAGAATGCTTAACAACAATTATGATGTGCTTGATAATATTAATAAGTCTGGAAAGAATGTTGGAAATTTTCAAGGGGTTGGTTATGTCAATCAATCTATGAAGAACAAAGGAAAAAGGGTTAAAGTGAAGTTTTCTCGTCCAAAGAAAGAACTGGAACAAAATATTTCAAATAAAATGTTCCAACATCAGCATGGACAACAAAAGAATCACTCAGGAAATAATGATTGTACTGTTCTCGATGAAACAACTACTCTAATTGGGAAGAATGTTGTAAAGATTAAGGATCTTGGTTATGATAATCAAGCTATAAAGAACAAAGGAGAAAGTCATGAAGTGAAATGTGTACCTCCAAAGAAAAAACAAGAGCAGAAGATGTTGAATCATATGTCTCAACATCAGCAGAGATATCAAAAGAAGTACAATGGAGGCAGGAATCATCAATGGAGGTTCCATTATTATGGAAAGTTGGGTCATTTAAAATCCTTCTTCTATAGGTTATATGGTGTTGTACCCCAAAATTTTCCCTCCCATATTCCTCAAGATATGTCAAGAATCATCTCTAAATGGTTCAAGATTGCTCAAGAGTTAGACAGTCAAACCATCTCCTAAGCAGTAGACAACTGAAATTAGGGTTTTGGTTCTTTCAAGGAATTCGGGGTTCTCAATGGTTCAATAAAGTCTCATAGGCCTATATACATTCTCAAGCACCTACATGCCAAGTTTCAAGACTCACAGGGCCAGTTTGCACAGTCAAAAGCTACATTTGATCTACAGTCAACTGCAAGGGCAAAATGGTCATTTTGCAGTCAAAAGTTAGATTTTTTGTCAACATTCTCATTTTGAAGGATAATTCATCATTTGATCAAGGGTTTATCATGATTCATCAAGGATTTCTCAAAATTCATCAAGATTCAAAATTGTTAAATTAGGGTTTTGTAGGAAAAGTCAACTCAACTTTGACCAAGCATAACTTTCTCATACTTTATAAGAAATGACCCATCCAAAGCTCATTTTGAAGAGGATGCAATTTCCTACAATCCATCTTCACACCCCAAGATCAGAAAATGCACTCACAAGAAGTTACAATTTTGGACATTATAGGTCATTTTTGAAAGTCAACAAAAACACCTTTTTGCCAAAGCTTATAACTCGAGAATGGAAGATCAAAATGATATAAGACCAAAAGGTTTGATTAGAGGACATCTCAAGGTTTCTAAAAAGTCCAATAACACCTCCAAAAGTTCAAAATTGAAGAAGTTATGCATTGGAGAAGTTGGGAAATTTTCATGAATTTGCAAAAGTCAACTATCTTCAAAACTCCAATTTTTGACAAAAGGGCCCACTTTTTTCCACTTGATTTAGTCTTGTCATGCCACACACGTGTCCCATGCTTGATTTCATGACCAAACATTTATTTTTCTATTTTATTTAATTTTTATTGATTTAATTCATTTTAAATCTATAATAATTCAAATAAAATCTAAAAATCAATGGAAATGGATCTTTGTGATTTGTACAGCTTGCAAACCTCATGTGACAACCAACCAATTCGTGCTAAGGCTTATTTGTGCACAAAATCTTAGATTTGGCCATATTTGGAAAGGTTAAAAATGGTGATAAAGTCAAAACCTAATTCTTGAATATACATGGATTAAAGCCCAACTCTTGACCTAGAATCATTGCCTTATACATAAGCAAGCCACACAAACCTAATTCACGACCTAAGAATTGCTAAAACGGCCAAACCATAAACTGAAAAAGCTTGGAAAAGAGAGAGATCGAATTCTTGGTTAGAGCTTGCTTCAATCAAAAATATCATCGTGGTGTTCTTGCTTGCAATCTCCTGAAACCATAGCAACCAAAACCGGACCTTAAGACCCCCTGAATAGCACTGTGTTTTTGATACAGGAAGAATTGACCACAATAATCGGTATAGGAGTGATCAGGAGGCAGAGACGAGATCATCTATGGCCTTAGATTGCATTTTTATAGCCTAGGGTGGATTTTAGAGATGAGCCACAGATTTTGATGCGGAGTCAAATCCGCAAGAAAAAAATACAGGGTTTGGGGGAAGAAGACGACCACATGTCGCTCTCCCATTGGTCTATTTTGAATTAATGCGTGTTTTATTTTTTTTCCAGGCATAAGCGTTTGTTTGCTACATATTAATTCTTGTATATTATATTTACAAAAGAAGCGAATGGCTCAGTGGCTAGGGCGAACGTCCAATGGCTAACGGGACCTGGGTTCGAATCCCAGGTCCCCCAAAACCTTGTTATTTTTCTTCCTCAGGTATTCACGTGCAGATCTCAAAAAGAAGTCCACCATACACCTCAAATCTCAGTGCGCCAGATGTCTCCAAACTTAAATCCAATAGCCAGAATGGAGCCCTCACCATAGTCTCCATTCAACGCACATGCATGGGATGGCCACAGTCAAAGCAGGCTTGAGCGTTTTTGGGCCACAAATTTCCAGCTTCACCTCCTGATTTGGGCTTGAACCCCCTTGGGTTTATTTCTTCTTCTCTTTTTATTTTTATTTAATTTGTTTTTATTAATTCTTAATTAACTACTAACTAAAATAATTAACGCTTTCTTAATAAATTCAGAAAAAATAAAAAACATAATATTTTTATTTATTAAATTTAATTAGTTTATTTTGTAAATAAATATTAACATAATTTGTTTAGTTTTAATTAGGCATAATAATAATATTTTTGCAATAAATTAAAATTGGTGTATAATTAGGTTTTAATATATTTAATCAATTTATTTTTTAAACATTCAAAAAACCCAAAAATATATATTTCTTTTTTATTTAATTAATTAATTAGTCTAGGTTTGATTTAATTAAATGCAAGATAACAAAAAACCTCTTTCTTTAACAAAAAGGGGTCAAAACCCTAAAAACTCTCCGATTCAATTTTTTTCCCGCACGAATGATTGTTTTGATTCATATTTTTATTCAATATTGTATTTGCTCCGAGGATGTAATAGTTTTAATTAGGAATTTTTATCGCTTTTATTTATTTTCCGCAATTTACTTTTCAAGGGTTTGTTTTTGGCGATGTAAATACCCGACGCCTTGTAATAGCGTAGTTTTATTTTCCGCAACTATTAACTGCTAGATGTATGCTAATAGGCTATGCATGACAAGATCTCTCTTAATTTAAAATCAACCGTAGCTCACCATAACATGTACAAAGATAACATAACTGAAACCTGACACACTCGCACATGCCACTCCTAGGGTACGCCTCACTTGGTTGCCTCGACGTGGTCATTGAGTATAGGAAGTTTTAGAGGTCGCCCTCTTGTCCAAAGATCATAAGTTGCCTCAAAACGGTTGCCTCGGATAAAATGATCTAAGACATTAGGGTTACCGCTAAGGCGTCCTACCATTGCTTTAGTGACCACATGTCCCTTAATCGAATTGACCCGAAAAACTCCAACGACGGTGCTACCTACTTATCAATAGTGGGATGGCACTGTCTAAAGGATATTTACATAGCTTAATTCCTTTTGAGTAGGTAGAGGTTCTCAGGTACTTGCTCTTTCAAAACAAAACAAACTTTTCGCACTTACACTTTTCAAACAAAGTTTTCAACAACACTTCATACACTCTTGAGGACAGAAACAAGAGTTACATCGAAGTTTTCAAACAAAACTCTTTTCAAAACCCACAAACACAAGAAAAGCAAAACTTTTTTGAAAACATAGTGAGCAAGTACCTAAGAGCCCGTGGATAACCACGGATAGAAAGGGTGCTAACACCTTCCCTTTCTATAATCTACCTCCTGAATCCGAGAAACATCTCGAAAAGGAATTTTTCTGTGCTTTTGTCCTTTCCTTGTTGGATAAAATAAAAGACGGTGGCGACTCTTGCTTACCGCAACATTTTGCGAAAACAAACGCAAACGCGAACCAGCATTCCAAAAACAGTCAGTTCTATTTCCACCGATCACATATGGCTACACCAAACCTGTTACATAACATAGAAGAAGACAAGACAATGTTAAAGCCTAACCTAAGAGGCTTCCCAAGAATGAAACTTGTGGACTCATAGTTCACATCTCTTTCATAGCTTCTACAATAGAGGATTGGTATTTTGATAGTGGTTATTCTAGACACATGACTGGTGTCAAGAAATTTCTTGTGAATATTAAAAAACTTTCCTCTAGTTATATCACCTTTGGAGATGGGTCAAAAGGTGAAATAAAGGGTTCTGTAAAGATGAATTGCACTGGTCTTCCAGATCTCAATAAGGTGTTGTTTGTTAAGGGGTTGACTGCTAATTTAATAAGTATTAGTCAACTGTGCGACCAAGGTCTCAAAGTCAACTTTATGCTTATGAATGTCTGGTAACTAATGATAAGAATGAAGTTATCATAAAGGGAGTCAGATCAAAAGATAATTGTTACTTGTGGATTCCTCAAGAAACAAATTGCTCCTCCACATGCTTTATGTAACACCTTCTAAACTCCAAGGAATATTCGCAAAATAATTCAATAATTAAATCAAAGTAGTGCACTAAAAAGGGTGTCACATTTTCTTCAAACAAACTTCATAGTAAAACACATCCTGCTCCGTAACACGAGTTTTCAAAAAATCAATTACGTTAAGTACTCTACGATTAACAACCATAGTTTTTCAACTTACTCGCAGCGGAAATTCATAATTTGAAACATCTTTTTTAAGATACTTCTAAATAACTTCATCAAATCAAAATAACCCAAATACCATAAGGGTAGTTTAAATCTCAAATTAAACGAAACAACATGATTATTCAAACAAACAATCCCATCCCCGATGTTACATATCCGAGCAAGACCCCTTTACTCTATAGGAAATAAAGAACACATTCAGCAACTATCCTCTAAGCCTTGGCGAACTATTCTTGATTAACTGTAAGTTATCCACGTATAGAGGAAACATTTCTAAGCAGCAAGGGTGAGTAAATCATAATCATTATAAAAGACATAAGGATTAAATATAATAGTTATAATACAACACCAAAGAAACACACCATCGAAACCACATATCATACTCACACTTTCAAGCACAATAATATGCATCAGACACATGGTAATACCATCAATTATCAATTATCACAAACACATATTCACAAAACATCCATCAAATCATCATGCAATGCCACATATAATGCAATGAAACTTCTTTAGATTCATGCATGTGGTACCAAAACATCACTGATGACACCGTCATCATTTTTCTCCAAAGATCCCAATTAATAGTATCGATTCCCGCTTGGAACCAGAGCACATCATAAATTGCACTCAATCCACACTATGGGATTGAGGCCATCACTGGACTATTTGTCTTACAAAACTCATTGGAACAACATCCTACAATCATCACTAGGCTACACCCTAACATATGCCATGAATGCATGATACGAAACATCTTAATAACCAAATGACCACTGCTAGTCAAACCGCGTTGAAATTATGGTATATTAGAATTCATATGTCCTATGACATATTGGGACATCTGATCAGAACAAAACACACAGGCAAGGTATAAACAATCAAAAATAGTACTGAAAAGTAAATAACACACCATAATTGTTAAAACAGTTCAGAGCAACTCTCCTACTCTGGGGGATACCAAGCCAGGGATAAAGTTCACTATAATAGTATCAATTCGAAGCTAAACTAGTCCCAAGTTTACAACTTCTCACTTAATCAATACCCGTGCTAACTTTATATCTAAGAACCACCTAGATATGAGGCCCTCCTCAATCCCTTATCAATCACAGACATTTATTGGACACAAACACATGAACACACACTTCCATGATTATACCTATCCAAGACTCTTGACTAAGAACACAACTTTAAGTTGCTTACAAGCTTCCTCCAAGAACAATACTCACTCTTATTTCACAGCTTCGAGTAGAACAATAATAGAGATATTACAACTTTATAACAAAGTCCAACTCACAAGTCGAGTGGATCACACAACCAAATCTCCTAGAGAGTGGTACAAACTCAGCCCTAATGATTACATCTTTCTAATTCTCGATTGTTGTACCCCAAAATTTTCCCTCTTATTTCTCAATATATTTCCTACAAAGATCTTCAATGACTCAAGTTTGCGTAAGCATCGACTAGGTCAAATAATCTCCTCAGCATTGATGCCTCAATTAGGGTTTTAGTTTGTACAAAGGCAGTTGGATTTATAATGTTTCAAATGAATTTCATGGATCATTATGTACCCTCAGGATTATTTCTTTCAAGTTTCAAGTCTTGGATCACAATTTTTCAGGAAAGTCATTCAAATTATCAAAAGGGAAAAATGGGCAAAATTAGGGTTTTGACTGAAAATTACCAAACTTTAATTTTGGACCTAATATCTAGCTTATTGGTTGGAAGTATGATCTCAAGGATCCGAGCACGTCATTTTGACCTAATTGCATATTTCAATTCATCTCCTGAGATCAGTGGATTGATAGACAAAATTTGGTCAACTGGTGAAAAAAGTCAACTATACACTAAAAAGTCAAACTTTGACTTTTTGACCAAAGTTGAGTCCCAAAAATCACATTTCATCAAGACATCCAAAATATGAAATTTGATCATCAAAAATCAAGAAAGTCAAAAATCCAACTTTTGCAAGACTTGGAAATTTTTCTAAGTTAAGTCCATTGCTTCATGACATCTTTTCACTATAATTCAAAATAGTTCAAGATGTTACAAATAATTCAAGTTATTACAAAGTGCCATTTTTGCAAGATTAGAAATCCTAAAACTTTGTCTTGTTTGAACTTTTTCCTTTGACTCAAAACCTTGCCACAATGATTTATCTTTGATACAATTTGCATAAATTGGTCCACAAAACCGACTTGTGTCATGCTACAAGTGTTGCTCATTACAAGCTCAAAACCATGTTTAGAAGACAGTCTGTTGTCCTGAGCAAAACAGCCCTGCTATGCTATCTCTAAACACTACCACAACACTCGAAAACTGCTAAAAAATGGCCATGTTATGCTGCTCTTAAACCAGTCTAAGCATGCATTAGCTCAGCCCCACATTTGCACCAAATTAGCACATAAGAGTTGCATAAATAAAGCTATGAAGACAGCATACCCAAACAGTTCAAATTGTTATTTGTTTCCCTCCCAAAATCCCAGCAAACTCCCTCTATCAATAGATTGTTTTCATAACACACAAGGGGTTGGCTTTTAGAGAGAGAATAGAGAGTTTTAAGCAGAAAAATAGTATTCTTTGTAATCTTTGCTCATTCAGAAAAAAATAGCTCTACTTTCATCCAAAACAGAAACCCTCAATCCATTTTCCACCTTACAAACTCTCTCAAAAACCAAACACCTTATCACATAGAGATTGTTCAAACACGAGAGCAGTTTTTGTAGTGTCATTATCTTCACCCTCTGTAACACGGTGAGAGAACTGACTTGGGTGTTTTGCGCTTTATCGCAATTATTGTAGATAGTAAGAGTCACCACCGACTTTTCTTTTATCCTATAAGGAAAGGCTGAAAAGAACAGGAAAGACCTTTCGAGATATTTTCTTGAGTTTGGGGGTAGGTTATGAAAAGGGAAGGTATTAGCACCCTTTTCATCCGTAGTTTTCTACGGGCTCTTAGTTGCTTGCTAGATCACTTCATTTTGTTTGAAAATGTGCTTGTGGTGTTGGTTTTGAAAGTATTTTGAAAAGAAATGTCTTTGTAATGGTTCTCGTCTCTATAAGAACGCGTACAAAATGTTTTGTCTTTTGAAAATGTTTCAAAGTGAAAGTGTTGGTGTAAAAAAATGATTTTGTTGTGAGCAAGCGAGCAACTAGGAGCAGCCTACCTACTCAAAAGGTCTTAAATGTTCTTTTCCTCATCCTTTAGATGTTGTTATCTTACCATTGTTTTGATAAGAAACCCCATCGTTGGATGTGAAGGGACAAGCGTGGGTCAATTGTACAGTCATAGAAGGCAACTTGTGAGACGCTTTAGCAATTTTTCATAAGGGACTAGATCGTTTTACCGAAGGCAACATCGAGGGACATCGTGGGACTAAGATTTTTTTTATCGAAGGGTCTTTGCTAAAGCGTCCCATATTCGAGGGGCATGATTGTTTTTCCGAGGCAACAAGCGAGGTTACCCTAGAGGTGCGCGTGTGAAAAGTTTGTTTGATTCAAGTTAATTTTGTCTTTGATTAGGGTTGTCTATTTATTGATTTTATCTTGCCATACATCCTAATTACTAACAATATATGAAAGCAAATAAAATGTGGAAAATAAATCCTAAGGTATTACGTCATTTCAGGGATGGGGATACATATTTACAAGTGGGGATTGCAAGAATTTAAATCCTAATTATCTATTACAACCATATTGAACTATATAATACAAGAAAATGGAAATAATTTGTTTTGAAAATGGTTTTTTGTCTTAATAAATTAAAATAAAAAGAACAATTAGTTAATAAAAAGAAATATTTTTATGTCCTTTTTTATATTAATAAAAATAGTATTAATGCTGAAAATAATAAGAATAAGAAAGAAAAGGAGAAGTAACGAAAATAGGATCAGCACGTTGCTGAAAATAAAACTGAGAGGGATCAGAAGTTCTGATGCTAGGCACACTGTGGTTCAGAAAGAAACGTTAGAGGAAACCAGAAGTTCTGGGTTGCTGTGCGCTGAAGTTCAGAAAGAAACGTTAGAGGAAACCAGAAGTTCTGGGTTGCTACGTGTTAAAGTTCTGAGTGTTGAAACAGTGAGGAAAACCTGGGAATTATGTGTACTATGTTGCAACCGTGAGAAGGACCTAGAAGTTCTGCATGTTGTGTTATAACAGTGAGAAAAACCTAGAAGTTTTGTGTTGTGTTAAAAGAGTGAGAAAAACCTAGAAGTTTTGTATTGTGTTAAAACAGTGAGAAAAAGTTAGAAGTTCTGTGTGCTGTTAAAATAGTGAGGAAGAAAACTCAGAAGTTTTGTGCGCTATGTTACAACAGTGAGAAAAACACCTATAAGTTATGTGTGCTGTTAAAACAGTGAGGAAGAAACTCAGAAGTTCTATGTGCTATTAGAATAGTGAGGAAGAAAACT
Organism: Vicia faba; assembly: GCA_948472305.1. Classification (NCBI taxonomy): domain Eukaryota; kingdom Viridiplantae; phylum Streptophyta; class Magnoliopsida; order Fabales; family Fabaceae; genus Vicia; species Vicia faba. The sequence continues at coordinate 29,510,345 of OX451735.1, forward strand.
CAGAAGTTCTGTGTCACACTTCAACTCCTTCCTTACATTAGCCAGAGCATCTGCAACTTATTCAGTTCTCAACAACAGCAAAACAGAAAAATAAATGCACGACAATTTATAGAAGTTCTATTCCTAATTCTGAGCCTAGTTTTCTTCAAGAAGTTTTGATCCATAGTTTTTTCTACTTGAGCAATGATATATACAGTCTCAGCATTATGATATCTTCATTTTTTGATGATGTTCTGAATGAAAAGTTCAAAGTCAGGATGACTTACCTTGAGTTTGAAGCGTGTGTTTGGGACTTGAACTGCAAGAAACGTGTTGGGGTCAGCAAGAAACGGAACAAAAATGGTATGTTCTTTGATTCAAAGGGAAGAACAAAGGTATTGTTTTTTTTAGAGTTCTGGGTTTAAGAATGTTTGAATATTTTCTTTTATCTCTTTTTTTTGTATTTGATCCCTCTCTCTTTTCAAAAGCCAGCCCCTTGAACGTGTGGTGGAGAAACTTATTTATAGATGAGTTTGTTGTGGTTTTGGGGGGTGTTGTACCCAAAAATTTACCCTCCCATTTTCACACAAGATATATTCCTAGAAGTCCTCAATTGCTCAAGGTTGACCAAGAATTGACCAGACAATTCTCCTCATAAGGCAATGAACCCCCAACTAGGGTTTCAATTTTCATCGAGATGGTTGAGCTACAATGGTCTCAAATGTTTCCCATGGTCCTAATATGTCTTCAAGATTATCCATGCCAAATTACATGCATTGCACAATAAGTTTGCTCAGTCAATTGTTCAAGTATTGGAAAATCAATTGTGCTAGGTCAAAAGTCAACTAAGGCCCATGTACAGTCAAACTTTAATATTTTTGGTCAACATCAAAAATTTTAAGTGATATCCATCATTTGATCAAGGGTTGATCATGATTCCTCAAGAAATTCTCCTAACCCATCAAAATTCAAAAATGGCAAATTAGGGTTTCTATAGGAAAAAACAACCAAACTTTGACCAAACATAACTTTCTCATACTTTATCAGAAATTTTCCAACCAAAGCTCATTTTTAAGAGAATCCAATTCCCCTATTCATCCCTCAAGTTCAAAAAATGCACCATTTGAAAGATACAATTTTATACATTACATGTCATTTTTAGAAAGTCAATAAAAGCCACTTTTTGCCAAGACCTTTAACATCAAGATAACATCTTCAAATGCAAAATTGATCAAAAGAGGGATTGAAGTAGACGTATTGGGATTTCCAAAAAGTCCAAGATCATCATGAGATAAAAATTGAGCAAGTTATGGCTTCCTCAAGTTGGGAAATTTTGGGAAATTTCATGAAATATGCATTGAGCAAAGTTGAGATTTTAAGACAATGGCTCTTTTTTTTTGGACTTCAAGCATCTTCCTAAGATTATAGAGGACTCCTAAAACCATTTTTGCACAGTCTTGACTTTATTTGCATTTTATATTAATTTTATTTAATTAAAAATCAAATAAATCAAAATTATGGCAAATTATATGGATCAATATAGTTAAGGCTTGTTATAATTCATGAAGGGGTCTCAATTTTCATGTACAACAAGGCCAATATGTTTACACTCATTCAAAATTCAAAAATGGACAAAATCCCATAACTTTGGCCAAAGTTACAAATGGACATTCATGGCATTCAAGCAATTGATTATGGCTGTTACAAGTTTGTTTTTTGTGTCTCCTCATCATTGTCTATATAAACAATCCATTGGCAAGCATCAAAGACAGATATGAAGCCTAGAGAACCCCTGCCCATTTTGCAAAAAAGTATCAAATTGTAGAATTCGAATTTCATGTTCTAGCTTGCTTCAGCCCAAACTAGAGATCAAAATACACTCCTGGAGGTTCTCTGAAGTGTTTTCCATCCTTACCAGCCCTTGAAACACCATCAAGCAACCCCATCCACTCTCATAGTTTGCTTCATTTTTTTAAATTCGTTTTGCACGATTCATGAAATATCAATGTATTTTAACCATACATATCTAACCGTGTGAGTATCTATAAGCTTTTGGTTTAGTTTGATTGCAGTTTGGGAGCCAGAATCGTATACTACCATTTCTAGGGTTTGAACCTCTAAATTAGGTTTTTTTACAATGGCCAAAATTAGCCAAAACTAAGGACATCATCTTGCTCAGGAGGTTGAGAGGAATCAACCCATGTCCTCAAAGTAAATTTATTTTATGTGTTGTGCTTGTTTCAAATGAAGGGTTTATAGTGACAGACAAAAAACTGTCACTATAGGTTCCAGGTCTAATACGACGGAGAGAGGAAGAAGACAATGTGTGGCAGCCCTTCATTGGACAGTTTGAACCTGTGCCCGCTTTCTTTTTATTTTTAATAATTGTTGGAAATGTTATATTATATTATTTTTGTTTGGTATGTATAAACGAATGGCAAGGCAGATCATATGGTGAGGAGGCGTGTGTATAAGGGAAAGGACCTGGGTTCGAGTCCCAGGTCCAGCATATTATTTTTCTAAACATTTTAAAATGAAGATTTGGTGCATGCATTATCCAGGGGTTCACCATGCACCCTACCATCAGCACCATCTGATCATACTCAACCTGGATCCAGTGCCTCCAATAAGTAGTCCATATCATGGACTCTCACAACGTGACCACACAGGATCAAACGCCAATCTGGGCTTTAACTTTTGGGCCAAGCATTTTTTTTACAACACCCCCCATTTTTGTTTTGATGAGCAAGCCCATGTTGTCTATTTTCTTTTTTTATTTTATTTTGTTTATCATTTTCAAAAGTTTTTTTTAATAAGTCATAAAAAATCAAAATAATAATAATTAAGATTAGTTCCTTTCTAAAATTATTAATTAGATAATTCATTATTTTAATGCAATTTAAAATCAAATTAGACTTAGGTTCTTTTTAATTTAAATTATTTTCTTAATAACAAAAATACCAAAAACATTAGGATTAGGATTTATTTTCATCCAACTTTTTTTAATTCTCTAATTAAATTTTAGATATTTACTTCACTTACTTTTTGTTATTAAAAATAAAAACCAACAACCAAAAAGATTTTTCCTCTAGGTTTTAGAACGTGTTTTCATTTATCGCATGTTTATTTCCTTTTGCATTTTATATTCATGTAACTGTTATACGAGATGTAATAGTTAATAGGAATTTACTTTATTGCTTTATTTTCTTTTCCCCATTAGGTTTGGAATGTAAATGTCCCCCTCCTCGAAGCCATGTAATAGTCTAGATTCATACTTTCTGCACTTTATTTTTCTGTACATATAATTGCTAGTAACTTAGGCGTGCATGACAAGATAAAGTCAATTAATCGTTAGATCACTAACCTCAAGATAATATAACTGAAAAAACACACTTCTCACACTTACATCCTTAGGGTATTCCTCAATTGGTTGCCTCGGAAAATAATGGTCATGTCCCTCGAACGTAGGGATATCTTAGCAAAGACCCTCAAATCTAAAGTCATCATAAATATCATGGTCCCTTAACGTCCCTCGATTTGCCTACGAGAAAAATGATCTTGTCCCTCGATCTTGCCTATATGATGACAGTCCCTTCGAATGCTAAGATATCCTTACCTGTTGCCTTCAATAACTATAACGTCCCTTTTGATAGTCCCTTAACATCCGACGGTAGGGTTACCTACTCATTAATAGTAGGATAGCACTATCTAAAGGAAAGGAGGAAAATAACATCCTTTTTCAAGTAGGTAGATAACTGTTAGATACTTGCTCAAAAATGCTTTATCACACTCTTGAGGACTGATACAAGAGTTACCATAAATCAAACAAAAATATTTCAAAACACACAAACACAAACAGTTTTAAAAAATGAGCAAGTACTTAAGAGCTCGTAGAAAACCACGGATGGAAAGGGTGTTAATACCTTCCCTTTCCATAATCTACCCTTACTCAGAAAATCTTGAAAAGGGTCTTTTTCTTTTCTTTTCACCCTTTCCTTTGTTGGATAAAAGAAAAGTCGGTGGCGACTCTTGCTTACCGCACATTTGCAAATACAAAATGCAAACCAGTATTAAACAGTTGGTTTTGCCACCGTATCACAGAACTGGCGACTCTACTGGGGAATAATTATAAAAATTGGGGTTTACCTTAGGGTCTAGATCATTTCTAAATTGTTTGCTTGTTTGTTTGCTTTACTTTTAAGGGATTGTTTGGGTTACTATAGATCCTACACCCGGATCTGGGGAAACCTGTTAGGTAAGTAGAAATAGATCGTGGAAACTGTACGGGGTATACCGACACGGTTGAAGCGATGGCTATGTTGATGCGACACTTTGGTTGGTATCGGTAGCCCTTCAGTTAATCAAGGAGAATATGGGGCCGCTGCGTAGTGTCATAAAGTGTCAACTGACCTTAGAACCTTTAAATGAACAACTTGGCCATTAGGACATAGCGAGATGGTTGTCTTTAGGGCATTCCCAAAGTTGGTAGATACTCGATGCTACACTTATTGAGACTTGACTCCTGAGTTTTGTTTGGTTGCGAGTCAGTCGCCTATCGAACGAAGCTTGTGGGAAAGGTCAGTGATATTGAGATCCCTTAGAACCCGGTTACTATTTATAGGATAGGTTGAACCAATCCAACTTGAAGAGGGTACTACCTTAAAACCCATGCAAGCCTTAAACCTAAGGTCTCTTATGTGATTTTCTTGTGCTTGCTACATATGTGATTTCTTGGCAGAATCATGACATCATAGCATGGCATATCATACTAACCATTTCAAGGATTTTCTAGGGCTTATCTTTGTCTTGTTTTGTAGGACATGACATCCGCTCGCAGGAACACTATCCAAATAAACCTTGTGAAAGTACCTTCTCGGCTCAAGGACTTAGCATCAAGGATTCCTGAAAGCTCTCCCTTCACTGGAAGACATGGTCGACTTCTCAACCCGGTCACTTCAAACTCTGGTGAAGAAATGATAAAGGTTTTCTTTCAGTTCTTTGACCTGTTACATCACTGCTTCACTTTTCCTGATTACTAGTTAGTGCCTATTATGGAGGAGTTTTCACAGTTATTAGGGGTACCTATCCTTAATCAGCTACCATTCAACGGTACAGAAAGAGACCTAAAGCGTGAAGAGATTGCTCAAGCTCTGTCTTTACAACGGTCTGATGTAGTGGCAAACTGGGAAACCGGAAAAGCTGTCCAAGGATTTCCAGTTAAGTTGTTATTTGAGAAAGCTCACTATTTTTGGGATAGCCTAGATTTATAAGCTTTTGAAGAAGTGTTGGCCCTCCTCATCTATGGGATGGTACTATTCCCTAACACGGACCAACTCATAGATGTGAATGCGGTTAAGATTTTTCTGTCGCATAATCTGGTGCCTACCTTACTTCGGTATATTCTACACTCTCTGCATACTCGCACTCTAAAGAGAAGAGGGATCCTTCTGTGTTGCACCCCTCTATTGGCTAGGTGGTTTATTTCTCACCTACCCCGGTCTATTCTGAGAAATGAGCAGGGTATGAGATGGTCTCATAGGCTAATGTCCCTTACACATTCAGATATCCATTGGTGTTCCCGGTCCTTGGAGAGTATCACTATCATTGATCGCTGTATGGAATTCCCTAATGTCCCTCTCTTAGGCACTAGGGGAGGAATCACTTATAATCCTTGCTTGGCGCTGCGACAGTTTGGTTATGCTAGAAGGGATGGTCCTCACTACACACTCGTCCAAGGAATCATGTTTAACTATGAGAATGATGTTCAGGGTTATCGCAAGAGGTTCATTCGAGCTTGTGGCATGATAAACAGGGTTGATAGCAAGACGCTGGGGCACAAGAATTCCATCCCTATTGAGCCTTACCTTAAATGGGTGCGAGCTTGTTCTCAATTTCTTATGATGCCTTACCCTGCCATCTTACCTGTGATTGTGGAGCCAATTGCTGAAGGAGACACTCCTTACATTGTGCTTCATCCTGATATGCCAACTGATTTTGAGGAGCTACAGAAATCCTGGATCCAACTCAAAGAAGAACGGGATACTTTCAAAGCCCAATTCTACGCCAACAAGAAGAATGTTCTAGAGCTCACCCGGTTACTTCACGAGGAGAGGAATATAAATGCCTACATTGCACCAAAGAGGATGCGCCTGTGGGAAGCTTGAGTCTCTTTGCTTTGGGAGTTTACTTTTACTTTTGTACCTCCTTTGTAAGCCCAAGAGGCATCATTGTGACCAATAAAACTTCTTAATGCAATTAACGTTTGCTATTTTTCTGTTTGAGCAAATTTGAGTCTTAAAAATCCTTGAAAACATTGCATACATATATCATACATATCATTGCATGAGCAGGTTTCAAAGCGGGTTTCTCATCCTCTTCGTTGTTTATTTCAGCAATGGCTCTAGAACAAACAATGAAGGATCTACAGACTTGGAATGCCAAGTTTCAATAGATGATCATGGCTCTGAACAAGGGGCAAGAAGAACTGGAAGCCCTGCTTGTTAAAGAAAAGAAGAAGCTAAGGAAACCAGCTGGTGTGGTGAACTTGGGAAGAAGGACCAGAGGACCAGTGCAGCGACCCTCTGAACTGATAACTTCACCAAAGGAAGGAAACAATTAAGAGGAGGAAACAAGAGAGGAGGACTCCAATACAAAAGAATTCGATGATGAATCTGACTATGATGAGGAGTAGTATCCTCCTGCTGATGAAAAATACAAATAGTTGGAGGATCGTTTGAATGCAATGGATGTCCGGAAGGTACCAGGTCTAGATATTGAAGAACTGGGTTTGGTTTCTGGGGTTGTCATCCCGCAAAAGTTTAAGGTGCCGGTGTTCACCAAATATGATGGGGTTTCATGCCTCAAGATGCACCTCCTATCTTATGTGAGGAAGATACAGCCTCATACTACTAACAAGGACTTATGGGTCCACTTCTTTCAGGATAGTTTGTCCAAAACTCAACTGGAACGGTTCTACCAGTTGGAAAAGGCCAACATTCGTAATTAGGAAGACCTGGATCAGACCTGCATCAAAGAGTTCCAAATTCCTAATCGAATAATTTTAAACAAAGCTTGCTCGAAGGATTTAGATGCCCAATTGAAGCTTGTCAAGATACCCATCGAAGGACACCTTGTTCAGATGTCAATTGAAAGACACTTGGTTATCTTCAAAAAAATTCATTTTCTTTAGGAAAGTGTTTGTAACCACCCATGTAAGGAAAAATCTTGGAAAATATGAGAGGGAAAATTTTGGGATACAACAGCTGTCCCTATTCAATATTCTTAAACTTGAGGATTTAGATTGGATTGTCTGCCTTTTGTGATCTGAAGGTGGAAGAGGATTGAACACTAGAGTGCCCAGAAATTTGCACTCGCATTGAGTAACACTATTGGTTGATGATGTCAGGAATGAATTTACAAATGCTATTTAGAGAAGATGACAGAGAGTCGTCGGAGATGGGATTAAAGATGCCATCCAAAGTAGATGCTGATTTCACACATTGTCCCTTTGGGGTTCTTGTTCCTGTTCTCTGAGGAGGAATTCGTTGGGGAATGTAGGTTTCTGTTGTTCTCCTGCTTGAGGAAAACTCTGTGGGGAATAAAGTCTAAGAACTTTAGTTATCCAAGGCTCTGCTGAAGAGTTATCTATGTACTGGAGAGATGAAATTTTACTATTTTCTTGTTGAAGTCTAGGCTTCGCAGAAACTTGATGGGGATAATGGAATTAACCGTTACCTGAAGATAGTTTTCCTGCCTGATCATGTAGATAGTTTTCCTGTATGGTTTCAGGTGTTAATCTATAAATCAACTGTTCACATATAGTTCTCCTGGATTGTTACAGGTATTATTCTGGAACTTGAAAATTGTCGGTCGCTCAGATAGTTGTCCTGGCTTGTTACAGGTATTAATCTCTGTCCTGAGAAAGAAAGATAGTTTTCCTGGCTTGTTACATGTATTAATCTTCGATCTCTTTATGTAGATAGTTCTCCTGGCTGGTTACAGGTGTTAATCCACAGTTGGTCGTCCATATATAGTTCTCCTGGTTGGTTTCAGGTATTAATCTGGATATTGGTTTTTATCGATCATCGAGATAGTTATCCTGGCTTGTTACAGGTATTAATCTCTGACCTGAGAAAGAAAGATAGTTTTCCTGGCTTGTTACAAGTATTAATCTGGGACTTGTTTTGTTGGTCACATAGATAATTTCCCCGTCCATTTTCGAGCATTAATCTGTGGCCTGCTGTATTTGTTGGTAAACCCGTCTTGCTTCGGGAGTTCATGCCACTTGGTCAAGTAGATAGTTTTCCTGTCTGGTTTCAGGAATTAATCTTTGACCTATTGTGTAAGTTGATAGTGTTTGTCTTTCTGCTAACTCAACCTGGAAAGGTAAAGTCAGTTTCATGCAATGTCATGATGTATGAATTGCATGATGCTCTCAAAATAAATAAGATTGTGATATATGCATTTGGGATGCATATGCTATGATGTTTGTAGAAATGATGTATGAATGCAATGTATGAAGGTGTCAGTTGTTCCATTGCTGTATTGTTGAATTAGGGAAAATAAATCCCTGATTGTTGCTAGGGGGAGAATGTAGGCCTTCAAATTTGTCGAAGTTGAAACGCTGGGAGATGAACTTCCGTTGTTAGAGAAATAAATTATGTTGGGGGAGGGAAGCTCTGTGAACGGCTTGAAGATTTTGTTGAAATCCTGTTGGGGAATCCCTAGAAGCTTTGATGGCTTCACTGGGGAATCTTTTGTTGGATCAGTAATTTGAAGATTCTTGCTTCGCCAGTGATATGAGGATCTGACACCATTAGGTTGCATACTGAGAATATGGAAGTGACCTTGTAGTAGGATGTCTCTACTTCTGTATCTTCCAGAAAAGGTATCTGCTGGAGGAAATATCTGCGGGGATTTTATGGATGGTGTTGTACCCCAAAATTTTCCCTCTCATTTTAATCAACATATGCCCATTGAGGTTCTCAACTTGCTCAAGGATGCCCAAGAGTTGATCAGACAAACTCCCTCCTAAGGCAATGTACCTCAAATTAGGGTTTCCATTTTCATCAGGGTGGGGGAGCTCCAAAGGTCCCAGATTCCCTCCATGGTTCTAATATGTTCTCAAGATCATCCATGTAAATTTTCATTCCTTGCACAAGAAGTTTGCTCAGTCAATTGCCCAGATGCCTGAGAATCAATTGTACTAGGTCAAAAGTCAACTGTGATCCACATACAGTCAAACTTCAAGATTTTTGGTCAGCATCAACATTTTGAAGTGATATCCATCATTTGATCAAGGGTTGATCATGATTCCTCAAGGAATGCCCCAAATTCATCAAAACCTAAAAGTTGTTAAATTAGGGTTTATCACGAAAAGTCGACCAAACTTTGACCAAGCATAAATTCTTCATACTTTATCAGAAATTTTCCATCCAAGTCTCATTTTGAATATAATGCAATTCCCTACAATTCATATTCATCCCATGAGTTCAAAATATGCACTCATTAAAAGATATGAATTTCTACATTATAGGTCATTTTGAAAAGTCAACAAAAACACTTTTTGGGTCAAAGCTTCTTACATGAACATGGAAGACCCAATTGAGATGAAACCAAAAGGGTTGTTTAGGGGACATCCTAATCTTTCTAAAAAGTCCAAGAACACTGTCTTAGGGTTAAAGTTGAGGGAGATATGTATTGTCAAAATTGACCAATTTTCGGAAATGTGCATGAAGTCAACATTGATCAAAAAGACTTTTTTTCCAAATGGGCCCATGTTTTCTTGTTTGAAACTTATTCCTAAGATGGCCCACGACCCCTGAGCTTATACACCTATTATTTTATTATTTTTATTATTTATTTTTATTTTTATCCATTTAAATCAAAATAAATCAATTTAAATAGTAGAATAATCAAATAAAGTCAAAGATTTGATTTTATGAGCATATTATGAGTCCATGAACATCTAGAAAATCAAAAAATTCATGCAAGAGCTAATTGATTGGAAAATATCTTAATTTGGTCTATTTTGGAAACAAATCATACAAGGCAAAGAATGAAATTAAATCTCCATAATTTGCAAAGATATGATCAGTTTTTGTTGACCTAAATCATTCTATGATATATACATAACATTTCTAAAGCATAAAAAATGGTTCTTGGTCGTGAAAACAAAGGAGTCAACTTCAAATTTTTGTCAAAAAAAGTGATGATCACATATTCCTCCATAGACAGATTCAAGCAATTCCAAGGCTAGCAATCCGTTCCTGGACATTTTCTGAAGCCATTCCAATCATCCTCAAGCCTTAAAACCTCCAGAAATCACGCCTCACAGTGCCACGGTTTGCATCTTTTTTCAAGATTCGTTTTCAATAATGTATCCATCATAAACATGTTTTGATCATATATCCATGCTTGCTATCATATTTGCAATGTTTTTGATTGGTTTGATTGAAGTTTAAGTGCAGGAATGGCACGATACCATTGTTAGGGTTTTGAGGTCCCAAATTGGGAATTCCATATAGAGGCAAAATTGGACAAAAGCAGGGGTACTATCATGCTTAGAAGATGATTTTCAATTGATCCATGTATTTGGTTTGAATTTATTCTGCTTGTGCTACATTTTTTAATTTTACAGGTTTATGGCTACGAACAAAATCCGTCACTATAGCTTTTAGTGACGGAAACGACTGTAGGTAAAAGTGTGGCAAAAAATAACAGTTATGGGGAAGAAGACAATTAGGTGGCAGAATCCCATTGGGTGATTTGAATCACGCGCGCGTTTGGGAAAGACCACTTTATTTCCTTTATATTTTATTTATGTTATTATATTTACAACTAACCATTCAGCCATTGGATTCATCATCAATCCAGATCCAACACTTAAGTCATACCATGGACCGTCAGAAAGAGCATCACACTGGATCTAGCGCGTTGACTGGGCTGAGCAAGAAATATTTAATTTTCTCAATAAAATACCAAAAAATATTTTTCTTTAATTAATTAGATTTAGGTTAAGATTTCAAATATTTTTCTCAACAATAAAATACAAAAAAATATTTTCTCTTTAATTGATTAGATTTTAGAATTTAAACTTTGATTCTTGTACTTAATTCTCGCGCGCAATATTTTATTTTACAATTATTGTATTTGCTTCGGGTTTGTAATAGTTTTTAATTAGAGTTTACCGCATATTATTTACTGTTTAATCCCCGGTTTTTGGTCATGTAACCCCCTCCCCGAAGCCTTGTAATAGCGTAGATTTACTTTTTCACTTTTAATTTCCGCAACTATAAACTGTCTAGATGTATGGATAATAGGCTTGCATGCAAAAGACAAATAAAATTAAAACAGTAGATCACCTTAATTGTGCAAAGATTAAATAATTGAAATCAAACACTTCTTCACACTTGCACCCTTAGGGTATGCCTCACTTGGTTGCCTCAGAATACAATGGTCATGTCCCTTGAACATAGGGATATCTTAGCAAAAGACCCTCAATCTAAAAGTCATTGTGATCGGTGGATCTGGAACTGACTGTTTAACGCTGGTTCGCGAAATGTCGCGGAAGCAAGAGTCGCCACCGTCTTTTATTTTCTCCAAATGGAAAGGACAAAAGCACAGAAAAATTCCTTATAGAGATTGCTCTCGGTTCTGGAGGTAGATTTATAGAAAGGGAAGGTGTTAGCACCCTTTCTATCCATGGTTATCCATGGGCTCTTAGATACTTGCTCATTTGTGTTTTCAAAATGGTTTGTTTGCTTTTCAACTGTGGGTTAAAAAAGTTTCTTTGAAAATTTCAGTTCGACTCTTGTATCAGTCCTCAAGAGTGTTTGAAAAGTTGCTTTCGAAAGCTTTTTTGAAAGTGTCGGTGTGAAAAGCGTTTTTGATTTTGTTTTGAAATTAGAGCAAGTATCTAGAGTCATCTACCTACCCTAAGGAATTCGTCTGTGTAAATGTCCTTAAAGTAGTGCCATCCCACCATTGAGAGGTAGGTAGCACCACCGTTGGAGGTGTTCGGGTCAATTCGAGGGTTCGGGACATTGTGGTCACCAGAGCAATAGGAAGACACCTTAGAAGCTACCCTCATGCCATGTTCATGGACATGAGGACTTACTAAAACGTCCTCTACTCGACGACCACTTTTCGAGGGGCAAGGCAACAATGAGGCGTACCCTAGGGGTGGTGTGTGATTTGTGTGTCATTTTCAATTATTTTTGTCTTGTCATGCATTAGTGATCTACGCTTTTTTTTTATTTTTGGCATTCATTCTTTCATGCAAATTATTAACAGTTAAAGAGATGCGGAATTTAAAAGTCCTACGCTATTACAAAGGCGCGGGTCTACATCGCCAAATAAATCCAAGACCCGATTTGAAATAAAATAAACAAATGCGGAAAGATAAATGTCTAATCAATCTATTACACGGCTTTGGGATGATTACATGAAATTTATAAAAAGGAAATAAAATAAGCGCGCGAAACGAAATGATAATCGAAAGCGAGGACGTTGGACCCTTTTAAGGAAATTAAATTACAATTAATAAATTAATTAAGTTTAAATAAAAAAGAAAGAATTTTTGGAGTTTTTGTATTTATGGAGTTTAATGAGAATTAATGGAATTAAAAAGAAAAGTTAATTAATCCTAATTCTAAATTGTTTTTTACTTATTAAGAAAATGTTTAAATTAGACCTAATTTAAATTAATTATTTACATGGCAATTTATTTATAAAAATAATTGATATTTAATAATGATAAAAGAAAAGAAAAAAGAATAAAAGTATTTAAAACCCTAATTCTATATTTTTTAGTTTATTAAGAAAAACATTAGAATTAAACCTAGAATTAAAAACTAAATTAATTAATAAAGTTTATTTACAAGAACATTTAAATAAAATATATTTATATTTTTTGTCTTTCTGATTTTTTATTATTTTTTATGTTAAAGAAAAAATTAATTTAAAGAATTAAACTAAAACCAAATAAAACAAATAAAATAGAAAAAATAAAGAGAATGAAAAAAAGCAAACCAATGGGGGGTGTTGACCCCAATTTGGTGGTATTTTCCAGCATTTTTGGCCCATTTATTGGAGGCCTGGTTGACTTCTCTGGGATGCGTGTGGCTCCATTGACCTATGCACATGGTGGTCTGCAGCTTCTGACCACTAGATTGATCTTATGGGGCGCGTGGCACGCTTTGAGAGTGGATGTATGGTGAACCCCTGGAATGCACGCTGCGTAGGAACATGGAAAACAAAATAATATGAGAAAGGGAGGGGACCTGGGAATCGAACCCAGGTCCCAAGACTTACCAAACACACCTCCAGCCATCTGAGCTAACACGTTTATTCGTATGCAATATAATAAGAAAACATAATATGGGAAAACATCCACTACGCTGATAAACGCGCCAAACATTCAAACGCACCAACCGCTGGCTTACACCTCATCTTCTTCTCCATTCGTTTGCTTTGCCTGAAAAAAAACAGATGGATAGCGGGGGTTTTAAACCCCCACTAAATGAAGAACATGATAATAGCGATTAGCGTATGGTTGCTCATAAATTGAGCGCGACTAGTGTAATCAATTCGTATGGAGGTCGTGAGTTCAGTGGTCCAGGTCTTGTTGGCCAATTTTTCCCCAAGCGCAAAGCCCTAATTTTACAGCTTGGAAAACCTAGCGAGCTCCAATGGCAACTTTGCATATAGGCTATAAAAACTCAATTAAACAATATCAATAGACTCAGAAGGTCCATGTTAATACAAAACAACAATCAAAATGTATGGAAAATGCCCAGAAATTCAAATACGATTATGCATAAAGTATGAGGAATTTTGACTTCTATATACCAATTCTTGATGCTAGAAGCGTGGAAAAGGATTCAGTTAGGTTCCTTGATGCCTTGGCAAGCTATTGGAATTGATATTTTGCCTTGAAACCAACTCTAAGTGCCTTTTCAGTTTTCAATTTTTTTCACAAAAAATGCCAAGTTTGTTCTTAGGTTTGGGCGCAGCTTGAAGGTTGTTTGCACTAGGGTTGTGATCAGCTTAAGTATGCCAATGGATTAGGGTAAGAATTCAAGCCAAAGAATCAATGTTTTGATGGATCAAATATTTGATTTTTAATGAAATCCTTTCAAATCTTTTCCATGTGCTTTTGATACCAATCATGGCCAAACCTTTCCAAATTGGGTGTGCACGAATCTTGAGTAACCAATGAGGGCATATGCTGCATAAAAAGATTCAAACACATTTGTTTAGTATTTTTTTCATATTTTATTTAATTAAATGAATTAATGGTGATTAAAAATTCAAATAAATAATAAAAAATGATGAAATAAATCCCCTTTGGGTCAAACGGTCGTGCATAGCCTTTGGATAATGATTCTTGGAAGAAAATATGGCCCATTAGCAATTTTGAGGCATTTGAAGTAAAGTTGACTTTTCAAAATTCCCAAAACTTTCCCAACTTCCACAAGGCATATCTTGCTCAATTTTTAAGCTTTGATCATGTTCGTGGACATTTTGGAAAGGTCTTGAAGTCCTCTAACCAATGCCTTTGGTCCCATGTCATTTTGATTTACCAATCTCAAGTTATGGCCTTTGACTTAAAGTCCCTTTTTGTTGACTTTTGAAAATGACCTATAATGTTGAAATTGATAACTTTTTGTGAGAGCATTTATTAGACTTGAAGTGTGAAGAGGAGTTGTAGTAAATGTCATTCTCTTCAAAATGAGCTTTGGATGGAATTTTTCTGATAAACCATGTGGAAGTTATGCCTTGGTCAAGTTACAGTTGACTTTTTCAACTGTCCAAATATGGAAACTTTTGCATCTTGAGACTTTTTGAGCCATGCCTTGAAAATCATGATCAATAATTGATCAAATGATGTTTGTGGCTTCAAAATAAGATGTTGATCAAAAATTTGGACTTTTGACTGTCAAATGACCATTTTGCCCCTACAGTTGACTGCTGAGCAATTAGGGCATTTGATTGTGCAATTTTGTGCTGTAAGTCTTGAAACTTAGCATGAGGATGCCTGATCATGTTTATAGGCATGTGGGACTTGATTGGACCCTTGGAAACTTCAATTTCTTTTCCATACCCAAAACCCTAGTTTTTTGACTGTTAGGAGACCCTTGAACTGTGCAACCCTTGGGAGATTTTGAAGCATGCTTTTGGCAAATCTTGAAGAATATGGGAGGAAAAATTTTGGGGTACAACAGTTGCCCCTGTTCAATCTTCTTAGACCTGAGGATGCAGATTGGCTGACGTGCCTTTCGTAATCCGAAGGTGGAAGATGATTGAACACTAGAGTGCCCAGAAATTTGCACTCACATGTAGTGTGATGGTAGGAATGGGCTTATAGATGCCATTTGGAGATTGATGGATAGGATGATGGGCTTATAGATGCCATGCTGAGAGGTAATGGATAGGTGGATGGGCTTATAGATGCCATCTGAACGTCGATCGCGTAAGAGATTCCTTAGCGAGAACTTGCGTACCTGAAAAAGAAAATGATTACCTGGCCTGTTACAGGAGTTGGTCTTCAAACTCTTTGTGTAGATGTGCCCTGACTGGTTACAGGAACTGAATCTGGAGCTTCAAAAAGGTGATGAATGAACCAGGGATGGTTACTATCTCAACGGGAACGCTGAGAGAACCTTAGGTGATTACTACCTCAATAGGGACGCTGGGAGAATCTTGGATGATTACTACCTCAACAGGGACGCTGAGAGAATCTTGGATGATTACTACCTCAACCGTAACGCTGAGAGAATCTTGGATGTCTTTTACTGGGATAAGAATCAGGGAGATCTTAGGGTCGGTCTGACTGAACCAGAGAAGGCCTTTGACTGGATAAGAATCAGGAAAATCTTAGGGTCGACTTAACTGAACCAGACAAGGTCTTGGAATCTTCAACTGGATAAGAATCAGGGATATCTTAGGGTCGATCTGACTGAACCAGAGAAGGCCTTTGGCTGGATAAGAATCAGGAAAATCTTAGGGTCGATTTAACTGAACCGGACAAGGTCTTGAAATCTTCAACTGGATAAGAATCAGGGAGATCTTAGGGTCGATCTGACTGAACCAGAGAAGGCCTTTGGCTGGATAAGAATCAGGAAAATCTTAGGGTCGATTTAACTGAACCGGACAAGGTCTTGAAATCTTCAACTGGATAAGAATCAGGGAGATCTTAGGGTCGATCTGACTGAACCAGAGAAGGCCTTTGGCTGGATAAGAATCAGGAAAATCTTAGGGTCGATTTAACTGAACCGGACAAGGTCTTGAAATCTTCAACTGGATAAGAATCAGGGAGATCTTAGGGTCGATCTGACTGAACCAGAGAAGGCCTTTGACTGGATAAGAATCAGGAAAATCTTAGAGTCGATTTAACTGAACCGGACAAGGTCTTGAAATCTTCAACTGGATAAGAATCAGGGAGATCTTAGGGTCGATCTGACTGAACCAGAGAAGGCTTTTGACTGGATAAGAATCAGGAAAATCTTAGGGTCGATTTAACTGAACCAGGCTAAAGTCTTGAAATATAGCTGAGAACTTAACTGGATCTTTCCTGAAAGGTAAAAGTCAGTCATATGCAATGCATGATATGGATCAAGCAATGATGTTCTCAACATAAATGAGATTGTAAGGTATGATGCGTTTATGCATGTATCATGATGTATGTGATATTTATGAATGTATGTTTTTGTCTAGGAAAGTGAATCCTTGACGTGTGCCGGGAAGTCACATCCTGGGCTGATGTTTGAAGAAAAGAATATTTGTTTCCGCTGGGGATGATAGTTGCAAGAATATCGGTAGGAGAAGATAACTCTGTTGGGGAATAAACTTGGCGAATGGATTACTCTGCGGGGAGAAAAATACTCTAGTGATCTTGCTGGTGAGCAATACTTTGTGGGGAGAGGTACTTTGCTGAGATATTGATGGTAACTCTGCCGGGGATGCCGTTGTTATGTTGGACGTGTTAATAGACTTTGCTGGGGATAAGAAGACTTCATCGGGGACGATCTTTCTGTGGCTTTTGGCTGAGGATAACCCAATTATATCCTGGTAGGGAAATAACTCTTTGAATAAAGTCGGGAGACGCGTTCGTGCTCTACGGGGATAAGCTTCCAGAATCTACTGGGGATAAGCTTACTGTTGGGGAGATGGATTCAAACTTTCCTGGGGAAACTGGATTGGACTCTCCTGGGGAAATTTTGAACTATGTTGGGGAAGTGACTCTGTTGAATGTTTGATATACCGCCGGGGAACAATCTTTAGGTCAAGACTGTCGGGGATGCTTGTTAAGAATGTATGTATGATGTGCTGGGGAATGTTGAGATCTGTGGGGGATACCCAACTTCCCTAAGTTTAATAATAGCTTTGCTTGGGGCGAGTGCACTGACTTGCTGGCTCACTCTCTGGGGGGTTAAGATATACTGGTTGTGTTCTTCAGCTGAACCTACCTTGATACCTTGGTGGACAGAACAATTAGATTGTTTAGACAACTCTTTATTACCCCTATTTCTAATGTTACCTGTAATTAATCCTTTGTTTCGTATGCAAATATTCATGAGTTAGCAAATTATCGTCAATGCATATATCACAAATTGAACCTTGGACGTTCTTCGCAAAACAAAACAGAAAAGGAAAAAACAAAAGGCAATTTGTCTGAAAAGTGTATTTATATTGATTTTTGAATTTGCCTGTAAAATAGGCGTTTATGTACAAGAGGCTGACGTCCTAGTAAGAGGACGCCGCCGAACAAAAGAGTTTAATACAAATTTGTACAAAGGAATATAAAACAGCTGTGTGAATAGAATAATCCCACTGGGTTCCAACTCTGCTATCGCCTTTATATCTTCAAGCGTCTCATCACTTGATGACCTTAGTCGAGGATGAAGCTGATTGATCAATGTCGTCTGAATTTGATGCTGATACCGGATTCTGGATGCAAAGTGATCCAATGAGACATAGTATTACGCTTTATCCCTAACTTTTTCCTGGACTGCCCTTTCGGGTTTTCAGTCCACCGGGATACCCATTTTTGCTCAAGCCGCCTTTTCAGGTTTTCGACTTGCCAGGTGTACAGATTTTTTTCATTTCATCCCTTCATTTTGCCCGAACCCTTTTGGTTCGACGGGAAGCCTTAATTTTTGCCTAGGTATGTCAACCTAGCGGGTCTTTTTTCATGCGTAGTATCTTTTTACTATGTCTGCATTGGCGGGGTGAGGAAGGTCGTCACCATCCATGTTGGTCAGAATCATGGCTCCTCCTGAGAACACATGTTTAACCACAAATGACCCTTCGTATGTGGGGGTCCATTTTCCCCTTGGATCACTTTGAGGTAGGATGATACGTTTGATTACCAGATCCCCAACTTGATATTCTTGTGGTCTGACCTTTTTGTTAAATGCCCTGATCATCCGTTTCTGATA
The DNA here is from genome assembly GCA_948472305.1 of Vicia faba. Lineage (NCBI taxonomy): Eukaryota > Viridiplantae > Streptophyta > Magnoliopsida > Fabales > Fabaceae > Vicia > Vicia faba. The sequence continues at coordinate 29,528,767 of OX451735.1, forward strand.
TGTCTGACCATGGCAGATAGCAGCAAGTCTTTTTTCATCAATAAGATTTAATTGATCAAGTCGTGTCTGGATCCAATCATCTTCACTCAGATCTGCATCCTTCATTATCCGGAGAGAGGGTATTTGTACTTCGATCGGTAAGACTGCCTCCATACCATAGACCAAGGAGAAAGGTGTTGCCCCGGTTGACGTCCTTGCTGAGGTACGGTACCCATGTAGAGCGAACGGTAACATCTCGTGCCAATCTTTATAAGTCACTGTCATCTTCTGCACAATTTTCTTGATATTTTTATTTGCTGCTTCTACAGCCCCATTCATCTTCGGTCTGTAAGGAGAAGAGTTGTGGTGTTGTATCTTATACTGCTCGCAGAGCTCAGTGATCATCTTGTTATTAAGATTGGTCCCGTTGTCTGTAATGATTCTTTCTGGGACACCGTATCGACAGATCAGGTTGTGCCGAATGAACCGTGCCACGACATTCTTGGTTACTGTGGCGTAAGAAGCTGCTTCAACCCACTTTGTAAAGTAATCAATTGCCACCAGGATGTAGCGATGCCCATTGGATGTCGTTGGTTTAATCTCACCGATCATGTCTATGCCCCACATTGCAAACGGCCAAGGCGCAGTCAGAACATTTAGAGGAACTGGAGGAACATGCACCTTGTCCGCGTAAATCTGGCATTTGTGACATGTCCGAGAATATTGGTAGCAGTCGGCTTCCATTGTGGACCAGAAATACCCTGCCCGAAGGATTTTCTTTGCCATAGTGTGTCCACTGGAGTGTGTTTCGAAGGTCCCTTCATATAGCTCTTCCATAATCCTTTCTGCTTCTGTCTTATCCACACAACGCATCAAGGTTGAATCATGGTTTCGCTTGTACATAATGTTGTTGCTAAGGAAGAACTTCGTTGCGAACCTTCTCAGGAACTTCTTATCGTTGACAGATGCACCTTCAGGGTATTCCTGAGCTTCCAAATATCTCTTCACCTCATGGTACCAAGGCTTCTAAGTCACCAATTCAGTCTCAAGATCACAACAGTATGCCGGTTCATCCAGTTTCCAGATGATGATCCGGGGAGCCTCATTGTCCCATTTGACTTTGAACATGGAAGACATCGTAGCTAAGGCGTCCGCTAACTGATTCTCCTCTCTTGGGAAATGTTCAAAGGTTATCTCTGTGAAGTGGGGGATCAATGTCAACACACATTCTCTGTAAGGAATAAGATTCGGATGTTTCGTATCCCACTCCCCTTTGATCTGATTGATCACGAGAGTGGAATCTCCGAAGACACTCAGAAACTTGATCCTTAGGTCGATCGTAGCTTGGAGACCCATGATGCATGCCTCATACTCCGCCATGTTGTTGGTGCAGTTGAAACATAGCCGGGCAGTGAGTGGAGTATGAGTGCCTTGAGGGGATATGATTACAGCGCCGATACCGTTACCCAAAGCATTAGAGGCTCCGTCAAAGTGCATAGACCATCGGGATCCTTCCTCAGGTCCTTCATCCGGTCCAGGTACTTCACAATCAGTCACTATCATGATGCTCTCGTCCGGAAACTCGAAGTTCATTGACTGATAGTCGTCTACTGCCTGATGTGCCAAGTGGTCTGCCAATACACTTCCTTTGATAGCTTTCTGAGTTGTGTACTGGATGTCGTATTCTGTCAAGATCATTTGCCATCTTGCTATTCTCCCAGACAGAGCAGGCTTTTCAAATATGTACTTTATAGGATCCATCTTTGAGATCAACAAGGTAGTGTGAGTCAGCATATATTGTCTCAGCCGGCGAGCAGCCCATACCAAAGCGCAGCAAGTTTTCTCGAGTAGTGAGTATCGGGTCTCACAGTCGGTAAACTTTTTGCTAAGGTAATAAATGGCATGCTCTTTTCGGCCAGACTCGTCATGCTGCCCCAGCACACACCCCCATTGAGTTGTCAAGCACTGTCAGGTATAGTATCAGAGGTCTCCCTTCAACCGGTGACATAAGAATGGGTGGTTCTTGGAGATACTCTTTGATTCTGTCAAAAGCGGCCTGACATTCATCATTCCAACGTACTACCTGATCTTTCTTCAGCAGCTTGAAGATTGGTTCACAGGTAGCGGTTAGGTGCGAGATAAACCGAGCAATGTAATTCAGGCGTCCTAAAAAGCCTCCGACCTCTTTCTCTGTCTTAGGAACTGGAATCTCTTGAATAGCTTTAACCTTGGCAGGGTCAACTTGAATACCCTTATCACTTACAACGAAGCCTAGCAACTTTCCAGATCTTACCCCGAAGGTGCACTTGTTCGGGTTCAACCTCAGCTTGTACAACTTCAGTCGGTCAAACAATTTCTGCAGATGATCTAGGTGTTCTTCCTCAGTTTGGGACCTTGCAATCATGTCGTCGACATACACTTCTATCTCATGATGGATCATGTCATGAAATAAAGCAACCATGGCACGTTGGTAGGTTGCCCCAGCATTTTTCAGTCCAAAAGGCATGACCTTGTAACAGAAGGTGCCCCACTGAGTGACAAAGATAGTCTTCTCCATGTCTTCAGGAGCCATCTTGATCTGATTGTAGCCTGAAAAAGCATCCATGAAAGAGAACACCTTGTGTTGAGCAGTATTGTCAACCAGGACATCAATGTGAGGTAGAGGGAAGTCATCCTTGGGGCTGGCCCTGTTCAGATCTCTGTAGTCGACACACATTCTGACCTTACCATCCTTCTTTGGTACTGGCACCACATTAGCAACCCACTGAGGGTAAGAAGTCACTGCAAGAAACCCGGCATCAAACTGTTTCATAACCTCGGCTTTGATCTTCTCAGACATCTCTGGACGTATACGGAGGACCTTTTGCTTAACCGGAGGGTAGTCTTCTTTGGTAGGCAAGTGATGGACCACAATGTCGGTATCCAAACCAGGCATGTCTTCGTAGGACCAGGAAAAGATTTCCATGTAATCATGTAACATCTGAGTCAACTGTTGCTTCACGCTGAGCTCTAGGTTGGCACCAATCTTAACCTCCTTTCTGCCCGTCTCAATACCCAGATTTATCGTTTCCACTGGCTCTTCATGTGGTTGAATTGCCCTCTCTTCCTGGAGTAACAGTCTTGCAAGCTCGCCAGGCACTTCACAATCATCTTCACCTTCGTCTTCGGCTAAGTTGATCGGATTTTCGAAGTCATAACTGGCAGTAGCAGAGTCGTTACCAGTGAGATCCAGAGTGGATTGAAACCTGTATGAGTGAGTGTGTGTAAATACAGCTGTTTTTCAATATATAAAGAAAGGAAAGAAAGAAAGGGAGCATAAAATTTGAAATGCGAGAAAACGTCCAAGATCTTTATTCATGATATATGAGATGACAATTAATATACCCTCACAAATGAAGCCACGGTGCCCCGGGTAAGACACCGGGCCATAGAGTTTTAATTGTTTATTACAAATAACAAAACAAAGGAAATCATTACTCTGCAACAAAAGTAACAGGCAGGTTGTCTTTCGCAATCCAATTGCTAGGTCCACTGTCGGCCATTGGATAAATCCAGCTGTCGAACTCAGCTTCGTCCACTTCATCATCCTCCCTGATAGCATTCACTCCATGGTTAGGCATAGGAGTAGTCACCACGTTGGGCTTCTCAGGTGCCTCAAACTGTACCTCCTTGCATCAATAAGATCTTGCACTTTGTTCCTTAAGGCCCAGCAGTCATCAGTAGAATGCCCCGGGCTGTCGGAGTGATAAGCACAACGGGCATTTGGATTATACTTGGGAGAGGCAGTATTCACAACCTTTGGGGCCTCTCTGACAGTCACCAAGTTGGTGGATAGTAACTGCGGCAAGATTTGCGATAGGGTCATACTCAGCCGGGTAAACTCTCTTCTGGGTCTTTCACCCCTTTGTGGATTGGTTTGCCGAGGAGCGGCAGCAAGCTTTGCAATCATCACCGCGTTGACAGATTGGCGGCGTTCTGGTTTCTCTTGCCTCCTAGGCCCATATACAGCACTGGCCTCCTTCTTAAAGGGTTTCTTCTCAGCACTTGAAGATACACCCTTCTGAATTTTATCGGACTTCATTCTAGCCTCTATTCTCTCCCCAGTCAGAATAAGATCAGTAAACCCTGCAGATGAGTTACCGATAAGATGATTGAAAAATGGCCCAGATAGGGTCCCCAAGAACATATCCACCAGCTCACGGTCAGTTAACGGAGGCTGCACCCTGCCAGCCAGGTCCCTCCACTTCTGTGCATACTCTTTAAAACCTTCGCTTGACCCTAGCGACATACCCTGGAGTTGGGTACGTGTAGGAGCAAGGTCGGCATTATATTGATACTGCTTATAAAAAGCAGTAGCCAACTCCTCCCAGTTACGAACCTTGGTCCCATCCAGTTGATAGAACCATTCGAGATGAGTCCCTGAAAGACTCTCCTGGAAGAAGTGGATCCATAATTTCTTGTCCACTGAGTACGGTTGAATTTTCCGCACATAAGATCTGAGGTGTAGCTTGGGACAAGACGCCCCGTCATACTTGGTGAAAGATGGCGCCTTAAAGTTGTGAGGAATGATCACACCAGTAGATAAGCCCAAGTCTCTGAAATCCAGCCCAGGAACTTGTTGGATCTCCATTGCATTCAGTCTGTCTTCCAACTGCTTATACCGGTCTTCAGCCGGAGGATACTGTTCCTCATTGAAGTCAGTCTCGTTGTCAGAGACTACTGGACTAGGACCTTTTCCCCCTTGGGGACTGCTCTTGCCTATAGAAGAACCAGCCTCTTCATTCTGCAGAGTGTTGCCAAACCTTCGGCCTGAGTTAAAAAGAACAGTTCTCTTCTTCTTCTTCTTCTCCTTCTTCAGGAGTAAAGCCTTCAGCTCTTCTTGGCCTTGAGCCAAACCCATGATCAGCTCCTGAAATTGCGCATTCTGCGCTTGAAGAGCCTTGATAGACATCTCGGTTGATGATGAGTCAGGGTTCATGATGCTGAAATAAACAGCGAAGAACAGTAAGCAACCTGAAAAGAAGAAAACCTGCTATGCATATGATGAATGGAATGCGTATGAGTTATGTTTTCAAAGACAATCGGGAATCAACTTTGTAAACAAAAAGGAACACACTTCATTAGATTCAACTTTGAAACTTTAAATTGTTCAACAGATTGCCCTTAGGCGTTACATAAAATGGAAATACTGAAAAGGGAAGTAAAACTGTAAAAGAACATCCAGAGCTCTTCATTGATCCCATGGTCTCCTCTTCTCAGTACGGATGTAGTCATTCAGAGCTCGCTCGTTCTCCAATTGCTTTATCAGCTTCTGGATCTTCAATTCCTGCTCGTTGAACTTTTCCCGATAAGAATCCCGTTCTTCTCGCAGTTGCGACCAAGACCTCTTTAATGTCTCATAATCAGTAGGTATCTGAGGAGGGAGGACAGTTGGAGGAGCCCCATCTTTGTCAGGATGCTCAAGAATGACGGGTCTGACAGCTTCATATGGCATACCTAGCTTCTGAGCACGGATGCGAACCCATTTGTAGTAGGCTTCCATAGGTAGAGAAGTCTTTGGCCCCAACTCTTGTGGGTCAGCTTTATGAACTATGTCCCAAGCCTTGATGAACCTACGACGCAGCTCGTCACTATCCACCTGAAACTCAAAACTGATGTGAGGCATCAGCATCTCATGAGGCCCTGCTCTTCTAGCTCTTCCAAACTGACGGAGCGCTAGACATGGATTGTAAGAGATTCCTCCTTGAGTACCAATCAATGGAACATTAGGGTATTCTCCGCAACGATCAATAACAGTTATCTCATCCAAACCTCTGAAAGTCCAAATGATGTCCTTATCAGTGAGAGACATTCACCTATGAGCCCAACCTCTTCCTTCTTGGTTCTTCAGCACGAACTTAGGGAGGTGCGAAATAAACCACCTCACCAACAAAGGGATACAACACCACAGAGTTCCTCGTCTTCGGGCAGTACGGGCATAAAGTTGTTGCAGGATGTCACCCAAGAGAGTGGGCACAGGATTCTGAGACATGAAGATCCTTATGGCAGTGACATTGATGAAGTTGTCAGGATTAGGAAACAAGACTAGCCCATAGATTAAGAGAGCCAAGATGTCTTCATATGCCCTAAAGTCCAAGTCATTCCAGAAACTGTTAGCTTTACCAACCAGGAACTTGGCCAAGAAACCCTTAACTCCGCTTTTAGTCACCCAGTTGTCCATTACTTCTTGATGGGTCAAGGGAAGAGCTGCGACAACCTCCTCAAGCCTGGGGGTCTTTTCCCAACCAGTAAAGGGAGTCTGATCCAAGATAGGGATGCCAAGCAGATCAGAGAACTCTTCCAGGGTAGGGACCAGCTGGAAGTCTTGAAAGGTGAAACACTGGTACAGAGGGTCATAGAACTGGGTCAGGACACTCATCAACTATTGATCTCGCTTTGCAGTGACTAAACTGAGAAGAGAACCATGCCTCTGGATGAAGGAAGTGGTATTTGGAATTCTGCTAACCAACTCTTCAAGCAACTCAGGTGGGTGAACAAAGTTGAACCGGATAGTATTCCTTCGCATAGGCATCATGATGTCCTACAAAACAGAACAAAGGTGAAACCCTCTTGTCTTTGAAATGGTCAATCCTTATGCAGGATGCATGCAATGCTCATGATGTTATGATGTTATGATAAAGCACACCACAAATATTTACAAAGGCACACATGTAAGGCACACAAGTCACACAAGGCAAGCCCTTAAGGTTTAGGCCAGCATGAGGTCTAGGTATTACCCTCTTTCAGTTTGTTGGTCAAGACCTGTCCTATCAGAAGTAACCGGGTTCTAGAGGATCCCAATATCACTGACTACCCTCAATCGGTCATAACTCCAGCATCGCAATCTTTTCTTGCGGCCAGAACCATCACGAGAGTTTAGCCTCAATGGGTGTAGCATACTGCTACTGTTCTATTGGCCAAGTTGGGTCATTTAAGGTTCTAAGGTCTGTTGGTGCTTAATGACTCCTCAGAAGACCCATATTCTCCTCGTTGCAACACAAGGGATATCGGTACAGACCAAAGTGCCACACCAACGTAGCCACTGCTTCACCCGTGTCGGTCTACGCCGGACAGGTCCCTCACAGCTTATGCTACCTAAACAGGGTATCCCCAGATCCAGGTTAGGATCTATGTAACTCCCATGCAACCCACAATTTAAAGCAAACAAGTCAAAACAATTGAAAACACAGTTATGAACTATCCTAAGGTACACCTCACTTTATAATTGTCCCCAGCAGAGTCGCCAGTTCTGTGATCGGTGGATCTGGAACTGATTGTTTAACGCTGGTTCGCGAAATGTCGCGGAAGCAACAGTCGCCACCGTCTTTTATTTTCTCCAAATGGAAAGGACAAAAGCATAGAAAAATTCCTTATAGAGATTGCTCTCGGTTCGGGAGGTAGATTTATAGAAAGGGAAGGTGTTAGCACCCTTTCTATCCATGGTTATCCATGGGCTCTTAGATACTTGCTCATTTGTGTTTTCAAAATGGTTTGTTTGCTTTTCAACTGTGGGTTAAAAAAGTTTCTTTGAAAATTTCAGTTCGACTCTTGTATCAGTCCTCAAGAGTGTTTGAAAAGTTGCTTTCGAAAGCTTTTTTGGAAGTGTCGGTGTGAAAAGCGTTTTTGATTTTGTTTTGAAATTAGAGCAAGTATCTAGAATCATCTACCTACCCTAAGGAATTCGTCTGTGTAAATGTCCTTAAAGTAGTGCCATCCCACCATTGAGAGGTAGGTAGCACCACCGTTGGAGGTGTTCGGGTCAATTCGAGGGTTCGGGACATTGTGGTCACCAGAGCAATAGGAAGACACCTTAGAAGCTACCCTCATGCCATGTTCATGGACATGAGGACTTACTAAAACGTCCTCTACTCGACGACCACTTTTCGAGGGGCAAGGCAACAATGAGGCGTACCCTAGGGGTGGTGTGTGATTTGTGTGTCATTTTCAATTATTTTTGTCTTGTCATGCATTAGTGATCTACGCTTTGTTTTTATTTTTGGCATTCATTCTTTCATGCAAATTATTAACAGTTAAAGAGATGCGGAATTTAAAAGTCCTACGCTATTACAAAGGCGCGGGTCTACATCGCCAAATAAATCCAAGACCCGATTTGAAATAAAATAAAAAAATGCGGAAAGATAAATGTCTAATCAATCTATTACACGGCTTTGGGATGATTACATGAAATTTATAAAAAGGAAATAAAATAAGCGCGCGAAACGAAATGATAATCGAAAGCGAGGGCGTTGGACCCTTTTAAGGAAATTAAATTACAATTAATAAATTAATTAAGTTTAAATAAAAAAGAAAGAATTTTTGGAGTTTTTGTATTTATGAAGTTTAATGAGAACTAATGGAATTAAAAAGAAAAGTTAATTAACCCTAATTCTAAATTGTTTTTTACTTATTAAGAAAATGTTTAAATTAGACCTAGTTTAAATTAATTATTTACATGGCAATTTATTTATAAAAATAATTGATATTTAATAATGATAAAAGAAAAGAAAAAAGAATAAAAGTATTTAAAACCCTAATTCTACATTTTTTAGTTTACTAAGAAAAACATTAGAATTAAACCTAGAATTAAAAACTAAATTAATTAATAAAGTTTATTTACAAGAACATTTAAATAAAATATATTTATATTTTTTGTCTTTCTGATTTTTTATTATTTTTTATGTTAAAGAAAAAATTAATTTAAAGAATTAAACTAAAACCAAATAAAACAAATAAAATAGAAAAAATAAAGAGAATGAAAAAAAGCAAACCAATGGGGGGTGTTGACCCCAATTTGGAGGTATTTTCCAGCATTTTTGGCCCATTTATTGGAGGCCTGGTTGACTTCTCTGGGATGCGTGTGGCTCCATTGACCTATGCACATGGTGGTCTGCAGCTTCTGACCACTAGATTGATCTTATGGGGCGCGTGGCACGCTTTGAGAGTGGATGTATGGTGAACCCCTGGAATGCACGCTGCGTAGGAACATGGAAAACAAAATAATATGAGAAAGGGAGGGGACCTGGGAATCGAACCCAGGTCCCAAGACTTACCAAACACACCTCCAGCCATCTGAGCTAACACGTTTATTCGTATGCAATATAATAAGAAAACATAATATGGGAAAACATCCACTACGCTGATAAACGCGCCAAACATTCAAACGCACCAACCGCTGGCTTACACCTCATCTTCTTCTCCACTCGTTTGCTTTGCCTGAAAAAAAAACAGATGGATAGCGGGGGTTTTAAACCCCCACTAAATGAAGAACATGATAATAGCGATTAGCGTATGGTTGCTCATAAATTGAGCGCGACTAGTGTAATCAATTCGTATGGAGGTCGTGAGTTCAGTGGTCCAGGTCTTGTTGGCCAATTTTTCCCCAAGCGCAAAGCCCTAATTTTACAGCTTGGAAAACCTAGCGAGCTCCAATGGCAACTTTGCATATAGGCTATAAAAAATCAATTAAACAATATCAATAGACTCAGAAGGTCCATGTTAATACAAAACAACAATCAAAATGTATTGAAAATTCCCAGAAATTCAAATACGATTATGCATAAAGTATGAGGAATTTTGACTTCTATATACCAATTCTTGATGCTAGAAGCATGGAAAAGGATTCAGTTAGGTTCCTTGATGCCTTGGCAAGCTATTGGAATTGATATTTTGCCTTGAAACCAACTCTAAGTGCCTTTTCAGTTTTCAATTTTTTCACAAAAAATGCCAAGTTTGTTCTTAGGTTTGGGCGCAGCTTGAAGGTTGTTTGCACTAGGGTTGTGATCAGCTTAAGTATGCCAATGGATTAGGGTAAAAATTCAAGCCAAAGAATCAATGTTTTGATGGATCAAATATTTGATTTTTAATGAAATCCTTTCAAATCTTTTCCATGTGCTTTTGATACCAATCATGGCCAAACCTTTCCAAATTGGGTGTGCACGAATCTTGAGTAACCAATGAGGGCATATGCTGCATAAAAAGATTCAAACACATTTGTTTAGTATTTTTTTCATATTTTATTTAATTAAATGAATTAATGGTGATTAAAAATTCAAATAAATAATAAAAAATGATGAAATAAATCCCCTTTGGGTCAAATGGTCGTGCATAGCCTTTGGATAATGATTCTTGGAAGAAAATGTGGCCCATTAGCAATTTTGAGGCATTTGAAGTAAAGTTGACTTTTCAAAATTCCCAAACATTTCCCAACTTCCACAAGGCATATGTTGCTCAATTTTTAAGCTTTGATCATGTTCTTGGACATTTTGGAAAGTTCTTGAAGTCCTCTAACCAATTCCTTTGGTCCCATGTCATTTTGAATCTCAAGTTATGGCCTTTGACTTAAAGTCCCTTTTTGTTGACTTTTGAAAATGACCTATAATGTTGAAATTGATAACTTTTTGTGAGAGCATTTCTTGGACTTGAAGTGTGAAGAGGAGTTGTAGTAAATGTCATTCTCTTCAAAATGAGCTTTGGATGGAATTTTTCTGATAAACCATGTGGAAGTTATGCCTTGGTCAAGTTACAGTTGACTTTTTCAACTGTCCAAATATGGAAACTTTTGCATCTTGAGACTTTTTGAGCCATGCCTTGAAAATCATGATCAAGAATTGATCAAATGATGTTTGTGGCTTCAAAATAAGATGTTGATCAAAAATTTGGACTTTTGACTGTCAAATGACCATTTTGCCCCTACAGTTGACTGTTGAGCAATTAGGGCATTTGACTGTGCAATTTTGTGCTGTAAGTCTTGAAACTTAGCATGAGGATGCCTGATCATGTTTATAGGCATGTGGGACTTGATTGGACCCTTGGAAACTTCAATTTCTTTGCCAGACCCAAAACCCTAGTTTTTTGACTGTTAGGAGGCCCTTGAACTGTGCAACCCTTGGGAGATTTTGAAGCATGCTTTTGGCAAATCTTGAAGAATATGGGAGGGCAAATTTTGGGGTACAACAGTCATCATTAAGATCATAGTCCCTTAACGTCCCTCAAGTTTCCTACGAGAAATGATCTTGTCCCTCGATGTTGCCTACGAATATATGATGACAGTCCCTTCGAAATGCTAAGGTATCCTTACATGTTTCCTTCAATGACCATTACGTCCATTTCGATAGTCCCTCAAATATCCAACGACTAGGGTTACCTACTCACTAATAGTAGGATAACACGGTCTAAAGGATAGGAGGAAAAGAACACCTTTTTCGAATAGGTAGATAACTGTTAGGTACTTACTCAAAACAACAAATCTTTTACACCATACACTTTCAAACAAACTTTTCAAACTAAAGTTTTCAAAACACTTTATCACACCCTTGAAGACTGATACAAGGGTTACTATAAAGTGAAACGTAGCACTAAGGCAAATTTCAAAACATTTTCAAAGACACAGAAAAACAATTTAAGAATGAGCAAGTACCTAAGAGCCCGTGGAAAACCACGGATAGAAAGGGTGTTAACACCTTCCCTTTCTATAATCTACCCCCCGTACTCAAAAACATCTCGAAAAAGGTTTTTCTGTTCTTTTTCCCTTTTCCTTTATTGGATAAAATAAAAGTCGGTGGCGACTCTTGCTTACCGCGACATTTGCAAATACAAAATACAAACCAGTATAACAGTCGGTTCTGCCACTGTATCACAGAACTGGAGACTCTGTTGGGGATATAAAGTGGGGTTTACCTTAGGATCTAAGTCATTTCAAATTTGCTTCCTTGTTTTGTCTTTCCTGCTTTAAATTCAAGGGTTTTATTTGGGTATTATTAAAGATCCTACACCCGAATCTGGGGACACTTTTATGTAAACAGCAATAGATCGTGGAGATTGTACGGTATAGATCAATATGGTTTAAGCGATGGCTGTGTTGGTGTGACACTTTGGTTGGTACCGGTATCCTTTATGGGGAAACAAGGAGAATACGGGGCCGCCACATGGTGTCGTGAAGCACTAACGGACCTTAGAACCTTAGTTGAACAAACTTGGCCATTAGAAAGTAGTGAGATAGCCGGCCTCGGTATAAAGCTGAGGATTGGTTGATACTCGATGCTACACTCATTAAGATCAGACTTTCGAGATATTTTGGCCGTAAGAAAAGATTGCTTAAGCTGAAACAATGCCCGATAAAGGGTGATCAGTGATATTGAGAATCTTTAGAACCTAGTTGCTTTTCTAAGACAGGTTTGAAACCAACTAAACTTCAAGAGGGTATGACCTTAAAACCCATGAAAGCCTAAACCTAAGGTTGTTTGTGTGACTTGTGTGCTTTCAACTTGAACTACTTGCAGAGTTTTATTACCTGACAACATGAGTTCCTTTCAGGTTTTGTTTACAGTTATTATCCAATAACTTGGATTTCTTGCAGGATTTACTTGCTTACATCACTTTGCACCTTTGCTTAAACTCATAGCATACACATCATAACATCATACCATAACATTTCCTTAACCATTTCAAGGATCTCAGGGGCCTGTGGTGCAGGTTATGATGAACCAAACGTCTAGCAAGGGGCAAGGGGATTTATTTTCCTCTAGCCAATATCATCAGAAGATCAAAACTCAACAACTTGAGTCAGGGGCTATGACCCACTTGATATGGTGAGCTTGACTCTCATATAAGGACTCTCAACGATACAAATTTCTTCAATCAAAGCTGCAAAATCTCAACTTCTGACATTTTCTTGTTTACCCCGCGAGATCCTTGAAAACATTGCATACATATATCATACATATCATTGCATATTCAGGTTCCAAAGTAGGTCTTTCATGTTCTCGCTATTTATTTCAGCAATGGCTCTCCAACAAGACAACAGAGATCTCCAAGCTCAAGATGCCCGGTTCAAGGAATTTCTCCTGAATCTATCCAAGGGGAAAGAAGACTTGAAAACACTCTTCACTGGGAATCTGATCAAGGAACGTCCTGACAACAACAAGGATGAACAATTGGAACAACTACAAGATGAGGTAGAAGCAATGAGAATCCAGATGCTAGGGCAAATGGATCTTATCCAAAACTTAGCTTGAGGACAAGAAGGGCTAAGAGCCTTCCTCAACAAGCTTCACAAAGATGGATGCAGATCCATGAAAAAAAAACAGTTAAAATTATGGATCAAGGCATTAATTATCCCCCAGTGAGAGGAGAGGTTGGTTTGGTCAGGAATAGACCTTTCCATATTGCTACTACATCACGAGCCTAACCACAACCTCGCCAACGACAACGAGGCAATCGGCATAAGAAGAACACATCCGAAAGGCGCTTCACCGAAATCAACATGTCATTGGCTCAAGCATTGCAATGCACGTTGAAGGCCAAGTTGGTTATGTTAAGGGACCCTCCTCAGAATCCCAACGTAGCCTCCCCAAGGTACAATCCAAATGCAAGATGTGCGTGTGATACGGTGGGAAGAACTGACTGTTTTTTGGAATGCTGGTTTGCGTTTTGCGTTTGTTTTCGCAAAATGTCGCGGTAAGCAAGAGTCGCCATCGACTTTTATTTTATCCAACAAGGAAAGGAAAAAAGCACAGAAAAATTCCTTTTTCAAGATATTTCTCGGGTTCGCGGGGGGGGGGGGGGGGGGGGGGTAGATTATAGAAAGGGAAGGTGTTAGCACCCTTTCTATCCATGGGCTCTTAGGTACTTGCTCAAATGTTTTCATAATTGCTTTCTTTGTGCTTGTGGGTTTGAAAAAGTTTTTTGTTTGAAACTTCGATTTAACTCTTACTTCTGTCCTCAAGAGTGTAATGAAGTGTTTTGAAAACTTGTTTGTAAAAGTGTAAGTGTGAAAAAATTTTGTTTTGAATGAGCAAGTATCTAAGAGCTAATCTACCTACTCGAAAAAGGAATCATTCTATGCTAATTTCCTTTAGACAATGTTATCCCACTATTAGTGAGTGGGTAGCACCGTCATTGGAGTTTGAGGGTCAATTCAAATAGGGACATACGGTCACTAAAGCAATGTTAGGATGCCCTAGTGGTAACCCTAATGTCTTAGATTATTTGTTTGAGGCAACAATATCCGAGGCAACCGTCTCGAGGCGACTATGATCTTTAGACAAGAGGGTGACCTCTAAAACTACCTATACTCAATGACCGTGTACGAAGGCAACCAAGTGGGGTGTACCCTAAGAGTGCGCATGTGCGAGTGTATTGTTTTCAGTTTATTTTTATCTTTGTACATGTTAAGGGTGACCTAATTTGATTTTAGGTTAAAACATTTAGTCTTGTCATGCATCTGTATTATCAAACATCTAACAGTTATAATTTGCGGAAATAAAATGCGGAATTTAAATTACAAGGCGTCGGGTATTTACATCGCCAAAGACAAACCCTTTAAAAATAAATAAAGCGATAAAAATAAATAAAAGTCCTAATTACTATTACAACCCGGGAGCAAGTACATTATTGGATAAAAGAAAATAAATCGCGGTGCAAAATTAATCGGAAGCAAGATTAGGGTTTTGACCCTTTTGATTAAAGAAGCATCTTTTGTTTTTATTTTAAGAAAGAAATTATCTAAATTAATTAATAAATTAATTAAATGAAAATAAATTATTTTTGGGATTTTTTTATTTTAAGAAAGAAAAAAATAAAATAATTAAGTTAGTAATTAAAACCTAATTAAATCTAATTTAATTTTAACTATTTATAAAATAGGTTAAAATTATTCTAGAATTAAAACCTAAATTAATTAATTAGTATTTATTAATAAAAAATAAAAGTTAAAATTTAATTGAATAAAAATATTTTTTGTGATTTTTATTTTATAAAAAAAACTGAATTTTAATTGGTTAATAAATCAAATGAAAATAATAAAACAATTAAATAAACAAATAAAATAAATGAGAATAGGGGGTATGGGCCTGAATTTTATGGTGTAGATAGCAATTGGGAGGCCCAAAAGCGCGGGCCCTGTTTGACTTTTTGGATCTGGTGTGCATGCTTAGACTTTGCCTATTATTGACCTTCAGTTTTGGACCTTCAGATCTGACCTTTGGCCATCTGTCCCTTGGATGCCTTAGGGAGCATGGTGTTCTGCACGCTTGAATAGGCAGTTGATCATCTGAAAAACAAAATTATTAAGGAAAGTGGGGGACCTGAGATTCGAATCCAGGTCGTGATGGATATTTGCACGCTTGCCTTGCCAATGCACCATGTTGTTTTGTTTGTTATATGAATACAAAACAATAATAATAAAACAAAACAACAATTATTGGTCAGAAAACAAAATATGCGCGCCATATTTGAATAGGCGAATGAGTGGATGACAACTCATCACCCCTGTCCTCCATCCGTTGCTAAAAACCAAGGAAGCTATACCTACGGATGGAGGTCTGTCGCTACAAGCCTGTCATGCTCCAAATTCCTCCATAGGCCATAGAAATGCCTTCTGATGCCATGGTTAAATTCGCCTTCCTCTTCTGGTCACGCCTATAGCCATTACTAAGGTTGATTTTATCTAAAACGAAAACCCCTAAACTAAACCTTGAAACCCTAGCTATGGTGAATCACTATACAGGTTAGATGAATAAAATTAAATGATGTCAAAAGACTACAAATGGCACGGTGAATCAAAATATGCAATTAGTTTTCGTTGTAGATGCAAGAATAACACAAATTGATTTCAAGAATGGAGCGTACTCGTGAACCACTTACAGCGCCCTAGGAAGCTGGAAAATGTGTGATTATGATTGGTTTCTCTTCTGAGAGTTGCCAGGAAGCGATTGTGATGCTTGCCAAGCCCTGAAAACGTCTCCAAGCTTGATTTCGATCTCAAGTTTTTTAGTGAATTTTTCAACCTTTGTTCTGTCTCTGCTTGTAGCTTCCAACCCTTGTCTTGATTCCTTTGGCTTTCTTATATAGTGTGTAGTGTATTAGGGTAAGAATTATGGATCAAATCTTCCCATATCAATGCCTTTGAATTTGATTTGATCTCCTCTTTAAATCTTTCCAAATTTGGTTTGATTCGATCTTTCTATACATGATTTGGTCTGATTCGATTTTGATGATGTTAATGATGATAATCAAATCCTGAAACAGCAAAAAAATCTCATGTTATCAAAGTTTTAGATTTTATATGATTTAATTTGATTTAAAATGAATAAATTCAAATAAAAATCAAATTAAATAATAAAAATAAAATATGGGCTCATGGATGAAGCTAGGACACGTGGGAAACTATGCAAGCTCAAATCAAGTGGAAAAAAATGGGCCAATTTGACAAAATTTGAAGTTTTGGGGATAGTTGACTTTTGGCAATTTTGCAAAAATGTCCAACTTCAACAATGCATAAATTCTTCAATGTTGAACTTTTGGAGGTGTTCTTGGACTTTTCAGAAAGCTTTAGATGTCCTATAACCAACCCTTTTGGTCTAATCTCATTTTGATATTCCATGCTCAAGTTATAAGCTTTGGAAAAAAAGGTATTTTTGTTGACTTTCAAAAATGACCTATAATGTCCAAATTCATAACTTCTTGTGAGTTCATTTTTTTATCTTGGGGTATGAAGATGGATTGTAGGAAATTGCATCCTCTTAAAAATGAGCTTTGGATGGGTCATTTCTCATAAAGTATGAGAAAGTTATGCTTGGTCAAAGTTGAGTTGACCTTTCCTACAAAACCCTAATTTAGCAACTTTTGAGTATTGATGAATTTTGAGCAATCCTTGATGAATCATGATCAACCCTTGATAAAATGATGAAATATCCTTCAAAATGAGAATGTTGACAAAAAAATCTTGAAGTTTGACTGTTTATAGGTCACAGTTGACTTTTGCCCTAGCACAGTCGATTTTTTGGACCTTTGAGCAATTGATTTAGCAAACTTCCTCTGCGAGGCTTGAAATTTGAAATGGATGATCTTGCGAGCATATTAGGACATTGGGTAGAACATGAGGTCATTTGTACTCAAGGATCTTAATTCAACACAAAACCCTAATTTGGGGTAGACTGCCTTAGCAGATAGCTTGTTTGACCAACTCTTGAGCTACCTTGAACCACTTGGAGATTTTTCTTGCAATGTTTTGAGGAATATGAGAGGGAAATTTTTGGGGTAAAACAGCTGCCCATGTTCAATCTTCTTAAACCTTAGTATGTAGATTGGCTTTCATGCCTTTCGTGATTCGAAGGTGGAAGATGATTGAACACTAGAGTGCCCAGAAATTTGCACTCGCATGAAGTGGTATCAGCCTTGCGATGTCGGGAATGGGCTTACAGATGCTATTTGGAGATTGTTGGCGGGAGGATGGGCTTGAAGATGCCATCTGCAGGAGTGTCAATCGCATAAGAGATTCCTTAGCGAGAACTTGCATACCTGTTGTTGTGGAAGATTCTGCTGGGGAAGTTTGGTCTTGTTGATATTTAGGAACTTGCCTGTACCTCAACTGAGAGAATACCTCTGCTGAGTTTTAAGAACTTGTCCGTAATTCAACTGGGGGGAAATCTGTCGAGATTTAGAACCTTATATGTAATTCAACCAAGGATAATTCAGTTGAGATTTAAGGACCGGTCAGTACTTCGACAGGAAAATTGTCGAGATTTAGAACCTTATCTCTAATTCAACTGAGACTAATTCAGTTGAGATTTAAGAACCGGTCAGTACTTCAACTGAGGAGAATTGCCGAGATTTAGAACCTTATCTGTAATTCAACCGAGACTAATTCAGTTGAGATTTAAGAACCGGTCAGTACTTCAATTGATGGAAACATCTTCATCGAGATATAGGAAATGTCTGTTACTTCAATGGAGGATAATTCTGTTGAGATTTAAGAACTCGTCCACACTTCGACGGAGGAAAATTGTCGAGATTTAGAACCTTATCTGTAATTCAATTGAGAATAATTCAGTTGATATTTAAGAACCGGTCAGTACTCCGACTGAGGGAAACATCTTCATCTAGATCTAGGAACTGTCTATACTTCAACGGAGGATAATTCTGTTGAGATTTAAGAACTTGTCCACACTTCGACGGAGGAAATTGTCGAGATTTAGAACCTTATATGTACTTTAACCGAGAATAATTCAGTTGAGATTTAAGAACCGATAAGTACTTCGACTGAGGGAAACATCTTCATCGAGATCTAGGAACTGTCTGTACTTCAACGGAGGATAATTCTGTTGAGATTTAAGAACTGGTCCACACTTCGACGGAGGAAATTGTCGAGATTTAGAACCTTATTTGTAATTCAACCGAGAATAATTCAGTTGAGATTTAAGAACCGGTCAGTACTTCGACTGAGGGAAACATCTTCATCGAGATCTAGGAACTTTCTGTACTTCAACGGAGGATAATTCTGTTGAGATTTAAGAACTCGTCCACACTTCGACAGAGGAAAATTCTCGAGATTTAGAACCTTATCTGTAATTCAACCGAGAATTATTCAGTTGAGATTTAAGAACCGGTCAGTACTTCGACTGAGGGAAACATCTTCATCAAGATCTAGGACTGTCTGTTACTTCAACGGAGGATAATTCTGTTGAGATTTAAGAGCTCGTCCACACTTCGACGGAGGAGAATTTTCGAGATTTAGAACCTTATCTGTAATTAAACCGAGAATAATTCAGTTGAGATTTAAGAACCAGTCAGTACTTCGACTGAGGGAAACATCTTCATCGAGATCTAGGAACTGTCTATACTTCAACGGAGGATAGTTTTATTGAGATTTAAGAACTCGTCCACACTTCGACGGGGGAGAATTGTAGAGATTTAGAACCTTATCTGTAATTCAACCGAGAATAATTCAGTTGAGATTTAAGAACCGGTTAGTACTTCGACTGAGGGAAACATCTTCATCAAGATCTAGGACTGTCTGTTACTTCAACGAAGGATAATTCTGTTGAGATTTAAGAACTCGTCCACACTTTGACGGAGGAAAATTGTCGAGATTTAGAACCTTATCTGTAATTCAACCGAGAATAATTCAGTTTGAGATTTAAGAATCGATCAGTACTTCGACTGAGGAGAATTACCGAGATTTAGAACCATATCTGTAATTCAACCGAGACTAATTCAATTGAGATTTAAGAACCGGTCAGTACTTCGACTGAGGGAAACATCTTCATCGAGATCTAGGAACTGTCTGTTACTTCAACGGAGGATAATTCTGTTGAGATTTAAGAACTTGTCCACACTTCGACGGATGAAAATTGTTGAGATTTAGAACCTTATCTGTAATTCAACCGAGAATAATTCAGTTGAGATTTAAGAACCGGTCAGTACTTCGACTGAGGGAAACATCTTCATCAAGATCTAGGACTGTCTGTTACTTCAACGGAGGATAATTCTGTTGAGATTTAAGAACTCGTCCACACTTCGACGGAGGAGAATTACCGAGATTTAGAACCTTATCTGTAATTCAACCGAGAATAATTCAGTTGAGATTTAAGAACCGGTCAGTACTTCGACTGAGGGAAACATCTTCATCGAGATCTAGGAACTGTCTGTACTTCAACGGAGGATAATTTTGTTGAGATTTAAGAACTCGTCCACACTTCGACGGAGGAAAATTGTCGAGATTTAGAACCTTATCTGTAATTCAACCGAGAATAATTCAGTTGAGATTTAAGAACCGGTCAGTAGTTCGACATAGCTGAGAACTTAACTGCATCCTTCCTGAAAGGTAAAGGTCAGTCGTATGCAATGCATGATATATATCAAGCAATGATGTTCTCAAAATAAATGAGATTGTGTTGTATGATGCGTATATGCATGTATCATGATGTATGGAAATGTAATGTTTTAGCTGGGGAAAATAAATCCCGGATAGCTGCTGGAGAAAAAGAACTGGATTCTTCGTTTCGGTTGGGGATGACAAACGAAAATGATTGCGAGAATAAACCTGCATGAGAGGATAACTCCGTTGGGGAATAAACTGATGAGGAGATTACTCTGTGGGTAAGAGGTTCTCTGTAGAGGATTCCGCTAATAAATTCCGATGGGAATGAATTACCGTTGCTGGTGATACTGAATCCTGTTGGGAATTGAATTCCTGTTTATGAAAGGAAAGAACTCCGCTGGGGATGATTCTTCAGTTGCGACTTCACTGGGGATAACCTTTTAGACTCTAATGGGGATAATCCTTCGAGCTCTGCTGGGGACAATCTTCCAAAGTCTACTAGGCATGATTCTCCAAATTCCACTGGGGAAGCTTTTTCAGATTGCGTTGGGAAAATTTTCAAATTCCACTGGGGATATTTTGTATCCTGTCGGGGAATATTCTTATACTCTGTTGGGGAATATTAAGACTGTCGGGGATATTAAGCCTTTTCAGTATGGATGGTAAATAAACTCTGTTTGGGGAGAATATTACCGATTCATTCACAGTTGCAAGTCTCAGCTGGGGAGAGCTATCATTATTGTCTTTTCTTACTCTGCGGGGAGTGAAAGTGCCTTAGCCATATTTTTCAGCTGAATCTACCTTTGTACCTGGTGGATAAAGTATCCGTACAGCTTGGACAATTCTTATTGCCCCTGTTTCTTATAATACCAGTAATCGTCTTTTGTTTTGCATGTAAATATATATGAGCAACAATTAATGTCAAGTGCATATATCAAAAATGAACATTGGACGTTCTTTGCAAAACAAAACAGAAAAAGAAAAAAACAGTTTGAAATTTCTCTGAAAATGAATTGTATTTATTTTGAAGTTTGGCCTGTAAATAGGCGTTTTTGTACAAGAGGCTGACGTCCTAGTAAGAGAACTCCGCCGAATAATAGAATTTACGCAATTTGTGAAAAACTAAACAAAACAGCTATGTGAATAATCCCACTGGGCTCCAACTCTGCTATTGTCTTTATGTCCTCGAGCATCTCATCACTTTGATACTTGGTTGAAGGTAGATCAGATTGATTAGTGTCGTCCGAGCTTGATAGTCGATACCGAAGTCTGGTTGCCAGCTGATCCAATGAGACATATTGTTACGCTTTGATCCTTAATTTTTGCCTGGACCGCCCTTTCGGGTTTTCAGTCCACCAGGATACCCTTTTTTGCCCAAGCCGCCTTTTCAGGTTTTCGACTTGCCGGGTGTACAGATTTTTTCATTTTCATCCCTTATTTTTCCCGAACCCTTTTGGTTCGCCGAGAAGCCCTTATTTTTGCCTAGGCCAGTCGACCTAGCGGGTCTTTTGATTATGCATAGTATTTTTTCATTATGTCTGAATTGAAGGGGTGAGGAAGGTCGTCACCATCCATGGTGGTTAGAATCATAGCTCCTCCTTAGAAAATGTTCTTAACCACAAATGACCCTTCGTAAGTAGGGGTCCATTTGCCCATGGGATCACCTTGAGGTAAGATAATACGCTTGATTACCAGATCCCCAACTTGATACTCTTGTCGTCTAAATTTCTTGTTAAATGCCTTTATCATCCTCTTTTGATACGTCTGACCATGACAAATAGCAGTAAGTCTCTTTTTGTCGATTAGGTTCAGCTGATCAAGTCGGGTCTGAATCTAGTCATCTTCGCTCAAACCTGCGTCCTTCATAATCCGAAGAGAGGGTATCTGAACTTCAATGGGCAAGACTGCCTCCATGCCATATACTAAGGAATAGGGTGTTTCCCCTGTTGACGTCTGCGCTGAGGTACGGTACCCATGAAGAGCAAATGGTAACATTTCGTGCCAATCTTTGTATGTCACTGTCATCTTCTGCACAATCTTCTTAATGTTCTTATTAGCCGCTTCAACAGCCCCATTCATCTTCGACTGGTAGGGAGAAGAGTTATGATGTTGTATCTTGAACTGCTTGTAGAGTTCGGTGATCATCTTATTGTTGAGATTTGTACCATTGTCTGTAATGATCCTCTCTGGTACACCATATCGACAAATCAGATTATGCCGAATGAACCGTGCCATGACGTTCTTGGTTACTGTAGCAAAGGAAGCTGCTTCAACCCACTTCGTAAAGTAATCAATAGCTACCAGGATGAAACGATGCCCGTTGGATGCCGTAGGTCTAATCTCACTGATCATATTAATGCCCCACATTGCGAAAGGCCAAGGTGTCGTCAAGACGTTCAGAGGAACTTGAGGTATGTGCACCTTATCAGCATAGACTTGGAACTTGTGACAGGTCCGAGAATGCTGATAACAGTCGGCTTCCATGGTGGACCAATAATATCCTGCCCGAAGGATTTTCTTTGCCATGGTGTGTCCACTGGAATGAGTCTCGAAAGTACCTTCATGTAACTCTGCCATGATCCTTTATGCCTCGTTCCTATCCACACAACGCAATAAGGTCGAATCATGGTTACGCTTGTAAAGGATGTCATTACTGATGAAGAACTTCACAGCGAACCTCCTCAGAAACTTCTTGTCATTAACAGATGCACCCTCGGGGTATTCCTGAGCCTCGAGATACCTCTTCACCTTATGAAACCAGGGTTTATCTGCTACCTCTTCAGTCTCAATGTCGCAGAAATGTGAAGGTTCGTTCAACCTTTCAATGATAATTCGAGGAGCTTCGTTGTCCCAATTGACTTTGAACGTAGAAGACATCGTTGCCAGCGCGTCCGCCAACTGATTCTCCTCTCTAGGGAAGTGTTCAAAGGTTATCTCCTCGAAATGGGGAAGCAACATCAACACATACTCCTTGTAAGGAATAAGATTTGGGTGTTTCGTATCCCACTCGCCTTTTATCTGACTGATCACGAGAGCGGAATCTCCGAAGACACTCAAGAACTTAATCCTTAGGTCAATAGCTACTCGACGACCCATAATGCACGCTTCATATTCCGCCATGTTGTTGGTGCAGTTGAAACATAGTCGGGTGGTGAATGGAGTATGAGAGCCTTTAGGAGATATGATCACGGCGCCAATGCCATTACCCAAAGCGTTTGAAGCTCCATCAAAGTACATGGACCATCGGGATCCCTCCTCAGGTTCTTCATCCGGTCCAGGTGTCTCACAATCATTCACCAACATGATGTTCTTATCCGGAAATTCAAAGTTCATAGACTGGTAATCGTCCACTGCCTGATGTGCCAAATGGTCCGCCAACACACTTCCCTTGATTGCTTTTTGGGTCGTGTACTAGATGTCATACTCAGTCAAAATCATCTGCCATCTTGCTATTCTTCCGGACAAGGCAGGCTTTTCGAAGATATACTTGATTGGATCCATCTTTGATATCAATAAAGTAGTGTGAGTCAGCATATACTGTCTCAACCGGCGAGCAGCCCATGCCAAAGCACAGCAAGTTTTCTCGAGTAACGAGTATCGGGTCTCGCAGTCGGTAAACTTTTTTCTAAGGTAATAAATAGCATGCTCTTTTCGGCCAGACTCATCATGCTGCCCCAGCACACACCCCATTGAGTTGTCGAGTACTGTCAAGTGTAAGATCAAAGGTCTCCCTTCAACTGGAGGCATCAGGATGGGTGGCTCTTAGAGATATCCTTTGATCCTTTCGAAAGCAGCCTGACATTCATCATTCCATCTTACCACTTGATCTTTCTTCAGTAGCTTAAAGATTGGCTCATAAGTAGCAGTCAGGTGTGAGATGAATCGGGCAATGTAGTTCAGACGTCCCAAAAACCCTTTGACTTCTTTTTTTGTTCGGGGAGCTGGCATCTCCTGTATAGCCTTCATCTTTGCAGGGTCCACTTGAATACCTTTATCGCTTACAACGAAACCCAGCAGCTTACCAGATCTTACCCCGAAGGTGCATTTGTTCGGGTTTAACCTCAGCTTGTACAACTTCAACCTGTCAAATAACTTCTGAAGATGGTCCAGATGTTCCTCCTTAGTCTGGGATCTTGCAATCATGTCATCAACGTATACCTCAATCTCATGATGGATCATGTCATGGAACAAAGCGACCATGGCGCGCTGATACGTTGCCCTAGCATTCTTCAATCCAAAAGGCATGACCTTGTAGCAAAAGGTACCCCATTGAGTAACAAAGGTTATCTTCTCCATGTCTTCGGGAGCCATCTTTATCTGATTATAACCGGAGAAACCATCCATAAAGGAGAAGACCTTATGCTGTGCAGTGTTGTCAACCAGTACGTCGATATGAGGCAGAGGGAAATCATCCTTGGGGATCGCCCTGTTCAGATCCCTATAGTCAACACACATTCGAACCTTACCATCCTTCTTCGGCACCGGAACCACGTTGGCCACCCACTGTGGGTAAGAAGTAACTGCTAGAAAACCGGCGTCAAACTGCTTCATCACTTCGACCTTGATTTTCTCAGACATATCCGGCCGCATTCGGCGGACCTTCTGTTTCACTAGAGGACAATATTCCTAGGTAGGCAGGCGGTGAACCATAATATCGGTATCCAACCCATGCATATCTTCATAAGACCAGGAAAAGATCTCAACATAGTCACGCAACATCTGAATCAACCGTTGCTTCACACTAAGCTCCAGATTTGCACCGATCTTGACCTCCTTCTTGTCTATCTCTGTACCTAGATTTACTGATTCCAATGGCTCTTCATGCGGCTGTATGGCCCTCTCTTCTTGAAGTAGCAGTCTAGCAAGTTCACCAGGCACTTCATAATCATCTTCACATTCGTCTTCGGCTAAGTTGATCGGACTTTCAAAGTCATAACTAGCAGTAGCAGAGTCGTTACCAGTAAGATCCAGAGTGGATGTAGACCTGTATATGTGAGTGTGTGTAAAATAGTTGTTTTGCAATAAAAGAAAAAACAAGGAGCGCAAAATTTGAAATGCAAGAAAAGTCCAATGCTTTTATTAATGATATATGTAGATAACACACATAAAACCCTCACAAATGAAGCCACGGTGCCCCGGGTAAGACATCGGGCCATAAAGTTTAAAACATTGTCTGTTGCAAATTCAAAACAAAAGTCTCATTACTGGGTAACAAAAGAAATTGGGATGAAGTCCTTTACTGTCCAGTTGCTTAGTCCACCATCAGTAGTAGGATAGATCAAATGGTCGAACTCAGACTCGTCAACATCGTCTTCAATGGCATTCACTCCTGCGTCATGTTTGGGCATATGCGCCGTTATGACATTAGGCTTTTCCGGCGCTTCAAACTGAATTTCCTTAGCCTCAATCAGGTCCTGTACTTTATTCTTCAAAACCCAGCAGTCATTTGTATCATGCCCCGGGCCACCAGAGTGAAAAGCACAGCGGGCGTTTGGATTGTACATCGGTGATGTTGTATTGGGAGTCTTCGGGGCCTCCTTCGGAATCACCAAGTTGGTCTTCAACAACTGCAGCATAATTTGGGATAAAGTCATGTTGAGCTGAGTGAATTGTCTTCGAGGTCTCTCGGCCCTTGGCTGATTGTTGCGCTGAGGTGCAACAGCAGGTCTTGAAATAACAACCGCATTAACAGCTTGGCGGCGTTCAGGTCTATTATGGCTTTTTGAGCTGTAAATAGCACTGGACTCTTTCTTAAAAGGCTTCTTCTCGGTGCCTAATGAAGCACCCTTCTGTATTTTACCGGATTTGATATCGGCCTCAATCCTTTCCCCGGTCATGATCAGCTATGTAAACCTGGACGAAGAACTTCCAATCAGATGGTTGAAATACAGACCAAACAAGGTCCCCAGAAACATATCCACTAGCTCTCTATCAGCCAAAGGTGGTTGCACTCTTCCAGCGTGGTCCCTCCACTTCTGAGCATAATCTTTGAAACCTTCGCCCGCACCCATTGACATACCCTGGAGTTGGGTACGCGTGGGAGCAAGGTCGGAATTGTATTGGTACTGCTTGTAGAAAGCAGCGACCAAATCTTCCCAGTTACGGATACTAGCTCATTCTAACTGGTAAAACCATTCAAGATGAGTCCCTGAAAGACTGTATTGAAAGAAGTGGATCCAGAGGTTCTTGTCGGCGGTGTATGGCTGAATCTTCCTAACATATGACCGGAGGTGCAGTTTCGGGCAAGAAACCCCATCGTATTTAGCAAAGATCGGTGCTTTGAACTTGTGGGGAATTACCACCCCAGATGACAGACCTAAATCACCAAAGTCCAGACCAGGCACTTTCTGAACTTCCATCGCACTCAACCGGTCTTCCAGTTGCTTATATCTATCCTCAGCCGGAGGATTCTGGTCTTCGCCAAAGTCAGTCTCGTTGTCTGAAACCACAGGGCTAGGAGCCCTCCTTTCTTCCTGATTATCTCCCCCTCCAGATGAGTGGTTCAAATCAACCTCTTCTCGCAAACCGTTTCCGAATCTGCGGCCCATATTAAATAGGTATGTCTTCTTCTTCTTCTTCTTCTTCTTCTTCTATTTTAAGATAAGGGCCTTCAGATCTTGCTGACCCTTAGCCAGGTTCATGAACAATTCCTGGAATTGGGAGTTTTGGGCTTGCAGAGCCTTGATTGCTTGTTCAGTTGATGTTTTGGAAGACATGATGCTGAAATAAACAGCGAAGAAGATAAGAGACTTGTAACAGGTACCTGTTATGAGGTGCATTAGAATGATATGCGCATGATATGATTTCAAAGACTTTAGGGATTCAAATTCGTAAACCACAATGAAGCACACTTTTATTAGATAAACTTGAAATTCAATTGTTCAACAGATGCCTTTAAGGCGTTACAAGAAAGAAAAACTGAAAAGTAAGTCAAAGCTAGAAATAATCAAAAGACAATCAGTGCTCTCATGGTCGTTTCTTGTCGGTGCGGACATAGTCATTGAGGATCCGCTCGTTCTCCAGCTTCCTTGTCAACTTCTGAATCTTCAGCTCTTGCTCGTGATACTTTTCTCTATAAGTATCTCGCTCCTCTCTCAGCTGCATCCACAATCTCTTTAATGCCCCAATGTCAGTAGGCATGTACGGATGGAGGATGGTAGGAGGAACCCCTTCTTCATCAGCAACCTCAACAATGATAAGCAAGACGGCTTCGTACGGCATTCCAAGCTTTTGGGCACGGATTTGAACCCATCATAGATATGGCTCCATCGAAAGAGAAGTCTTCACACCTAACTCATGCGGATCAGACCTGTGTACTCTATCCCAAGCTCTTATGAATATGCGGTGTTGCTCGTCACTATCCCCTTGGAAGTCAAAGACAATGCTCGACATCAATAACTCATGAGGTCCTTCCCTCCTAGCTCGCCCAAACTGACGTAAGGCCAAGCACGAATTATAAGTGATCCCTTCATTGGTTCCTATGAGTGGAACATTGGGGTATTCCCCACATCAATCAATAATAGCCACATCTTCCATACCCTTGATAGTCCAGATGATGTCATTATAAGAGAGAGACATAATCCTGTAGGCCCAGCCCATGCCTTCCTTGTTCTTCAGAGCTGATTTGGGGAGGTGAGAAATAAACCACCTCGCCAGCAATGTCGCACAATACAAAAGGGTTCCCCGCTTCCGGGCAGTACGGGCATAAAGAGAGTTAAGAATGTCACCCAAGAGAGTGGGTACAGGATTACCAGACATAAAAATCTTCACTGCATTCACGTCGACGAGAGCATCTGAGTTAGGAAACAACACCAAACCATATACGAGAAGAGCCAGAATGTCTTCAAATGCCTGGAAGTCTAGACTGTCCCAGAACTGATTAGCTTCACCGACCAAGAATTTAGTCAAAAAGCCCTTTGCTCCACTACGAGTTTCCCAATTAGACATTACCTCAGCCTTTGTCAGATGGAAGGCTGAAGCAATTTCTTCCGGCCTAAGGATCTTCTCTCAACCTGTGAATGGGGTCTGCTCCAGAATAGAGATACCAAGCAGATCAGAGAACTCTTCTAAGGTAGGGACCAACTGGTTGTCCAGAAAAGTAAAGCAATGGTACAGTGGATCAAAGAACTGGACTAAGACACTCATCATCTGTTCGTCCAATTTGGAAGTGACCAAACCCAGGAGGTGACCATGTCTTCTGATAAAGGAGGTAGTATCTGAAATCTTTGCAACCAATTCCTTAAGCTGAGTGGGAATCTGGACAAAGTTGATCTGAATGATATTCCTACGCATGGGTGCCATGACCTATAAAATAGAACAAAGATGAATCCCTCCTGTCTTTGAAATAGGTTAGTCCAATGTAAGATGCATGCAATGTCATGATGTCATGATAGAAAACACACCACAAGTATCCACAAATATAAAAACATGGTAAGGGAACACAACTCACACAGAGAGCCCTTAAATTTCAGGCTCGCAAGGAGTCTAGGTACTACCCTCTTTCAGTTCAGTTGGTTCAAACATGTCCTAAAAATAGTAACCGGGTTCTAGAGGATCTCAATATCACTGACCACCCTCAATCGGTCATAATTCCAGTTTAGCAACCTTTTCTTGCGGCCGAAATCATCGTGGGAGTTTGGTCTCAATGAGTGTAGCATACTGCTACTGTTCTATGGCCAAGTTGGTCAATTTAAAGATTTTAAGGTCAGTTGGTGCTTAATAACCCCTTAGCAGACCCATATTCTCCTCGTTGCGCCACAAGGGATATCGATACAAACTAAAGTGCCACACCAACGTAGCTACTGCTTCAACCGTATCGGTCTACGCCGTACAGTTCCCTCACAGTTTATTGCTACTTACCTAAAAGGTATCCCCAGATCCGGGTTAGGATCTATAGTAACTCCGATTCAAACCCACAAAGATAAAGCATACAAATCAAACAATTGAAAACATTATGAACTAATCCTAAGGTACACCCCACTTATATATTCCCCAGCAGAGTCGCCAGTTCTAGTGGTACTGTGGGAAGAACTAACTGTTTTTTGGAATGCTGGTTTGCGTTTTGCGTTTGTTTTTGCAAAATGTCGCGGTAAGCAAGAGTCGCCACCGACTTTTATTTTATCCAACAAGGAAAGGAAAAAAGCACAGAAAAATTCCTTTTTCGAGATATTTCTCGGGTTCGGGGGGTAGATTATAGAAAGGGAAGGTGTTAGCACCCTTTCTATCCATGGTTTTCCATGGGCTCTTAGGTACTTGTCAAATGTTTTCGAAATTTCTTTCTTTGTGCTTGTGGGTTTGAAAAAGTTTTTTGTTTGAAACTTTGATTTAACTCTTGCTTCTGTCCTCAAGAGTGTAATGAAGTGTTTTGAAAACTTGTTTGTAAAAGTGTAAGTGTGAAAGAGTTTTGTTTTGAATGAGAAAGTATCTAAGAGCTAATCTACCTACTCGAAAAAGGAATCATTCTATGCTAATTTCCTTTAGACAATGCTATCCCACTATTAGTGAGTGGGTAGCACCGTCGTTGGAGTTTGAGGGTCAATTCGAATAGGGACATACGATCACTAAAGCAATGTTAGGATGCCTTAGCGTAACCCTAATGTCTTAGATCATTTGTTTGAGGCAACAATATCCGAGGCAACCGTCTCGAGGTGACTATGATCTTTAGACAAGAGGGCGACCTCTAAAACTACCTATACTCAATGACCGTGTACGAAGGCAACCAAGTGGAGTGTACCCTAAGAGTGCGCATGTGTGAGTGTATTGTTTTCAGTTTATTTTTATCTTTGTACATGTTAAGGGTGATCTAATTTGATTTTAGGTTAAAACATTCAGTCTTGTCATGCATCCCTATTATCAAACATCTAACAGTTATAATTTGCGGAAATAAAATGCGGAATTTAAATTACAAGGCGTCGGGTATTTACATCGCCAAAGACAAACCCTTTAAAAATAAATAAAACTATAAAAATAAATAAAACTCATAATTACTATTACAACCCGGGAGCAAGTACATTATTGGATAAAAGAAAATAAATCGCGGCACAAAATTAATCGGAAGCAAGATTAGGGTTTTGACCCTTTTGATTAAAGAAGCATCTGTTGTTTTTATTTTAAGAAAGAAATTATCTAAATTAATTAATAAATTAATTAAATGAAAAATAAATTATTTTTGGGATTTTGTTATTTTAAGAAAGAAAAAAATAAAATAATTAAGTTAGTAATTAAAACCTAATTAAATCTAATTTAATTTTAATTATTTACAAAATAGGTTAAAATTATTCTAGAATTAAAACCTAAATTAATTAATTAGTATTTATTAATAAAAAATAAAAGTTAAAATTTAATTGAATAAAAATATTTTTTGTGATTTTTATTTTATAAAAAAAAACTGAATTTTAATTGGTTAATAAATCAAATGAAAATAATAAAACAATTAAATAAACAAATAAAATAAATGAGAATAGGGGGTATGGGCCTGAATTTTGTGGTGTAAATAGCATTTGGGAGGCCCAAAAGCGCTGGCCCTGGTTGACTTTTTGGATCTGGTGTGCATGCTTGGAGTTTGCCTATGATGGACCTTCAGTTTTGGACCTTCAGATCTGGCCTTTGGCCATCTGTCCCTCGGATGCCTGAGGGAGCATGGTGTTCTGCACGCTTGAATAGGCAGGTGATCATCTGAAAAACAAAATTATTAAGGAAAGTGGGGGACCTGGGATTCGAATCCAAGTCCTGATGGATATTTGAACGCTTGCCTTGCCAACGCACCATGTTGTTTTGTTTGTTATATGAATACAAAACAATAATAATAAAACAAAACAACAATTATTGGTCAAAAAACAAAATATGCGCACCATATTTGAATAGGCGAATGAGTGGATGACAACTCATCACCCCTGTCCTCCATCCGTTGCTAAAAACCAAGGAAGTTATACCTACGGATGGAGGTCCGTCGCTACAAGCCTGTCATGCTCCAAAATCCTCCATAGGCCATAGAAATGCCTTCTGATGCCATGGTTAAATTCGCCTTCCTCTTCCAGTCACGCTTATAGCCATTACTAAGGCTGATTTTATCTAAAACGAAAACCCCTAAACCAAACTTTGAAACCCTAGCTATGGTGAATCACTATACAGGTTAGATGAATAAAATTAAATGATGTCAAAAGACTGCAAATGGCATGGTGAAACAAAATATGCAATTAGTTTTCGTTGTAGATGCAAGAATAACACAAATTGATTTCAAGAATGGAGCGGACCCGTGAACCACTTACAACGCCCTAGGAAGCTGGAAAATGTGTGATTCTGATTGGTTTCGCTTCTGAGAGTTGCCAGCAAGCGATTGTGATGCTTGCCAAGCCCTGAAAACGTCTCCAAGCTTGATTTCGATCTCAAGTTTCTTAGTGAATTTTTTAACATTTGTTCTGTCTCTGCCTGTAGCTTCCAACCCTTGTCTCGATTCCTTTGGCTTGCTTATGTAGTGTGTAGTTTATTAGGGTAAGAATTATGGATCAAATCTTCCCATGTCAATGCCTTTGAATTTGAGTTGATCTCCTCTTTAAATCTTTCCAAATTTGGTTTGATTCGATCTTTCTGTACATGATTTGGTCTGATTCGATTTTGATGATGTTAATGATGATAATCAAAGCCTGAAACAGCAAAAAAAAATCTCATGTTATCAAAGTTTTAGATTTTATATGATTTAATTTGATTTAAAATGAATAAATTCAAATAAAAATCAAATTAAATAATAAAAATAAAATATGGGCTCATGGCTGAAGCTAGGACACGTGGGAAACTATGCAAGCTCAAATCAAGTGGAAGAGAATGGGCCCATTTAACAAAATTTGAAGTTTTGGGCATAGTTGACTTTTGGCAATTTTGCAAAAATGTCCAACTTCAACAATGCATAACTTCTTCAATTTTGAACTTTTGGAGGTGTTCTACTACTTTTTAGAAAGCCTGAGATGTCCTATAACCAACCCTTTTGGTATCATATCATTTTTATATTCCATTCTCAAGTTATAATCTTTGGCAAAAAAAGGTGTTTTTGTTGACTTTCAAAAATGACCTATAATGTCCAAATTCTTAACTTCTTGTGAGTGCATTTTTTGATCTTGGGGTATGAATATGGATTGTAGGAAATTGCATCCTCTTCAAAATTATATTTGGATGGGTCATTTCTCATAAAGTATAAGAAAGTTATGCTTGGTCAAAGTTAAGTTGACTTTTCCTACAAAACCCTAATTTAGCAACTTTTGAGTCTTGATGAATTTTGAGCAATCCTTGATGAATCATGATCAACCCTTGATCAAATAATGAAATATCCTTCAAAATGAGAATGTTGACAAAAAATCTTGAAGTTTGACTGTTTATAGGTCACAGTTGACTTTTGCCCTAGCACAATCGATTTTTTGGACCTTTGAGCAATTGACTGAGCAAACTTCCTCTGCAAGGCTTGAAATTTAACATGGATGATCTTGCAAGCATATTAGGACATTGGGGAGCACTTGAGGTCATTTGGACTCAAGGATCTTGATGCAACATAAAACCCTAATTTGGGGTAGACTGCCTTAGGAGATAGCTTGTCTGACCAACTCTTGAGCTACCTTGAACCACTTGGAGATTTTTATTGCAATGTTTTGAGGAATATGAGAGGGCAAATTTGGGGGTACAACAGTGCATACCACTCCAACAGTCCTGGACATGACACCAACATTTGTTGGGTGTTGAGAAATAAAATTCAAGACCTGATTGAAGAAGGAGCGCTAGAATTCGCACAAGACGGTCAGGCTGAGTTCTTCTGCCATCCCTCCAAGGCATTCCATCTGAAGTGACAAGTTCTCACAAGAAGACTTTTCATTCATTAGAATTTTCAATGTGTAATTTTATTTTTATTTGTTTGAACATTTATTCATATCAAACCTCGTTATTTCATCAATGCATTGGACATGTTTGTCTTGAATCAATTCATCCGTACTTAATATTTCAAAAATGCATTCTTATTTCCTTTTGTGATATTCAACTGGCGATTAAAAAATTCTAAGCCTTAGAGGGAGGATGACGAAAATGATACCACAATCTCTACAGTATGCTTTTGAACAGACCTCGCTGACGATGTACAGGCGTTATTTCAAATCCTAAACAGTGGAGTTATAAGGAAGTAGTATTTTTTCTTTTCACACAAATTAAAACCCTTAATGACAACCTGGGGCAGGGTAGTTTTCTCAGTTAATTCAGAGGCGCATTCAGTCACAATCTGCCACTTCGTACACAATGAATGGCATCAAAGACGTCCTTCCAAAACAAAAGACGGTGATGGTTCCGTATAATCGTCAAGACAGGAAGTCATTATCTCTCGAAATAAAAGCCCATTAAGTCAAAACCTATGAAGGAGACTTAAGAGAAAAATTGGGGCATCCCACTGACTGTAATCACAAAAGAAACTGTTCAGGCAAAAGAAGGGATAACGAAAGAAAAAAAAGGTTACTACAAATTCTCGACAAAAAGAAGATTACAAAAATGACTGCCTTTTCAAAACAAATGTTCAATTTCTGAATCATCACCAACTATAAGAGCAAAGATTCCAGACTCAATCGGGATCTAAACGCGCAATTAACTGAGCATAGGACTGAAGAACATCATGAAGAGCGGGTTGGGTACAAATAAAATTTGAGCCTTTATCCTTTGTTTCTTGAACCGTGAACCAGGCCACGTTATAAACCTTAAAAGTCCTAGCTAAAGCATGGGTTAGTTTGAGAGCATACTATTACAAAGGTATCCTGACTCCTGTAGGCTTTGTTACGAATCCTGAGTTGATATCACATTCTTGCAAATTTCATTTTACTACGCAAAACACATTTTCAAAAAAAATTCAAGACAGACATGAGTTTTGCATTCTTTAAGTGACATTGTTTGCATATGACTAATTGTTTGATAGCAGAGAAATCCGCACAATGGATATTCAATGAACAGACATCCTCTCAATGGACAGAATCACCTCAGCGGGAAAGACACTTCCAATAACAGGTCTTCCATAAGCAAGGGGCATGACATGATGTCTAAACACACCTGGGGCACTCTCTCCAAAAGTGCCTAATAACTAGGGGCAGATCTCCATATGAATCACTTGGGGCATTACGCACGCATTCCAGCAACGAATCATGTGCCATCAAGAAAACATTTTTGACAGTACTACAACATAACACTATGGACAGTGACAACTCTCTACATCCTGAAAGCATGGACATAATCGGAAAATACTCTGCATGGAAAAAAAAGACCCGCTAGGTTGACACACCTAGGAAAAAATAAGGGAATCTCGGTGAACCAAAAGGGTTCGGGCAAAAGTTAGGGATATACATAAAAAAAACTCTATACACCCAACAAGTCGAAAACCTGAAAAGGCGGCTTGGGCAAAAGGGTATCCCAGTGGACTGAAAACCCGAAAGGGCGGTCCAGGCAAACGTTAGGGATTTAAAATGTACGACTATGTCCCTTCACCTTTCTATCAGTGGAAGACTTATACCTTGATAAACATTCATCAAGAGCACCAGAATTCAGATATAGTTCAGATATGCTCCAGATACGGATGTCATTTTGATACTCATTCAGATTCAGCTTTCATATACAGTTCAGATATGCTCCAGATACGGATGCCATTCTGATACTCATTCAGATTGAGCTTTCCGATACAGTTCAGATACGCTCCAGATACGGATGCCATTCTGAAAATCATTCAATACAGTTTCCAAATACAGTTCAGATACGCTCCAGATACAGATGCCATTCTGATACTCATTTAATACAGCTTCCAAAAATAGTTCAGGTACGATCCAGAGACGGATGTCATTCTGACACTCATTCAACACCTGTTTCAAGTATAATTCAGATACAATTCAGATACGCTTCAGATACGGATGCCATTTTGACACTCATTCGACACGTGTTTCAAAGTACAATTCAGATATGATCCAGAGACGGATGTCATTCTGACACTCATTCAACACATGTTTCAAGTACAATTAAAATATGATCTAGATATGAATGTCATCCTGACACTCATTAAATACATGTTCAAGTATAATCACGACATAGATCCATTCACAAAATCTCCACATGTACCCCGTCCATCATGGTACAAAGGGCAGAGACAGTCGGAAGTGAAGTCACTATCACATACAAGCCAGTGATACCTATATTCCCCATAGAGCTGAGACAACCAAGGTCCGACCTCCGTATCCCCAAGCAGGAATTCCTTCCCCAGCAGGTTCCTTTAGAAATCTGATATCTACATTCCCCAGCCGAGTTTTATAACCATGAGCAGTTTATAAAGCCATCTCCCGAGCAGAGTTTATTTCTCTAACAGCGGAACCTCAATCACCAACAGAGCTCTTCTCTCCAACAACGGAAGTTCATCCCCAACTGAGTTTATTTCTCTAAATCAGCAGATCTTCCAACAGAGTATTTCCCTTCCCTACAGAGTCATTCCCTTGCAGGATTATTCTTAGAAAGAGTCTCCTCCGGTAGAATGTTCTCAAGCAGAATGGATGTAAATCTCCAGCTAATCATCTTTGGTCACTATCCCCAGCGGAAACAAAGAACTCAACTCCTTATACTCTCTAGCAGCAGTACAGGATTTATTTTCCTCAGTTAGAGAATATCAAAATAGCATTGCATATCCATACATCATGGCATGCGCATACATATTATACAGCACAATCTCGTTTATTTTGAGAACATCATTACTCAATACATTTCATACATCATGACATTACATACGACTAACTCCTTACCTTTCAGAGAAAGATGCAATCAAGTTCTCACAAGTTCTCTCTAGTTCAGTCAAACCGACACCAAGGTTTCTATTCCAGTTGAAGATATTCCAACACTTTTCAAGATTTTCCCTGTTACAGTCAAACCGACACTAAGGTTTCTATTCTAGTTGAAGATGTTCTAAGAATTTCGTCGGGGTCATCTGAATCGTCGCTAAGATTCTCCTAATTTCTATGCCAGGCAAAGTCAATCCGAGACCTTCCCCCGATTCAGTCAAATCGATGCTAAGATTTCTTTCCCGATTGAAGACATCTCGAGACCTTTGCCTGGTTCAGTCAAATCAATATTAAGATTTCTCTTCCAGTTAAAAAAGCTATGAAGCCCGGAAACCGATCGGATAACCACTTAATTTCGCCTGAAGCCTGGAGCACGACTAGATAACAGTTTTTGAGATTGCAAAGCCTAGAGCACGACCAGATAGCAAGTTTAATCTCATCTCCCTATTAAGTTATTGTAAAACCTGGACCACGACCAGATAGCAGTCAGTCTTATTATCCTTAGCAAATCACTATAAGGCCTGGAGCACGACCAGATAGCGGTTCATTTTCATCTCCTAGACTAAGAGATGATTCCCCCGTAGAGTAACGGACAACTGAATTTCCTAAAATTCCATTTCTCCCAAGACAGAGACCAACATTCCTTAGCAGATTCCTCCTCGAAGACAGGAACATGAGTTCTCATCAAAGGAATATCTCATAAAATCAACATTCTTCTGGATGGCATCTTTAAGACCATCTCCGACGACTCTCTATCATCATTCTGGATGGCATCTTTAAGCACATCTCCAACGATCTTCCGTCATATTTTCCAAATGGAATATGTAAGACCATTCCCGATACTACCTACACAGTCTAGCACCATCTCAGACGAGTGCAAATTTCTGGGCACTTAGTGTTCAATCATCTTCCACCTTCAAACTACAAAAGGCAGACAACCAATCTACATCCTCAGGTTTAAGAAGATTGAACAGGGGCAGCTGTTGTACCCCAAAATTTTCCCTCTTATTTTACTCAACACATGCCCATTGAGGTCCTCAACTTGCTCAAGGATACCCAAGAGTTGATCAGACAAACTCCCTCCTAAGGCAATGTACCTCAAATTAGGGTTTCCATTTTCATCAGGGTGGGGGAGCTCCAAAGGTCCCAGATTCCCTCCATGGTCCTAATATGTTCTCAAGATCATCCATGTCAAGTTTCATTCCTTGCACAAGAAGTTTGCTCAGTCAATTGCCCAGATGCCTGGAAATTAACTATACTAGGTCAAAAGTCAGTTGTGGCCCACATGCAGTCAAACTTCAAGATTTTTAGTCAACGTCAACATTTTGAAGTGATATCCATCTTTTGATAAAGGGTTGATCATGATTCCTCAAGGAATTCCCCAAATTCATCAAAACCCAAAAGTTGTTAAATTAGGGGTTATTAGGAAAAGTCAACCAAACTTTGACCAAGCATAACTTCTTCATACTTTATCATAAATTTTGCATCCAAGTCTCATTTTGAAGATGATGCAATTCCCTACAATTAATATTCAACCCCCAAGTTCAAAATATGCACTCATCAAAAGATATGAATTTCTACATTATAGGTCCTTTTGAAAAGTCAACAAAAACACTTTTTGGGTCAAAGCTTCTTACATGAACATGGAAGACCCAATTGAGATGAACAAAAAGGGTTGTTTAGGGGACACCCTAATATTTCTAAAAAGTCCAAGAACACCCTCTTAGGCTTAAAGTTGAGGGAGATATGTATTGTCAAAATTGACCAATTTTTGGAAATGTGCATGAAGTCAACATTGATCAAAATGACTTTTTTTTTTCAAATGGACCCATGTTTTCTTGTTTGAAACTTGTTCCTGAGATGGCCCACGACCCCTGAGCTTATCCACCTATTATTTTATTATTTTTATTATTTACTTTGATTTTTTATCCATTTAAATCAAAATAAATCAATTTAAATAGTAGAATAATCAAATAAAATCAAAGATTTGATTTTATGAGCATATTATGAGTCCATGAACAGCTAGCAAATCAAAAAATTCGTGCAAGAGCTAATTGATTGGAAAAGATCTTAATTTGGTCTATTTTTGAAACAAATCATACAAGGCAAAGAATGAAATCAAATCTCCATAATTTGCAAAGATATGATCAGTTTTTGTTGACCTAAATCATTCTATGATATATACACAACATTTCCAAAGCATAAAAAAGGGTTCTTGGTCGTGAAAACAAAGGAGTCAACTTCAATTTTTTGTCAAAATAAGTGTTGATCACATATTCCTCCATAGACTGATTCAAGCAATTCCGAGGCCAGTAATCTGTTCCTGGACATTTTATGAAGCCATTCCAATCATCCTCGAGCCTTAAAACCTTCAGAAATCACGCCTCACAATGCCACGGTTTGCATCTTTTTTCAAGATTCGTTTTCAATAATTTATCCATCATAAATATGTTTTGATCATATATCCGTGCTTGCTATCATATTTGCAATGTTTTTGATTGATTTCATTGAAGTTTAAGTGCAGGAATGGCACGATGCCATTGTTAGGGTTTTGAGGTCCCAAATTAGGAATTCCATATAAAGGCAAAATTGGACAAAATCAGGGGTACTATCATGCTTAGAAGATGATTTACAATTGATCTATGTCTTTAGTTTGAATTTATTTTGCTTGTGCTGCATTTTTTAATTTTACAGGTTTATGGCTACGAACAAAATCCGTCACTATAGCTTTTAGTGACGGAAACAACTGTAGGTAAAAGTGTGGAAAAAAAACAACAGTTATGGGGAAGAAGACAATTAGGTGGCAGAATCCCATTGGGTGATTTGAATCACGCGCGCATTTGGGAAAGACCACTTTATTTCCTTTATATTTTATTAATGTTATTATATTTACAACTAACCATGCTGCCATTGGATTCATCATCAATCCAGATCCAACGCTCAAGTCATACCATGGACCGTCAGAAAGAGCATCACACTGGATCTAGCGCGTTGACTGGGTTGAGCAAGAAATGGGCCTAACAAATTCAATACTACACCCCCTGAATTGCTCAACAATACAGGCCCAATTTCTTTTCTTTTTTTATTTTATTTCCTTTATTTTAATTATTTGATTAATTATTTCCTTTTACAAAAATAACACAAAAAAATCATTTTTTTTATTTAATCATAAAATCAAG
The DNA here is from genome assembly GCA_948472305.1 of Vicia faba. Classification (NCBI taxonomy): domain Eukaryota; kingdom Viridiplantae; phylum Streptophyta; class Magnoliopsida; order Fabales; family Fabaceae; genus Vicia; species Vicia faba. The sequence goes on from OX451735.1 coordinate 29,567,388, forward strand.
AAAACCACAAAAATGTAGAATTAGGTTTTTTTTATTAAAATTAGTTTTTTTTTGGAAAATAATTAATTTAATGATATTGACTTGATTGTTTTCATAATTAAAATTAATTAGATAAATTAGGTTTAATTCACAAATATTTAATTTTTTCAATAAAATACCAAAAAATATTTTTCTTTAATTAATTAGATTTAGGTTAAGATTTCAAATATTTTTCTCAACAATAAAATACAAAAAAATATTTTCTCTTTAATTGATTATATTTTAGAATTTAAACTTTAATTCCCGTAATTAATTCTCGCGCGTAATATTTTATTTTCCAATTATTGTATTTGCTTCGGGTTTGTAATAGTTTTTAATTAGAGTTTACCGCATATTATTTATTGTTTAATCCCCGGTTTTTGGTCATGTAACCCCCTCTCCGAAGCCTTGTAATAGCGTAGATTTACTTTTTCGCTTTTAATTTCCGCAACTATGAATTGTCTAGATGTATGGATAATAGGCTTGCATGCAAAAGACAAATAAAATTAAAACAGTAGATCACCTTAATTGTGCAAAGATTAAATAATTGAAATCAAACACTACTTCACACTTGCACCCTTAGGGTATGCCTCACTTGGTTGCCTCGGAAAACAATGGTCATGTCCCTCGAACATAGGGATATCTTAGCAAAAGACCCTCAATTTAAAAGTCATTATAAAGATCATAGTCCCTTAACGTCCCTCGAGTTGCCTTCGAGAAATGATCTTGTCCCTCGATGTTGCCTACGAATATATGATGACAGTCCCTTCGAAATGCTAAGGTATCCTTACATGTTGTCTTCAATGACCATTACGTCCCTTTTGATAGTCCCTCAAACACCTAACGACTAGGGTCACCTACTCACTAATAGTAGGATAACACATTCGAAAGGATAGGAGGAAAAGAACACCTTTTTTGAGTAGGTAGATAACTGTTAGGTACTTGCTCAAAACAACAAATCTTTTACACCATACACTTTCAAACAAACTTTTCAAACTAAAGTTTTCAAAACACTTTATCACACCCTTGAGGACTGGTACAAGGGTTACCATAAAGTGAAACGTGACACTAAGGAAAATTTCAAAACATTTTCAAACACACAGAAAAGCAATTTAAGAATGAGGAAGTACTTAAGAGCCCGTGGAAAACCAAGGATAGAAAGGGTGCTAACACCTTCCCTTTCTATAATCTACCCCCCGTACTCAGAAACATCTCGAAAATAGTTTTTTCTGTTCTTTTTCCCTTTTCCTTTATTGGATAATGTTGTACCCCAAAATTTGCCCTCCCATTTTCATCAAGAATTGTCAAAGTCAAGGTCACAAAATGCCCCAAGGGTTGTGCAGCTCAACTGTCTCCTAGACAGTCAAAACTAGGGTTTGAGTTCTGATCAAGAAAATGAATTTTTCAAAGGCCCAATCAAGTCTCATATGCTTGCAAAGATGGTCAAGTATCCTCATGTCAAATTTCAAAGCATTCAGCTCAAAATTGCACAGTCAAAACCCTAGATTGCACTACAGTCAACTGTAGGGGCAAAATGGTCATTTGACAGTCAAAAGGTCAAATTTTTGGTCAATATATCATTTTGAAGCCACAAACATCATTTGATCAATGCTTGATCATGATTCTCAAAATTTGGCTCAGAAATCATCAAAGATGCAAAAGTTGCTATATTTGGACAGTTGAAAAAGTCAACTGAAATTGACCAGGGCATAACTTTCACATGGATTATCAGAAAAATTCCATCCAAAGCTCATTTTGAAGAGAAAGACATTTCCTACAATTCATCTTCATGTTCCAAGTCCAAGAAATGCTCTCACAAAAAGTTATCAATTTCAACATTATAGGTCATTTTCAAAAGTCAACAAAAAGTGACTTTAAGTCAAAGGCCATAACTTGAGATTGGTAAATCAAAATGACATGGGACCAAAGGCATTGGTTAAAGGACTCAAAGACCTTTCCAAAATGTCCAAGAACATGTGAAAAGCTTAAAAATTGACCAAGTTATGCCTTGTGGAAGTTGGGAAATTTTTGGAAATTTTTGAAAGTCAACATTGATGCAAAAGGCCTAAAAATGCAAATGGGCTCAATTATCTTCCAAATTTCTTCATGCCAAGCCTATGCACGACCACTAGGCCCAAAGGGAAGTATTCTCATATTTTTTAATTATTTATTTGAATTAATATTAATTTATATTCATTTAAATGATTTTAATTCATGAAAAATATAAACCTAACATGAAAAAATCTTTTTATGCATGATCTAATCTCTATAATTCGTGCATATCTCAAATAGGCAAGCTTTGATGATAATTGATCAGATTTGGCACAAAAACACCATGAAAAAGATTGAAAAAGATTTTCAAAAATCAAATATTGAAATCCATGAATGCTTGAGATTTTGTTCAATCTTTTGACCTAAAAACATTCCCTATATGATCAACATCACAACCCTAATGCACAAGACTGAAAAAGCTGCGCATAACACACTCTTGCAATTTGCAAAAATTCTCAAAAAGTCAAACACTGAAATCTAGCTTTTAGGACGATTCAAGCTTGGATCTTTGTTGCAATAGCTTCCTTGGACCATTCAGAACCTTTTCCAATCACAAACAATAGCAAAAACCTCAAGAATTGGTATACACAAGTCAAACTGAACCAAGAAATTTCTGAATTCGCATAGCATGATTCAAGCACGATTTTGCATTTTTTTTCATGTATTTATACTCATAATCATGTTTCTAAACTAATCATCATGTTTAATTGTGTTTTCACTGACCATACACGATAATGCCATGGATGAAAGTTAGGGTTGCAGGGTTCATGAATTAGGGCTTTTGGCATGGAGTAAAATTAAGCCTCGAGACTGGGATAACCATACTCAGCGTGCTCCAACGAGCAAGAAACTATAATCGCGCCCAATTTATATTTGCCATATCTCTAATCGCTATTTTCCCTTTGCTTGCCTAAAGCCACGCTGCAAAAACCGTGGCCCATTAGTTTGTTTTACAGGGAAGAAGAAAGAGATGAAGACGTGTCCATTAGTGACAGGTCTATTTGAATTTCGCGCGGAATTCTAAAAGCATTAGCGTTTTCTTATTATATTATTTATGTATTATTATACGTTAATTGAAAGCGAATAGCTCAGCTGGCAAGGACTAAGGCATGTGACTTCCAAGACCTGGGTTCAAGTCCCAGGTCTGTACGTTTGCTATATTATTTTTCAAAACTAATTCACATGCAGGCTTAACGTTAAGGTTCACCATGCACATTCAGCAATCATTAGCCACGCGTCCATGATGATCAAATCAATGTCCAGGCTTCGTGGTACACCCCAGGCATGAGTCAGACGCGTAGCATGAGATTCAAAAGGTCAACCAAGTTCCAACGTTATTGGGCCAGGCCTCTCAAATTCATACCTCCATAAGGGGACAGCAAACCCCCCCCTGGTTCTATCTTTTTTCTAATTTTCTATCTTTTATTATTTTTAATTGTTTATTTGTTTATTTATTTTCTGATTTAAATTAAATATCTTTTTTACAAAAAATACAGAAAAACATCATAAAAAATAAAATGTCCAAATAAAAATAGAATTTTTAATTTTTATTATTTTCATAATAAATACTTATAAATAAATTAGTGTAATTAGGTTTTAATTCTAATTCTTTTTTTAATAAAAATCCAAAAACATGTAGAATTAGGTTTAATATCTTTGTTGATTTTCTTTTTTTTAATTTTTATTTCTAACAATAATAATTACTTATTTATTTATTTTCATAATTTAAATTGTACATAATAAATCTTAGGTTTAATTTAGATCTTAATTTAAATCTTTCATAACAAATCAAAATACTAGATTTAGGGTTTGCCGTCTAATCTAATTTCAATTAATTCCCTTTGTTCACATTAAATTAAAAATACAAAATACCAAAAAACAATTTAATCATTTAATTTCCTTTTTTTATTATTTAATTTTTAATTCCCGTTAACTTTTAATTATTTGCAAAAGGGTCCAACGCCCGTCATTAATCATTTAATTCGCGCATTTATCTTTTATCGTTTATATAATCATGTAATTGCCCCAAAGCGTTGTAATTTATTTTTCGCACTTTATTTTCTTCGCATTATTTATTTTTCTGCTAAATCGGGTCCGGTTTAATTTTGGCGATGTGGACCCGCGCCTTTGTAATAGTCTTAGATTTATTTCCTCGCAAATTTTATATCTCTTAATATGCATGCAAGAATGAATGGACTTAAATTAAAATCAAGCGTAGAACACGACAAACATGACAAGACAAATAAATGAAACATGACACACGAATCGCACACACCACCCCTAGGGTACGCCTCACTGTTGCCTTTCGAAAGGTGATCGTCGAGTAGAGGACGTCTTAGTAAGTCCTCATGATCCGGGAACCCGGCATGAGGGTAGCTTCTAAGGTGTCTTCCTATTGCTCCGGTGATCACCACGTCCCGAATATCGAATTGACCCGAATACCTCCAACGTTGGTGCTACCTACCTCTCAATGGTGGGATGGAACTACTTCAAGGACATTTACACAGACGAATTCCTTAGGGTAGGTAGACGACTCTAGATACTTGCTCTAATTTCAAAACAAATCAAAAAATACTTTTCACACCGACAAGCTTTCAAAGCAAACTTTTCAAACACTCTGACGTACGAGTCGATCTGAAATTTTTCAAAGAAACTTTTTAAACCCACATTGAAAAGCAAACAAACAATTTTGAAAACACATTGAGCAAGTATCTAAGAGCCCATGGATAACCATGGATAGAAAGGGTGCTAGCACCTTCCCTTTCTATAACCTACCTCCCGAACCGAGAGCGATCTCTATAAGGAATTTTTCTGTGCTTTTGTCCTTTCCATTTGGAGAAAATAAAAGACGGTGGCGACTCTTGCTTCCGCGACATTTCGCGAAACCAGCGTTAAACAGTCAGTTCCAGATCCACCGATCACAGAACTGGCGACTCTGCTGGGGACATCTTAACTTAAAGTGAGGTGTACCTTAGGGCTAGGTCATAACTGTGTTTTCAATTGTCTTCTTTGCTTGCTTTACTATTGTGGGTTGTATCGGAGTTACATAGATCCTAACCCGGATCTGGGGATACCCTGTTTAGGTAGCATAAGCTGTGAGGGACCTGTCCGGCGTAGACCGACACAGGTGAAGCAGTGGCTACGTTGGTGTGGCACCTTAGTCTGTACCGATATCCCTTGTGTTGCAACGAGGAGAATATGGGTCTTCTAAGGAGTCATTAAGCACCAACAACCTTAGAACCTTAATTGACACAACTTGGCCTTTAGAACAGTAGCAGTATGCTACGCCCATTGAGGCTAAACTCTCGTGATGGTTCTGGCCGCAAGAAAAGATTGCGATGCTGGAGTTATGACCGATGGAGGGTAGTCAATGATATTGGGATCCTCTAAGAACCCGGTTACTTTTGATTAGGACAGGTATGAACCAACAAACTGAAAGAGGGTAGTACCTAGACCTCATGCTGGCCTAAACTTTAGGGGCTTGCCTTGTGTGACTTGTATGCCTTACCATGTTTGCCTTTGTATCTGTATGTGGTGTGCTTTATCATAACATCATAACATCATGAACATTGCATGCATCCTGACCATTTCAAAGACAAGAGGGTTTCATCTTTGCTCTGTTTTGTAGGACATTATGATGCCTGTGCGAAGGAATACTATCCGGTTCAACTTTGTTCGTTCACCTGAGATGCTTGATGAGTTGGTTAGCAGAATTCCAAACACCACTTCCTTCATCCAGAGGCATGGTTCTCTTCTCAGTTTAGTCACTGCAAAGCGGGATCAACAGTTGATGAGTGTTCTGACCCAGTTCTATGACCCTCAGTACCAGTGCTTCACCTTCCAAGACTTCCAGCTGGTCCCTACCCTGGAAGAGTTCTCTAATCTGCTTGGTATCCCTATCTTGGATCAGACTCCCTTTACTGGTTGGGAAAAGACCCTCAGGCTTGAGGACATTGCTGCAGCTCTTCCTTTGACCCATCAAGAGGTAACAGACAACTGGGTAACTAGAAGCGGAGTTAAGGGTTTCTTGGCCAAATTTCTGATTGGTAAAGCTAACAGCTTCTGGAATGACTTGGACTTTAGGGCATATGAAGACATCTTGGCTCTCCTAATCTATGGGTTAGTCCTGTTTCCTAATCCTGACAACTTCATCAATGTCACTTCCATTAGGATCTTCATGTCTCAGAATCCTGTGCCCACTCTCTTGGGTGACATCTTGCAACAACTTCATGCCCGTACTACCCGAAGACGAGGAACCCTATGGTGTTGTATCCCTTTGTTGGTGAGGTGGTTTATTTCGCACCTCCCTAAGTCCGTACTGAAGAACCAAGAAGGAAGAGGTTGGGCTCACAGGTTGATGTCTCTCACAGATAAAGACATCATTTGGACTTGCAGAGGTTTGGATGAGATAGCTATTATTGATCGATGCGGGGAGTATCCTAATGTTCCTCTGATTGGTACTCAAGGAGGGATCTCTTACAATCCATGTCTAGCACTCCGTCAGTTTGGAAGAGCAAGAAGAGCAGGCCCCCATGAGATGTTGGTGCCTCACATCAGTTTCGAGTTTCAGGTGGATAGTGACGAGCTACGTCGTAGGTTCATCAAGGCTTGGGAAAAGGTTCATAAAGCTGACCCACAAGAGCTAGGGCCAAAGACTTCCTTACCTATGGAAGCCTACTACAAATGGGTCCGCATCCGTGCTCAGAAGTTAGGTATGCCGTATGAAGCTGTCAGACCCGTCATTCTTGAGTGTCCTGATAAAGAGGGTGTTCCTCCAACTGTCCTTCCTCCTCAGATACCTACTGATTATGAGACATTGAAGAGATCTTGGTCGCAACTGCAAGAAGAACGGGATTCTTACCGGGAAAAGGTCAACGAGCAAGAATCAAAGATCCAGAAGCTGACAAAGCAGTTGGAGAATGAGAGAGCCCTGAATGCCTACCTCCGTACTGAGAAGAGGAGACCATGGGATCAATGAGGAATTCTGAATGTGCCTTTTCAGTTTTTATTTCCTTGCCAGTTGTTTCATTTCATGTAAACACCTAAGGGCAACTTGTTGAATAATTTCAGTTGCAAAGTTGAATCTAATGAAGTGTGTTCCTTTTTGTTTACAAAGTTGATTCCCGATTGTCTTTGAAAACATAATTCATACGCATTTCATACATCATGTGCATAGCAGGTTTTCCCCTTTTTTCAGGTTGCTTACAGTTCTTCGCTGTTTATTTCAGCATCATGAATTCCGGATCTGAATCAACCGAGACTTCAATCAAGGCTCTCCAGGCGCAGAATGCGCAGTTTCAAGAGTTAATCCTGGGTCTAGCTAAAGGCCAAGATGAGCTGAAGGCCATGCTCCTGAAAAAGGAGAAGAAGAAGAAAAGAAGGACTGTTCTATTCAACTCGGGCCGTAGGATGGGTAATACTCTACACAATGAAGAGGTTGCTTCTTCTGTGGGCAAGAGCCCTTCTCAGGCAGAAGCAAGGGTTCCTAGTCCGGTGGTCTCTGACAACGAGACAGATTTTGATGAAGAGCAGTACCCTCCTGAAGGCAACAAATACAAACAACTGGAGGACAGGTTGAAGGCTATGGAAATTCAACAGGTACCTGGGCTGGATTTCGGAGATCTGGGTTTGTCGACTGGTGTGGTTATCCCACATAAATTCAAAGCTCCCACCTTCTCCAAATATGACGGGGCATCCTGTCCCAAGCTGCATTTGAGGTCTTATGTTCGAAAGATTCAGCCGTACTCTGCGGACAAGAATCTATGGATCCACTTCTTCCAGGAGAGTCTTTCAGGGACTCATCTCGAATGGTTCTATCAGCTGGATGGGACCAAAGTTCGTAACTGGGAGGAGCTGGCTACTGCTTTCTATAAGCAGTATCAGTATAATGCCGACCTTGCCCCCACGCGTACCCAACTCCAGGGTATGTCGTTGGGCGTAAGCGAAGGTTTTAAAGAGTACGCGCAGAAGTGGAGAGACTTGGCTGGCAGGGTGCAGCCACCTTTGACTGATCGAGAGTTAGTGGACATGTTCCTGGGGACCCTATCTGGGCCGTTCTTTAATCATCTCATTGGGAATTCTTCTGCTGGTTTCACTGATTTGATCTTAACTGGAGAGAGAATTGAAGCTGGGTTGAAGTCTGGGAAGATTGCAAAGGCTGCATCATCATCTGGGTCAGAAAAGAAGCCGTTTAAAAAGGAGTCTAGTGCTGTGTATGGCTCCAGAAAATCAGAAAGACCTGATCGCCGCCAATCTGTCAGTGCGGTCATGATTGCTACGCCTGCTGCCGCTCCCCGGCCAAACAATCCTCAAAGGGTTGATAGACCCCGGAGAGAGTTCACTCGGTTAAGCATGACCCTGTCACAAATCCTGCCACAGTTACTATCCACCAATTTGGTGACTGTCAAGGAGGCGCCAAAGTTCCCTAACACTACCTCTCCCAAGTACAACCCGAATGCCCGTTGTGCTTACCATTCAGACAGCCCGGGGCATGCCACTGATGACTGTTGGGCGTTAAAGAATAAGGTGCAAGACCTTATCGATGCTAAAGAGATACAATTCGAAGCGCCCGCAAAACCGAATGTAGTTACTGCCCCTATGCCTCAGCACGGGGTAAATGCTATTGATGAAGATGTTTATGCTGTTTCTGTGGATGATTTAGCCACTCCTTTGAAGATCATTAAGAAGAACCTACTGCAGGCCGGTTTATTTCCGGGTTGTAGTGATGGTTGCCTGTTCTGTGTTGTGTCCCCATCCGGTTGTCCCTTGCTCAAGTTAGGCATCCAAAGCTTAATGGATAGCAAGGAGATCTTATTCAAGAAGTCTGCTGTTCGTATGGTTCCAATGGAAGAAGTCTCTGTGGTGACTATCTTCAACAATCCGATCCCGGCTCTCCAGAAGAAGCCTGTCCAAATTCTGACCGTTGCACCTGTTACTATCACTGTTCCTGGGCCCCTGCCCTATGTATCCAACAAAGCTGTCCCTTGGCACTATGGGGCAGATGTATATATAAACGGAGTGAAACAAGAGCTCAACGCTGGCGCCAGCATCTGTGACATCACTGGCCCGGCCAAAGTTACCCGCAGTGGCAGGCTCTTCTCGCCTGACATTGCGCCACCTGCTGCTAGAAGACCACTCCTGATAATTCCTGCAAGTGTACCTACTCCCGTTGCTGATCAAGTTGTTATTCCTGCTGCTGATCCTATTGTTTCTCCTGCTGCCGAGTCATCCAATGCTCGGGGCAAGGGAATTGAAACTGAGCCTGCCCAAATGGAGGTACCCATACCCATAGCTGCTGAGGCCTCCCCACAAGAGATGGAGGAAATTCTAAAGATTATAAAGAAGAGTGACTTTAATGTTGTGGAACAGCTGGGGCATACGCCCTCCAAAATCTCCATGCTCTCTTTACTGCTGTGCTCTGAGGCCCATGCAAAGGCCCTCATCTCATTCCTTAAGAAAGCTCATGTGCCACATGAAACTTCTGCAGTCCAATTCACTGATTGCGTGGCAAGTCTAACGGCGGACAATGGCTTGGGTTTTTCAGATGCTGATTTGACCATGAAGGGGAAAGATCATAATGATGCTCTGCATGTCTCAATCGAATGCAGGGGCACCACCTTGGCACATGTGTTGGTTGATACGGGGTCATCTTTGAATGTGCTACCCAAGAAAGCTCTGGATCGTCTAGATTGTGAAGGCCTGGATTTGAAGCCCAGCAACATCATTGTCAGGGCCTTTGATGGTTCAAAGAGGATGGTCCATGGGGAGGTGGACATTCCAATTCGTGTGGGTTCTCAGGTGTTCGATTCCACTTTTTATGTGATGGATATCCGTCCATCTTACTCTTGTCTGCTGGGTCGACCCTGGATACACAAGGCTGGGGCAGTGACCTCTACCTTGCATCAAAAACTGAAGTACCCCGTCAGAGGGAAGATCGTCACCGTGCAAGGTGAGGAAGAATACATGGTGAGCCACCTAAACTCGTTCAGATACATTGAGATGGATGGGGAGTTCATTGAGACCCCCTTTCAGCATTTCGAGGAGGTGTTTCCAATCGCAGCAGAAACAGCAGAAGCAGAGGGTCCTCTGAAGATGGCTTCCCTAAAGGATGCCAGGGCTGTAGTGCAAAAGGGTGAAGATGCCAACTGGGGCAGACTGCCAGACTTCACCCAGAAGACTGATAAACTTGGGCTGGGCTTCACCTCAGAAGGGCAGAGAGCTATGAGGAAAGAGAAGATCGGAAGGCCTCCGGTATTTATCAAGGGTTCAGAAGTGAATGCTGTCGGGGAAGACTTTGAAGTGGACGAAGCCGAATTCAACAGCTGGATTTATCCGACGGCCGAAGAAGGATTGAACAATTGGAGTGCAAAGGATCACACCCCTGTTACCTTTGTGACACAGTAATGAATTCCCATGTTTTGTTATTTTGTAATAGACAATGATAAACTCTATGGCCCGGTGTCTTACCCGAGGCACCGTGGTTCTATTTGTGAGGGCATATGAACTGTCATTTTATACATCATGAATGAAAATCTTGGACTATTTTCGCATTGCAAATATTGTGTTCCTTTTCTATCTTTCCTTTCCTTTACATAATTATCAAAACAACTGTAGTTACACACACACTCACTCATACAGGTTCCAATCCACTCTGGATCTCACTGATAACAGCTCTGCTAATGCCAATTATGACTTCGAAAATCCGATCAACTTAGCCGAAGACGAAGGTGAAGATGATTGCGAAGTGCCTGGCGAGCTTGCAAGACTGTTGCTTCAGGAAGAGAGGGCAATTCAACCCCATGAAGAGCCAGTGGAAACCATAAACCTGGGTACTGAGGCAGACAGAAAAGAGGTAAAGATTGGTGCTAATCTAGAGCTCAGCGTGAAGCAACGGTTAACCAAGATGTTACATGACTATATGGAAATCTTTGCCTGGTCCTACGAAGACATGCCAGGGTTGGATACCGATATTGTTGTCCATCATTTGCCGACTAGAGAAGACTGCCCTCCAGTTAAACAAAAGGTCCGTCGGATGCGTCCAGAGATGTCCGAGAAGATTAAAGCCGAGGTAATGAAACAGTTTGATGCCGGGTTCCTTGCAGTGACTTCTTATCCTCAGTGGGTTGCTAATGTGGTGCCAGTACCTAAAAAGGACGGCAAGGTCAGAATGTGTGTCGACTACAGGGATCTGAACAGGGCCAGCCCCAAGGATGACTTCCCCTTACCTCACATTGATGTCCTTGTGGATAATACAGCTCAGCACAAGGTATTCTCTTTCATGGATGGCTTTTCAGGCTACAATCAGATAAAGATGGCACCTGAAGACATGGAGAAGACTACATTTGTTACTCAGTGGGGCACCTTCTGTTACAAGGTCATGCCATTCGGGTTGAAGAATGCTGGGGCAACCTACCAACGTGCCATGGTTACCTTATTTCATGATATGATCCATCATGAGATCGAAGTGTATGTGGACGACATGATCGCTAGATCCCAGACTGAGGAAGAGCATCTAGATCATCTACAGAAGTTGTTTGACCGGTTGAAACTGTACAAGCTGAGATTGAACCCGAACAAGTGCACCTTCGGGGTAAGATCTGGGAAATTGCTAGGCTTCGTGGTCAGTGATAAAGGTATTCAAGTGGACCCTGCTAAGGTCAAGGCTATCCAAGAAATGCCAGTTCCCAAGACAGAGAAGGAAGTCAGAGGCTTTTTAGGGCGCCTGAATTACATCGCTCGATTCATATCTCATTTGACTGCTACCTGTGAGCCAATCTTCAAGCTGCTGAAGAAAGATCAGGTAGTACGTTGGAACGATGAATGTCAGGCCGCCTTCGACAAAATTAAAGAGTATCTCCAAGAACCACCCATCCTTATGCCGCCGGTTGAAGGGAGACCTCTGATCCTATATCTGACAGTGCTAGACAACTCAATGGGGTGTGTGCTGGGGCAGCATGACGAGTCTGGCCGAAAAGAGCATGCCATTTATTACCTTAGCAAAAAGTTTACCGACTGTGAGACCCGATACTCACTGCTTGAGAAAACTTGCTGCGCTTTGGTATGGGCTGCTCGCCGGCTGAGACAGTATATGCTGACTCACACTACCTTGTTGATCTCAAAGATGGATCCGATAAAGTATATATTTGAAAAGCCCGCTCTGTCTGGAAGGATTGCAAGATGGCAAATGATCTTGACGGAATACGACATTCAGTACACCACCCAGAAAGCCATCAAAGGGAGTGTATTGGCAGACCACTTAGCTCATCAAGCTGTAGATGACTACCAATCAATGAACTTCGAGTTTCCGGACGAAAGCATCATGATTGTAACTGATTGTGAAGTGCCTGGACCGGATGAAGGACCTGAACCAGGATCCCGATGGTCTATGCACTTTGACGGAGCTTCCAACGCTTTGGGAAATGGTGTCGGCGCCATAATCATATCTCCACAAGGTACTCATACTCCACTCACGGCCCGGCTATGTTTCAACTGTACCAACAACATGGCGGAGTATGAGGCGTGTATCATGGGTCTTCAAGCTGCGATCGACTTACGGATCAAGTTCCTCAGTGTCTTCGGAGATTCCGCTCTAGTGATCAATCAGATCAATGGAGAGTGGGATACGAAACATCCAAACTTGATTCCTTACAGAGAATGTGTGTTGACCATGATTCCCCACTTCACAGAGATAACCTTTGAGCACTTTCCAAGAGAAGAGAATCAGTTAGCGGACGCGTTAGCTACTATGTCTTCAATGTTCAAGGTTAAATGGGATAACGAAGCTCCCCAGATCATCATCTGGAAACTGGACGAACCGGCATACTGTTGTGACATCGAAACTGAATTGGTAACTGAGAAGCCTTGGTACCATGAAGTGAAGAGATATCTGGAAGCTCAGGAATACCCTGAAGGTGCATCTGTCAACGATAAGAAATTCCTGAGGAGGTTCGCAGCAAAGTTCTTCCTAAGCAACGACATCTTGTACAAGAGAAACCATGATTCAACCTTACTGCGTTGTGTGGACAAAATTGAAGCAGAAAGAATCATGGAAGAGTTACATGAAGGGATCTTTGGTACGCATTCCAGTGGACATACTATGGCTAAAAGGATCCTACGGGCAGGATATTATTGGTCCACAATGGAAGCTGACTGCTACCAACACTCCAGGACATGTCACAAGTGCCAGATCTACGCAGATAAGGTGCATGTTCCTCCGGTTCCCCTGAATGTTCTGACTGCGCCTTGGCCGTTTGCAATGTGGGGCATAGACATGATCGGCGAGATAAGACCTACGGCATCCAATGGACATCGCTTCATCCTAGTAGCGATTGATTATTTTACAAAGTGGGTTGAGGCAGCATCCTATGCTACAGTAACCAAGACTGTTGTGGCACGGTTCATACGGCACAATCTGATCTGTCGATACGGCGTCCCTGAGCGGATAATTACAGACAACGGTACCAATCTGAACAACAAGATGATTGCTGAGCTTTGCGAACAGTTCAAGATACAGCACCACAATTCTTCTCCTTACAGGCCGAAGATGAATGGGGCTGTAGAAGCAGCAAATAAGAACATCAAGAAGATCGTGCAAAAAATGACAGTAACTTATAAAGATTGGCACGAGATGTTACCGTTCGCTCTGCATGGGTACCGTACCTCAGCAAGGACGTCAACCGGGGCAACTCCTTTCTCTCTGGTTTATGGCATGGAGGCAGTCTTGCCGATTGAAGTACAAATTCCCTCTCTCCGGATAATGAAGGATGCAAACCTGAACGAAGATGATTGGATCCAGACACGACTAGACCAACTCAACCTTATTGATGAAAAGAGACTTGCTGCTATCTGTCATGGTCAGACGTATCAGAAACGGATGATCAGGGCATTTAACAAAAAGGTCAGACCACAGGAGTATCAAGTTGGGGATCTGGTTATCAAGAGAATCATCCTTCCTCAGAGTGATCCAAGGGGCAAATGGACCCCTACATATGAAGGGCCATTTGTGGTTAAGCATGTGTTCTCAGGAGGAGCAATGATATTAACCAACATGGATGGTGACGACCTTCCTCACCCCGCCAATGCAGACATAGTTAAAAAATACTACGCATGAAAAAGACCCGCTAGGCTGACATGCCTAGGCAAAAATTAGGGCTTCCCGTCGAACCAAAAGGGTTCGGGCAAAATGTAGGGATGAAAATGAAAAAATCTGTACACCCGGCAAGTCGAAAACCTGAAAAGGCGGCTTGGGCAAAAATGGGTATCCCGGTGGACTGAAAACCCGAAAGGGCGGTCCAGGTAAAAATTAGGGATAAAGCGTAAAACTATGTCTCATTGATCACTTTGCATCCAGAATCCGGTATCAGCATCAAGTTCAAAACGGCATCAATCAGTCAGATTCACCTTCAACCAAGGTCATCAAGTGATGAGACGCTCAGAGTTATAAAGGCAATAGCAGAGTTGAAACCCAGTGGATCATTCATCTTTTACACAGCTGTTTTATTTTGTACAAAACATTGTATAAACTCTTTTGCTCGGCGACGTACCTCTTACTAGGACGTCAGCCTCTTGTATACAAAACGCCTATTTTCAGGCCATTCAAAAATCAATAAAAATACATTTTTCAGTTAAACGTGCCAAGTATTTTTCCTTTTTTCTGTTTTGTTTTACGAAGAACGTCCAAGGTTCAATTTGTGATGTATGCATTGACAATAATTTGCTAACTCATAAATATTTGCATACGAAACAAAGGAATTCATTGCAGGTGACACTAGAAACAGGGGCAATAAAGAGTGGTCTAAACAATCCAATTGCTCTATCCTCCAAGGTACCAGGGTAGGTTCAGCTAAAGAACGTGGCCAAGTGTATCTTAATTCCCCAGAGAGTGGTTCAGCAAGTCAATACATTCTTCTCCGAGCAAGTCATCAAATATCAAGGAAATTGAGTATCCTTCCGTAGATCTCAATACTTCCCCAGCAGCAATATACAAGCATCCCCGGCAGTCTTGGTCTAAAGATTGTTCCCCGGCAGTATATCACTATTCAAAGGAATCACTTCCCTGCAATTCAAACCTCCCCCAGAAGAGTCCAATCCAGGTTCCCCAGGAAAGTTGGAATTCATATCTCCCCAAGCAGCAAGCTTATCCCCAGTAGATTCTGGAAGCTTATCCCTCGAAGAGCACGAATGCGTCGTCCCGGCTTGATTTAAAGAGTTATTTCCGTAACAGGATATAACTGGGTTATCCTCAGCCAAAAGCCACGGAAAGAGCGTCCTCGGCAAAGTATCTTCCTACCCCCAGCGAAGTCTATCAATACTTCCAGCACAACAAGGATATCCCCAGCATAACTCATCAACGGTATCCCCAGCGGAGTTATCTTCATCAATTCAGCAAAGCATCGCTATCCCCACAGAGTAACACTCCCCAGCATGATCGCTAGAGTATCTTTTCTCCCGCAGATTTATTTCATTTGCCAAGTTTATTCCTCAACGGAGTTATCTTCTCCTATCGGTATTCTTGCAACAATCATCCACAGCGGAAGCACAATCTCTTCCTCAACATCAGCCCAGGATATGGCTTCCCGGCACCCGTCAAAGATTTATTTTCCTAGACGAAAACATACACGAATCATCACATACATCATTGTAGCATGCATAACGTATTGCATCATACAAGTCTCATTTATATTGATAACATCATTGCTTGATCCATATCATGCATTGCATATAACTGACCTCTACCTTTCAGGAAGGGTGCAGTTGAAATTCCCAAACATATTTCAAAGATGTCTCTAGTCCAGTTAAATCGACTCCAAACAGATTTTTCTGATAAAGACTCAGTAGAAGTTATGGTTCCCTCTCCAACGGTGTGTGAGGTAGTAATCCCTTCTTCAGATGTTCCCCTCTCCGACGATGAGCGTGAGGTGATAGTCTTTTGTGGTCCCCTCTCCGACGGTGAGCGTGAGGTGGTAATTCCTTTTTCAAGATGTTTTCCTCTCCGACGATGAGCGTGAGGTGATAGTCTTTTATGGTCCCCTCTCCGACGGTGAGCGTGAGGTGGTAATTCCTTTTTCAAGATGTTTGCCTCTCCGACGGTGAGCGTGAGGTGATATTCTCTTATGGTCCCCTCTCCAACGGCGTGTGAGGTGGTAATTCCTTTTTCAGATGTTTTCCTCTCCGGCATGAGCGTGAGGTGATATTCTCTTATGGTTCCCTCTCCAGCGGTGTGTGAGGTAGTAATCCCTTTTTCAGATGTTCCCCTCTCCGGCATGAGCGTGAGGTGATATTCTCTTATGGTCCCCTCTCCAACGGCGTGTGAGGTGGTAATTCCTTCTTCAGATGTTTCCCTCTCCGGCATGAGCGTGAGGTGACATTTCCTTCCAGATTATAATTTCCTATAGTTCCCTCTCCAACGCGAGTGAGGTAACTCCCTTTGAGATCATAATATCCTTTGGTCCTCTTCCTGACGCTACAAAGATGGTAATTCTCACCAAGATTTTCTCAACGAGCGTTGTTGAAGTTAAAATCACCCAAGGTTCTCTTACCATTCATGCACAGGCAGTAACCATCCCTGGTTCGTTCATCAGCGTTTGAAGTTCCAGACTCAGCTCCTGTAACCAGTCAGGACACATCTACACCAAGCATCTAAAATCAGCTCCTGCAGCGTGTCAGGTACTCATTTTTCTGTTTTGCAGGTGTGCAGGTTCTCGCTAAGGAATCTCCTACGCGATCAACGACCAAATGGCATCTATAAGCCCATCATCCTATCCAGCAACCTCTAAAATGGCATCTATAAGCCCATTCCCTCATCATCATTGCTATTATGTGAGCGCAAATTTCTGGGCACTTTAGTGTTCAATCACCTTCTACCTTCGGATTACGAAAGGCACGTCAGCCAATCTGCATCCTCAGGTCCAAGAAGATTGAACAGGGGCAACTGTTGTACCCCAAAATTTGCCCTCCCATTTTCATCAAGAATTGTCAAAGTCAAGGTCACAAAATGCCCCAAGGGTTGTGCAGCTCAACTGTCTCCTAGACAGTCAAAACTAGGGTTTGAGTTCTGATCAAGAAAATGAATTTTTCAAAGGCCCAATCAAGTCTCATATGCTTGCAAAGATGGTCAAGTATCCTCATGTCAAATTTCAAAGCATTCAGCTCAAAATTGCACAGTCAAAACCCTAGATTGCACTACAGTCAACTGTAGGGGCAAAATGGTCATTTGACAGTCAAAAGGTCAAATTTTTGGTCAATATATCATTTTGAAGCCACAAACATCATTTGATCAATGCTTGATCATGATTCTCAAAATTTGGCTCAGAAATCATCAAAGATGCAAAAGTTGCTATATTTGGACAGCTGAAAAAGTCAACTGAAATTGACCAGGGCATAACTTTCACATGGATTATCAGAAAAATTCCATCCAAAGCTCATTTTGAAGAGAAAGACATTTCCTACAATTCATCTTCATGTTCCAAGTCCAAGAAATGCTCTCACAAAAAGTTATCAATTTCAACATTATAGGTCATTTTCAAAAGTCAACAAAAAGTGACTTTAAGTCAAAGGCCATAACTTGAGATTGGTAAATCAAAATGACATGGGACCAAAGGCATTGGTTAAAGGACTCAAAGACCTTTCCAAAATGTCCAAGAACATGTGAAAAGCTTAAAAATTGACCAAGTTATGCCTTGTGGAAGTTGGGAAATTTTTGGAAATTTTTGAAAGTCAACATTGATGCAAAAGGCCTAAAAATGCAAATGGGCTCAATTATCTTCCAAATTTCTTCATGCCAAGCCTATGCACGACCACTAGGCCCAAAGGGAAGTATTCTCATATTTTTTAATTATTTATTTGAATTAATATTAATTTATATTCATTTAAATGATTTTAATTCATGAAAAATATAAACCTAACATGAAAAAATCTTTTTATGCATGATCTAATCTCTATAATTCGTGCATATCTCAAATAGGCAAGCTTTGATGATAATTGATCAGATTTGGCACAAAAACACCATGAAAAAGATTGAAAAAGATTTTCAAAAATCAAATATTGAAATCCATGAATGCTTGAGATTTTGTTCAATCTTTTGACCTAAAAACATTCCCTATATGATCAACATCACAACCCTAATGCACAAGACTGAAAAAGCTGCGCATAACACACTCTTGCAATTTGCAAAAATTCTCAAAAAGTCAAACACTGAAATCTAGCTTTTAGGACGATTCAAGCTTGGATCTTTGTTGCAATAGCTTCCTTGGACCATTCAGAACCTTTTCCAATCACAAACAATAGCAAAAACCTCAAGAATTGGTATACACAAGTCAAACTGAACCAAGAAATTTCTGAATTCGCATAGCATGATTCAAGCACGATTTTGCATTTTTTTTCATGTATTTATACTCATAATCATGTTTCTAAACTAATCATCATGTTTAATTGTGTTTTCACTGACCATACACGATAATGCCATGGATGAAAGTTAGGGTTGCAGGGTTCATGAATTAGGGCTTTTGGCATGGAGTAAAATTAAGCCTCGAGACTGGGATAACCATACTCAGCGTGCTCCAACGAGCAAGAAACTATAATCGCGCCCAATTTATATTTGCCATATCTCTAATCGCTATTTTCCCTTTGCTTGCCTAAAGCCACGCTGCAAAAACCGTGGCCCATTAGTTTGTTTTACAGGGAAGAAGAAAGAGATGAAGACGTGTCCATTAGTGACAGGTCTATTTGAATTTCGCGCGGAATTCTAAAAGCATTAGCGTTTTCTTATTATATTATTTATGTATTATTATACGTTAATTGAAAGCGAATAGCTCAGCTGGCAAGGACTAAGGCATGTGACTTCCAAGACCTGGGTTCAAGTCCCAGGTCTGTACGTTTGCTATATTATTTTTCAAAACTAATTCACATGCAGGCTTAACGTTAAGGTTCACCATGCACATTCAGCAATCATTAGCCACGCGTCCATGATGATCAAATCAATGTCCAGGCTTCGTGGTACACCCCAGGCATGAGTCAGACGCGTAGCATGAGATTCAAAAGGTCAACCAAGTTCCAACGTTATTGGGCCAGGCCTCTCAAATTCATACCTCCATAAGGGGACAGCAAACCCCCCCCTGGTTCTATCTTTTTTCTAATTTTCTATCTTTTATTATTTTTAATTGTTTATTTGTTTATTTATTTTCTGATTTAAATTAAATATCTTTTTTACAAAAAATACAGAAAAACATCATAAAAAATAAAATGTCCAAATAAAAATAGAATTTTTAATTTTTATTATTTTCATAATAAATACTTATAAATAAATTAGTGTAATTAGGTTTTAATTCTAATTCTTTTTTTAATAAAAATCCAAAAACATGTAGAATTAGGTTTAATATCTTTGTTGATTTTCTTTTTTTTAATTTTTATTTCTAACAATAATAATTACTTATTTATTTATTTTCATAATTTAAATTGTACATAATAAATCTTAGGTTTAATTTAGATCTTAATTTAAATCTTTCATAACAAATCAAAATACTAGATTTAGGGTTTGCCGTCTAATCTAATTTCAATTAATTCCCTTTGTTCACATTAAATTAAAAATACAAAATACCAAAAAACAATTTAATCATTTAATTTCCTTTTTTTATTATTTAATTTTTAATTCCCGTTAACTTTTAATTATTTGCAAAAGGGTCCAACGCCCGTCATTAATCATTTAATTCGCGCATTTATCTTTTATCGTTTATATAATCATGTAATTGCCCCAAAGCGTTGTAATTTATTTTTCGCACTTTATTTTCTTCGCATTATTTATTTTTCTGCTAAATCGGGTCCGGTTTAATTTTGGCGATGTGGACCCGCGCCTTTGTAATAGTCTTAGATTTATTTCCTCGCAAATTTTATATCTCTTAATATGCATGCAAGAATGAATGGACTTAAATTAAAATCAAGCGTAGAACACGACAAACATGACAAGACAAATAAATGAAACATGACACACGAATCGCACACACCACCCCTAGGGTACGCCTCACTGTTGCCTTTCGAAAGGTGATCGTCGAGTAGAGTACGTCTTAGTAAGTCCTCATGATCCGGGAACCCGGCATGAGGGTAGCTTCTAAGGTGTCTTCCTATTGCTCCGGTGATCACCACGTCCCGAATATCGAATTGACCCGAATACCTCCAACGTTGGTGCTACCTACCTCTCAATGGTGGGATGGCACTACTTCAAGGACATTTACACAGACGAATTCCTTAGGGTAGGTAGACGACTCTAGATACTTGCTCTAATTTCAAAACAAATCAAAAAATACTTTTCACACCGACAAGCTTTCAAAGCAAACTTTTCAAACACTCTGACGTACGAGTCGATCTGAAATTTTTCAAAGAAACTTTTTAAACCCACATTGAAAAGCAAACAAACAATTTTGAAAACACATTGAGCAAGTATCTAAGAGCCCATGGATAACCATGGATAGAAAGGGTGCTAGCACCTTCCCTTTCTATAACCTACCTCCCGAACCGAGAGCGATCTCTATAAGGAATTTTTCTGTGCTTTTGTCCTTTCCATTTGGAGAAAATAAAAGACGGTGGCGACTCTTGCTTCCGCGACATTTCGCGAAACCAGCGTTAAACAGTCAGTTCCAGATCCACCGATCACAGATAAAATAAAAGTCGGTGGCGACTCTTGCTTACCGCGACATTTGCAAAGACAAAATGCAAACCAGTATAACAGTCGGTTCTGCCCTCGTATCACAGATGGCCCTTAGATATTGTCCCATTTCTTAAAGTTGTTAGCAATTGTCTTTCTGTTTTTAGGCGTATGTTTGTAAGAAGTAATCACATTCAAATTCATATGTTCAAAAATAATCACTGGACGTTTTCGCACACAAAAAAGAAAAATAAAAATAGAAGTTTTGCACTTTCAAAGGAATAGTTTTGTATTAACTTGAATAAGCGTTTTTGTGCAAGGAGACTGAAATCCTAGTAAGAGGATTCCGTCATAAGAATAGAAACTATACAAAGAAAAAAATAGTTATGTGAAATAATCCCATTGGGTTCCAATTCTGCTATTGCCTTCATGTCTTTGAGCGTCTCATCTCTTTCGCTGCTCGTCCGAAGCTGACTGGATTGATTAGTACCATTTAAGCTCGATAGTTGATACTGAATATTGGTTGTAAGGTGATCCAACAGGACATAGTTATACGCTTTTAAATCCCTAACTTTTGCCTGGACCGCACTTTTCGGGTTTTCAGTCGAACGGGATACCCTTTTTTGCCCAAGCCGCCTTTTCAGATTTTCGACTTGCTGGGTGTATATATTTTTTCATATATATCCCTAATTTTTTCCCGAACCCTTTTGGTTCACCGGAATACCCTTATTTTTGCCGAGGCCAGTCAAACTAGCGGGTCTTTATTTATGCGTAGTATCTTTTAACTATGTCCGCGTTTACAGGGTGCGGAAGGTCGCCATCGTCCATAGTGGTTAAGATCGTGGCTCCATCAGAAAATATGTTCTTGATCACAAATGACCCTTCATATGTGGGAGTCCATTTTCCCCTGGGATCACTTTGCAGTAGTATAATGCGCTTGATTACCAGATCACCGGCCCAATATACTTGATGTCTGACCTTCTTGTTAAAAGCTTTGGTCATACATTTTTGGTACATCTGACCATGACAGAGGGCCGCGAGCCTCTTTTCGTAATTAAAATGGAATTGATCAAGTCGAGTCTGGACCCATTCATCTTCACTCAGCCCTGCATCCTTCATGATTCTCAAGGAAGGGATCTGGACTTCAATGGGCAGGACAGCTTCCATGTCGTATACCAAAGAGAAAGGAGTTTCCCTTGTTGACGTGCACACTGTAGTGAGGTAACCATGAAGAGAAAATGGTAACATCTCGTGCCAGTCTTTGTATGTCACCGTCATCTTCTGTATTATTTTCTTAATGTTTTTTTTAGAAGCTTCAACAACACCATTCATCTTGGGCCGATAAGGAGAAGAGTTATGATGCTTGATTTTGAATTGCATGCAGAGCTTGGTGATCATAGTGTTGTTAGAATTGGTACCATTATATGTAATGATTCTTTCTGGAATACCATACCGACAAATAAGGTTATGCCTGATCAATCGAGCCACAACGTTCTTGGTCATAGAAGCAAATGAAGCTGCCTCGAACCACTTCATAAAGTAATCAATGGCGACCAGGATGAAGTGGTGCCCATTAGAATCTGTAGGTCTGATTTCCCCAATCATATTGATGCCCCACATTGCGAACGGCCAAGGAGAAGTCAAGACGTTTAGAGGAACCGGAGGCACATGCACCTTGTTAGCATAGATCTGGCATTTGTGACAAGTTCATAAATGTTGATAACAATCTGCTTCCATAGTGGACCAGTAGTATCCTGCCCGTAGGATCTTTTTAGCCATCGAGTTCCCACTAGAATGAGTGTCGAAGGTACCTTCATGTAAATCAGCCATAATCTTTTCTGTCTCACTATTGTCTACACACCGAAGCAAGGTAAAATCATGATTGCGCTTGTGTTCTACCCCAATTTTTGCCCCTAAGATCCCTTTATCATACCATATTGATTCTATCACAACAAGATCACATTATGGTTTTTGGTTTTCCTCCCTATCTTTAGCTTTGCTCTTTGAGGAATCACCAAGCACCTTGACTTGTTATCCTTTTTTATCATGAATATTTTGCCTTGATTTTTATTTTAATTAATAAAATGCAATTTTGGTTTGTCTTACTTGTTGATAACATAGGTAAAGGCAATGAGGCTTAGCAAGTTGCTCCTTGAGTTCATGAGTTTATTTCCATGCCCTAGTCAATAAAGCTTGAGAAGTCCAAACCTCACCATTGAAGTTGTTTTGGAAGGGATGGCATGGCAAGGTTATTTTGGTTCACTACATTTCCAAGTTGTCAAAATTGATTCAAAAGTACAAGGGGTTGATTGAAGAAGTTGTCATGGTTGGACAAGGCCTTGTTCCCATTGGTCACAAGTGCATGTTTCTCTAAATTCTCAAGATATGGAAGTGATTTTGGTGGTTTTGAATTCTCATTTTCATCCTCAATAAATTCTATCTATAAAGCAAGAGTATTGGTACAAGAAGGTGATTCAAATTTGTCAAGGTTCCTCAAAGCATTTTCTTGATCTAGGAGCTAGGGTTTTGAACTTCAAAGAAGTATATCTTGCTCATATTTTGGTATTTTTGAGTGATTCCAAATACATCCTTCTCTTAAAGTGGTTATTAACAAATCACTTCAAAAATTTCAAGGAGTTTTCATGTGGAAGAAACTTGGTGATGAAGAAAGATTACAAGTCCTCTAGATGAACCCCCATTTTCTCATGTGTGACTTCAAATGATCATAACTTGGTCAATTTTTATCACCATGAGCCTGCTCTTTTTCCATGATTATCTTGAGAATGTGAACTTTATTACTTCTTTTATATGCAAAGTGAGAAAATGGATGGGAGATTCCCTAAGGATACAAAAGATTATAGGTCATTTCATGATTTTTTGCCAACTTCAACAATTTATAACTCTCAATTTTTGGATATTTTGAATGGTTCAATTTTCAAAATGTAATTCAAGAGGTCTATTTCATGCCATCTTTTTTGGTCAAGAGAAAATTCCAAGTGGAAGGCCGGGTTTGGATGCAAAATATTATAGGTCACTTTTGAAGAAAAACTTGAAATATTTCTAAGTGTGGAAAGTCAACCCTTTTCTTCCAAGTTTGACTCAACACAACTTCTTGCTCAAACATCCAATTGATATCACTCCTTACACATTGTAAAGCTTATGACTTCATATTTTAAATGCTTCAAAAATCACATCATATGGTGCCCTAAATTGTTGGCACCATGGTTATGAAAGTAGCATCATAAAATGGAAATTCCAAGTTCAGTCAGATTTAAAAATTGGTTTAAATCCAATTACAAGCTTGTTTAAAGATCAATTTTGTGTCTAATCATGTTTAGGAACTTGCCATAACAAGAAAAGACCCTTAAACCATTCATTTTGTTGTGTTTTGAGCCATGTGAAGTCACACTTTTCACACTTAGCAAGTCCACACGATTTCATTGATTTTGCCTCCAATTCACACGCTTGAGCCTTGCATCATGGTCATCTATAAATAAGGATCATCCCTCACTCATTTGGGCAAGCTTTTGATAGCCAATTGACCCCTGTTCAGATCCTACACGAACTCTGAATTTGAAATTCTGATTTCTTACATTCTCACCTTCAAACACTAAAAGCTTCATTCAGTTAGCTTCATTGAACTTCTCTGAAGCTAACCATACGGTTACTTTCAAGAATTATGACCTATATTGATCTGTAGAAGTCCAGTTTCAGAGCAACTTCTCACTACTTCATTCAGGTATATTTCTTGGCCAAATTGATTTAAATGAAAGACTAATCCACTCCTTGTGTTCTTCTGATCCTCGTGCTCTTTACAGTTTGCAATTTCATTGAGAATTGAGTGAGATATCCTAGATTTTTATGCTCGCTATTTTTTCTGGTTTTCTTCAAACACAACCTTGCAAAATTTATATAAATTTGGCACGATGGTACAATTAGAATCGTCTTGAAGAGACGAATCTAATGGTACCAGTCTCGTTTGCTAATTTTACAGTTTGAAGGATTCAATTTGGGGATGGCTGGAGGTTGAAGACGATGACATGTCTGTCTTCAACCAATGATATGAGGCCACATTATTTTTTTGAAATAGATATAATATGCTTTCCTTACCATGCGCGTGCCTCAGGAGCCCTTCGATCTGATTACCTTTGTGAGTCAGACTTCATCCAACGCGCCATATTTTAAGTTATTTTATTTTAAAAGTGTTGAATCTGGTGTGATATTTAGTAATGACCATGATATGCACAGCGCGCAACATCCCTTAGATTTGATTACTAACGCGTTTTGACTCTCATCCAATGGTCCACATATTTTTGACTTTATTTTTCTTTTCTGATTTTTATATTTAATTATTTTAAATTTCAAAAAATCACAGAAAATTCATTTTAAGTCCAAAAAATCTAAAAAAATCATGAAAAATATTTTTGATTTTTCTCATTCTGATTTTCATTTTTTCACAATTTTATTTTGTGTTTTGAAATTTTTTATAAATTTTCACTTTATTTAATTTGTTTTAAATGTTTAAAAAATACTATTAAGCGTTTTTTAATTCGGAAAAAATTATGGAATGATCCAATGATATTGTGACAAATATTGGTGACCTCATTAATTTTTTATTTTTGACTTTGGTATTTTTTTATCATTTTTGGTTCATTTTACTCATTTCTTGTAATTTTAAAAAATAATTTCTGACTTAAAAAAATTACCAAAAAATTTATAGAATTATTTTAGTACATTTCTAATTTTTTTTCTATGGTCTTACTTTTTATTTCTTGATTAATTTGAATATAGTTGATATTTTTCTCTTTTATTTCTATTTTAAAACATTTTAAAACCTTTTTTAATGAATATATTTAATACAATATTATTTTGTGATTATTTTCTGGCTGATCTTGGGTTGAATTTTTTATTATGAACTTTGTTAACATCATTGGATCCATGGTGTTGAGTTTAACTCCATAAAGATGGATGAATAATTTTAATAATAGTTTGATTAAAATTTAATTCAAATATGGTTTGTATATTCTTCTCCACCCCTCTTCATCTTATCCCTTTCTTATTGCACTAAGTATTATTGGAGCATGATCCCTATATCATGTCTCAAAACAAATGGTGCATAGATTGCTATTGACCGGCCTTAAAATATGTGCGACTTCTACATAAGTTCACTTACGATTGCTTAACATACCGCTAAATTTTGTCCCGATTCGAATAAATGATCATTTGTGGCCCAAGCCTATGTTTGCAAGCCCATGTATGTTAATTTGATCTCTTTGATCCAATAACCTTGAGATTCATTGTGTGGAGGCTTTGGTTCTACCAATCCTCTAATGGATCTACAACACTTTTGGTCAACGCGGATCACTTAAACATCGTTGATCATTAAATGGTACTGTTGTACCCCAAAATTTTCCCTCTCATTTCATCAACATTTTCTCACCACAAGACTCTTGAAACTCAAGATCAAGTTAGGGTTTGCTCTGCTAAAGACCCCTCCTTGCACTGTTGACCCAAATTAGGGTTTGAGTTTGCACAGAGATGTTTTGACCTAAAATATCCAAAGTGACTTTCATGCTTCATGTTGGACTCACAAGTTTATCCATACCAAGTTTCAAGCCTTGATTCAAATCTTTGCCCAATCAATTAGACAGTTGACCTAGAAATCAGTTGTATTGGGGAAAAAGTCAACTGTGGCCAATTGACAGTCAAACCTCATGAATTTTGACCCACATCAACATAATGAGCTCACATGAACCATTTTGTCAAGTTTGGATCACAATTCCACAAGAAATTTGATCAGATCGCCAAAAGGGCAAAATGGTCATTTTTAGGGTTTTGACTGCACAAAGGCAATTTTTGACTGTTTGACCTAACCAATGGCAAACCAAGCTCACATATGGACTCAAGGAATCAATGGCATTGTCTTGACCCATTCAACAAGTTCAAAAGATCTCAAATGCATAGGATTGATAGATGAATTTTTCAGTCAACTGATCAAAATTTGACTGTACACTGAAAAGTCAAACTTTGACTTTTTGGTCAAAATCAAGTGCCAAGAGTTATTTTTCATCAAGACATGTCAAATTGTGAAACTTGTTCATCAAGAAACCCAAAAATGCAAATTAGGGTTTAAAATGAAAAAATTTCATAACTTAGAAATTTTCTAAGTTATGAAATTTTCTTAGTTTTTCCTAACTTTGTCCCACTTTTTCACCAAGATCCAAGTGGTTTAAAACAAAACTTGCAACATGAAAGTTGTATTCCATTTCAAAATCTACAACTTTGATTCACAAAGTTTCCTCAAAAGAAGCTTGTATCTCAAGTTATGATTTTTGGAATAAGGGTACATAAACTTTTTAACTTAGTGAAATTTTGCCCTATTTTAGGCAGGATTTTGACCTAACTTCATGGCAACTTTTCACATAGTTCCAAGAGGAATTTCAATATGCATTACAAAGATGGATTATAGTACACATTCCAAGCTTTCCAAATTGTCCAAGAACTCCTCAAACACCCTTGTGGTTAGAGAGAATTGGATTCATAAAGTTGGCCAAAACTCACTTTTGTTCATTTTCCATACATGTTCATAGCAAATGGCATTTTCAAATCAGCTTGGTTTATGCTAGCTTGCAGGCCTCAAAACCCATTTACACTCCATAATTTAATGCCTAACCATTGTGTCAAGGTTTTATTTTGTTCATTTGGACATTGCACACAAAATTAAGCCTTAAGTAGTAAAAGATGAATTGCCATTTTTGCTTAAAGTTGCTTTATGTCAAATACCAAATCCTTGAGGCATGGGGACAAATCTGAGAGCCAAATCAAATCTACACATTCCAGTTACCAAGAGCTTTGTTTTGCTGCATACATTAGGCATTGTATTGACTTGTATCCAAGGACACACTCTCTTACTTACATTTGAAGCAACTTTGCAAAAACACTCCAACTTCCATTTCCTGTCAACACAGCCAAGAACAAACCTTGTAAACATCTTCCATACACCCAAATAGACCTAAGGCACGATTCAACCATCCCTCATACCTCCCAAAACACAAAAACACTATTTTGCTGCAAAAACAGGGTATCCCTGCAGTTTGACTTGCATAGCATCATTCACTCGTGCGTTTTGGCCAAAAGAAGTTCCAACACATTCCTTTCCATCTACCTAAACTATTCCAAGCCCTAAACACAAGCTGTAACACCCCTAACCTCACTTTCCATTTTCACTTTTCAGTTTTGCAGGTGGACTTCTATAGCACGATACAGGTTGATTCAAAGCAAGCTAGGTGTGGGAAAAGATTCCTTGGACCTCAGGCAAGCTATACAGAAGCTCAAACTCCATTGAAGTTGGCCACATTGCTGTACACGATTCAAGCTGAAACAGGTAATCCATGGACTTCTATCTCTCAATCTTGGAAGAGTTAGGCTTAGGTTTGTGAATGAAACATGTCCTACTCATAGCCCTGAAGCCATACATATGATTACTTTTCATTTATGTTAAGCGTGCTGTGAGAATTTTAGCCATGAACATGAGGGAAAAATTAGGTTAAAATTTAGGGCCAGAGAAATTCTCTCTGGCCTTTGAGTGTTAATCCAAGTTTTTTACATGTTTGAACTCGTGATTTGATGCTCTATAATGTTTGTGTTATGAGTTTTGCATAAAAATCAAGGAATCAGGAGTTTGTGTTGGACAAGGAGAGGCGCGTGTTTTTTCTGTTTGAACAAGCTGAAGGTTGAAGATGATGGCTTGGGCTGGGCCTGAACCATCCTTACTTTTTGCACCCCTTTTCTCATTTTGCACCCCCCTGGCCCAAATAATTAAATACTTGTTATTTTTGACTTTTTATTTTTTATTCTGATTTCATATTTTTTTGCTTAAACATAAAAAACACCAAAAATGTTTTTCCAATTTTTTTAATATTTATTTGATATTTGTTCCATTTTAATAGTTTATGTATGTAAATAAATATAAATACTTTTTTATAAAAGCCTCAAAAATATAATACAAAAATATATTTATTTCTTAGTTACTATTTTTCTTTACATCTTGAAAATATTTTATCAAATATACATTTTTTTTATATACATAAATTATTAATTTTCTCTTTTATATTTAATAGGTTTTTGTAAACACACACATATATATATATATATATATATATATATATATATATATATATATATATATATATATATATATATATATATATATATATATATATATATATATATATATATATATATATATATATATATATATATATATATATATATATATATATATATATATATATATATATATATATATATATATATATATATATATATATATATATATATATATATATATATATATATATATATATATATATATATATATATATATATATATATATATATATATATATGTATATACTTGTATATTATATTTATTAGAATACTTAGGATAAAAATATAGAAATAATACATTTTTATTTTTATTAATATATGACACTAAAAATACTTTTTTTTTATAATATACTTTTTATTTTTTAATATATATTGTACATAATTAATAAATATTACTATTTATTTAAAAACTAGGGTTTTGCCCTAAATGACAAAAATATTCAAATTGACCTTTTTTATTTTTGTTTATATTTCACATTGAAAAATACTTTTACATACATGAAAAATCCTTTTTTTAGCATAATGCATTTTTATTTGATATTTATTTATTTGTACTTATTTAAATATTAGATATTTGTCTTGTATATTTAATATGGATGTAATAGCTTAGAATTTAATTTCTTGTCAAATATCCCCAAATTCAAACTTGTACCCCCATCCCCATAATCATTGTTGTAATAGCTTAGCATTTAAATTTCCGCATTTAAAAGCTTTCAATTATGCCATGTTTAGACTTAGGGTTTGTATGCAAAATCAATCAAAAAATAGCTTGACCTAATTCAAGATAAACATGCATGAAAAAAACAAACACAATGCACACTTGCACCCTTAGGGTTACATCCACTTGTTGCCTTCAAAAATGGGTCATGGTTGCATGTTAAGTGTCTTTGGCAAAAACAAAACAAAACAAAAACAAACAAAATGATCATAGCCCCTCGATGACGCTATCTTATTGCCTAAACAAAAATGATCATAGTCCCTCAAGAAAATTGCCAAAATACTTGACACTATTGCTCTCATGGTCTATACGATGACCCGCGCCCGTCCCGTTAACATCCTAACACAAGGTTGTTCATCAAACACAATGGTGAAACAACACTGTTAAAAGGGTTAAAAACATAAGGAAAGATCTTTGAGTAAATTAGGGTAGATAACTCTAGTTACTTGATCAAACTTGCAAAGAAAACATCCTTGCTACTTTTCAAAAACACACCTCACAACACAACTTTCAAACAACTTTCAAAAACTTTGAATTATCTTTTCAAAAAGACAAACACCTTTGTATATACTCAAACACGAGTCATTACAAAGGTTGCCACCACTATGGCCTCTTTTAAAAACATCTTTCAAAACCACACACAAAGCACCATTTCAAACAATTGAAAATGCAAAGCAAGTGATCTAAGCAAATAACTAAGAGCCCATGGATAACCATGGATAGAAAGGGTGCTAATACCTTCCCTTTCTATAATCTACTCCCCGAACCCAAGAAAACATCTCAAAGGTTTTTCCTGTTCTTTTTAACCTTTTCTTAGGATAAAATAAAAAGTTGGTGGCGACTCTTGCTAAACCGAAACATTTGCAAACACAAACGCAAAACCCAAGTCAGTTCTCCCATCGTATCACAGGTACTTTTGAGGATCTCAAATGGATGATATACTTGACAAAAAGCAAATGCAACTTGTTGTGTGGAGGCTTTGGTTCTACCGGTCCTCTAATGAGTTCCAAATGCAAGTTTCAAGATGGTCATCCAACTAACCACTAATTATACAATTGATTTTACTTTATGCTTTTATTTTTTATGCTTTATGTACCATTTACTTTAAGCATTACATTTCATGTCATTTTTATTTTGCTCACTTGAGCCCTTTTCCTT
Organism: Vicia faba; assembly: GCA_948472305.1. NCBI lineage: Eukaryota > Viridiplantae > Streptophyta > Magnoliopsida > Fabales > Fabaceae > Vicia > Vicia faba. Next base: position 29,598,137 of record OX451735.1, read on the forward strand.
TTCTCTTCTAAGACGCCTAATAATCAACATCAACCATAAAAACCTTTAAAATACTTGGACTATTTGGATTCTATCCTTGGCATTATGGAGCATTGGACTTCTTGGACTTAGGATTAGAAACCTTGGCCTATATTGGAGACCTTGTGATCTTAATTGATATTTTGTCTGGAGTTCTTAAGGTTTACCTCAAGACATTGGGTTGTTTGTTTATTTTGTGTGCAGGTTATTGTGATTACATTCTTTGTTTGTAATCTGGAATTTACCCGTATACAGCTGTTACTCTGCCCAATTTTTGTGTAGATTTAATACACTTGAAGTTTGGTTCTCTCAAGAGGTCTAGTATCTTTGCTTGTTTGGTTTCAATCCAAAGAATGGGAATTCTATCTCGACTCATAATGTCAAGTATTGGCTTCTTGTTGGTTAGATGGTTCTTATCCCTAGATTTTACCTTATGCTTTAGGATAGTCTCTTCTTCTCCTCCCATCTTCTTTAATTTCAAAAATCTTTTCCCTCCTTTTGAAAATTCTTCTTGTTTTTAAACTTGAACCACTTTCATAATCAACTTGGACTTAGGTCCATACATTTTCAAAACATTTTCATAAATAAACTCTAATCAACTTAATAATACCTTAACATTTTTTGTAAGAAGACTAAAAGTCAATCAATCTCATTATAAACCATTTTGCCACTTTGGCTTTTTACTTTAAAACCTTTCTTAAAAGATTGGACTCTTGTCAATCCTTGTAGTGGTGAAAACAATTATACTTCTACAATATGTAGTGAAGTAAGATATTTTCCACTTGGGTGTTGAGTGAGGCATTGTTGATTTTAAAATCCAAGTCATATCCTCCACTTTGAGATGATGCAAATTCTCCTTTCTCATGATTGTGGGTAGTAAGTATGTTTTCCACACGGACAATGACGATGATGTCTTATCTCATAAAATTAACCAACACACTTGTGTTTAAAAATATTTAAAAGAGGAACTACGTGTACCCTGATCCCCTATTGTATGAAAGGTGGTACGTAGGCACTAAAGGTTCGCAACCGCGGCGGGTGAAAAAACCATAAAAATATATTTCTTTTCTCACCTCCACCATCCATTTTTATACAATATTTTATAGCCAAAATATATAGATTTTATAAAGAGGTTTTTGCGGAGTACCGTAGATGTTTAGGGTGTTAATACCTTACCTTTGCATAACCAACCCCCTTACCTTGAATATTTCCCCCCTCTTTTTGGGTTACTCTCTCTTTTCCCATTCCTTTGGAAACAATAAAGCGCGGTGGCGGTTTTTATTTTTGATCTGTATAAGTCTAGTCAATCCAATGGCTTAGTCTTAAACATTTCTACCGCTATAGATTGTAAAGGATCACGTTACTAAGGAAGAACTTAGGAGAGAACCTTCTTAGGAACTTCTTATCATTGACTAAATCTCCTTCATGGTATTCTTGGGCTTAGAGATATCTTTAACTTCATGGAACCAAGGCTTGTCCATTACTTCTTCAGTACCAATCTCACGAGATTATACGGGTTAATCCATCCTTTCAATAGTGATCTGAGGAGCTTCATTATCCCACCTGACATTGAACATGGATGACGTTGTAGCTAGCGCGTATGTTAGTTAATTTTCCCCTCATGGAAAATGCTCAGAGGTAACTTCTTCAAAGTATGGAATCAGTGTCAACACATGATCTTTGTAAGGGATGCGATTATGATGCTTCATGTCCCATTCTCCTTTGATCTGGCTGATTACCAAAGTAGAATATCCAAACACACTTTAGAACTTGATCCTTAAATGGATTGCATATTTGAGACCCATGATACATGCTTCATACTCAGCCATGTTATTGGTATAGTTGAAACATAGCCTGGAAGTGAAAGGGGTACGACAACCTTCAGGAGATATGATCACAACGCCGATACCATTGCCAATAGCATTGGAAGCTCCGTCAAAAACCATAGTCCATCGGGGTCGTTTTTCATGTCCTTCATCCGGTCCAGGTTCTTCATAATCAATTACTAACACGATGTTCTCATCCAGGAACTCAAAACTCATGGATTGGTATTCGTCCACAGCCTGATGAGCCAAATGATCCGCTAGTACACTTCCCTTAATTGCTTTATGGGTTGTATATTGAATGTCGTATTCGTTAAGGATCATCTGCCATCTTGCTATTCTTTCAGAGAGAGGGGGATTCTCAAAGATGTACTTGATAGGATCCATGTTAGATATCAACAAGGTAGTGTGAGTCAACATATACTGTCTTAGTCGGCGAGCAGCCCATGCCATAGCGCAGCAAGTTTTCTCGAGCAGTGACTATCTTGTTTCAGTCGGTAAACTTTTTGCTAAGGTAGTATATTGCATGCTCTTTTCGACAAGACTCGTCATGCTTCCCCATCACACATCCCATTGAATTATCTAATAATGTTAAGTACATTATCAAAGGTCTTCCTTCAACCGGAGGCATCAAAATTAGAGGCTCTTGAAGGTATTCCTTGATTTTGTCAAAGGCGTTCTGGAAATCGTCATTCCACTTCACTGTTTGATCTTTCTTCAGTAATTTGAAGATTGGCTCACAAGTAGCGGTCAGATGTGAAATGAATCTGGAAATGTAGTTTAGGCGTCCCAAGAATCCCCTAACTTCCTTCTCAATGCAAGAGTTATAATTTCTTGTATAGCTTTGACCTTTGCAGAGTCTACCTCAATACATTTTCCGCTGACGACGAATCCTAAGAATTTACTGGATCTTACTCCAAAAGTGCACTTATTCGGGTTTAGTCTCAGCTTGTACTTCTTCAACCTTTCAAATAGCTTCTATAGGTGATCAAGGTGCTCCTTTTAAGTCTGGGACTTGACTATCATATCATCAATGTAGACCTCTATCTCGTGATGGATCATATCATGAAACAAAGCTATCATGGCACGCTGATAGGTTGCCCCGGTTTTTTTTAACCCAAATGGCATAAATTTGTAACAGAAAGTGCCCCACTGTGTGTCAAAGGTCATTCTCTCCATGTCTTCAGGTGCCATCTTGATCTGATTATACCCAGAGAAACCATCCATGAAGGAGAATACCTTATGTTGTGTGGTGTTGTCAACCAGAACATCGATATGGGGAAGAGGAAAGTCATCATTGGGGCTTGCCCTGTTCAGGTCTCTGTAATCCACACACATACGGACCTTACCATCCTTCTTAGGTACTGGAACAACATTGGCAATCCATTGCAGATAAGAGGTGATAGCTAAGAAACCAGCGTCGAACTGCTTCATGACTTCAGCCTTGATCTTCTCTGACATCTCAGGCCGCATACGACGAACCTTTTGTTTCAATGGAGGGTAGTCCTCTTTTGTAGGTAGGCGATGAACCACAATATCGGTGTCAATTCCTGGCATGTCTTTGTATGACTAGGCAAAGATCTCAACATAATCATGCAACATCTTAACTAGTCGATATTTGACACTGGACTCCAAGTTAGCACCTACCTTGACTTCTTTTTTGTTCTCTTCAGTACCCAAGTTCATTGTTCCAACTGGCTCTTCATGAGGCTTTATTGCCCTTTCTTCCTGTTGTAACAGTCTGGCAAGCTCTCCTGGTACCTCACAATCTTCCTCACCTTCATCCTTGGCTTGGTAGATCGGATTTTCAAAGTCATAATGAGAAATAGCCGAACCGTTATCAATGGGATCCAGAGTGGATGTGGATCTTCAGTTTGATATGTGGGTGTGTGTAAGAGCATAGCTGTATATTTTTGATAAAGTAAAGAGGCGGAAAAGAAAAACAAAGAGCGCAAAATTTGCATGCAAAACGTCCAATGTTTTATTATTGACGTATGACAATGAAGTAATTACCCTCACAAATAGACCATTGTGATCGGGTAAGACACAAGGCTTTAATGTTTCAATTGTTCAAATATTACATTTCCTCAAAATGAAAATGAAAATTACTCTTGAATAAAAGTAATGGGCACGAAGACTTTAGCCTCCCAATTGTTGAGTCCACCGTTGATGGTTGGGAAGATCCACTCGTCCAAGTCACAATTACTAACACTGTCTTCTAGGGAATTGACTTTATGGTTGTTAATCCGTAAAGGTGGTCCCCCGGTGCGAGCACGACAAACAGCTCTCTGGGCTCCTGAAGTAAAACCCAAACCAAATTTTTCATATTTGTAGGGAATATCTGGAAGTTAGCCCCAAATTATGCACCCATCTTCTTCAACTAATACCTTGGCGTATTTTAGAGAAGCCATCTTCAGCGGAGGCCTAGTAGTCTTTGGAACACTGACAATGGTCTTGTTGCAGCAACGGTCTGTGGGACCTCCTCAAAGTTCTGATAGGGGGTCTCAATGAACTCGCGTCCATTTCAACGTACCTGAAAGAGTTCAGGTTTATCACCATGTACTTCTCCTCACCATTAACTGTGATAATCTTCCCATTGCATGGATACTTCAGCATCTGATGTAGGGTGGAAGTCACAGCACCAGCCCCATGGATCCAGGGCCAACCCAATAAACAGGAGTAAGATGGGCAGATTTATATCACATAGAAAGTAGAATTAAAAGTATGATTACCCACTTTGATAGGGATGTCCACCTCCCCGTGCACCATTCTTATAGAAGCGTCGAAGGCTCTCACCAAAATGTTACTGGGCTTTAGTGTGATTCCTTCGCAATCTAACCTGTCAAGAGCATTCTGGGGTAAGACATTTAGTGATGAACCTGTATCCACCAGAACATGGTCTAATGTAGTGCCCATGCACTCAATGGAGACATGTAGGGTATCATTGTGTCTCCTTCCTTTAGGAGTTAGGTCTGCATCAGAGAATCCCAGGCTATTGTCAGTTTTCAAACTAGCCACAAAATTCTCGAATTAATCAATGGAGGTCTCTTAAGGCACGTGGGCAGACTTCGGGAATTTTACTAAAGCCTTGGCATGGGCTTCAGAGCACAGTAGTAGGGCCAGCATTAATATTTTTGAAGGGGTTTTCCCCAATTGTTCTACGACATTGTAATCACTTTTCTTGATTATTTTCAATATTTCTTCCATCTCATTTTTAGAAGCCTCATGAATGGCTTCTGGATGTGCCTTCATCCGGACAGGCTCAACCAATACCTCTTTGCCCCGAGTCTCGACCGACCCAGTAGCAGGGATAACAGTAGGACTAACAGTAGGAGTGGCAATGGGAATACTAATAGAAACGGCAGTAGGAGTAATCACAGGGTAGTAACAAGATTACTAGCAGGAGCAACATGGATGATCACAGGAGTAGAAACAACTTTAGGAGAGATCTCGGGAGAGAAAATCCTTCCGCTTCTCGTAATTTTGCTGGTCCCGAAAATGTTACTAATGTCAGAATCAGAGTCTTCAGCATCTGTCTTTAACAACCAGTAAATCTTGCTTGACTCCATGATAGTAAATGTCAGCACCATAATTCCAAGGAACAGCTTTGTCCGAGGAATATGGTATAGGTCTAGGAAAAGTAATTATCAATGGAGCAACTTTTGGAACAGATGTAATCCTGACAGGTATTTTGGAGGAGACCTTGGGAGGATTGGAGGAAATGGTAATGATAGAAACATCTTCACACGGAGCACTTGTAACTGGAGTCTTCTCAAACAAAATTTCTTTATCATCCATCAGGCGCTGAATACCTTCCTTCAACAAATGGCAACCATTAGGTGGAGACAAACATAAGTGGAAACCTTCACCATAACCCGGAAATAAACCAGCTTGCAATATATTCTTTTTAACTGTCAGGAGTGGAGTAGCTAGTTCATCAATAGAGGCAACAAACATGTTATCATCAATAGCATTAACACCACGGACATGCTTGGGCATAGGGGCAGTTATAACATTAGGAGTCTCAGGAGCATCAAATTCAATATCCTTTGCTTCAATCAAATCCTGCACCTTGTTCTTTAAAGCTCAACAGTCATTTGTATCATGGCCTGGACTTTCAGAATAGTAGGCACACCGAGCATTTGAATTGTAGCGAGGGGATGCAGTGTTGGGATTTTTGGGAGCCTCTTTCAGGGTAACCAGATTGGATTTCAGCAAATATGGAAAAACTTGAGACAAGGTCATATTAATCCAGGTAAACTGTCTTCTGGGCTTATCTATTCTTGACTGATTTCTCTGTTGTTGGTTTGATGCGGGATTGGAAATCATAACAGCCCCTACCGTTGGACGATGCTCAGTTTTGTTAAGATTTCTTTGGCCATAAGCAGCACTGACCTCCTTCTTCCCTATGAATGGTTTCTTTGCAGTACTGGAGGATGCATCTCTCTGTATCTTACCACTTTTAATGCCAGCCTCTACATGTTCACCAGTTAAGATCAATTCAGTAAATCCAGCAGAAGAACTTCCAATAAGATGGTTAAAGAACGGCCCGGATAACGTGCCCAAGAACATGTCCACCAGTTCCCTATCAGACAATGGAGGTTGGACTATTCCCACAAGGTCTCTCCATTTTTGGGCATAATCTTTAAAGCCCTCGCCAGAACCCATAGACATACTCTGAAGTTGTGTACAGGTTGGAGCGAGGCCAACATTATATTGGTACTGCTTGTAGAAAGCAGCAGCCAAATCTTCCCAGTTACGGATGTTGGTTCCCTCTAGCTGATAGAACCACTCTAATTGAGTCCCTGATAGACTATCTTAAAATAAATGCACCCATAAATTCATGTCAGCGGTGTGCGGCTGGATCTTCCTGACATAAGATTTAAGATGCAGCTTAGGACATAAGACCCCATCATATTTAGAAAATGCGGGCACTTTGAAATTTTGCGGGATAACCACTCCATAAACCAACCCTAGCTCTTCGAAATCCAGGCCAGGTACCCTCTGAACTTCCATGGCGTTGAGACAGTCTTCCATCTGTTTGTACTTATCATCAGCAGGATGGTATTGTTCCTCGGTGTAATCAGCTTCATCCTCTTCAGACTCCCTTGTATTGTGGTCTTCTTCTCTTGGCTCTCCTTCCTGGTTGTCTCTCTCTTTTGATGGAGTTGTGAGCTCTGAAACTTTCCTCAATGGTCCTTTGAACCTTCTTCCCATGTTCAGAACACCCACTGGCCTATTTTCCTTCTTCTTTTCCTTCAGATCTAAAACAACCAGTGCAGTCCAAAGGTAAGTCCTCTTGACTCGATATCTTGTCATTACATCATTAACAAGTTGTTGTTCTTTAAAGACAAGATGTAGTACTTTATTATCCTGTATAACTAGTCATTTGCTTAAGGTTTAGGTTTATTCAATCATTTATTATTTATATTTATCCATCGTATGCCATAAACTAACCTGTACATTCAGTAAAATAATGTTTAAGGCAGGAAAATGCAGCATGTATCGGCACATATCCTCATGTGTTGACTCATCCTAGTGAAAAAACAGGGTATGAGTCGACACATAACCCCCATGCATCGACTCATATTGATTTCAGGTTACAAAACAGAAGCTGGAAAGGACTATGAGTCGACACATGCGCACTTCACGTCGATACATAAAGGTGCATGAGTCGACACATCCCATTACGTGTCGACCCATACTGCACTGATTTTGTTTTACAGGGACAGGAGAAGCTATGTGTCGATGCATAGCAGCATGTGTCGACACATAGCAGTTCAAAAATGCATTTTTCTTTTATTCTACACTGTTTTCACATTCCTTTCATTATCATTCGATGTGGTTGTAATATTTTAATTCCTACTTCACCCTCATTGTTAAATTGTATCCCCATCCCCCTAAAGTGATGTAATAGCTTAGATTTTACTTTCCGCTTTTTAGTTGCTTTTCATATATTGCTAGTAAATAAGTGTGTATGGCAAGATAAAATAAATAAATAGATGACTTTCAAATATAAGACAAAATGCATGTAAATAAAACACATTTGCACACTAGCACCCTTAGGGTAATTCCACTTGTTGCCTATCGGAAAATAGTCATGTCCCTCGAGCATGGGCATTTTAGCAAAGACCCTCGATAAAAAGATCGTAGTCCCTCGATGACCCTCGATGTTGCCTTCGGTAAACGGTCTAGTCCCTAAAACGACATTGCTAAAACGTCCCATATGTTGCCTTCTATGACTATGCAAACGTCCCAACGCCCGTCCCTTTACATCCAACAATGGGGCTTCTTATCAAATCAATGGTAAGATAGAAACATCTAAAGGAGGAGGAAAAGCATATTTAAGACCTTTCGAGTAGGTAGATTCGCTCTCAGTTACTCGCTTGCTCACGACAAAAACATTTTATACACCCAGACTCTCACCTTTGAACTATTTTCGAAACAAACACTTTGTAGGCATTCTTATAGAAACAAGAACCATTACGAAGTTCCATTTTCAAAATACTTTCAAAAACACATCTCAAACACACTTTTGAATTATTTTCGAAACAAACACTTTGTAGGCGTTCTTATAGAAACGAGAACCATTACGAAGTTCCATTTTCTAAATACTTTCAAAACACACACCACAAGTAAACATTCAAGCAAAAGCAAGTGATCTAGCAAGTAACTAAGAGCCCATGGAAAACCATGGATGAAAAGGGTGCAAATACCTTCCCTTTTCATAATCTACCCCCCGAACTCAAAAAAACATCTCTAAAGGTCTTTCCTGTGCTTTTTCACCTTTCCTTTTTGGATAAAAGAAAAGTCGGTGGCGACTCTTGCTAAACCGCAACATTTGCAAACACAAACGCAAAAAACCTCAAGTCAGTTCTCCCACCGTATCACAGTTACCAAACAGTCAAATTCAGTGAAGTTAACTTTGAGACCTTAGTCACACAGTTGAATAACACTAAACAAATTTGTATTCATCCCCTTAACAAATAACACATCATCAAGATTAGGTTGTCCTGAATAATCTACCTTTTTAGCACCCTTTATTTTACCTTTTGATCCATCTCCAAATGAGACATAATTAGTGGGGCATGATTTGATGTTCACCAGAAATGTCTTGACACTAGTCATGTACCTAGAATAACCACTATCAAAATACCAGACATTTCTTATTGATTATATGTGAGGTGTATGAGCTATGAGACCACATATTCCATTTCTTGAGCTCCACTTCTTCTTTGCTTTAGTAACCATTTGTTCTCTTCTAAATTGTGCTTCACATTTGGGATAGCCATATAACATGTAATAGACGGATTGTATATGACCTACCTTACCATAATAATAGCACCTTCTTTGTTGATACTTATTTCTGAAGTAATTTATCTGTTTTTGATGCTCATGTTGAAAACTTTTATTTAACATCTTTTGTTCCACCATTTTCCTTGGACGAACAAATTTCACTTCATCCCTTTTTCCCTTGTTCTTCAGAGATTCGTTGACATACCTGAGACCTTGAACATTTCTACCACTCTTCCTAGACTTGATAATATCATCAAGTACATAAGAACTGTTGTTAAGCCTTCTTATAGACTTGGTCATACTACCAAGTTGTGACTTTAGCACAAGCACTTCATCCTTCGGGTCAGAGATGGTAGACAAATATTCTACTTTTTCTGCCTTCAGTTGGGAAATAATTTTCTCTTTTTTTCTTCCAATCGGCTCATATCTTAACTTTTGAGGCGCAATTCCTTATAAGCCTCAATAATCTCATCAAAATATAACTCTTCACAAACGGAATCCTTATCTGAATCACAAGTCCCTGTCAAGGTTGTGACCTGTTTGGCTCTTTCTTCTTCATGATTACTTCAGAGTCTTCATCTGACCATGACATATACATACCTTTCTTCTTTCTCTTGAGGTAAATGGGGAATTCATATCTTATGTTTCCAAAGCCTTCACACTCATGACACTGGACTCCTCTTCCTTGATTGGTCTTCTCTTCAGGTATGTCCTTTCTTCCAACATCTCGATTATTGTTGATGTCGAGGGACTTGTCGAAAGGTTTGTTCTTGACATTTGATCTTGACTTCGCGTTTAATTTCTTCAACACTGTTGTTGAATTTGTTACAAGCAGAACAATAGCATTGGATACCCTTTCTTCTGGATCAAGGTCACACTCATCTATTGAGTCTTCAACACTAGAAGCAAAATCAATGCTTTTCTTCTTTTCATATTTTTCACTGTTTCCTAATTCAGAGGTTTGTAGAGATCTAATGAACTCATCAACCTTCATGTTGTTTACATCTTAGGATTCTTCGATGGCAGTCACCTTCATGTCAATTCTCTTTGGAAGAGATATGAGAATCTTCCTTACCAACTTGGCTTCTGACATCTTTTACCCTAGGGCACATGAGGCATTGGCTATCTCGATGATATTCATGTGGAAGTCATGAATACTTTAATCCTCCTTTATTCTTAGGTTCTTAAACTAAGTGGTAAGAATTTGGAGTCTTGATGTCTTTACTTTATACGTTTTTTCATGAGCAGTCTTCAAAATCTCCCAAGCTTCTTTAGTAACAGTACAGTTTCTTATCAGTTTAAATATGTTATTGTCCACTCCGTTGAAAGGGAATTTAATGCTTTAGAGTTTACCTGTGAAGATTTTTCATCAGTATCATTCTAGTCCTCCTCAGCCTTCATAACATCAGTCATCTTCCCATCCTGACTGTGATACGGTGGCAGAACTGACTGTTATACTTGTTTTGCAATTGTATTCGCAAATGTTGCGGTAAGCAAGAGTCGCCACTGAATTTTCTTTTATCCATCAAAGGAAAGGGTGAAAAGAACAGAAAAAGACCTTTCGAGATGGTTTCTGAGTAAGGGGGTAGATTATGGAAAGGGAAGGTATTAGCACCCTTTCCATCCGTAGTTATCTACGGGCTCTTAGATGCTTAGCTCATTTGAAAAATACCTTGTGCTTTGTGTGTTTTTGAAAATTATTTTGAAATGCCTTAGTGCGGCATTTTGCTTTATGATAAATCTTGTATCAGTCCTCAAGAGTGTTGATAAAGCGTTTTGAAAAGGTTTTTTTTTAAATTTGTTTTGTGTAAGTGTAAAAGTTTATTTTTGAACAAGCATCTAGGAACTATCTACTTTACTCGAAAGGATCGTTCTTTTCCTTCTTTCCTTTAGACAGTTCTATCCTACTATTAGTGAGTAGGTAGCCATAGTCGTTTAGATGTATGAGGGACATTTAAAGGGTCACCATACAGTCATAAAGGCAACAAATAGAGACGCTTTAGCAATTTCGTTCAAGGGACTAGATCATTTACCGTAAGGCAACACCGAAGAGTCATTGAGGGACTATGATCTTTTGATTCGAGGGTCTTTGCTAAAGCATCCCTACTTTCGAGGGACATGACTGTTTTATTTTCCGAAGGCAACCAAAGTGGGAGTACCTTAGAGGTGCGCATGTGCAAGTGTGTTTGTTTTCAATTATTTTTGTCTTTGATGTTAGGTTTGCTAATGTTGATTTTAATTTCTTTCCATACAATCCTATTACCATACATCTAACAGTTAATATGTACAGGAAATTAGAATGCGGAAAGTAAATCCTAGCTATTACAAGACTTCGGGGAGGGGGATTATGTACATATCCAAAATTGGGGGAAAAATAAATAAAAACAGTAAAAATCCTAATTAATTCTATTACATCGAGTAGACAGATACAATAATATGAATCTAAATGCGCGCGAAATGGAAAAGATCGTCTAAAAAATCCTAAGGTATAAAAAATATTTTTTTGTTTGTTTTTATTTTTTTGGGAAAATGATTTAATTAAAAAAATCCTAAGTCTATTTAGCTTTAAATTAAAGAAAAGGTTAAAATAATTGATTAATTAGTTTTCAAAATTAATTTGATTAAGAAAAATACTAACCTAATTTTTTTGTGATGTTTTTTGATTTAATGTCAATTAAATAAAAAAATAAAGCAATTAAAAGAAATAAACACAAAAAAACAAAATAAAAGTACAAATGGGCCAGACAATGAATGGAACAAAAGGGGGTGTGAATTGGGTTTTGTTAGGCCCAAATCAGGAGATGGCCCAGGCTGGCGCTGGATCTGGTGTTGAGATCCTCAAGAGGGCCTATAGTGAGGCTGTGCGCTCAGGGCGTTGGATCTGGATCAGATGTGCATCTGATGGCCTAGACTTGACGGTGTATAGTGAGCGTGTGTAGCCAGAAAGTGTTGAATCTGCATAAAATGTTAGAGAAAACAAAATTGCAAGCCCTTGGTATCGAACCCATGTCCTTTCTTTTAATTCGAATCCCCCCTCATTTGAACTTTATGAGCTCAAATCTGGGTTTGTTTGGGCCTGAAATAGCCTACATCCTGAGTTTCGAAGGAAATCAGATTTGAAGGCCCTAACAATGGTCTCCTGGCATTTGGACACTGCAACTTACATGTTAAATTATTCACAAAAAGGTAATAACACTAATATGCAATCGAAAATGGGTTTAAAATAAAGATTGAATGAGTTTGAGATTGGAAGTCCTCTTTACCAAACGGAGGTACTTCGATCTGCAGTTCTGGGCGTGGGATGGCTGCCTAGAAGCCTCAGGAGAACGAAGCTGGTATTCATTTGGATTGAAGTAATTTGTAAAAAAAAATCGAATTTGGAAACTTTGTGAAGGTTTGGGGAATTTGGTGTGATTCTTGTGCGTGTATAGGTGAAATGTCTATGTCTCGTGGCAATGTTTTCGTGTATTTTTTCGTGTCCTTGGCAATGTGTCCTTAGCCTTGTATTTATAGAGGTGTGAGGGGAGCAAGTATGGCAAGAGACAAAGGCTTTCAAGGCCATGAGACAAGAATCCAACATATTGAAAGTTTACCACATTTGGATAATTCTTGCCATTTTGAAATCTTGAGTGAACCTGGACATGTTTCACCCCCTGGATCTTTCGAATGCCCCACATGTATGTCCTTCAAAGGCACCATTTGTGTATCCTTATAATGGACCAAATGTATGTCCTTCGAAGGCACCATTTGTATGTCCTTCGCATGGACTAAATGTATGTCCTTCGAAGGCACCATTTATGTGTCCTTTGAATGGACCAAATGTATGTCCTTCGAAGGCACCATTTGTGTGTCCTTCGAATGGTCCACATGCAGCCCTTGTGCATTCTTCGAATGGGCCATCAATGTATGTTCATAATGTAGCAATTATATGCTTGTGAAACAAAGGCAGGCATGAAGAGGAAACATTTGCTTTGTGAATCAGAGGCCAGTTGAAGAGGGAGCCTTTGCCTTGTGCACTGAAGGCGAGCATAGAGGGAGTATTTTCCTAGTGGATCGAAGGCAAATCTGAAGAAGCCTTTGCCATTGTGAATCAAAGGCCAGCATGAAGAAGCCTTTTCCCACTGGATCGAAGGCAATCATGAAGAGGCCTTTGCCTTGTGCGAAGGCAAGTTGAAGAGGAGTATTTTCCTTGTGCGCTGAAGGCAAGTTGAAGGGGCCTTTTGCCCAGCAGATCGAAGGCAAGTCTAAATAAGCCTTTGCCTTGTGAGTCAAAGGCAAGCATGAAGAGGAAGCCTTTGCCTTGCGTGTTGAAGGCAAGCACCAAGGGGGCATTTGTCTTATGAATCCAATACAAACCTGCAGGAGGCCATTTCTCAATCAAAGCAAGTGTATAGGAGGTTACTACTTGTCAATCAAAGCAAACCTGTAGAAGGCTACTGCTGGTGAATCGAATCAACCCTGTAGGGGGGCATATGCCCAAATGAAGCTTATGGAGCAAAGCTTGCTCTAAGGGGACCCAATTCTCAATCGAAGTTGGTGGACCAAAGCTTGATCGAAGGGGACCAAATGCTCAATCGAAGCTGGTGGACTAAAGCTTGATCGAAGGGGACCAAATACCCAATTAAAATCTTATGAATCAAAGCATGATCGAAAGGGGCCAAATTCCCAATCGAAGCTTATGAATCAAAGCAAACTTACTCTTCTTCAATTTGATGCCTGAGAGCCAAAAATCCAATTGTACTTGTGTAAACTTCCCCTTTTGAAAATCCTTGTGAGAAAAATCTTGAGAAAAGAGACGGCAAATTTTGGGGTACAACACTGACTTTTAACCATTGATGGATCCCATCCCTTGACTATAGCCTTCTAAGTCGTGTTGTCGATGGACTTAATGAAAGCCACCATATGAGCTTTCCAGTAATCATAGTTTATTCCATCAAGAACTTGTGGTTTGTTCCTGAATCCTCCTTCCTTGTTCATTGTATCAGAAAGTAACTTCCCTGAATCTCACCCAGATTCAGAGCAGGATGCCTGCTCTGATACCAATTGAAATTCTGGTATTCAGATCACGGATGTCCTAAAAGATGTTGAGACACCTTTTTTTGAATTTGCACACAATGAACAATATGAACGATAAACACAGTGCAGAAAAATAAAGAACAAACAGAATTGCTTACCCAGTTTGGTGAATCAACACACCTACTCTGGGGGCTATCAAGTAAGGGACAAAGTTAACTTGATAGTATTAATTCGTAGACCCACAATAAACTTTCACCTAGTTTCCGATCTACTCACTTAATCATTACATGTTCTTAACTTCTACCTAAGACTCGCCTAGGTATGATATCCTTCTCAAATCTCTTCCAATCACAGTCATAGTGATCAACCAATTCTTAACACTTAAAACAAACACTAAAGTCACACTTCAAAGACACGAAATCATTCTCTGCTTCAAATATTTTGAATGATTGACAGAACTTACAACTCAAAAACAATCTTATTCTTTTATCAACATGATAATCGAGAGGCTCACAATGAATACACAAATCCTAATAAAAATACACAGTAACTTTCACACTAAATCTAGGTTAGTTACATTCTATTTAAAGCTATCCTATGGATTGTATTGGGCTTTATAATTGCAACAAATCAGTCTTCAACTTCAAGCCACCCTATTTAAAGCCATCCTATTTAAAGCAATCCAATGGATTGGATTGGATTGGGCTAGAATTTATCAATTTTTAACTTGCGTGTCACATGGGATAGCATAATATTTCCATAATATTTTGCACCTGTAACAACTAAAGAATCCAACAATCCAGTTGTACAGAGTAACGATGTCGAAAGAACCTTCATAAGACATCGTATTCGACATGTTGCACCAGATGATGAAACTTCTTCATTCAATATGTTTCTGCTAAGTTCACTTTACCAAACATAATGCCAACCACAAAAATAGAGAAATAACATATATTATATCGAAAATTTTGAAATTTCTAGTTGTTTACTTTCTGCACCAGAAATTTCAAAATTCCCGACAGTTCAATAAAAAAAATTAAACATGAAAACCTAGGCACTACCATATGATTATGGAGATTTCAACATCTTTATTATGTCGTCGAAGGATCTTGTTAATTCTGCATCTAACTCGATCAGACCCTTGGTTATCCTACTCGAAATGATTTCAACACGGCCTTCACATCTTCCTCGGTCTTCAACTCAATCAGATTGTATTTCACCCTTCCATCTATACAATTCAATCTTTCTGAAATTCGATCTTTCTCACCCTTCTGTTTTCACTATCATGCAACAGTTCATTCAACTTTTCTTTCAAGTTGTTAAGGGATGTGGTTCCATCTGGAAGCTTGAATTCAACAACAGAGTTGGTTCCGTTGTAATACACTTCTGCCTTAATCAGAAATTGAGGAACAAATATTTTTTGAGATGTCTTTCTCTATAACATATGCCCCTATTTATACAAATGACAATGCATTCTAGATCACACAAATTTATCGGTGCAATCAGAACCCTCCAAAGATATCGGTAAAATCTTGATCCTTAAAAAATTAAATTCATTAACTACCAGAAATTTCAGTATATTTAAATTTTCCAATACTGACTGATAAATTTAAAATTTCTGAAATATCGGAAATTTCATATGAACTACCAAAAATTGTAAAGTATCGGAAATTTATTTATGTTCTACCGAATTCCTCTGTACCAGAAATTTCACTACTTATACCGAAAATTTCGTTCGGAAATGCTTCCCACTCACCAAGAATATTTCTGAAGTAATAAAAATTGGAGAGTGCAAGATCAAAGTTGAGAGATGTTAAGGTAAAATTTTTTGAATGTTTTAAATGTTCCAAAAACCTCAAAAATGTTCATAAAAGCTTTACCAAACCTAGTGTGAGAATACTTTATTAAAAAATGTATAACTACTTTTATAAATCTCTTTGAACTTTAAAATTTATCATAACCTTGATGAATCTTCGTAATCCAAGACACTAACTTTCGTATATTATAAAATATAAATGCAATGTCTAGTTAAAGTAGCTAATTCAGTTGGAATGTTTCAAAACCCTACTTTACAACTGAAATTAAAATGTTTAATTTTAAAAGAAGTAAGTTGCTAACTAGATTAACTTGCTAGTTAGTGTTTTTTCTTTTAAAAGAAACATTGCAGGTCGTATAAACATAAACATGACTTTCATAATTTCTTATTTTTAAATAACGTTAGTTAACCGAAGTGACTGGAATTGATAATGATGGAGAATCTGGTGCTATTAAAAATTTGTTATTTAGATACTAGAACTAGTTTAGTGACAAAAACAGCTTTTTTCTTTAATCATATAAGGAGGGAAAAAAATCAATAATGGATGGCAGAAAATAAAGTAACATTGTGTCATGTAATTGGGAAGGAACATTATATAATGTAAGGTTAAATGGCTAATTGGGTTGGAGTATCTTAAAAGGCTTTACAACATGTATTAAAATGTTTAATTATAAAAGAAATTGCTAACTGGATAAACTTGTCTCCTCAAAAAATGGATTAACTTGCTAGTTAGTCATCAACCAAGCAGCACTGTGTGTTGGTTAATATAATTGATTGGACTGATAACCATGTATAGAAAAGTTAGTTAATTAGCAATCAATTTAGCTGATCAAATTAGTTCAAATTTGCAAAAAGAATTGTAATTAAACATCTGTATATGTATTATGTTTTGAAATTTTTATAAACTAAAAACAATTGAAAACATAATAAAATTTCAGTATTTTTTCTTTTGATAGATTTCAAAATTTTATTTAATAAGTTTGTCGCTTGTAAATTTGTGTTTTCGTTCTAGGCGTAGCACTTATTAATTCTTCATGATTTAGGTTGCGTCAGGTGATATCAGAGCAGGATTTTTTCTTGTTTTTTTTCTTAGTTTGATCAGTCATGAGAGATCAACTATTGACCAAAGTAGACCTTAGAGAATTATTGTGACTTTTACCACGACCCTAACTGTTTTTACTAAATAGATGACGACTTTAACAACTCAGGTGAACAACGCCAACAACAACGGGAACCAACGAAGAAACATGAGAAGAGAACCGATTAAGGTTCCGCGTGGTGGAAACAATCATGTTGTTACTACTGAAAATTTGAGTTCTGGAGAAGAAGAACCCGACGAAGAAGCGATAATTGATCATGGGAATCGACATGACCATGACTATCGCGTGAAGGTTGATATTCCATTATTTTATGGAACGATGGAAGTGGAGGAGTTTCTAGATTGGCATATCGATGTTGACAGATTCTTCGACGTCATGGGCGTCCTTGAGAACAAGCAAGTTAAGATGGTGACGATCAGACTGAAGAGTATTGTTGTTGTTTGATGGGATAAGCTTGTTGTTCAGAGACAAAGGCAAAGAAAAGGGCAAGTCAGATCTTGGCAAAAAATGTGTTGTGGGAAAGAGAACTGTAATAGAATACACAATTGAGTTCTTGCGTTTCTCCGAGCGTAATGAACTGGGAGAATCAGAGATCCAAAAGCTAGCTCGATACATAAGTGGTTTAAGGGATCTTTGTAGAAGAATATGGGTTCGCAAACTGTATGGACATTGGTTGAGACATCCAGTCTAGCTTTGAGGTAGAATTGACGGAGAAATACCCTTAAAATTTCTCATATTTTAGATATTTGTCCCATAATAACTTTGAATCAGAAGGGGACAAGAAAAAGAGTGCAGCGACCAGAGATTCCCACCTTGAGAATAAATGGACTAGCAGCTCTATCAGTGTGCAATAGGGTAAAGCACCTGTCCATAGTAAGAATAATCCTTATGATAAATCCACTGGAGAAACGTGTTATTGTTTCAATGGAAGAGGTTACATATCAAATGTATGTCGAACAAGGAGAGTCATTGTTGTTGTGGGAGAAAGGGAAGAGAGAGAGAGAGAGAGAGAGAGAGAGAGAGAGAGAGAGAGAGAGAGAGAGAGAGAGAGAGAGAGAGAGAGAGAGGAGAGAAGGACATACAGTTGAGAATGATGAATATGTAGGGGTTGAGTTTTTAGAGAAAGAATCTGATGAGAGAGTAAATTTGTATTGCTGAGAATTTTACTAGCATCCAAAGAAGAAGGGAATCACAAGAATTTGTTTAAAACACATTGTTCTATCAAGAAAAAAAGTGTATTTTGATTGTGCATAGTGTCTGCTTGGAGAATCTGGTGTCCAATAAATTGGTATATTTTTGAAGATGTCCATAGAACCCCGTGAGAAGTCAAACACTCTTGATTTGGTAAGCAAGGGCTCCCAAGTTCGAGTAACACTAACCTGCAGAGTTCCTATCTCCATCGAAAAGCATTTTAGAAATGAGGTATTTTGAGATGTTCTTGATATGGATGTTTATCATATTTTTCTTGGTAGGCCTTGGTAGTTTGATAATGATATCACTTATCAAGGATGAGATAACATGATGATGTTTACATGGGGCATACATAAAATGGCTATGCCTCCTAGTTTGCACTTTAAAAAGAATCGAGAAGGAAAGAAGTCTAGTTTCTTGGCGGTGACACAAAGTGAAAACAATATTGATGAGGCTATTAAAGAAATCGAATTTTTATGTTTTGTGGTTATTAAAGGGCTGGTGAATGCTCTAAACGAGGAGACAATAATTCCAGAAGAAGTGCTAGGGATCCTAGAGCATTTCATGGAGTTAACCTCATATGAACTACCAGACGATTTGCCTCATATGTGAGATAAACGCCGGAGACTTATAATTTTTAATATGGTAGATGATGTGATGGTGTTTCTGTATAAGGAGAGGTTTTAGTTGATATTTACAGTAAGCTGGAACCACGCAAGCATGGTCCTTTCAACGTGACCCAAAAGATCAATGATAATCCTTATTTGGTATCTCTCCCGGACTCCATGAATATATCCAATACTTTCAATGTTGCTGACATTCATGAGTATCAAGAAGATGAGGCTCTTTATCAAGAAGAGAACTAAGGGTCGAGTTCTTCAGAGGTTAAGGAGACTAATGTAGGAAGGTTGGTTACGCGTATCGTAGAAGAAGTCGCACGCCATAAAGGTTTGGTAGGAATTGTTTTGGTTTGGCGTCTGAATCAGAATGAATATTATTATACCTTTCTGGAGGGAATCGACTCACGACTCCAGCCCTCTACTTGCAGTGACATATGAGTCTTTTAAGCCATCTGAGTTTGTTTCAGACCCGAATAAAACATTTTAATATTTTCTGCAATATTCAACTTTATTTATGTTATGGATTAAAAGCTCATCAGGGTTTCCTTTTATGTAGTTAAACACCTTCGGGTGTGTTCTTCAAGGTTATCTTTGATCATAATAAAATTCAAGTATTTTCTCTTTTGGTGGATTCTAAAAATTTATTTGACAGGTTTGTCGCTTATAAACTTGTGTTTTCTTTCTAGGTCTAGCGATTTCTAATTCTTCGTGATTATGACTGCGTCTAGTGACATCAGAGTAGGTTTTTTACTATTTCTTTTTGTAGCTTGATTAGCCATTAGAGATCAACCATTTACCAGAAAACCTTGAGGGAATTATCAATGCTTTTACCATGACCCTAAGTGCTTTGACTAAACATATGACGACTTTAACAACTCAGTTGAACAACACCAACAACAATGAGAACCGGCAAAGAGACATGAGAAAGAAACTGATTAGGGTTCTGCGGGATGGAAACAATTGTGTTGTTACTTCTGAATATTTGAATTCTGGAAAAGAAGAACCCGGTGAAGAAGAGATAATTGATCATGGGAATTGACATAACCATGATTATCGAGTGAAGATTGATATTCCATTATTTTATAGAAGATAGAAGTGAAGGAGTTTCTAGATTGGCATATCGATGTTGACAGATTCTTCGACGTCATGAGCTTTCTTGAGAACAAGAAATTTAAGATGGTGGAAATCAAGCTGAATAGTATTTTTTTTGTCTTATGGGATAAGCTTGAGTTCAGAGATAGAGTCAAAGAAATGGGCCGGTCAGACCTTGGCAAAGAATGAAACAATTAATGCTGGAGTGGTTTTTCTCTGACGATTATAAGTTGATTCTTTATAAGATGTATGTTGAATGTGTTTAGGGAAAGAGAAATGTAATAGAATACACAACTGAGTTCTTGTGTTCCTCTGAGTGTAATGAACTGGGAGAATCATAGATCTAGAAGGTAGCTCAATACATAAGTGGCTTAAAGAGATCTTTGCAGGGGAAGATGGGTTGCAGATTGTATAGACTATGGATGAGGCATCCATTATAGCTTTGAAGGAAAAATTAATGGAGAAATTCCCTTGAAATTTCTCACATTTTAGATAGTTCCCCATAATAATTTTGAATTAGTATACCACACGGAAAAGATTGCAACAACCAGATATTCCAACCTTGAGAATAAAGGGACTAGCAGCCTTATCAGTGTGCATTAGGTTAAAGCATTGGTCTAGAGGGAGAATAATCCATATGCTAAACCCATTGGAGACACATTTTATCGTTGCAATGGAAGAGTACATAGATTAAATTTTTGTCCAATAAGGAGAGTCGTTGTTGTTACGAAATAAATTGAAGATGAAGAGAAAAAAGAAGGACATGCAGTTAAGAATGATGAATATGCAGAGGTTAAGTTTGGAGAGGAAGAATTTGATGAAGGGGAAATTTTGTGTTACTGATAAATTTACTAGCATCCAAATATTAAGGGAAACACAAGAATTTGTTTAAAACACTATGTTTTATCAAGAACAAGTTATGTAATCTAGTTGTGCAATATGGCAGCATGAAGAATTCGGTGTCACAAAAATTGGTAAATTATTTGAAGTTGTCCGCAGAACCCTATGAGAAGCCATACACTCTTGGTTGAGTAAGAAAGGGCTCCTAAGTTCAAGTAACATTAGCTTGTAGAGTTCCTATCTCCATCGGAAAGCATTATAAAGAAGAGGTACTTTATAATATTCTTGATACAGATTTTTGTCATATTTTACTTGGTAGGCCTCGGAAGTTTGATAATAATATAGGTTATCAAGGATGGTATAACATGATGTTTTTCTACATGGGGCACACATAAAATTGCTATGGCTCCTAGTTTACACTTAGATAAGAATCCATGAGGAAAAAGTCTTGTTTCTTGGTGATGACAGATATTGAAAAGGATCTTGAAAAGGCTGTTAAAGAAACTAAAATTTTCTATTCAGTGGTGATTAAAGGGCTGATGAGTGCTCTAAGTGAGGAAACAATAATTCTAAAAGAAAAGCTAAGGATCCTATAGGGTTTCATGAAGTTGACCGCATATAAACTACTAAATGATTTGCCTTTTATACGAGATAAACACATGAAAGTTATAGTTTAATGTGGGAGATGATGTGGTGGTGTTTCTGCAAAGTAAAGGTTTCTAATTGGTACTTACAGCAAGCTGCAGCCACACAATTATGGTCGTTCAAAGTGACCCGAAAGATCCATGATAATGCTTATAGGGTAACTCTCCCAAATTCCATGAATATATCCTATTCTTTCAATGTTGCTTACATTCATGAGTATCAAGAAGACGAGGCTATTTATTAAGAAGAGAGCTTGGGTTCGAGTTCTTCAAAGGTGGAAGAGACTATTGTAGGAAGGCTGGTTGCACGTATCAAAGAAGAAGTCACACGTCAGAAAGGTTCGACATCAAATATCAGAATAACTATTATTATACATTTCCAGATAGGGAATCGGCTCACGAGTCCAACTCTCTGCCTGCTGACATTCATTCGAGTTTGTTTCAGACCCGAGTACAACACTTTAATATTTTCAGCAGCTTTTTATTTTGTTTTTGTTTTGAATTAAAAGTCCATTAAAGTTTCTTTTTATGTGTTTTAACACATTTGGGTGTGGCCGTCAAGGTTACCTTTGATCATAATAAAAATCAAGTATTTTTTCTTTTGGTGGATGCCAAAACTTTATCAAACAGATTTGTCGCTTGCAAACTTGTGTTTTCGTTTTAGCCCTAGCGTTTGCTAATCCTTTGTGACTTTGACTGTGTCAGATAAAGTTTTGATATGCGGTAGTGAGAGCTATGGTTGGTGATGTTTGAAGTGGTGTATTGATGTTTACATTAATGATTGACGGTGTTCGAAGTAATAATCATAATAGTAGCTGGTAGTTTGCATATTGACGATTAAACGTGGATGAAATGGTGGTGATAGTAGTATTGTCAACATTGATTAGATTGACAATAAGATATGGATGGAGGCAATGATAGACGTTCGAGTAGTGGTCAAAATGGTCACTGCGGGTAGCCAGTGTAACACCCCAGATTCGAATAATTGATTTAGTTGAATTGATTACGTATTTGTTTAATTATTATGTGTTTAATAAAATAAATTATAAGTTTATGTGTATTTCTTGGGAGAAAGGGATGGGCGGGATTTAGTGAGAATATGGGTGTTTGGTATAATAATTAAAAATAACTAGAATATTATTATTTCTAATTAATTAAATAAGAAGGTAATGGAGAATTTAAGGTAGTAAGAGCAATGAGGGGTATTATGGGGATTAGGAGAATAAGTGGTGGCATAATAGATAAAGTTTAATTAGATTATTTGTTTTTAGGGTAAAATAAATAGTAGTAATAGTAAGAATTTGTTAACTGATCTGTAAAAGAGGGTTTGGAGAGAGAAACAAGAGGAAGGCAAGAGCTTAGGAAGGAGCAGAGGATTCTCCATTATTGAAGAGAATTCTCGCTGGAAATTCAGACAATGGGGGAATGCTTAGATATATTGTTGTTTAGCATGAAGGGATAGAAGAGGGACCCTTACCCTCTATAAGTTGAACCTTGATTTGTGATATGTCTTGAATTGGTTGATTATGTGAATTAATCTAAATTTTATGCTTGTACATGATATAGTTGCTATAATTGTATTGATTTTTCCATGAAAATAATGTGTTGTTATTGATGAATTGTTGGATGTTGTTGTGTTCATGAAGGTGATATGAATATAATGAATAAATGAAAAATAATTGATTATTATACATGTTAATTGATAGGTGTAGGTTGATTGATATTAAAATGTTATTTCTCTATTATTTTCTGATCAATTTGAGTGTTTGAGATGGAAAATAGGAGTTCTGAATTGAACTCCATAGTAGAAAACAAAATTATGTATTCTGTAGGTCGATGGCGGGCTCCATCTATATGGCGACCAAGATATCATGGCTCTGAAGGCACTGACGGGCGTCATGCCTGTGATGGGCCACTTGTTCTGCTAGGACAAGTATTCTTCACTCTGTTGCTTGGAATTTAACGACGATTCTAATTTTTTGGAGTTATACTCTTGTTGGCTACTGTTGTATACCGGTTTGGGGATGTTTTGATGTTGTTTAATGAATATTGTTTGATCAATGGATGTGATTATTATGTTTGACCAAGAAGTTGATTGAGTTGTGTGTGATTACTTAAGTTGTTTAATGGTTGCATGAAATGCATATTATTGATTCTTTGAAGATAATTATGTAGAAGTACATAATCGTTGTTGTTTATAGTTCGAAGGGGAGTTATAAATGTTGTTGTTGTTGTGGCATCAATTGTATGTCATGCATCATTTGTGTCGTTGATGTAGAAAGAGACAGGTTTCAAGTCTAGAAGGGTGGACTGATAGCTTGTCCCAAACCTAGAAGGCTGGATTCACGAACCTAGAAGGGTGGGTTTATGGTCTATAAGGGTGGATCTGGTTTGTATGAAGAACCTTTGTTGATTGGTACCACATGCATTGCATCGGTGTTGTGATTCACATTGCATTCACATGTATATGTATATGATATGGTTGAAAAGGTGTGAGATAGATGATATTATTGTTGTGTATTAGAGGCTTGATATATTCATTACTACAAACAATATATTTCATGATGGAATATTTCACCTCACTCAATAAAAATCTGAAGTGTAAACCATAGATGCATCACATTTTTTTATTTTAAAAATAATATATATTCTCTCGATTTTGCTGGAAATCGAGGGAAAATGTATTTAAACGACGCGTCTTCAAATCCCAACAACTACACTTTATCACTTTTTTATTTTTGAAAGTTTTTAATAGGATTTTACCCCTCGGTTTTTATTAAAAATCGAGGTAAAAAGTAGCGCAGTTCTGAAAATAAAATAAAAATTAGTTGCTCGGGATCAAACCCATGATCAATATTACCTTGTAATTTTTTTAAATTTTTTTTAATAACCTATTACCTCGGTTTTGCTAAAAAAACGAGGGGTGGAGTAGCATTTTTTATTTTTTATATTTTTTTATGACCAATTTGATGAAAAAATTAAGTAACGAATCTTTACCGTGCATTAATAAAGTAACAATGGTCAAGACATTTCCAACTCATCAATCCATATAAAACATTAGTGATCCGCGTGAAACTCTCACTAGCCAATCAAAACGTGAATGCCACAACTATTCATCTTGGATGCAAAGTGCTGAAATTTAAATTTAACATATTGAAAATAATGATAATGAAAGTAAGAGCAGGAAAATATTTCAAGGTTAGTTTCTTAGTGTAATATTTTATCTAGTAATTCCTTGTTAAAATTGTTCAATGTTAGTTGTAGTTGTGTCTATTAGAGATGAAAAAGATAGTTTTGTTTTTAGCTCATTGTGGTGTCACTCTTTGATTTGAGAAGTCTTAGATTTATCTCTAACAATATCAAGTAAAATGTCTAATATTATTGTTGTTGTTGTAGAAATTTAGTGTTTAACGATTATATTGATTTTGTTTATTTGTCGTTGTTGTTGAGATTTAATATTTAAAGATTCCATAGATTTTGTTGTTATTGTTATTGTGTTACTTCTGTTGTTGAGATTTAATATTTAAGTATTCTATTGATTTTTTATTTGTTCTCGTTGTTGTTGAGATGTAATATTTAAAGATTCCATAGATTTTGTTGTTGTTGTTGTTGTTGTTTTTGTTGTGAGAATTAATGTTTAAGGATTGTATGGATTTTGTTTTTGTTGTTATTATAGGTGTTGTTGTTGATGATAATGAGGGATCGAACCTGTGACTAGTGCCACTTTTTCCCCTCGGTTTTTAAATCACCAAGGTGATAAGTGGTAACTTTTCATGTCACCCTTAGTAACCTCGCCTGAGTTGCTAAGGTAAAACGCATTTCGCGACCGACGTTATAAGTGTTATTTGTAGTAGTGATTGTATGTTTTATCTACTCGTTGCACTATTCACACCGTTTTATATCGAAATATATTTCTCATCCCTTTTGCTTTATGTTGTCCACTAGAGATATCTTGCAAATACTCAGAAGTACAGTTTATTGTTGTGAATGGGAAATAGCTCTTAGAGTTATTTTCATTTATTTATCGTATGTCTAATGGTTTAATGCTCTAATTCTGTAACACTGGATGGACGAGAATGATGTTAATTTATTATTATGTTTTTGTTAAGTGAGAGTTGAATTTTATATTCTCGACGTTTGAGTTATGCTGATTGTGGAGGCTTTTGCCATATTTGTTTTAATTTCAAATAAAGTATTTTTATGAGACTTAATAATTTTGAAGCATGCTAATTTGATAAACTCCATTGCGACAATACCCTAAGTGAAGGTGAGTTGATGAAAAGTGTACTTGAATATTTTAGTTTAAATGATAAGTGTTATCAAACATGTGTTGTTTGATGATGAGTGACACCCTAAAGGTGTATATGTGATTCATACTTGATTTATTTTATAATTTGGCGAGAGGCGAAATTAGAGTATTACAATTGCTATATGAAGTGTTACATCTAAATCACTTTTAGATTAGATACATTTTTCCACAAATTCCTCTCGTAGTATTGTCACGTGAGAGAAAACAAATCATATGTGATTGTCATACCCTATTTTTTTTCTTTATCCTTTTCATTCATCAAATATATTTTTTTGAAAAGTCAAATAAAAAATCAACCATTGCATTTTTTATCTTCATCATTTTTAATCAACTCTCATGCATTATTTTATTAGCTGCATTTCAAAAATTTTAAAAAAAAAAGGCAATTAGGTCAAATACTAATCTATATACATTTTGTTTTTTAAGTTACTTTATCACCTTTGCATAATTTCAAAAAAAAAAAGTCAAAAAAATTAAAAAAAGTCAAAGTCAACTTTGAATTTAAAATTCAATGTTTAATTACAATTTAATTTGATTCTTTGTTCATTTTAATTCAAAGCATTTTAAAAGCTTTTTAGTCCATTTTTAAATCATATTTTCAAGCTTCTTAAGCCAAATTCAAGTAATATTTGTTAAGCCATTTTAAGCCATCTTTATGTCATTTATCAAGCCACCACACTACAAGCAATGAGCCAATTTTTGTTAGGACCACTTGCATCCACCTTACTCACGTTTTTATCATCATTTGACAGTAAATCCAATTTCAAGCAATTTATTCACTAATTTCTCAAATTCAAAATTCAAAATTCACAACACTTTCATATTTCAATTTCATTTCAATTTACAAACAAACACAAATTTAAAAGAACTTCCATCTACATTACATCTTAACCTCACATTCAACATTAATCAATGGTTCACAATCACAATTTCACACTATCCGTTCTTTCTCCCTCAAAATTCTAACAATTTAGTATTGGGCCTTGAATTTGGCCCAAACGTCCTTTCATGCATTATAACCACTTCATTTAATCAACACCCTCCCTTCTATTTCTATTTTCATTCTTTCTATTTTATTTTTTAAATTCAATATCAATTTAAAATCATTTTCTATTATTTTCTATTATTTTCAAAATTCAATAAAATATTTTTTAGTTAATAAAAATTGATTAATTAATATTGTTTTAATTAGTTAATTTTTGTTAATTATGTTTGATTAGCGAGATTATTTGATGGAATTATTTCCTTATCGATTAATCTTGATAATTTTTTATTAACTTAATTATTCGATTAAAATTATTTTAATATGTTAATTTTGTTAATTGCTTATTAACCTAATTAATTGATTGAAGTTATTTCAATTGATTAATTTTGTTAATCATTCTCAAATCAACTCGATTAATTGATTGAATTTATTTCAATTGGTTAATCTTTGTTATTTGTTCTTAATTGATTCAATTAATTGATTAAAGTTATTTTAAATAGTTAATATGATTTAATCGGTTTAATTAAACAATTAGACCTCTTAAAATCAATTTCTTTCAAAATAAAAACGCTTGATCCAACATCAAGCTATTTTCCAATCAAATTCAATCGAACGTATCGCAAATGTTTAATCCAACGTCAAGTATCTTTTCTCTATCAATTCAAATAATTTCATAATCAAACACTTGATTCAATGTCAAGTTGTGTTTTCAAAATATTTTTCTTAATAAAAACTGGTTGAAAAAGGAATGGTCTTGACACACTTATCCTTTTCGTTTCTCGGGTATGTGGATTGCTAGTCGTACTTAACTTGTGGTCTGATGCTTGTCTTCCGTCCAAAACACATTAAATAAACAAGTTTAGTTCAGTTCTTATGGGATGAAAAAGGAATGATTTGGACGTACTTATCCTTTTCGTTTCCTGAGTATTCTGATTGCTAGCCGTACTTAGCTTGTGGTTAGATGCTTGTCTCCCGCTAAGTACTTACGATTAAACTCTCCTCATAAATTTCCTAAAAAACATTTGGGATGAAAAAGGAATGGTTAGGGCGTACTTATTCTTTATGTTTTCCGAGTACGTGGATTACTAGTCGTACTTAGCTTGTGGTTTGATGCCCGTCTCCCAAATAAAATCAATTTCAAAATATTCAAACCTTTTTTCCTTTTGGTTTTCAAATTCGAAACCTTTTCATAAAACAAAAGACGCTTTGTCCGTTCTGTGACGATGCAAACAACACTTCAACATGAGAATATCAAACGCTTTTCACTCGAATGTGATGATGGCATAAATCTCTGCTAATCCAGATTAAGTCATTCATTCTTGAAGTGACGTAAATGTTTAATTAATTATCCATGTTTTGGGAAACAATGTTTTCCGTTCGAATCCAACTTGAGAATCTTTCGCTAAAATCGACCAACTTACAAATATTTGCTATCCAGAACTATGTAGCCTTGAGTTCTCCATCGCACTTGGAGATACGTAGGAGCGAGATCCAAAGTCTCGTCAGGCTCAATAATAAAAAAAAACCCTAAAAATCTTTTATTTCCCTTTTCTCACGTAATAAGTATAATATCGCATATAACTTAAGCTAACATTTCTTTCGCAAGACAAACTAAATGGGTCCCGTTGAATACAACAGATTTGGGAGGTGCTAATACATTTCCCTTTCATAATGGACTCCCGAACCCTAATTTGGTTGCAACGACCATTTTTCTTTTCTTTCGTGAATTTTATCGATATTTTCTCTCTTTTTTGGAATAAATAAAGTTTTGTGGCGACTCTGTTGTATTTCGAGCGATCCTTATGCTCGAGTATTTTTTATACTACGACAATGATGTCTAAATATCCACACTAGAATGCTAAATTGTGATTTGTCCAAATATAAACCTAGACCTAATTCCAAAGGAGCTAAACACCTGAAATAAGAGTCAAGCTCCCAAAGAAGCACCAAATTTCACCCCAATCACCTAAATATTTTAAACCAAAACCTAGATGTCACTTCACATATAACTAAAAGATGACTTATGACAAAAAGATGATTTGTAAACTCCAAAAGAGACAGAGAGAAAACACGCAAAAACATAATCTTTAAGAGCATCAACTTACAAATAACATTTTCATTCTTTAAATGAATTTACTAAAATATTTTTTTTACACTTATCAATTATTTAAACAACTAATCTGTATTTTATTAAGCATACATCTAATCAAATACTTTAAACTGAATCTCATTAAATACTATAATATATATTCTAAATTTAACCATATATAATTTTTAATCCATTTTATATGTTAGAGAGCATTCTTTTGCAAATGAATAGAGGTTAATTAAAGATCGGTTACAAAAGTCAAACATCAATTGATATATACTGGTGTTTTGGAAATATGTGAAGAAATTATATATTCTCACTTATACGTATGCTCTAATGTTAATTTTTTTAGGTGTTTGGAAGTTTAGAAGGAAGACTTTGAAAAATGTTTTTTTTTTATTTCAAAAAAAAAATTTAATATTTTTTTTTATAAAATGATGCAAGAGTGTTTATTATGAAACATATTTTTAATTTTTATAATACATTATTGTATTTAAGCAATTTATCTAAACTTTTCAAAATTCTCCAAAACCCTCATGCAATAAAATTATTTAGTTTCTCCAAATTAAGGACATTTTGGTTTTTGATTAAAAATAAATCCTCCCTACTTAAATTATTATATTATTTTCACTTATTCCTTTCTTCTTTTCAAAATCCTTCCTTCTCATTCTCTCTAAACTCCCAAACAAAACTTGGAATAATAATTTTCATGACTTTATTCCTAAAAAGAGAGATAAACGTATATGCATATGTAGATATGCTTGTATATCAAAGGGTTCATTGACCATTAGACATCTTCTGAATATATATGTTCTAATAATTCAAAATTTGTTTCTTTTCTTGTAACCTTTATCTAGAGCAACATTAAAACAAAGGTGAGGACTTTGACCATTGTCCAGAATTTGTTGATGCATTGTTTGATGTCCATAACATTAAAACAAAAGTTTTATAATTCTTCTTTTTCAATTTTTTATGTGCAGCCTCTTCATTTTCTGTTATATTTTCTTTAAGTGATTTTAACCCTTATTTCACAAGATTCTAAAGATCTTGATAACAGAACACAACTTCCATCTTCTTGCACCAATTCTCATAGTTATCAACTTTCATAATTGAAAGATTGGCTGGAAATTCTCATTCGGATGATTAACTGCCATCGTGATTTTCTTCCCTTGAACCGCTCAAGTGGAGCTCTAGATACCAGATGTTAGAAATTCACTAAAACCTATGATGAATTTCAATCAATCTTGATGAACAAGATTGTTATCACTATTAAAATATATACATCAATAGTAGAAAGGGAAATTTTGTAATATCACTGTACTGAGTATATAACTCAGTATTGTCCTATATTGCAATATAATATACGATTTTGTTAGAGTTCAGATCTACTTTCTCTCTCTTTCTTTCTTTCTCTTTCTTCTTCCTTTCAATTGTTTCTACATTTCTAACTTGGTATCCAGAGCTTAAGCTCAATCCTTGGCCATGGCTTCTGATGGTGAGTCTGAGAACAGGACCGATGCAACACTGGCGACAGCGACGCACAACGTGAAGAACGCGTTCAAGACGTTTGCGCAACAAATTACTTTGAAACTTGATGAGAATAACTTTCGTTCGTGGAAACAACAAGTCGAAGGGACCATCAGAATGCACAAACTTCATCGTCTTCTGGTGAGTCCTATCGTTCCTCAACATTATCTCACTGAAGCAGATCGTGAGAACGATGCAGAAAATCCAGCGTATGTCTCTTGGGAGCAACAAGACTCACTCTTATTCACGTGGCTTCTCACCACCTTGTCTGACTCCGTTCTTCCTCGCGTTGTTCGTTGTGTGCATTCTCATCAGATTTGGGATGAGATTCACAAATACATGTTCGCGCACACAAATGCGAAGTCACGCCAACTTCGTTCGGAGCTCAAGTCGATTACAAAAGGGGAGAAAACGGTTACAGAGTATCTTGCTCGTATTCAACGAATTATGGACGTGCTTGAGTCAATTGACGATCCGATTTCGCATCGTGATCAAATTGAAGCTATTCTTGATGGTTTACCAGAGGAGTACAATGCCCTAGCTTCAATCATCCAATACAGGCCTCATCTTTGTCCTATCATTGAAGTTGAATCTATGCTTCTTTCTCATGAAACAAAACTAGAGAAGACTAAGAAGAGTGTGGTTGCTGAACCTATTTCTATCAATGTAGCTCAGGCTACACCTCTTGTGACTGCAGATGCGACACAGACTACTCAAGATGCTTCAGTTCAAGCTACATATGGTCATGTGACTGGCTATGGTGATTCACGTGGAGGTTTTCATGGTGGACATGGAGCCTACAGGGGCAGAGGTGGCCGTTCTGGTGGATGATACAGGGTGCAGTGTCAGATTTGTCATAAGATGGGACATGATGCTAGTGTGTGCTATCACAGACACACATAAATGATGCCTAACATGTGGTTACAAGCCCAGGTGTCACACCCTCAGTATCAGAACTAGAATCAGTGGACTCAAAATGCTTCAGCTATGCATATGCCTGCTCAATCACAGTGGACTGCTCCTACTCCTAATCAGTGGCTTACACCAGCTCTAAGAGGACCACCACCAGGGTTTCCTATAAAACCAGCACAACAACCACAAGCTTATTTCACTAGTACAGGTACAGATGCGACTGCAGCTGCTGTTGGTCAACTTTCTCAAGTTTGGTATCCTGATTCAGGAGCAACTCACCAAGTTACCACCAATGCTGCATATATGTATGAAAGCATGACACTCCCTGGTACTGATCAGGTCTTTGCTTGGAAATAGGCAAGGAATCCCTATAACTTCTATTGGCTTAACTACCTTTGTCTCACCTCTGCACACACACACCACCCTTACACTCAATCACCTATTACTCATGCCAGCTATCACTAAGAATCTCATGTCTGTCAGCAAGTTTACCAAGGATAAATGTGTTTATTTTGAGTTCCATGCTGACAGGTGTTTTGTCAAAACACAGGCCAATGAAGTGCTGCTGCAAGGTGTGGTGAATAAAGATGGTCTTTACTCCTTTGATCCTTTCCAACCCTTGCCTTCAATAAATCATATCACAAGTGGTTCAATTTCTACTTCAGCATCTACTTACAACTTATGGCACAATAGGTTGGGGCATCCTCACCATGAAGTGCTCAAGCCAACTCTGCAATCTCTCAATGTTCCGGTGCCACACAAGTCTCCCTTGGATTTCGGTGTTCCCTGCTGCCTAGGAAAAGTGCATAGGCTGCCTAGTACACTTTCACACACAACTTATAATCAATCTTTTGATTTACTATTTTTGGATGTATGGGGTCTAGCTTCTATGACTTCAACATGTGGATATAAATACTTGCTGACTTGTGTAGATGCTTTTCTAAATATACATGGGTGTTCCCTCTCAAGTTAAAGTCTGATGTATTGCACACCATCACACACTTCATCACTGCTGTAGAGGTACAGTTCAAAACTGTTGTAAAATCAGTTCAAATTGATGGTGGAGGAGAGTTTCAGTCTCTCACCAAGTTATTTCTCACCAAGGGCATTGCACTTGCTTGCCCTCACGCCCATCATCAAAATGGCACTGTGGAAAGGAAGCACAAGCATGTTGTTGAAATAGGGTTGACTTTGTTGTCTCAAGCAAGTCTTCCCTTGCAATTCTGGGATCATGCCTGCCTCACTGCCACTTATCTAATCAACATAATGCTCACCCCTCTTCTAGCCATGAAATCTCCATATTTCATGTTGTATGGATGTGCCCCTGATTACAGATTTCTCAAGGATTTTTGGGTGTGCCTGCTACCCTTACCTCAGACCTTATTCTCCCATTAAGTTCAATTTTCACTCACAAGAATGCACTTTTCTGGGATATTCTTCCAATCACAAAGGGTACAAGTTCCTAGCTTCCAATGGTAGAATCTACATTTCTAAAGATGTAGTGTTTATTGAAGCTAGGTTTCCCTATGCCAAGAGTGTGACTACTGATGCTCCTTTTGTTTCTTCTATCCCTCTATCCCCATCATTTCCCATCAGTCTCTCTCAAATCTCACAGCCTCCTCACTTCCATCAGGGTCCCAGCAGTCTTCATCCCTCAGTTTCTATCAGCCCTGAGCCAGCTTCTCTTTCTAGTCCCATATCACCTGCTCAGACCAACAACAACACTTCAGTTAGCTCAAGTTCTAACTCTCTAGCACCTATATCTGAGCCCTATGTCTCTGGCTCTACATCTGATTTGTCTGCTTCTAATGTCCCTGCAGATAATTCTTCTTTGCCACCTTTACATCCTAACAATGTGCATCATATGACCACTAGGAGGAAGAATGGCATAGTATAACCCAGACAGCATCCCACCCTTCTTCTCATTGAATTGGAGCCCACATCTTATAAAGCTTCCCTAAAAGATCCCCATTGGAAAGTTGATATGACTGATGAATATCAGGCTCTCTTGAAAAACAACACCTGGACTTTAACCAGTTTGCCTCCTCATAGGAAGGCCATAGGGAACAAATGGGTGTTCAAGGTAAAACAAAACCCTGATGGAAGCCTTAACAAGTACAAAGCAAGACTAGTTTCCAAGGGTTTCCACCAGCAACAGGGCTTTGATTTTACTGAGACATTCTCACTGTGGTTAAGCCTGTAACTGTTAGAATTGTGCTCGCTATAGCTATCTCCAAGAGGTGGCATATCACACAATTGGATGTGAATAATGCCTTCCTTAATGGCACACTTGAGAAGGAAGTGTATATGCTGCAGCCTCCTGGATTTAAAGTTTCCAGTGATGCCTCTCTTGTTTGCAAACTGAACAAAGTCATCTATGGGCTTAAATAGGCACCTAGAGCCTAGTTTGAGAAACTAACTTCAGCCCTAAAGGGGTTTGGTTTTTCCTCTAGCAGATGTGATCCATCTCTTTTTACCCTTGTCACACCTTCATATACTATCATTATGTTAGTATATGTGGATGATATAATTGTAACTAGAAATTCTACACAGCATATTCAGAAACTGATCAATAAATTGCATGCTCAGTTTGCACTTAAACAACTAGGAGAATTTGAGGACTTTCTGGGTATTGAGGTATCTCACTTAAAGGATGGATCCCTGTTTTTGTCTCAGACAAAATATCTAAAAGATCTCATGGTCAAGTCTAATCCTAGTGAGGCTAATGGTGTGCCTACCCCCATGATATCCAGTCTTAAGCTTACCAAACATGGCACAGATGTGGTGCAGGATCCTACTTTCTATAGGTCAGTTGTTAGGGCACTGCAGTATGCCACGATTACTAGGCCTGAGATCAGTTATGCAGTCAACAAAGCTTGCCAGTTTTTTGTCTAATCCTCTTGAAAGCCATTGGGCTACTGTTAAAAGGATTCTCATGTACCTTAAAGGGGCTCTCTGTCATGGGCTGCATCTGCAGGCTGCTAACACTCAAGTTCCCCTTTCCATTACAGCTCTTTCTAATGCTGACTGGGGAGCAGATCTTGATGATAGGAAATCCACCTCAGGTTTCTGCATTTTTCTTGGACCTAATCTTGTTTCTTGGTGGTCCAAGAAACAAACCTTAGTTGCAAGGTCTAGTATAGAGGCAGAGTACATGAGCCTTGCTAATTCTGCTGCATAAGTGTTATGGGTACAGTCACTGCTTACTGAGCTCAAGATGCCATTTACTACACATGTCCTGCTATGTGACAATCTCAGTACTGTGTCATTGTCACACAATCTTATTCTACATGCTAGGACCAAGCATATGGAACTAGACATCTTTTTCTTACGGGAAAAAGTGTTGAACAAGAGCTTGATAGTCAAGCACATTCCTAGTTTTGATCAATATGCAGATTTACTCACCAAGCCCCTCTCGTCTCTCAAGTTCCTGCAACTAAGAAGCAAGTTGTGGGTCCGCGACAGGATAACTCTGGATCAGGGGTGACCTAGGGTTTCTAGGGAAGCTATTAGAATATATATATACATCAATAGTAGAAAGGGTAAATTTGTAATATCATTGTGTTGAGTATATAACTCAGTCTTGTCCTCTATTGTAATATAATATACGATTCTGTTAGAGTTCAGGTCTACTTTCTCTCTCTTCCTTTCTTTCTCTTTCTTCTTCCTTTCAACTATTTCTACATTTCTAACCATCACTACATAATGACAATGAAAAAAAAAAGAAAAATGAGGAAGAAAGAAAATTAAGGTTTACGAAAATAAGGGGAAGAAGAAGATTATTTTCTGCATAGCAACTTTCTGTCCACAAACTGTGAAAAATCTTATTCACTTTATAACTAGAAAATTATATGAATACAAGTTGTGTTGTGATTACAAAAATAGGAGTTACTCCTTCTATTTATAGTTTTAGGTTACCTTACTCCCTAAGGCAAAGTCCAAAATACAAAAGCTCAAAATACTTATTTTAGATCTAAATCGAAATCCTATGTCAAACAATCTGCTTCGACACTTTGACACTATACAACTCGATAAACAATTCGAAACACACTAGACTATTTTCAACACACCTTGTATCAAGCAACATGCTACTTTCGACACAAGGAATTACATTCTCAACATGTTTGACAGTTTGAAAGGAAGAGAAAATAAAGACTTCTAAAAACATTTTTTTTTTAATTCTTTAATTTTTTTTTGTATAAACTGATACAACAGTGTTTATTATTAAACATATTTTTTAATTTTTAGAAGACGTTATATTGTATTTAAATAATTTATCTAAACCTTCTAAAATTCCCCAAAAACCTTCATACAATACAATTATTTGGTTTCTCCAAATTAAGGAGATTTAAGTTTTTGAATAAAAATAAATCGCCTCAAATCCTCCCCGCTTAAATCATTCTATCATTTCACTCATTCTTTTCTTTTTTACAAAACCCTCCTCTCTCATCCTCTCCAAACTCCCAAACAACACCTTGGCATCATAATTTTCATGAGTTTATTCATAAAAAGGGAGAGATAAATTAATATGCAGATGCAGATATGCTTGTATATCAAAGGCTTCATTAACCATTAGACATCTTCTGAATATATATGTTATAGAATAATTCAAAATTGTTTCTTTTGCTTTCCACCCATGAATCAAGAAAGAAAAGTTTTACCCTGTTTCTTTTCCTGTCAACTTTATTTAGAGCAACATCAAAACAAGGGTGAGAACCTTGACCTTTGTCCAGAACTTGCTGGTGCACTGTTTGATTTCATTCATAATATACCACATTCTTCATATAACAATGTATTACATTATTAAATTACATTTTAAAAAAAAATTCACCATATGAAGTAACTGAAAAACTACATATTTATATTGAATTTAAGTTTACACAGTAGCTATTGGAATTCAAAATTTTAAGTTGGAGGATAATAAACCAAAAGAAAAACAAAAGCAGATACAGGAAAAAAAATGATAACAAAAACAAATTATTCCATACCAGTACAATGATCAAGCTTATAAAAAGCGTGTTTAGTTGAAATCGCAACTGCACGAAAGCAATCGATATTTGAACAGTTGCTCGAATGCTTGAGAATGATGTTACTCAATGTAATGCAAAAGATTCTGGAGTTACACTAGCAACCTTTGCAGACGTGCAGTTTCAAACAAATATTGTCTTCATATTGGCGAGAATTCTCAAAAAGTCAAGCCATGTTTTCTTACCAGATTCGGATTCATTTACAGTTGCACATTTTCCACACATGGACCCCCATTACTCCTCTTCCCCATTCCAGAAGCTTCTACAACAACCTCCTCCTCACCAACATCATCGATTGACATTGACTTGTTCCCTTCAAATTCAATCAAAGATTTTCCCAGAAGATGAGCTACTGTACTTACATTGCAATTAGCTACAAAGAAGGCATAAATAAGGCTCAATTGAGTATGTAAACTCAGAATTTTCAAATCCTTATTGTATAAAAATCGGAAATCTCTAAGCAAAAGTTTCTTAAATATAAATTGATATAAATACATCATCAAGTTTTCCCAGAAAGGCATAAAATTTATCTTACACTATTTTCACCTTCCATCAATTGAGAGATAGTACATTAAAAAAGAGTGCAGGTTAAATAAATATGAAAAAAAATAAGAAAAATATAAGTACCACGAGAACGGTACGCGTAATCAGTGCCTATGCGTACCCAATATGGGTACTTCACCATTTTAGAAGTACCTATGCTTCAGAGGTAAATACCATTTGGAAGTCCACGCTTGTTATGAGAAGCCGCTTCAGCAGATTAGAGTGCATGAAATAAGCTCTATTCCTGTTGTTGTGTATGTTGAATCTCCGCCCACTAATTAGTGTTATCAATGGCAGATGGCAGATTATCACAGTCAGGCAAAAATCCGCTTTAAACATATGGGATTGCCGCCTTTGTGGCCTATGGTTGAGGCATCCAGTCTAGCTTTGAAGTGGAATTGACGGAGAAATACCCTTAAAATTTCTCATATTTTAGATATTTGTCCCATAATAACTTTGAATCAGAAGGGGACAAGAAAAAGAGTGCAGCGACCAGAGATTCCCACCTTGAGAATAAATGGACTAGCAGCCCTATCAGTGTGAAATAGGGTAAAGCACCAGTTCCTAGCAAGAATAACCCTTATGATAAATCCACTGGAGAAACGTGTTATCGTTTCAATGGAAGAGGTCACATGTCAAATGTATGTCGAACAAGGAGAGTCATTGTTGTTGTGGGAGAAAGGGAAGAGAGAGAGGAGAGAGAAGGACATACAGTTGAGAATGATGAATATGTAGGGGTTGAGTTTGTAGAGAAAGAATCTGATGAGAGAGTAAATTTTTATTGTTGAGAATTTTACTAGCATCCAAAGAAGAAGGGGATCACAAGAATTTGTTTAAAACACATTGTTCTATCAAGAAAAAAAAGTGTATTTTGATTGTGCATAGTGTATGCTTGGAGAATCTGGTGTCCAATAAATTGGTATATTTTTGAAGATGTCCATAGAACCCCATGAGAAGTCAAACACTCTTGGTTGGGTAAGCAAGGGCTCCCAAGTTCGAGTAACACTAACCTGCAGAGTTCCTATCTCCATCAAAAAGCATTTTAGAAATGAGGTATTTTGTGATGTTCTTGATATGGATGTTTATCATATTTTTCTTGGTAGGCCTTGGCAGTTTGATAATGATATCACTTATTGAGGATGAGATAACATGATGATGTTTACATGGGGCACGCATAAAATGGTTATGCCTCCTAGTTTTCACTTTAAAAAGAATCGATAAGGAAAGAAGTCTAGTTTCTTGGCGATGGCACAAAGTGAAAACAATATTGATGAGGCTGTTAAAGAAATCAAATTTTTATGTTTTGTGGTTATTAAAGGGCTGGTGAATGCTCTAAACAAGGAGACAATAATTCCAGAAGAAGTGTTATGGATCCTAGAGGATTTCAAGGAGTTAACCGCATACGAACTACCAGACGATTTGCCTCATATGTGAGATAAACGCCGGAGAGTTATAATTTTTAATATGGGAGATGATGTGATGGTGTTTCTGTATAAGGAGAGGTTTTAGTTGATATTTACAGTAAGCTGGAACCACGTAAGCATGGTCCTTTCGACGTGACCCAAAAGATCAATGATAATCCTTATTTGGTATCTCTCCCAGACTCCATGAATATATCCAATACTTTCGATATTGTTGACATTCATGAG
Organism: Vicia faba; assembly: GCA_948472305.1. Classification (NCBI taxonomy): domain Eukaryota; kingdom Viridiplantae; phylum Streptophyta; class Magnoliopsida; order Fabales; family Fabaceae; genus Vicia; species Vicia faba. The sequence continues at coordinate 29,636,634 of OX451735.1, forward strand.
TATCAAGAAGATGAGGCTCTTTATCAAGAAGAGAACTAGGGGTCGAGTTCTTCAGAGGTTAAGGAGACTAATGTAGGAAGGTTGGTTACGCGTATCGAAGAAGAAGTCGCACGCAATAAAGGTTTGGCAGGAATTGTTTTTATTTGGCGTCTGAATCATAATGAATATTATTATACCTTTCTGGAGGGAATCGACTCACGAGTCCAACCCTCTTCTTGCAGTGACATATGAGTCTTTTAAGCCATCTGAGTTTGTTTCAAACCCGAATAAAACATTTTAATATTTTCTGCAATATTCAACTTTATTTATGTTATGGATTAAAAGCTCATCAGGGTTTCCTTTTATGTAGTTAAACACTTTCGGGTGTGTTCTTCAAGGTTGTCTTTGATCATAATAAAATTCAAGTATTTTCTCTTTTGGTGGATTCTAAAAATTTATTTGACAGGTTTGTCGCTTATAAACTTGTGTTTTCTTTCTAGGTCTAGCGATTTATAATTCTTCGTGATTATGACTGCATCTAGTGACATCAAAGCAGTTTTTTTACTATTTCCTTTTGTAGCTTGATTAGCCATTAGAGATCAACCATTTACCAGAAAACCTTGAGGGAATTATCAATGCTTTTACCATGACCCTAAGTGCTTTGACTAAACATATGACGACTTTAACAACTCAGGTGAACAACGCCAACAACAACGGGAACCAGCAAAGAGACATGAGAAAGAAACTGATTAGGGTTTTGCGGGATGGAAACAATTGTGTTGTTACTTCTGAATATTTGAATTCTGGAAAAGAAGAACCCGATGAAGAAGAGATAATTGATCATGGGAATCGACATAACCATAATTATCAAGTGAAGATTGATATTCCATTATTTTATAGAATATAGAAGTGAAGGAGTTTCTAGATTGGCATATCTATGTTGATAGATTCTTCGACGTCATGAGCTTTCCTGAGAACAAGAAATTTAAGATGGTGGAAGTCAAGCTGAATAGTATTTTTTTGTCTTATGGGATAAGCTTGAGTTCAGAGACAGAGTCAAATAAATGGGCCGATCAAATCTTGGCGAAGAATGAAACAATTAATGCTGGAGTGGTTTTTCTCTGACGATTATAAGCTGATTCTTTATAAGATGTATGTTGAATGTGTTTAGGGAAAGAGAAATGTAATAGAATACACAACTGAGTTCTTGTGTTCCTCTGAGTGTAATGAACTGGGAGAATCATAGATCTAGAAGGTAGCTCAATACATAAGTGGCTTAAAGAGATCTTTGCAGGGGGAGATGGGTTTGCAGATTGTATAGACTGTGGATGAGGCATCCATTATAGCTTTGAAGGAAAAATTAATGGAGAAATTCCCTCGAAATTTCTCACATTTTAGATAGTTCCCCATAATAATTTTGAATTAGTATACGACAGGGAAAAGATTGCAACAACCAGATATTCCAACCTTGAGAATAAAGGGACTAGCAGCCCTATCAGTGTGCATTAGGTTAAAGCATTGGTCTAGAGGGAGAATAATACATATGCTAAACCCATTGGAGACACATTTTATCGTTGCAATGGAAGAGTACATAGATTAAATGTTTGTCCAACAAGGAGAGTCGTTGTTGTTACGGAATAAATTGAAGATGAAGAGAAAAAAGAAGGACATGCAGTTAAGAATGATGAATATGCAGAGGTTGAGTTTGGAGAGGAAAAATCTGATGAAAGGGAAATTTTGTGTTGCTGACAACTTTACTAGCATCCAAAGATGAAGGGAAATACAAGAATTTGTTTAAAATACTATGTTTTATCAAGAACAAGTTATGTAATCTAGTTGTGCAATATGGCAGCATGAAGAATTCGGTGTCATAAAAATTGGTAAATTATTTGAAGTTGTCCGCAGAACCCTATGAGAAGCCATACACTCTTGGTTGAGTAAGCAAGGGCTCCTAAGTTCAAGTAACATTAGTTGTAGAGTTCATATCTCCATCGGAAAGCATTATAAAGAAGATGTACTTTGTAATATTCTTGATATGGATGTTTGTCATATTTTACTTGGTAGGCCTCGGAAGTTTGATAATGATATATGTTATCAAGGATGGTATAACATGATGTTTTTTTACATGGGGCACACATAAAATTGCTATGGCTCCTAGTTTACACTTAGATAAGAATCCATGAGGAAAAAAGTCTTGTTTCTTGGCGATGACATATATTTAAAAGGATCTTGAAAAGGCTGTTAAAGAAACTAAAATTTTCTATTCAGTGGTGATTAAAGGGCTGATGAGTGCTCTAAATGAGGAAACAATAATTCTAAAAGAAAAGCTAAGGATCCTAGAGGGTTTCATGGAGTTGACCGCATATGAACTACCAAATGATTTTCCTTTTATGCGAGATAAACACATGAAAGTTATAGTTCAATATGGGAGATGATGTGGTGGTGTTTCTACAAAGTAAAGGTTTCTAATTTGTACTTACAGCAAGCTGCAGCCACACAATTATGGTCGTTCAAAGTGACCCAAAAGATCCATGATAATGCTTATAGGGTAACTCTCCCAAATTCCATGAATATATCCTATTCTTTAAATGTTGTTTACATTCATGAGTATCAAGAAGACGAGGCTATTTATTAAGAAGAGAGCTTGGGCTCGAGTTCTTCAAAGGTGGAAGAGACTGATGTAGGAAGGCTGGTTGCACGTATCAAAGAAGAAGTCACACGTCAGAAAGGTTCGACATCCGATATCAGAATAACTATTATTATACATTTCCAGATAGGGAATCGGCTCACGAGTCTAACTCTCTGCCTGCTGACATTCATTCGAGTTTGTTTCATACCCGAGTACAACACTTTAATATTTTCAGCAACTTTTTATTTTGTTTTTGTTTTGAATTAAAAGTCCATTAGAGTTTCTTTTTATGTGTTTTAACACATTTGGGTGTGGTCGTCAAGGTTACCTTTGATCATAATAAAAATCAAGTATTTTTTCTTTTGGTGGATGCCAAAACTTTATCAAACAGATTTGTCGCTTGCAAACTTGTGTTTTCGTTTTAGCCCTAGCGTTTGCTAATCCTTTGTGATTTTGACTGTGACAGATAAAGTTTTGATATGCGGTAGTGAGAGTTATGGTTGGTGATGTTTGAAGTGGTGTATTGATGTTTACATTAATGATTGACGGTGTTCGAAGTAATAATCATAATAGTAGCTGGTAGTTTTCATATTGACGATTAAATGTGGATGAAATGGTGGTGATAGTAGTATTGTCAACATTGATTAGATTGACAATAAGATATGGATGGAGGCAGTGATAGACGTTCGAGTAGTGGTCAAAATGGTCACTGCGGGTAGCCAGTGTAACACCTCAGATTCAAATAATTGATTTAGTTGGATTAATTACGTATTTGTTTAATTATTATGTGTTTAATAAAATAAATTATAAGTTTATGTATATTTCTTGGGAGAAAGGGATGGGCGGGATTTAGTGAGAATATGGGTGTTTGGTATAATAATTAAAAATAACTAGAATATTATTATTTTTAATTAATTAAATAAGAAGGTAATGGAGAATTTAAGGTAGTAAGAGCAATGAGGGGTATTATGGGGATTAGGAGAATAAGTGGTGGCATAATAGATAAAGTTTAATTAGATTATTTGTTTTTAGGGTAAAATAAATAGTAGTAATAGTAAGAATTTGTTAACTGATCTGTAAAAGAGGGTTTGGAGAGAGAAACAAGAGGAAGGCAAGAGCTTAGGAAGGAGCAGAGGATTCTCCATTATTGAAGAGAATTCTCGCTGGAAATTCAGACAATGGGGGAATGCTTAGATATATTGTTGTTTAGCATGAAGGGATAGAAGAGGGACCCTTACCCTCTATAAGTTGCACCTTGATTTGTGAAATGTCTTGAATTGGTTGATTATGTGAATTAATCTAAATTCTATGCTTGTACATGATATAGTTGCTATAATTGTATTGATTTTTCCTTAAAAATTATGTGTTGTTATTGATGAATTGTTGGATGTTGTTGTGTTCATGAAGGTGATATGAATATAATGAATAAATTTTCAAAAGTGGAAAATAATCGATTATTATACATGTTAATTGATAGGTGTAGGTTGATTGATATTAAAATGTTATTTCTCTATTATTTTCTGATCAATTTGAGTGTTTGAGATGGAAAATAGGAATTCTGAATTGAACTCCATAGTCGAAAACAAAATTATGCATTCTGCAGGTCGATGGCGGGCTCCATCTGCATGGCGACCAAGATATCATGGTTCTGAAGGCGCTGACGGGCGTCATGCCTGTGATGGGCCACTCGTTCTGCTAGGACAAGTATTCTTCATTGTGTTGCTTGGAATTGAACGACGATTCTAATTTTTTGGAGTTTTACTCTTGTTGGCTACTGTTGTATACCGGTTTGGGGATGTTTTGATGTTGTTTAATGAATATTGTTTGATTGATCGATGTGATTATTATGTTTGACCAAGAAGTTGATTGAGTTGTGTGTGATTACTTAATTTGTTTAATGGTTGCATGAAATGCATATTATTGATGCTTTGAAGATAATTATGTAGAAGTACATAATCGTTGTTGTTTATAGTTCGAAGGGGAGTTATAAATGTTATTGTTGTTGTGGTGGAATCAATTGTATGTCATGCATCATTTGTGTCGTTGATGTAGAAGGAGACAGGTTTCAAGTCTAGAAGAGTGGACTGATAGCTTGTCCCAAACCTAGAAGGATGGATTCACGAACCTAGAATGGTGGGTTTATGGTCTAGAAGGGTGGATCTGGTTTGTATGAAGAATCTTTGTTGATTGGTACCACATGCATTGCGTCGGTGTTGTGATTCACATTGCATTCACATGTATATGTATAAGATTTGGTTGAAAAGGTGTGAGATAGATGATATTATTGTTGTGTATTAGAGGCTTGATATATTCACTACTACAAATAATATATTTCATGATAGAATATTTCACCTCACCCAATAAAAATCTGAAGTGTAAACCATAGACGCATCACATTTTTTTTATTTTAAAAATAATATATATTCTCTCGATTTTGCTGGAAATCGAGGGAAAATGTATTTAAACGACGCGTCTTCAAATCCCATCAACTACACTTTATCACTTTTTATTTTTTAAAATTTTTAACAGGATTTTACCCCTCGGTTATTATTAAAAATCGAGGTAAAAAGTAGCGCAGTTCTGAAAATAAAATAAAAATTAGTTGCTCGGGATCAAACCCATGATCAATATTACCTTGTAATTTTTTAAATTTTTTTTAATAACCTATTACCTCGGTTTTGCTAAAAAACGAGGGGTGGAGTAGCATTTTTTATTTTTTATTTATTTATGACCAATTTCATGAAAAAAATTAAGTAACGAATCTTTATCGTGCATTAATAAAGTAATAATGGTCAAGACATTTCCAACTCATCAATCCACATGAAACATTAGTGATCCGCGTGAAACTCTCACTAGCCAATCAAAACGTGAATGTCATAACTATTCATCTTGGATGCAAAATGCTGAAATTTAAATTTAACATATTCAAAATAATGATAATGAAAGTAAGAGCAGGAAAATATTTCAAGGTTAGTTTCTTAGTGTAATATTTTATCTAGTAATTCCTTGTTAAAATTGTTTAATGTTAGTTGTAGTTGTGTCTATTAGAGATGAAAAAGATAGTTTTGTTTTTAGCTCATTGTGGTGTCACTCTTTGATTTGAGAAGTCTTAAATTTATCTCTAACAATATCAAGTAAAATGTTTAATATTATTGTTGTTGTTGTAGAAATTTAGTGTTTAACGATTATATTGATTTTGTTTATTTGTCGTTGTTATTGAGATTTAATGTTTAAAGATTTCATAGATTTTGTTGTTATTGTTGTTGTGTTACTTCTGTTGTTGAGATTTAATATTTAAGTATTCTATTGATTTTTTATTTGTTGTCGTTGTTGTTGAGATGTAATATTTAAAGATTTCATAGATTTTGTTGTTGTTGTTGTTTTTGTTGTGAGAATTAATGTTTAAGGATTCTATGGATTTTGTTTTTGTTGTTATTATAGGTGTTGTTGTTGATGATAATGAGGGATCAAACATGTGATCAGTGCCACTTTCCCCCCTCAGTTTTTAAATCACCAAGGTGATAAGTGGCAACTTTTCATGTCACCCTTAGTAACCTCGCCTGAGTTACTGAGATAAAACGCATTTCGCGACCGCGTTACAAGTGTTATTTGTAGTAGTGATTGTATGTTTTATCTACTTGTTGCACTATTCACACTGTTTTATATCGAAATATATTTCTCACCCCTTTTGATTTATGTTGTCCACCACAGATATCTTGCAAATACTCAGAAGTACAGTTTATTGTTGTGAGTGGGAAATAGCTCTTAGAATTATTTTCATTTATTTATCGTATGTCTAATGGTTTAATGCTCTAATTCTGTAACACTGGATGGACGAGAATGATGTTAATTTATTATTATGTTTTTGTTAAGTGAGAGTTGAATTTTATACTCTCGACGTTTGAGTTATGTTGATTGTGGAGACTTTTGTCATATTTGTTTTAATTTCAAATAAAATATTTTTATGAGACTTAATAATTTTGAAGCATGCTAATTTGATAAACTCCATTGCGACAATACTCTAAGTGAAAGTGAGTTGATGAAAAGTGTACTTGAATGTTTAGTTTAAATGATATGTGTTACCAAACATGTGTTGTTTGATAATGAGTGACACACTAAAGATGTATATGTGATCCATACTTGATTTGTTTCATAATTTGGCGAGAGGAAAAATTAGGGTGCTACAATTGCTATATGAAGTCTTACATCTAAATCACTTTTAGAGTAGATACACTTTTTCACTAATTCCTCTCGTAATATTTTCATGTGAGAGAAAACAAATCATTTGTGATTGTCATATCCTATTTTTTTCCTTTACCCTTTTCATTCATCACATATATTTTTTTGAAAATCAAATAAAAAATCAACCATTGCATTTTTTATCTTCATCATTTTTAATCAACTCTCATGCATTATTTTATTAGCTGCATTTCAAAAATTAAAAAAAAAAAGGCAATTAGGTCAAATACTAATCTATATGAAATTCCGGGAATGTCACAGACTCAGAATGTCTAATGGAATGTTACGACATCTGATCTGACATTAAGCGCTGTACAGGTAGAATAGGCTGTACTTTTGATATCTGTTCTACAACAGTCACTGGACTAACATACCAGAGCCTGCAACACCTTTTGATAAACGCAGGTTCTGATTTACTGAAGTTCAGAACGGTTAAGGTTAATCATATACATTGACGTTACGAGGAATGCTGTGACATCAAACAAATAACCAATGCAGAAAGTAAATAACACACAGAATTGTTCACCCAGTTCGGTTCAACCAACCTACATCTGGGGGCTTCCAAGCCAGGGATAAAGTTCACTATTAGTAGTATCAATTCAAAGACCCTACAGCCAACACACCCGTTGACAGCCTTCTCACTTAATCACTACCCAATGACACTTTTACCTAAGATCCAATCCTAGATATGAGACCCCTCTCACTCCCCCTCAATCACCTCAGTGATAACTTTCTACAGTACATAAACTGTTCAGAAGATACACTTCCATTACACATCTTGATCATGCTTAAAAGCTTCAATCAAGTACAATGCATACATCCTTTAACCTACAGGTTTCAAGGAGTATGGTGACCATCCCACAGCCCGGGTGGTTCACAACAAAACTAGCCCTAAATGATTACATCTTGTCAATCCGAGCGCACCTCAAATTAGGTTACAATACTTCTATTTATAACATTTTTTACCCAACTGGATTTGGGCCTTCATATGACAGCAATGCAGCTTTAACGACCTGCATAAAGTAAGCAGAAAACTTCTGCTACAAGTTAGGTCTTCAATCGAGCTTTTCTCCTTATCCTTAGCTTCTGATTGAATCTTCTAGGGCTCCACGTATGCCTTCAGTTTTCGCTACTTGTTATGCATTCTATTTGGCAGAATATTCTGCATAACTTTAGGAACAGAACTGCATCAGACTTGACAGTTCAGTAGCTTGATGTCTGGTATGATGTTATGACATCTCTTGAGACATGTTGTTCCAGATGTTGATCAACATGTTTAGGCATTTACAATAGAATTTTCAGGCTGTTCCTATTGTACATTACATTACATTATTGTTGTTGCTATTTGTTTTACAAGAGATGAGCCAATCCCAAACGAAGGCACTTACAATCTCCCCCTTTGGCTAATTTTGGCTAAAACAAATACAACAATAACACTAACCATTCCGGACCTCTTGAAGCACGGGAGGAAGAGGATGCACCTCATTCCCTTTTAGACCACGAACCATTTCTTGTTACTGGTGGTGGAAAAAGAGGACCTTGGGAGATAAACTATCCTTTCAGAGGCATCAGAGAGCCTTTAAGGAGTGACCAGAATATCTCCCTTGTAACTCAGAACACAGGTCACAACTGTGTTCATAACTCAGATCACAAGTCACAAAGAAATTCACGCCATTTGAATTTCTGCTGAGTTTGTGACAAGTCTTTGTGATCAAAATTTGGAGTAGCTGCTGCAACGAGGACAGTTTTTAACAGTACTCCTTTCTCCCCCTTTTTGGCCAAAAATTGCCAAAGAAAGCCCTCACAAAACCAGATCCAAGAACAGTTTTCCCAAATCCGTATAAACCCCATGATGGTTGTGAGAGAAAAGAATGTGTGACAGGAGGTTATATAAGGAGATACCAGGTTCAAGAAGATGGTAATATAAGATCTTGGTCAAGGATACCTGTTAAAGCATGTGCATATTTCAGACTGACTATGCATGTATTTTAGACGTATTGGTTTGTTTCTGCCAATACCACAAAAAGAACCAGTCCTAATACATGCATAAATTTTTTTTGGTCAAAGCAATTCCTGAATAAAATCAGCCTTTGACCCATTTTCGGGACTGAAGATTTATTCCTTCTAGGAAACAGAATACCAATGACGTGGCGAAGTTATTTTCCCGTATTCTTCTTGATTTCCCCAAGGTTGCAATGTCGTTGGTAATGTCATGACACTTACTTAGACATTACCTTGCATTCTTCAACAACAGCAGCCTTCTTTTTACTTCTCTCATTTAGGCACAGAGAAGGGCACTTTAACCAGCTAGTAGCAAGAGATTAGCAGCATTAAGCATGGCCATCACTCATGCTTTGTGTGTTGCCGAGATCCAATACACCAGAAGACTCCAGAATGCTTCACAGGAATTCACAAATTAGTTCTAATACACAAATTTAGATGCCACTTCTATTTCGTGTAGTAAAAGAACCCCTTGATCATATGCTGAATATATCTGATTTACTTCTTCTGATCTTTCATTCACTAGTAGTTGTTGGAGCTAGTGAAGTCTGATTTGCTAGACCAAGTTGCTATTGATAAGATCTGAATCTACCAAATTGCTCCAAAAGTATTAAAACTGCCACTTATGATACTTTTAAGAATCTCTGAGATTTTCTTCCTAACCCCAGTCTAATAACAAGAGCAATTCTTCAATCTCCTGTTGTTGAGACATTATCCATGACTTCACTTAGAAGTTCACAATGTCATATTATCAGAACACATAAACATCAGCATACCACTGCCCTCTTCTGACTTCTGATCTTCAGATTAAGTCCAACAATACAAATACAGAGTCTCCCTTCAATGTATATTGTAATTGGGAAAAGTGCAACACGCAGTGACTTCCCTTGTTAAGGCCAATCAAAACAGTGGCGTGGAAACCAGTAGCACTAGCTCTGAGGTGGTAACTTCAAGCACCCTGAGCTAGTCTTATAATAGTAATGACATCTCTGATTCATGCCCTTGCACTTCCACACTTATCATGACTCTCATGTAGCCATAGTCTGAAACCAACCTCCAACCTTCTTAGTGTGCTTACAAGCTTTGCTAAGATTTAGACTTTCTAGAAGGATTATCCTTTGATCATGTCATCCTTCTGTATAATATATTTACTAGTAGTTGCTAATACTAGTAAATTCTTCAGACCACAACAGTAGTTATGCGTTGTTAAGCATACTACTTAAACACAAGTAGAATCTACTTATTCCAAACCAACAATAGAACTGCCACACTAGAATATTAAGGTTCACAGTCCCAAGTCTCTGCCACGGACTTCTAACAACAAATGATGTTACAGCATGAACCTATCTGCTTGGATTCTGAGGTTAACATCCAGGGGATTGATGCCCTTTTATATTCCCCATAGGAAAGGTATGATTACTTACCAGAATATTCTTAGAGAGAAATAAACTCTCTACCAAGTTCTGAGAAATAGGTTCAGAATACAGCCTTGCATACATATTAGACAAACAATTAGTCTCCCATCAAAGTGTTTATATATATCTTTATGCAAGATCCTAATGAATACTTAGTCTCCCGTCAAAGTATTCATTATTAGTTAGATTATGCCATCATCTCAAGGTAGGATAATTATTCTAACACTCTTCTGCACCATGCATGAAGAACCGCAACAACCACACAACCATGCAGCAACTAGCATGGATCACCTTCACCTTGTCTGCTGACCCTTGAACAGTACAAAGGAGTTAATTGTACCATACTTCTGTAGACAAGAGCAAACCAAGTTGTTCACATAAATGAACTTCAAGTAAGAAAAGGATCTTCTCAGGAACCCATGATCTTTTGAAGATAACTCCTCCTTGCTACATACAACTAACAAGTTCATCCTAGGTGATGGGAATGACTTGTCAAAGTGCAGATATCCACCATTTGACTTTGGTCCAGGATGTCAAGACATTTTGTATGACATGTCTTCCAAGATCTTCAGGTTAAGGACTCCCCCTGAAACTCGGCTCAGATCTTTGTAGAGAATTAAGTGAATTCTCCTTCACATGCTGCAGTTTATGTGATTGGTAGACATAACCTGTTCTATTCCTATCTTCCTTGGAAATCACTAAGATCATGAGAAATAAACTCAAGCATCTTGTAGAACAAGGTAGGATGAACTCCCTTTCACATCAGCTTGATCATACTACTCCCTCTGAACAAAATGTTATCCAACTTCCCTCTTTATGGATACAGTGTAGAGCTCTTTACTTTAGACACATAGTAAGTACTTTTTATTTGGAATTTGCCACAGGTTCCAAATTAAGAGTCCTTAGTTTGCTTGCTGTACAAGTTTCAGGTTGCCACATTCTGTAACTTGTACTAGAAGAAACTTCATTATCAATCATGAGGATGTTCACTAAATCTGGGACTTATCTGTCTTTCCTCAACAACTGATGTCTTCAACAGTTGTGATGTTGTACATTCTTTATCATCACAAGCTTTAGAACACATAAAGATTCTGCTTCCATCATTTATTCAATTAGAATTAACTAATCATACTAGACTGATTACTTCTTCATGCTTGCTAAGCATATTTACTTGGCTGAAGACACAAATGATTTCCATCATCCACAGCTTTAAAGTCCTTTTAAGTGCATTTAGCTCAGCACATATACTCCCTCACAACTGGAGTAGATGACCAGTTGATCGTGTCCTGATCAATTATTTCAAAAACAGATGTCTCCTCTTCCAGATCAGGAGTAGGTTCCAAACATATGTACTCACATTACATGTGTTTAGCACCCAGAACATCTTCTTGGAACACATCATCCTTGATAATCTTCAAGGTCTTCAAGTAGCTTGCAGACGCATATGAGAATCATTGATCAATTGATACTCATTAACAACATTCTGTTGAAAATAATAGTCCTAGAGTTCTTCTTTCACTTTAGGGGTTGTATCAGAGGTTATGCAGCGGAAAAGCAGTACTTCACCAGAACTTACACAGTGCTTACTCCATATAGCAAGCATGACACATAAGGATTGAAAATAAATCAATCCCACAAGTTGTTTGCTTCTTCACCAAACAGCTTTCTAGACCCAACTCTACAGCCCTGTTAAAAGAAGGCTTTATAAACACATATGATGCCTTATCAATATCTTCACTTCTGCATGAAGATTTTGATAATATTCTTCTCTGTGCTGAATACAGGTTGAACAATGCACTCCAAAATCTTCACTCCCGCATGAGGTCTTTGAATTTGTTCAAACACTTTCATCATAGCTGATCTAGTTTCTCCCAAATTGGTCCATCCTCCACTCCTAGGGACCAACCAATATGAACACTACTGGTTCAAACAATATTCTACCTTGTACACAACCGGAAAGTATCCCCCATGGATCTCATCCAGAGTCAGACAGGATGCCTGCTCTGATACCAATTGAAATTCCGGGAATGTCACAGACTCAGAATGTCTAATGGAATGTTACGACATCTGATCTGACATTAAGCGCTGTACAGGTAGAATAGGCTGTACTTTTGATATCTGTTCTACAACAGTCACTGGACTAACATACCAGAGCCTGCAACACCTTTTGATAAACGCAGGTTCTGATTTACTGAAGTTCAGAACGGTTAAGGTTAATCATATACATTGACGTTACGAGGAATGTTGTGACATCAAACAAATAACCAATGCAGAAAGTAAATAACACACAGAATTGTTCACCCAGTTTGGTTCAACCAACCTACATCTGGGGGCTTCCAAGCCAGGGATAAAGTTCACTATTAGTAGTATCAATTCAAAGACCCTACAGCCAACACACCCGTTGACAGCCTTCTCACTTAATCACTACCCAATGACACTTTTATCTAAGATCCAATCCTAGATATGAGACCCCTCTCACTCCCCCTCAATCACCTCAGTGATAACTTTCTACAGTACATAAACTGTTCAGAAGATACACTTCCATTACACATCTTGATCATGCTTAAAAGCTTCAATCAAGTACAATGCATACATCCTTTAACCTACAGGTTTCAAGGAGTATGGTGACCATCCCACAGCCCGGGTGGTTCACAACAAAACTAGCCCTAAATGATTACATCTTGTCAATCCGAGCGCACCTCAAATTAGGTTACAATACTTCTATTTATAACATTTTTTACCCAACTGGATTTGGGCCTTCATATGACAGCAATGCAGCTTTAACGACCTGCATAAAGTAAGCAGAAAACTTCTGCTACAAGTTAGGTCTTCAATCGAGCTTTTCTCCTTATCCTTAGCTTCTGATTGAATCTTCTAGGGCTCCACGTATGCCTTCAGTTTTCGCTACTTGTTATGCATTCTATTTGGCAGAATATTCTGCATAACTTTAGGAACAGAACTGCATCAGACTTGACAGTTCAGTAGCTTGATGTCTGGTATGATGTTATGACATCTCTTGAGACATGTTGTTCCAGATGTTGATCAACATGTTTAGGCATTTACAATAGAATTTTCAGGCTGTTCCTATTGTACATTACATTACATTATTGTTGTTGCTATTTGTTTTACAAGAGATGAGCCAATCCCAAACGAAGGCACTTACACTATATACATTTTGTTTTTTAAGTTACTTTATCACCTTTGCATAATTTCAAAAAAAGTCAAAAAAATTAAAAAATAAGTCAAAGTCAACTTTAAATTTAAAATTCAATGTTTAATTACAATTTAATTTGATTCTTTGTTCATTTTAATTCAAAGCATTTTAAAAGCTTTTTAGTCCATTTTTAAATCATATTTTCAAGCTTCTTAAGCCAAATTCAAGTAATATTTGTTAAGCCATCTTTATGCCATTTATCAAGCCACCACACTACAAGCAATGAGGCAATTTTTGTTAGGACCACTTGCATCCACCTTACTCACGTTTTTATCATCATTTGACAGTAAATCCAATTTCAAGCAATTTATTCACTAATTTCTCAAATTCATAATTCAAAATTCACAACACTTTCATATTTCAATTTCATTTGAATTTACAAACAAACACAAATTTAAAAGAACTTCCATCTACATTACATCTTAACCTCACATTCAACATTAATCAATGGTTCACAATCACAATTTCACACCATCCGTTCTTTCTCCCTCAAAATTCTAACAATTTAGCATTGGGCCTTGCATTTGGCCCAAACGTCCTTTCATGCATTATAACCACTTCATTTAATCAACACCCTCCCTTCTATTTCTATTTTCATTCTTTCTATTTTATTTTTTAAATTCAATATCAATTTAAAATCATTTTCTATTATTTTTAAAATTCAATAAAATATTTTTTAGTTAATAAAAATTGATTAATTAATATTGTTTTAATTAGTTAATTTTTGTTAATTATGTTTGATTAGCGAGATTATTTGATGGAATTATTTCCTTATCGATTAATCTTGATAATTTTTTATTAACTTAATTATTCGATTAAAATTATTTTAATATATTAATTTTGTTAATTGCTTATTAACCTAATTAATTGATTGAAGTTATTTCAATTGATTAATTTTGTTAATCATTCTTAAATCAACTCGATTAATTGATTGAATTTATTTCAATTGGTTAATCTTTGTTATTTGTTCTTAATCGACTCAATTAATTGATTAAAGTTATTTTAAATAGTTAATATGATTTAATCGGTTTAATTAAACAATTAGACCTCTTAAAACCAATTTCTTTCAAAATAAAAAACGCTTGATCCAACATCAAGATATTTTCCAATCAAATTCAATCGAACGTATCGCAAATGTTTGATCCAATGTCAAGTATCTTTTCTCTATCAATTCAAATAATTTCATAATCAAACACTTGATTCAATGTCAAGTTGTGTTTTCAAAATATTTTTCTTAATAAAAACTGGTTGAAAAAGGAATGGTCTTGACACACTTATCCTTTTCGTTTCTCGGGTATGTGGATTGCTAGTCGTACTTAACTTGTGGTCTGATGCTTGTCTTCCGTCCAAAACACATTAAATAAACAAGTTTAGTTCAGTTCTTATGGGATGAAAAAGGAATGATTTGGACGTACTTATCCTTTTCGTTTCCTGAGTATTCTGATTGCTAGCCGTACTTAGCTTGTGGTTAGATGCTTGTCTCCCGCTAAGTACTTACGATTAAACTCTCCTCATAAATTTCCTAAAAAACATTTGGGATGAAAAAGGAATGGTTAGGGCGTACTTATTCTTTATGTTTTCCGAGTACGTGGATTACTAGTCGTACTTAGCTTGTGGTTTGATGCCCGTCTCCCAAATAAAATCAATTTCAAAATATTCAAACCTTTTTTCCTTTTGGTTTTCAAATTCGAAACCTTTTCATAAAACAAAAGACGCTTTGTCCGTTCTGTGACGATGCAAACAACACTTCAACATGAGAATATCAAACGCTTTTCACTCGAATGTGATGATGGCATAAATCTCTGCTAATCCAGATTAAGTCATTCATTCTTGAAGTGACGTAAATGTTTAATTAATTATCCATGTTTTGGGAAACAATGTTTTCCGTTCGAATCCAACTTGAGAATCTTTCGCTAAAATCGACCAACTTACAAATATTTGCTATCCAGAACTATGTAGCCTTGAGTTCTCCATCGCACTTGGAGATACGTAGGAGCGAGATCCAAAGTCTCGTCAGGCTCAATAATAAAAAAAACCCTAAAAATCTTTTATTTCCCTTTTCTCACGTAATAAGTATAATATCGCATATAACTTAAGCTAACATTTCTTTCGCAAGACAAACTAAATGGGTCCCGTTGAATACAACAGATTTGGGAGGTGCTAATACATTTCCCTTTCATAATGGACTCCCGAACCCTAATTTGGTTGCAACGACCATTTTTCTTTTCTTTCGTGAATTTTATCGATATTTTCTCTCTTTTTTGGAATAAATAAAGTTTTGTGGCGACTCTGTTGTATTTCGAGCGATCCTTATGCTCGAGTATTTTTTATACTACGACAATGATGTCTAAATATCCACACTAGAATGCTAAATTGTGATTTGTCCAAATATAAACCTAGACCTAATTCCAAAGGAGCTAAACACCTGAAATAAGAGTCAAGCTCCCAAAGAAGCACCAAATTTCACCCCAATCACCTAAATATTTTAAACCAAAACCTAGATGTCACTTCACATATAACGAAAAGATGACTTATGACAAAAAGATGATTTGTAAACTCCAAAAGAGACAGAGAGAAAACACGCAAAAACATAATCTTTAAGAGCATCAACTTACAAATAACATTTTCATTCTTTAAATGAATTTACTAAAATATTATTTTTACACTTATCAATTATTTAAACAACTAATATGTATTTTATTAAGCATACATCTAATCAAATACTTTAAACTGAATCTCATTAAATACTATAATATATATTCTAAATTTAACCATATATAATTTTTAATCCATTTTATATGTTAGAGAGCATTCTTTTGCAAATGAATAGAGGTTAATTAAAGATCGGTTACAAAAGTCAAACATCAATTGATATATACTGGTGTTTTGGAAATATGTGAAGAAATTATATATTCTCACTTATACGTATGCTCTAATGTTAATTTTTTTAGGTGTTTGGAAGTTTAGAAGGAAGACTTTGAAAAATGTTTTTTTTTTATTTCAAAAAAAAAATTTAATATTTTTTTTTATAAAATGATGCAAGAGTGTTTATTATGAAACATATTTTTAATTTTTATAATACATTATTGTATTTAAGCAATTTATCTAAACTTTTCAAAATTCTCCAAAACCCTCATGCAATAAAATTATTTAGTTTCTCCAAATTAAGGACATTTTGGTTTTTGATTAAAAATAAATCCTCCCTACTTAAATTATTATATTATTTTCACTTATTCCTTTCTTCTTTTCAAAATCCTTCCTTCTCATTCTCTCTAAACTCCCAAACAAAACTTGGAATAATAATTTTCATGACTTTATTCCTAAAAAGAGAGATAAACGTATATGCATATGTAGATATGCTTGTATATCAAAGGGTTCATTGACCATTAGACATCTTCTGAATATATATGTTCTAATAATTCAAAATTTGTTTCTTTTCTTGTAACCTTTATCTAGAGCAACATTAAAACAAGGGTGAGGACTTTGACCATTGTCCAGAATTTGTTGATGCATTGTTTGATGTCCATAACATTAAAACAAAAGTTTTATAATTCTTCTTTTTCAATTTTTTATGTGCAGCCTCTTCATTTTCTGTTATATTTTCTTTAAGTGATTTTAACCCTTATTTCACAAGATTCTAAAGATCTTGATAACAGAACACAACTTCCATCTTCTTGCACCAATTCTCATAGTTATCAACTTTCATAATTGAAAGATTGGCTGGAAATGCTCATTCGGATGATTAACTGCCATCGTGATTTTCTTCCCTTGAACCGCTCAAGTGGAGCTCTAGATACCAGATGTTAGAAATTCACTAAAACCTATGATGAATTTCAATCAATCTTGATGAACAAGATTGTTATCACTATTAGAATATATACATCAATAGTAGAAAGGGAAAATTTGTAATATCACTGTGCTGAGTATATAACTCAGTCTTGTCCTCTATTGTAATATAATATACGATTCTGTTAAAGTTCAGATCTACTTTCTCTCTCTTCCTTTCTTTCTCTTTCTTCTTCCTTTCAATTGTTTCTACATTTCTAACTTGGTATCTAGAGCTTAAGCTCGATCCTTGGCCATGGCTTCCGATGGTGAGTCTGAGAACACGACCGATGCAACGCCGGCGACGGTGGCGCTCAACGTGAAGAACGCGTTCAAGACGTTTGCGCAACAAATTATTCTGAAACTTGATGAGAACAACTTTCGTTTGTGGAAACAAAAAGTCGAAGGGATCATCAGAACGCACAAACTTCATCGTCTTCTGGTGAGTCCTGTCGTTCCTCAACGTTATCTCACTGAAGCAGATCGTGAGAACGATGCAGAAAATCCAACGTATGTCTCTTGGGAGCAACATGACTCGCTCTTGTTCACGTGGCTTCTCACCACCTTGTCTGACTCCGTTCTTCCTCGCGTTGTTCGTTGTGTGCATTCTCATCAGATTTGGGATGAGATTCACAAATACATGTTCGCTCACACAAATGCGATGTCGCGCCAACTTCGTTCGGAGCTCAAATCGATTACGAAAGGGGAGAAAACGGTTACAGAGTATCTTGCTCGTATTCAACGAATTATGGACGTGCTTGAGTCAATTGATGATCCAATTTCGCATCATGATCAAATTGAAGCTATTCTTGATGGTTTACCAAAGGAATTTGAGTATAATTCCCTAGCTTCAATCATCCAGTACAGGCCTCATCTTTGTCCTATCATTGAAGTTGAATCTATGCTTCTTTCTCATGAAGCGAAACTAGAGAAGACTAAGAAGAGTGTGGTTGTTGAACCTATTTCTGTCAATGTAGCTGAGGCTACACCTCCTGTGACTGCAGATGCGACACAGACTGCTCAAGATGCTTCAGTTCAAGCTACATATGGTCCTGTGATTGGCTATGGTGATTCACGTAGAGGTTTTCGTGGTGGACGTGGAGCCTACAGGGGCATAGGTGGCCGTTCTGGTGGATGATACAGGGTGCAGTGTCAGATTTGTCATAAGATGGGACATGATGCTAGTGTGTGCTATCACAGACACACAACAATGATGCCTAACATGTGGTCACAAGCTCAGGTGTCACACCCTCAGTATCAGAACTGGAATCAGTGGACTCAAAGTGCTCCAGCTATGCCTATGCCTGCTCAATCACAGTGGACTGCTCCTACTCCTAATCAGTGGCTTACACCAGCTCTAAGAGGACCACCATCAGGGTTTCCTGCAAAACCAGCACAACAACCACAAGCTTATTTCACTGGTACAGGTACAGATGCGACTGCAGCTACTGTTGGTCAACTTTCTCAAGTTTGGTATCCTGATTCAGGAGCAACTCACCATGTTACCAACAATGTTGCCTATATGTCTGAAAGCATGACACTCCCTGGTACTGATCAGGTCTTTGCTTGGAAATGGGCAAGGACTCCCTATAACTTCTATTGGCTCAACTACCTTTGTCTCACCTCTGCACACACACACCACCCTTACACTCAATCACCTATTACTTGTGCCAGCTATCACTAAGAATCTCATGTCTTTCAGCAAGTTTACCAAGGATAAATGTTTTTATTTTAAGTTCCATGCTGACAGGTGTTTTGTCAAAACACAGGCCAATGAAGTGCTGCTGCAGGGTGTGGTGAATAAAGATGGTCTTTACTCCTTTGATCCTTTCCAACCCTTGCCTTCAATAAATCATATCACAAGTGGTTCAATTTCTACTTCAGCAACTACTTACAACTTATGGCACAATAGGCTGGGGCATCCTCACCATGAAGTGCTCAAGTCAACTCTGCAATCTCTCAAT
Organism: Vicia faba; assembly: GCA_948472305.1. Classification (NCBI taxonomy): domain Eukaryota; kingdom Viridiplantae; phylum Streptophyta; class Magnoliopsida; order Fabales; family Fabaceae; genus Vicia; species Vicia faba. Next base: position 29,655,900 of record OX451735.1, read on the forward strand.
GTTCCAGTGCCACACAAGTCTCCCTTGGATTTCGGTGTTCCCTGCTGCCTAGGAAAAGTGCATAGGCTGCCTAGTACACTTTCACACACAACTTATAATCAATCTTTTGATTTACTCTTTTTGGGTGTATGGGGTCCAACTCTTATGACTTCAATATGTGGATATAAATACTTGCTGACTTGTGTAAATTCTTTTTCTAAATATACATGGGTGTTCTCTCTCAAGTTAAAGTATGATGTATTTCACACCATCACACACTTCATCACTGCTGTAGAGGTACAATTCAGAACTGCTGTAAAATCAGTTCAGATTGATGGTGGAGGAGAGTTTCAGTCTCTCACCAAGGGTATTGCACACAGACTTGCTTTCCCCCACACCCATCATCAAAATGGCACTGTGGAAAGGAAGCACATGCATGTTGTTGAAACATGGATGACTTTGTTGTCTCAAGCAAGTTTTCCCTTGCAATTTTGGGATCATGCCTGCCTCACTGCCACTTATCTAATCAACAAAATGCTCACCCCTCTTCTAGCCATGAAATCTCCTTATTTCATGTTGTATGGATGTGCCCCTGATTACAGGTTTCTCAAGGTTTTTGGGTGTGCCTGCTACCCTTAACTCAGACCTTATTCTCCCAATAAGTTCAATTTTCACTCACAAGAATGCACTTTCCTGGGATATTCTTCCAATCAAAAAGGGTACAAGGGCCTAGCTTCCAATGGTAGAATATACATTTCTAAAGATGTAGTGTTTAATGAAGCTAGGTTTCCCTATGCCAAGAGTGTGACTACTGAAGCTCCTTTTGTTTCTTCTACCCCTCTATCCCCACCATTTCCCATCAGTCTCTCTCAAATTCCATAACCTCCTCACTTCCATCAGGGTCCCAGCAGTCTTCATCCCTTAGTTTCTATCAGCTCTGAGCCAGCTTCTCTTTCTAGTTCCATATCACCTGCTCAAACCAACAACAACACTTCAGTCAGCTCCAGTTCTAACTCTCTAGCACCTATATCTGAGCCCTCTGTCTCTGGCTCTGCATCTGATTTGTCTTCTTCTGATGTCCCTGCAGATAATTCTTCTTTGCCACCTTTACATCCTAACAATGTGCATCCTATGACCACTAGGAGGAAGAATGGCATAGTATAACCCAGACAACATCCCACCCTTCTTCTCATTGAACTGGAGCCCACATCTTATAAAGCTGCCCTAAAAGATCCCCATTGGAAAGTTTCTATGACTGATGAATATCAAGCTCTCTTGAAAAACAACACCTGGACTTTAACCAGTTTGCCTCCTCATAGGAAGGCCATAGGGAACAAATGGGTGTTCAAGGTAAAACAAAACCCTGATGGAACCCTTAACAAGTACAAAGCAAGACTAGTTTCCAAGGGTTTCCACCAGCAACAGGGCTTTGATTTTACTGAGACATTCTCACTTGTGGTTAAGCCTGTAACTGTTAGAATTATGCTCACTATAGCTATCTTCAAGAGGTGGCATATCACACAATTGGATGTGAATAATGCCTTCCTTAATGGAACACTTGAGGAGGAAGTGTATATGTTGCAGTCTCCTGGATTTGAAGTTTCCAGTGATGCCTCTCTTGTTTGCAAACTGAACAAAGCCATCTATGGGCTTAAACAGGCGCTTAGAGCCTGGTTTGAGAAACTAACTTCATCCCTAAAGGGGTTTGGTTTTTCCTCTAGCAGATGTGATCCATCTCTTTTTACCCTTGTCACGCCTTCATATACTATCATTATGTTAGTATATGTGGATGATATAATTGTAACTGGAAATTCTGCACAGCATATTCAGGAACTGGTCAATAAACTGCATGCTCGGTTTGCACTTAAACAACTAGGAGAATTGGAGTACTTTCTGGGTATTGAGGTATCTCACTTAAAGGATGGATCCCTGTTTTTGTCTCAAACAAAATATCTAAAAGATCTCCTGGTCAAGTCTAATCTTAGGAAGGCTAATGGTGTGCCTACCCCCATGATATCAAGTCTTAAGCTTACCAAACATGGCACAGATGTGGTGCAGGATCATACTTTCTATAGGTCAGTTGTTGGGGCACTGCAGTATGCCACGATTACTAGGCCTGAGATCAATTATGCAGTCAACAAAGCTTGCTAGTTTCTGTCTAATCCTCTTGAAAGCCATTGGGCTGTTGTTAAAAGGATTCTCAGGTACCTTAAAGGGACTCTCTGTCATGGGCTGCATCTGCAGGCTGCTAACACTCAAGTTCCCCTTTCCATTACAGCTTTTTCTGATGCTGACTGGGGAGCAGATCCTGATGATAGGAAATCCACCTTAGGTTCCTGCATTTTTCTTGGACCTAATCTTGTTTCTTGGTGGTCCAAGAAACAAACCTTAGTTGCAAGGTCTAGTACAGAGGTAGAGTACATGAGCCTTGCTAATTCTGCTGCAGAAGTGTTATGGATACAGTAACTGCTTACTGAGCTCAAGATGCCATTTACTACACCTGTCCTGCTATGTGACAATCTCAGCACTGTGTCATTGTCACACAATCCTATTCTACATGCTAGGACCAAGCATATGGAACTAAACATCTTTTTCTTACGGGAAAAAGTGTTGAACAAGAGCTTGATAGTCAAGCACATTCCTGATTTTGATCAATATGCAGATTTACTCACCAAGCCCCTCTCGTCTCTCAAGTTCCTGCAACTAAGAAGCAAGCTGCAGGTCCGTGACAGAATAACTCTGGATAAGGGGTGACCTAGGGTTTCTAGGGAAGCTATTAGAATATATACATCAATAGTAGAAAGGGTAAATTTGTAATATCACTGTGCTGAGTATATAACTCAGTCTTGTCCTCTATTGTAATATAATATACGATTCTGTTAGAGTTCAGATCTACTTTCTCTCTCTTCCTTTCTTTCTCTTTCTTCTTCCTTTCAACTGTTTCTACATTTCTAACAATCACTACATAATGACAATGAAAAAAAAAGAAAAATGAGGAAGAAAGAAAATTAAGGTTTACGAAAATAAAGGGAAGAAGAAGATTATTTTCTGCAGAGCAACTTTCTGTCCACAAACTGTGAAAAATCTTATTCACTTTATAACTAGAAAATTATATGAATACAAGTTGTGTTGTGATTACAAAAATAGGAGTTACTCCTTCTATTTATAGTTTTAGGTTACCTTGCTCCCTAAGGCAAAGCCCAAAACACAAAAGCTCAAAATACTTATTTTAGATCTAAATCGAAATTCTATGTCAAACAATCTGCTTTGACACTTCGACACTATACAACTCGATAAACAATTCGAAACACACTAGACTATTTTCAACACACCATATATCGAGCAACATGCTACTTTCGACACAAGGAATTACATTCTCATGTTTGAGAGTTTGAAAGGAAGAGAAAATAAAGACTTCTAAAAACATTTTTTTTTTAAATTCTTTAATTTTTTTTTGTATAAACTGATACAACAGTGTTTATTATTATACATATTTTTTAATTTTTAGAAGACGTTATATTGTATTTAAATAATTTATCTAAACCTTCTAAAATTCCCCAAAAACCTTCATACAATATAATTATTTGGTTTCTCCAAATTAAGGAAATTTTAGTTTTTGAATAAAAATAAATCGCCTCAAATCCTCCCCGCTTAAATCATTCTATCATTTCACTCATTCTTTTCTTTTTTACAAAACCCTCCTCTCTCATCCTCTCCAAACTCCCAAACAACACCTTGGCATCATAATTTTCATGAGTTTATTCATAAAAAGGGAGAGATAAATTAATATGCAGATGCAGATATGCTTGTATATCAAAGGCTTCATTAACCATTAGACATCTTCTGAATATATATGTTATAGAATAATTCAAAATTGTTTCTTTTGCTTTCCACCCATGAATCAAGAAAGAAAAGTTTTACCCTGTTTCTTTTCCTGCCAACTTTATTTAGAGCAACATCAAAACAAGGGTGAGAACCTTGACCTTTGTCCAGAACTTGCTGGTGCACTGTTTGATTTCATTCATAATATACCACATTCTTCATATAACAATGTATTACATTATTAAATTACATTTTTAAAAAAAATTCAGCATATGAAGTAACTGAAAAACTACATATTTATATTGAATTTAAGTTTACACAGTAGCTATTGGAATTCAAAATTTTAAGTTGGAGGATAATAAACCAAAAGAAAAACAAAAGCAGATACAGGAAAAAAATGATAACAAAAACAAATTATTCCATACCAGTACAATGATCAAGCTTATAAAAAGCATGTTTAGTTGAAATCGCAACTGCGCGAAAGCAATCGATATTTGAACAGTTGCTCGAATGCTTGAGAATGATGTTACTCAATGTAATGCAAAAGATTCTGGAGTTACACTAGCAACCTTTGCAGACATGCAGTTTCAAACAAATATTGTCTTCATATTGGCGAGAATTCTCAAAAAGTCAAGCCATGTTTTCTTACCAGATTCTGATTCATTTACAGTTGCACATTTTCCACACATGGACCCCCATTACTCCTCTTCCCCATTCCAGAAGCTTCTACAACAACCTCCTCCTCACCAACATCATCGATTGACATTGACTTGTTCCCTTCAAATTCAATCAAAGATTTTCCCAGAAGATGAGCTACTGTACTTACATTGCAATTAGCTACAAAGAAGGCATAAATAAGGCTCAATTGAGTATGTAAACTCAGAATTTTCAAATCCTTATTGTATAAAAATCGGAAATCTCTAAGCAAAAGTTTCTTAAATATAAATTGATATAAATACATCATCAAGTTTTCCCAGAAAGGCATAAAATTTATCTTACACTATTTTCACCTTCCATCAATTGAGAGATAGTACATTAAAAAAGAGTGCAGGTTAAATAAATATGAAAAAAAATAAGAAAAAGATAAGTACCACGAGAACGGTACGCGTAATCAGTGCCTATGCGTACCCAATATGGGTACTTCACCATTTTAGAAGTACCTATGCTTCAGAGGTAAATACCATTTGGAAGTCCACGCTTGTTATGAGAAGCCGCTTCAGCAGATTAGAGTGCATGAAATAAGCTCTATTCCTGTTGTTGTGTATGTTGAATCTCCGCCCACTAATTAGTGTTATCAATGGCAGATGGCAGATTATCACAGTCAGGCAAAAATCCGCTTTAAACATATGGGATTGCCGCCTTTGTGGCCTATGGTTGAGGCATCCAGTCTAGCTTTGAAGTGGAATTGACGGAGAAATACCCTTAAAATTTCTCATATTTTAGATATTTGTCCCATAATAACTTTGAATCAGAAGGGGACAAGAAAAAGAGTGCAGCGACCAGAGATTCCCACCTTGAGAATAAATGGACTAGCAGCCCTATCAGTGTGCAATAGGGTAAAGCACCAGTTCATAGCAAGAATAACCCTTATGATAAATCCACTGGAGAAATGTGTTATCGTTTCAATGGAAGAGGTCACATGTCAAATGTATGTCGAACAAGGAGAGTCATTGTTGTTGTGGGAGAAAGGGAAGAGAGAGAGGAGAGAGAAGGACATACAGTTGAGAATGATGAATATGTAGGGGTTGAGTTTGTAGAGAAAGAATCTGATGAGAGAGTAAATTTTTATTGTTGAGAATTTTACTAGCATCCAAAGAAGAAGGGGATCACAAGAATTTGTTTAAAACACATTGTTCTATCAAGAAAAAAAAGTGTATTTTGATTGTGCATAGTGTATGCTTGGAGAATCTGGTGTCCAATAAATTGGTATATTTTTGAAGATGTCCATAGAACCCCATGAGAAGTCAAACACTCTTGGTTGGGTAAGCAAGGGCTCCCAAGTTCGAGTAACACTAACCTGCAGAGTTCCTATCTCCATCAAAAAGCATTTTAGAAATGAGGTATTTTGTGATGTTCTTGATATGGATGTTTATCATATTTTTCTTGGTAGGCCTTGGCAGTTTGATAATGATATCACTTATTGAGGATGAGATAACATGATGATGTTTACATGGGGCACGCATAAAATGGTTATGCCTCCTAGTTTTCACTTTAAAAAGAATCGATAAGGAAAGAAGTCTAGTTTCTTGGCGATGGCACAAAGTGAAAACAATATTGATGAGGCTGTTAAAGAAATCAAATTTTTATGTTTTGTGGTTATTAAAGGGCTGGTGAATGCTCTAAATAAGGAGACAATAATTCCAGAAGAAGTGTTATGGATCCTAGAGGATTTCAAGGAGTTAACCGCATACGAACTACCAGACGATTTGCCTCATATGTGAGATAAACGCCGGAGAGTTATAATTTTTAATATGGGAGATGATGTGATGGTGTTTCTGTATAAGGAGAGGTTTTAGTTGATATTTACAGTAAGCTGGAACCACGTAAGCATGGTCCTTTCGACGTGACCCAAAAGATCAATGATAATCCTTATTTGGTATCTCTCCCGGACTCCATGAATATATCCAATACTTTCGATATTGTTGACATTCATGAGTATCAAGAAGATGAGGCTCTTTATCAAGAAGAGAACTAGGGGTCGAGTTCTTCAGAGGTTAAGGAGACTAATGTAGGAAGGTTGGTTACGCGTATCGAAGAAGAAGTCGCACGCAATAAAGGTTTGGCAGGAATTGTTTTTATTTGGCGTCTGAATCATAATGAATATTATTATACCTTTCTGGAGGGAATCGACTCACGAGTCCAACCCTCTTCTTGCAGTGACATATGAGTCTTTTAAGCCATCTGAGTTTGTTTCAGACCCGAATAAAACATTTTAATATTTTCTGCAATATTCAACTTTATTTATGTTATGGATTAAAAGCTCATCAGGGTTTCCTTTTATGTAGTTAAACACTTTCGGGTGTGTTCTTCAAGGTTGTCTTTGATCATAATAAAATTCAAGTATTTTCTTTTTTGGTGGATTCTAAAAATTTATTTGACAGGTTTGTCGCTTATAAACTTGTGTTTTCTTTCTAGGTCTAGCGATTTATAATTCTTCGTGATTATGACTGCATCTAGTGACATCAAAGCAGTTTTTTTACTATTTCCTTTTGTAGCTTGATTAGCCATTAGAGATCAACCATTTACCAGAAAACCTTGAGGGAATTATCAATGCTTTTACCATGACCCTAAGTGCTTTGACTAAACATATGACGACTTTAACAACTCAGGTGAACAACGCCAACAACAACGGGAACCAGCAAAGAGACATGAGAAAGAAACTGATTAGGGTTTTGCGGGATGGAAACAATTGTGTTGTTACTTCTGAATATTTGAATTCTGGAAAAGAAGAACCCGATGAAGAAGAGATAATTGATCATGGGAATCGACATAACCATAATTATCAAGTGAAGATTGATATTCCATTATTTTATAGAATATAGAAGTGAAGGAGTTTCTAGATTGGCATATCTATGTTGATAGATTCTTCGACGTCATGAGCTTTCCTGAGAACAAGAAATTTAAGATGGTGGAAGTCAAGCTGAATAGTATTTTTTTGTCTTATGGGATAAGCTTGAGTTCAGAGACAGAGTCAAATAAATGGGCCGATCAAATCTTGGCGAAGAATGAAACAATTAATGCTGGAGTGGTTTTTCTCTGACGATTATAAGCTGATTCTTTATAAGATGTATGTTGAATGTGTTTAGGGAAAGAGAAATGTAATAGAATACACAACTGAGTTCTTGTGTTCCTCTGAGTGTAATGAACTGGGAGAATCATAGATCTAGAAGGTAGCTCAATACATAAGTGGCTTAAAGAGATCTTTGCAGGGGGAGATGGGTTTGCAGATTGTATAGACTGTGGATGAGGCATCCATTATAGCTTTGAAGGAAAAATTAATGGAGAAATTCCCTCGAAATTTCTCACATTTTAGATAGTTCCCCATAATAATTTTGAATTAGTATACGACAGGGAAAAGATTGCAACAACCAGATATTCCAACCTTGAGAATAAAGGGACTAGCAGCCCTATCAGTGTGCATTAGGTTAAAGCATTGGTCTAGAGGGAGAATAATACATATGCTAAACCCATTGGAGACACATTTTATCGTTGCAATGGAAGAGTACATAGATTAAATGTTTGTCCAACAAGGAGAGTCGTTGTTGTTACGGAATAAATTGAAGATGAAGAGAAAAAAGAAGGACATGCAGTTAAGAATGATGAATATGCAGAGGTTGAGTTTGGAGAGGAAAAATCTGATGAAAGGGAAATTTTGTGTTGCTGACAACTTTACTAGCATCCAAAGATGAAGGGAAATACAAGAATTTGTTTAAAATACTATGTTTTATCAAGAACAAGTTATGTAATCTAGTTGTGCAATATGGCAGCATGAAGAATTCGGTGTCATAAAAATTGGTAAATTATTTGAAGTTGTCCGCAGAACCCTATGAGAAGCCATACACTCTTGGTTGAGTAAGCAAGGGCTCCTAAGTTCAAGTAACATTAGTTGTAGAGTTCATATCTCCATCGGAAAGCATTATAAAGAAGATGTACTTTGTAATATTCTTGATATGGATGTTTGTCATATTTTACTTGGTAGGCCTCGGAAGTTTGATAATGATATATGTTATCAAGGATGGTATAACATGATGTTTTTTTACATGGGGCACACATAAAATTGCTATGGCTCCTAGTTTACACTTAGATAAGAATCCATGAGGAAAAAAGTCTTGTTTCTTGGCGATGACATATATTTAAAAGGATCTTGAAAAGGCTGTTAAAGAAACTAAAATTTTCTATTCAGTGGTGATTAAAGGGCTGATGAGTGCTCTAAATGAGGAAACAATAATTCTAAAAGAAAAGCTAAGGATCCTAGAGGGTTTCATGGAGTTGACCGCATATGAACTACCAAATGATTTTCCTTTTATGCGAGATAAACACATGAAAGTTATAGTTCAATATGGGAGATGATGTGGTGGTGTTTCTACAAAGTAAAGGTTTCTAATTTGTACTTACAGCAAGCTGCAGCCACACAATTATGGTCGTTCAAAGTGACCCAAAAGATCCATGATAATGCTTATAGGGTAACTCTCCCAAATTCCATGAATATATCCTATTCTTTAAATGTTGTTTACATTCATGAGTATCAAGAAGACGAGGCTATTTATTAAGAAGAGAGCTTGGGCTCGAGTTCTTCAAAGGTGGAAGAGACTGATGTAGGAAGGCTGGTTGCACGTATCAAAGAAGAAGTCACACGTCAGAAAGGTTCGACATCCGATATCAGAATAACTATTATTATACATTTCCAGATAGGGAATCGGCTCACGAGTCTAACTCTCTGCCTGCTGACATTCATTCGAGTTTGTTTCATACCCGAGTACAACACTTTAATATTTTCAGCAACTTTTTATTTTGTTTTTGTTTTGAATTAAAAGTCCATTAGAGTTTCTTTTTATGTGTTTTAACACATTTGGGTGTGGTCGTCAAGGTTACCTTTGATCATAATAAAAATCAAGTATTTTTTCTTTTGGTGGATGCCAAAACTTTATCAAACAGATTTGTCGCTTGCAAACTTGTGTTTTCGTTTTAGCCCTAGCGTTTGCTAATCCTTTGTGATTTTGACTGTGACAGATAAAGTTTTGATATGCGGTAGTGAGAGTTATGGTTGGTGATGTTTGAAGTGGTGTATTGATGTTTACATTAATGATTGACGGTGTTCGAAGTAATAATCATAATAGTAGCTGGTAGTTTTCATATTGACGATTAAATGTGGATGAAATGGTGGTGATAGTAGTATTGTCAACATTGATTAGATTGACAATAAGATATGGATGGAGGCAGTGATAGACGTTCGAGTAGTGGTCAAAATGGTCACTGCGGGTAGCCAGTGTAACACCTCAGATTCAAATAATTGATTTAGTTGGATTAATTACGTATTTGTTTAATTATTATGTGTTTAATAAAATAAATTATAAGTTTATGTATATTTCTTGGGAGAAAGGGATGGGCGGGATTTAGTGAGAATATGGGTGTTTGGTATAATAATTAAAAATAACTAGAATATTATTATTTTTAATTAATTAAATAAGAAGGTAATGGAGAATTTAAGGTAGTAAGAGCAATGAGGGGTATTATGGGGATTAGGAGAATAAGTGGTGGCATAATAGATAAAGTTTAATTAGATTATTTGTTTTTAGGGTAAAATAAATAGTAGTAATAGTAAGAATTTGTTAACTGATCTGTAAAAGAGGGTTTGGAGAGAGAAACAAGAGGAAGGCAAGAGCTTAGGAAGGAGCAGAGGATTCTCCATTATTGAAGAGAATTCTCGCTGGAAATTCAGACAATGGGGGAATGCTTAGATATATTGTTGTTTAGCATGAAGGGATAGAAGAGGGACCCTTACCCTCTATAAGTTGCACCTTGATTTGTGAAATGTCTTGAATTGGTTGATTATGTGAATTAATCTAAATTCTATGCTTGTACATGATATAGTTGCTATAATTGTATTGATTTTTCCTTAAAAATTATGTGTTGTTATTGATGAATTGTTGGATGTTGTTGTGTTCATGAAGGTGATATGAATATAATGAATAAATTTTCAAAAGTGGAAAATAATCGATTATTATACATGTTAATTGATAGGTGTAGGTTGATTGATATTAAAATGTTATTTCTCTATTATTTTCTGATCAATTTGAGTGTTTGAGATGGAAAATAGGAATTCTGAATTGAACTCCATAGTCGAAAACAAAATTATGCATTCTGCAGGTCGATGGCGGGCTCCATCTGCATGGCGACCAAGATATCATGGTTCTGAAGGCGCTGACGGGCGTCATGCCTGTGATGGGCCACTCGTTCTGCTAGGACAAGTATTCTTCATTGTGTTTCTTGGAATTGAACGACGATTCTAATTTTTTGGAGTTTTACTCTTGTTGGCTACTGTTGTATACCGGTTTGGGGATGTTTTGATGTTGTTTAATGAATATTGTTTGATTGATCGATGTGATTATTATGTTTGACCAAGAAGTTGATTGAGTTGTGTGTGATTACTTAATTTGTTTAATGGTTGCATGAAATGCATATTATTGATGCTTTGAAGATAATTATGTAGAAGTACATAATCGTTGTTGTTTATAGTTCGAAGGGGAGTTATAAATGTTATTGTTGTTGTGGTGGAATCAATTGTATGTCATGCATCATTTGTGTCGTTGATGTAGAAGGAGACAGGTTTCAAGTCTAGAAGAGTGGACTGATAGCTTGTCCCAAACCTAGAAGGATGGATTCACGAACCTAGAATGGTGGGTTTATGGTCTAGAAGGGTGGATCTGGTTTGTATGAAGAATCTTTGTTGATTGGTACCACATGCATTGCGTCGGTGTTGTGATTCACATTGCATTCACATGTATATGTATATGATTTGGTTGAAAAGGTGTGAGATAGATGATATTATTGTTGTGTATTAGAGGCTTGATATATTCACTACTACAAATAATATATTTCATGATAGAATATTTCACCTCACCCAATAAAAATCTGAAGTGTAAACCATAGACGCATCACATTTTTTTTATTTTAAAAATAATATATATTCTCTCGATTTTGCTGGAAATCGAGGGAAAATGTATTTAAACGACGCGTCTTCAAATCCCATCAACTACACTTTATCACTTTTTATTTTTTAAAATTTTTAACAGGATTTTACCCCTCGGTTTTTATTAAAAATCGAGGTAAAAAGTAGCGCAGTTCTGAAAATAAAATAAAAATTAGTTGCTCGGGATCAAACCCATGATCAATATTACCTTGTAATTTTTTAAATTTTTTTTTAATAACCTATTACCTCGGTTTTGCTAAAAAACGAGGGGTGGAGTAGCATTTTTTATTTTTTATTTATTTATGACCAATTTCATGAAAAAAATTAAGTAACGAATCTTTATCGTGCATTAATAAAGTAATAATGGTCAAGACATTTCCAACTCATCAATCCACATGAAACATTAGTGATCCGCGTGAAACTCTCACTAGCCAATCAAAACGTGAATGTCATAACTATTCATCTTGGATGCAAAATGCTGAAATTTAAATTTAACATATTCAAAATAATGATAATGAAAGTAAGAGCAGGAAAATATTTCAAGGTTAGTTTCTTAGTGTAATATTTTATCTAGTAATTCCTTGTTAAAATTGTTTAATGTTAGTTGTAGTTGTGTCTATTAGAGATGAAAAAGATAGTTTTGTTTTTAGCTCATTGTGGTGTCACTCTTTGATTTGAGAAGTCTTAAATTTATCTCTAACAATATCAAGTAAAATGTTTAATATTATTGTTGTTGTTGTAGAAATTTAGTGTTTAACGATTATATTGATTTTGTTTATTTGTCGTTGTTGTTGAGATTTAATGTTTAAAGATTTCATAGATTTTGTTGTTATTGTTGTTGTGTTACTTCTGTTGTTGAGATTTAATATTTAAGTATTCTATTGATTTTTTATTTGTTGTCGTTGTTGTTGAGATGTAATATTTAAAGATTTCATAGATTTTGTTGTTGTTGTTGTTTTTGTTGTGAGAATTAATGTTTAAGGATTCTATGGATTTTGTTTTTGTTGTTATTATAGGTGTTGTTGTTGATGATAATGAGGGATCAAACCTGTGATCAGTGCCACTTTCCCCCCTCAGTTTTTAAATCACCAAGGTGATAAGTGGCAACTTTTCATGTCACCCTTAGTAACCTCGCCTGAGTTACTGAGATAAAACGCATTTCGCGACCGCGTTACAAGTGTTATTTGTAGTAGTGATTGTATGTTTTATCTACTTGTTGCACTATTCACACTGTTTTATATCGAAATATATTTCTCACCCCTTTTGATTTATGTTGTCCACCACAGATATCTTGCAAATACTCAGAAGTACAGTTTATTGTTGTGAGTGGGAAATAGCTCTTAGAATTATTTTCATTTATTTATCGTATGTCTAATGGTTTAATGCTCTAATTCTGTAACACTGGATGGACGAGAATGATGTTAATTTATTATTATGTTTTTGTTAAGTGAGAGTTGAATTTTATACTCTCGACGTTTGAGTTATGTTGATTGTGGAGACTTTTGTCATATTTGTTTTAATTTCAAATAAAATATTTTTATGAGACTTAATAATTTTGAAGCATGCTAATTTGATAAACTCCATTGCGACAATACTCTAAGTGAAAGTGAGTTGATGAAAAGTGTACTTGAATGTTTAGTTTAAATGATATGTGTTACCAAACATGTGTTGTTTGATAATGAGTGACACACTAAAGATGTATATGTGATCCATACTTGATTTGTTTCATAATTCGGCGAGAGGAAAAATTAGGGTGCTACAATTGCTATATGAAGTCTTACATCTAAATCACTTTTAGAGTAGATACACTTTTTCACTAATTCCTCTCGTAATATTTTCATGTGAGAGAAAACAAATCATTTGTGATTGTCATATCCTATTTTTTTCCTTTACCCTTTTCATTCATCACATATATTTTTTTGAAAATCAAATAAAAAATCAACCATTGCATTTTTTATCTTCATCATTTTTAATCAACTCTCATGCATTATTTTATTAGCTGCATTTCAAAAATTAAAAAAAAAAAAGGCAATTAGGTCAAATACTAATCTATATGAAATTCCGGGAATGTCACAGACTCAGAATGTCTAATGGAATGTTACGACATCTGATCTGACATTAAGCGCTGTACAGGTAGAATAGGCTGTACTTTTGATATCTGTTCTACAACAGTCACTGGACTAACATACCAGAGCCTGCAACACCTTTTGATAAACGCAGGTTCTGATTTACTGAAGTTCAGAACGGTTAAGGTTAATCATATACATTGACGTTACGAGGAATGCTGTGACATCAAACAAATAACCAATGCAGAAAGTAAATAACACACAGAATTGTTCACCCAGTTCGGTTCAACCAACCTACATCTGGGGGCTTCCAAGCCAGGGATAAAGTTCACTATTAGTAGTATCAATTCAAAGACCCTACAGCCAACACACCCGTTGACAGCCTTCTCACTTAATCACTACCCAATGACACTTTTACCTAAGATCCAATCCTAGATATGAGACCCCTCTCACTCCCCCTCAATCACCTCAGTGATAACTTTCTACAGTACATAAACTGTTCAGAAGATACACTTCCATTACACATCTTGATCATGCTTAAAAGCTTCAATCAAGTACAATGCATACATCCTTTAACCTACAGGTTTCAAGGAGTATGGTGACCATCCCACAGCCCGGGTGGTTCACAACAAAACTAGCCCTAAATGATTACATCTTGTCAATCCGAGCGCACCTCAAATTAGGTTACAATACTTCTATTTATAACATTTTTTACCCAACTGGATTTGGGCCTTCATATGACAGCAATGCAGCTTTAACGACCTGCATAAAGTAAGCAGAAAACTTCTGCTACAAGTTAGGTCTTCAATCGAGCTTTTCTCCTTATCCTTAGCTTCTGATTGAATCTTCTAGGGCTCCACGTATGCCTTCAGTTTTCGCTACTTGTTATGCATTCTATTTGGCAGAATATTCTGCATAACTTTAGGAACAGAACTGCATCAGACTTGACAGTTCAGTAGCTTGATGTCTGGTATGATGTTATGACATCTCTTGAGACATGTTGTTCCAGATGTTGATCAACATGTTTAGGCATTTACAATAGAATTTTCAGGCTGTTCCTATTGTACATTACATTACATTATTGTTGTTGCTATTTGTTTTACAAGAGATGAGCCAATCCCAAACGAAGGCACTTACAATCTCCCCCTTTGGCTAATTTTGGCTAAAACAAATACAACAATAACACTAACCATTCCGGACCTCTTGAAGCACAGGAGAAAGAGGATGCACCTCATTCCCTTTTAGACCACGAACCATTTCTTGTTACTGGTGGTGGAAAAAGAGGACCGTGGGAGATAAACTATCCTTTCAGAGGAATCAGAGAGCCTTTAAGGAGTGACCAGAATATCTCCCTTGTAACTCAGAACACAGGTCACAACTGTGTTCATAACTCAGATCACAAGTCACAAAGAAATTCACGCCATTTGAATTTCTGCTGAGTTTGTGACAAGTCTTTGTGATCAAAATTTGGAGTAGCTGCTGCAACGAGGACAGTTTTTAACAGTACTCCTTTCTCCCCCTTTTTGGCCAAAAATTGCCAAAGAAAGCCCTCACAAAACCAGATCCAAGAACAGTTTTCCCAAATCCGTATAAACCCCATGATGGTTGTGAGAGAAAAGAATGTGTGACAGGAGGTTATATAAGGAGATACCAGGTTCAAGAAGATGGTAATATAAGATCTTGGTCAAGGATACCTGTTAAAGCATGTGCATATTTCAGACTGACTGTGCATGTATTTTAGACGTATTGGTTTGTTTCTGCCAATACCACAAAAAGAACCAGTCCTAATACATGCATAAATTTTTTTTGGTCAAAGCAATTCCTGAATAAAATCAGCCTTTGACCCATTTTCGGGACTGAAGATTTATTCCTTCTAGGAAACAGAATACCAATGACGTGGCGAAGTTATTTTCCCGTATTCTTCTTGATTTCCCCAAGGTTGCAATGTCGTTGGTAATGTCATGACACTTACTTAGACATTACCTTGCATTCTTCAACAACAGCAGCCTTCTTTTTACTTCTCTCATTTAGGCACAGAGAAGGGCACTTTAACCAGCTAGTAGCAAGAGATTAGCAGCATTAAGCATGGCCATCACTCATGCTTTGTGTGTTGCCGAGATCCAATACACCAGAAGACTCCAGAATGCTTCACAGGAATTCACAGATTAGTTCTAATACACAAATTTAGATGCCACTTCTATTTCGTGTAGTAAAAGAACCCCTTGATCATATGCTGAATATATCTGATTTACTTCTTCTGATCTTTCATTCACTAGTAGTTGTTGGAGCTAGTGAAGTCTGATTTGCTAGACCAAGTTGCTATTGATAAGATCTGAATCTACCAAATTGCTCCAAAAGTATTAAAACTGCCACTTATGATACTTTTAAGAATCTCTGAGATTTTCTTCCTAACCCCAGTCTAATAACAAGAGCAATTCTTCAATCTCCTGTTGTTGAGACATTATCCATGACTTCACTTAGAAGTTCACAATGTCATATTATCAGAACACATAAACATCAGCATACCACTGCCCTCTTCTGACTTCTGATCTTCAGATTAAGTCCAACAATACAAATACAGAGTCTCCCTTCAATGTATATTGTAATTGGGAAAAGTGCAACACTCAGTGACTTCCCTTGTTAAGGCCAATCAAAACAGTGGCGTGGAAACCAGTAGCACTAGCTCTGAGGTGGTAACTTCAAGCACCCTGAGCTAGTCTTATAATAGTAATGACATCTCTGATTCATGCCCTTGCACTTCCACACTTATCATGACTCTCATGTAGCCATAGTCTGAAACCAACCTCCAACCTTCTTAGTGTGCTTACAAGCTTTGCTAAGATTTAGACTTTCTAGAAGGATTATCCTTTGATCATGTCATCCTTCTGTATAATATATTTACTAGTAGTTGCTAATACTAGTAAATTCTTCAGACCACAACAGTAGTTATGCGTTGTTAAGCATACTACTTAAACACAAGTAGAATCTACTTATTCCAAACCAACAATAGAACTGCCACACTAGAATATTAAGGTTCACAGTCCCAAGTCTCTGCCACGGACTTCTAACAACAAATGATGTTACAGCATGAACCTATCTGCTTGGATTCTGAGGTTAACATCCAGGGGATTGATGCCCTTTTATATTCCCCATAGGAAAGGTATGATTACTTACCAGAATATTCTTAGAGAGAAATAAACTCTCTACCAAGTTCTGAGAAATAGGTTCAGAATACAGCCTTGCATACATATTAGACAAACAATTAGTCTCCCATCAAAGTGTTTATATATATCTTTATGCAAGATCCTAATGAATACTTAGTCTCCCGTCAAAGTATTCATTATTAGTTAGATTATGCCATCATCTCAAGGTAGGATAATTATTCTAACACTCTTCTGCACCATGCATGAAGAACCGCAACAACCACACAACCATGCAGCAACTAGCATGGATCACCTTCACCTTGTCTGCTGACCCTTGAACAGTACAAAGGAGTTAATTGTACCATACTTCTGTAGACAAGAGCAAACCAAGTTGTTCACATAAATGAACTTCAAGTAAGAAAAGGATCTTCTCAGGAACCCATGATCTTTTGAAGATAACTCCTCCTTGCTACATACAACTAACAAGTTCATCCTAGGTGATGGGAATGACTTGTCAAAGTGCAGATATCCACCATTTGACTTTGGTCCAGGATGTCAAGACATTTTGTATGACATGTCTTCCAAGATCTTCAGGTTAAGGACTCCCCCTGAAACTCGGCTCAGATCTTTGTAGAGAATTAAGTGAATTCTCCTTCACATGCTGCAGTTTATGTGATTGGTAGACATAACCTATTCTATTCCTATCTTCCTTGGAAATCACTAAGATCATGAGAAATAAACTCAAGCATCTTGTAGAACAAGGTAGGATGAACTCCCTTTCACATCAGCTTGATCATACTACTCCCTCTGAACAAAATGTTATCCAACTTCCCTCTTTATGGATACAGTGTAGAGCTCTTTACTTTAGACACATAGTAAGTACTTTTTATTTGGAATTTGCCACAGGTTCCAAATTAAGAGTCCTTAGTTTGCTTGCTGTACAAGTTTCAGGTTGCCACATTCTGTAACTTGTACTAGAAGAAACTTCATTATCAATCATGAGGATGTTCACTAAATCTGGGACTTATCTGTCTTTCCTCAACAACTGATGTCTTCAACAGTTGTGATGTTGTACATTCTTTATCATCACAAGCTTTAGAACACATAAAGATTCTGCTTCCATCATTTATTCAATTAGAATTAACTAATCATACTAGACTGATTACTTCTTCATGCTTGCTAAGCATATTTACTTGGATGAAGACACAAATGATTTCCATCATCCACAGCTTTAAAGTCCTTTTAAGTGCATTTAGCTCAGCACATATACTCCCTCACAACTGGAGTAGATGACCAGTTGATCGTGTCCTGATCAATTATTTCAAAAACAGATGTCTCCTCTTCCAGATCAGGAGTAGGTTCCAAACATATGTACTCACATTACATGTGTTTAGCACCCAGAACATCTTCTTGGAACACATCATCCTTGATAATCTTCAAGGTCTTCAAGTAGCTTGCAGACGCATATGAGAATCATTGATCAATTGATACTCATTAACAACATTCTGTTGAAAATAATAGTCCTAGAGTTCTTCTTTCACTTTAGGGGTTGTATCAGAGGTTATGCAGCGGAAAAGCAGTACTTCACCAGAACTTACACAGTGCTTACTCCATATAGCAAGCATGACACATAAGGATTGAAAATAAATCAATCCCACAAGTTGTTTGCTTCTTCACCAAACAGCTTTCTAGACCCAACTCTACAGCCCTGTTAAAAGAAGGCTTTATAAACACATATGATGCCTTATCAATATCTTCACTTCCGCATGAAGATTTTGATAATATTCTTCTCTGTGCTGAATACAGGTTGAACAATGCACTCCAAAATCTTCACTCCCGCATGAGGTCTTTGAATTTGTTCAAACACTTTCATCATAGCTGATCTAGTTTCTCCCAAATTGGTCCATCCTCCACTCCTAGGGACCAACCAATATGAACACTACTGGTTCAAACAATATTCTACCTTGTACACAACCGGAAAGTATCCCCCATGGATCTCATCCAGAGTCAGACAGGATGCCTGCTCTGATACCAATTGAAATTCCGGGAATGTCACAGACTCAGAATGTCTAATGGAATGTTACGACATCTGATCTGACATTAAGCGCTGTACAGGTAGAATAGGCTGTACTTTTGATATCTGTTCTACAACAGTCACTGGACTAACATACCAGAGCCTGCAACACCTTTTGATAAACGCAGGTTCTGATTTACTGAAGTTCAGAACGGTTAAGGTTAATCATATACATTGACGTTACGAGGAATGCTGTGACATCAAACAAATAACCAATGCAGAAAGTAAATAACACACAGAATTGTTCACCCAGTTTGGTTCAACCAACCTACATCTGGGGGCTTCCAAGCCAGGGATAAAGTTCACTATTAGTAGTATCAATTCAAAGACCCTACAGCCAACACACCCGTTGACAGCCTTCTCACTTAATCACTACCCAATGACACTTTTATCTAAGATCCAATCCTAGATATGAGACCCCTCTCACTCCCCCTCAATCACCTCAGTGATAACTTTCTACAGTACATAAACTGTTCAGAAGATACACTTCCATTACACATCTTGATCATGCTTAAAAGCTTCAATCAAGTACAATGCATACATCCTTTAACCTACAGGTTTCAAGGAGTATGGTGACCATCCCACAGCCCGGGTGGTTCACAACAAAACTAGCCCTAAATGATTACATCTTGTCAATCCGAGCGCACCTCAAATTAGGTTACAATACTTCTATTTATAACATTTTTTACCCAACTGGATTTGGGCCTTCATATGACAGCAATGCAGCTTTAACGACCTGCATAAAGTAAGCAGAAAACTTCTGCTACAAGTTAGGTCTTCAATCGAGCTTTTCTCCTTATCCTTAGCTTCTGATTGAATCTTCTAGGGCTCCACGTATGCCTTCAGTTTTCGCTACTTGTTATGCATTCTATTTGGCAGAATATTCTGCATAACTTTAGGAACAGAACTGCATCAGACTTGACAGTTCAGTAGCTTGATGTCTGGTATGATGTTATGACATCTCTTGAGACATGTTGTTCCAGATGTTGATCAACATGTTTAGGCATTTACAATAGAATTTTCAGGCTGTTCCTATTGTACATTACATTACATTATTGTTGTTGCTATTTGTTTTACAAGAGATGAGCCAATCCCAAACGAAGGCACTTACACTATATACATTTTGTTTTTTAAGTTACTTTATCACCTTTGCATAATTTCAAAAAAAGTCAAAAAAATTAAAAAATAAGTCAAAGTCAACTTTAAATTTAAAATTCAATGTTTAATTACAATTTAATTTGATTCTTTGTTCATTTTAATTCAAAGCATTTTAAAAGCTTTTTAGTCCATTTTTAAATCATATTTTCAAGCTTCTTAAGCCAAATTCAAGTAATATTTGTTAAGCCATCTTTATGCCATTTATCAAGCCACCACACTACAAGCAATGAGGCAATTTTTGTTAGGACCACTTGCATCCACCTTACTCACGTTTTTATCATCATTTGACAGTAAATCCAATTTCAAGCAATTTATTCACTAATTTCTCAAATTCATAATTCAAAATTCACAACACTTTCATATTTCAATTTCATTTGAATTTACAAACAAACACAAATTTAAAAGAACTTCCATCTACATTACATCTTAACCTCACATTCAACATTAATCAATGGTTCACAATCACAATTTCACACCATCCGTTCTTTCTCCCTCAAAATTCTAACAATTTAGCATTGGGCCTTGCATTTGGCCCAAACGTCCTTTCATGCATTATAACCACTTCATTTAATCAACACCCTCCCTTCTATTTCTATTTTCATTCTTTCTATTTTATTTTTTAAATTCAATATCAATTTAAAATCATTTTCTATTATTTTTAAAATTCAATAAAATATTTTTTAGTTAATAAAAATTGATTAATTAATATTGTTTTAATTAGTTAATTTTTGTTAATTATGTTTGATTAGCGAGATTATTTGATGGAATTATTTCCTTATCGATTAATCTTGATAATTTTTTATTAACTTAATTATTCGATTAAAATTATTTTAATATATTAATTTTGTTAATTGCTTATTAACCTAATTAATTGATTGAAGTTATTTCAATTGATTAATTTTGTTAATCATTCTTAAATCAACTCGATTAATTGATTGAATTTATTTCAATTGGTTAATCTTTGTTATTTGTTCTTAATCGACTCAATTAATTGATTAAAGTTATTTTAAATAGTTAATATGATTTAATCGGTTTAATTAAACAATTAGACCTCTTAAAACCAATTTCTTTCAAAATAAAAAACGCTTGATCCAACATCAAGATATTTTCCAATCAAATTCAATCGAACGTATCGCAAATGTTTGATCCAACGTCAAGTATCTTTTCTCTATCAATTCAAATAATTTCATAATCAAACACTTGATTCAATGTCAAGTTGTGTTTTCAAAATATTTTTCTTAATAAAAACTGGTTGAAAAAGGAATGGTCTTGACACACTTATCCTTTTCGTTTCTCGGGTATGTGGATTGCTAGTCGTACTTAACTTGTGGTCTGATGCTTGTCTTCCGTCCAAAACACATTAAATAAACAAGTTTAGTTCAGTTCTTATGGGATGAAAAAGGAATGATTTGGACGTACTTATCCTTTTCGTTTCCTGAGTATTCTGATTGCTAGCCGTACTTAGCTTGTGGTTAGATGCTTGTCTCCCGCTAAGTACTTACGATTAAACTCTCCTCATAAATTTCCTAAAAAACATTTGGGATGAAAAAGGAATGGTTAGGGCGTACTTATTCTTTATGTTTTCCGAGTACGTGGATTACTAGTCGTACTTAGCTTGTGGTTTGATGCCCGTCTCCCAAATAAAATCAATTTCAAAATATTCAAACCTTTTTTCCTTTTGGTTTTCAAATTCGAAACCTTTTCATAAAACAAAAGACGCTTTGTCCGTTCTGTGACGATGCAAACAACACTTCAACATGAGAATATCAAACGCTTTTCACTCGAATGTGATGATGGCATAAATCTCTGCTAATCCAGATTAAGTCATTCATTCTTGAAGTGACGTAAATGTTTAATTAATTATCCATGTTTTGGGAAACAATGTTTTCCGTTCGAATCCAACTTGAGAATCTTTCGCTAAAATCGACCAACTTACAAATATTTGTTATCCAGAACTATGTAGCCTTGAGTTCTCCATCGCACTTGGAGATACGTAGGAGCGAGATCCAAAGTCTCGTCAGGCTCAATAATAAAAAAAAACCCTAAAAATCTTTTATTTCCCTTTTCTCACGTAATAAGTATAATATCGCATATAACTTAAGCTAACATTTCTTTCGCAAGACAAACTAAATGGGTCCCGTTGAATACAATAGATTTGGGAGGTGCTAATACATTTCCCTTTCATAATGGACTCCCGAACCCTAATTTGGTTGCAACGACCATTTTTCTTTTCTTTCGTGAATTTTATCGATATTTTCTCTCTTTTTTGGAATAAATAAAGTTTTGTGGCGACTCTGTTGTATTTCGAGCGATCCTTATGCTCGAGTATTTTTTATACTACGACAATGATGTCTAAATATCCACACTAGAATGCTAAATTGTGATTTGTCCAAATATAAACCTAGACCTAATTCCAAAGGAGCTAAACACCTGAAATAAGAGTCAAGCTCCCAAAGAAGCACCAAATTTCACCCCAATCACCTAAATATTTTAAACCAAAACCTAGATGTCACTTCACATATAACAAAAAGATGACTTATGACAAAAAGATGATTTGTAAACTCCAAAAGAGACAGAGAGAAAACACGCAAAAACATAATCTTTAAGAGCATCAACTTACAAATAACATTTTCATTCTTTAAATGAATTTACTAAAATATTATTTTTACACTTATCAATTATTTAAACAACTAATATGTATTTTATTAAGCATACATCTAATCAAATACTTTAAACTGAATCTCATTAAATACTATAATATATATTCTAAATTTAACCATATATAATTTTTAATCCATTTTATATGTTAGAGAGCATTCTTTTGCAAATGAATAGAGGTTAATTAAAGATCGGTTACAAAAGTCAAACATCAATTGATATATACTGGTGTTTTGGAAATATGTGAAGAAATTATATATTCTCACTTATACGTATGCTCTAATGTTAATTTTTTTAGGTGTTTGGAAGTTTAGAAGGAAGACTTTGAAAAATGTTTTTTTTTTATTTCAAAAAAAAAATTTAATATTTTTTTTTATAAAATGATGCAAGAGTGTTTATTATGAAACATATTTTTAATTTTTATAATACATTATTGTATTTAAGCAATTTATCTAAACTTTTCAAAATTCTCCAAAACCCTCATGCAATAAAATTATTTAGTTTCTCCAAATTAAGGACATTTTGGTTTTTGATTAAAAATAAATCCTCCCTACTTAAATTATTATATTATTTTCACTTATTCCTTTCTTCTTTTCAAAATCCTTCCTTCTCATTCTCTCTAAACTCCCAAACAAAACTTGGAATAATAATTTTCATGACTTTATTCCTAAAAAGAGAGATAAACGTATATGCATATGTAGATATGCTTGTATATCAAAGGGTTCATTGACCATTAGACATCTTCTGAATATATATGTTCTAATAATTCAAAATTTGTTTCTTTTCTTGTAACCTTTATCTAGAGCAACATTAAAACAAGGGTGAGGACTTTGACCATTGTCCAGAATTTGTTGATGCATTGTTTGATGTCCATAACATTAAAACAAAAGTTTTATAATTCTTCTTTTTCAATTTTTTATGTGCAGCCTCTTCATTTTCTGTTATATTTTCTTTAAGTGATTTTAACCCTTATTTCACAAGATTCTAAAGATCTTGATAACAGAACACAACTTCCATCTTCTTGCACCAATTCTCATAGTTATCAACTTTCATAATTGAAAGATTGGCTGGAAATGCTCATTCGGATGATTAACTGCCATCGTGATTTTCTTCCCTTGAACCGCTCAAGTGGAGCTCTAGATACCAGATGTTAGAAATTCACTAAAACCTATGATGAATTTCAATCAATCTTGATGAACAAGATTGTTATCACTATTAGAATATATACATCAATAGTAGAAAGGGAAAATTTGTAATATCACTGTGCTGAGTATATAACTCAGTCTTGTCCTCTATTGTAATATAATATACGATTCTGTTAAAGTTCAGATCTACTTTCTCTCTCTTCCTTTCTTTCTCTTTCTTCTTCCTTTCAATTGTTTCTACATTTCTAACTTGGTATCTAGAGCTTAAGCTCGATCCTTGGCCATGGCTTCCGATGGTGAGTCTGAGAACACGACCGATGCAATGCCGGCGACGGTGGCGCTCAACGTGAAGAACGCGTTCAAGACGTTTGCGCAACAAATTATTCTGAAACTTGATGAGAACAACTTTCGTTCGTGGAAACAACAAGTCGAAGGGATCATCAGAACGCACAAACTTCATCGTCTTCTGGTGAGTCCTGTCGTTCCTCAACGTTATCTCACTGAAGCAGATCGTGAGAACGATGCAGAAAATCCAACGTATGTCTCTTGGGAGCAACATGACTCGCTCTTGTTCACGTGGCTTCTCACCACCTTGTCTGACTCCGTTCTTCCTCGCGTTGTTCGTTGTGTGCATTCTCATCAGATTTGGGATGAGATTCACAAATACATGTTCGCTCACACAAATGCGATGTCGCGCCAACTTCGTTCGGAGCTCAAATCGATTACGAAAGGGGAGAAAACGGTTACAGAGTATCTTGCTCGTATTCAACGAATTATGGACGTGCTTGAGTCAATTGATGATCCAATTTCGCATCATGATCAAATTGAAGCTATTCTTGATGGTTTACCAAAGGAATTTGAGTATAATTCCCTAGCTTCAATCATCCAGTACAGGCCTCATCTTTGTCCTATCATTGAAGTTGAATCTATGCTTCTTTCTCATGAAGCGAAACTAGAGAAGACTAAGAAGAGTGTGGTTGTTGAACCTATTTCTGTCAATGTAGCTGAGGCTACACCTCCTGTGACTGCAGATGCGACACAGACTGCTCAAGATGCTTCAGTTCAAGCTACATATGGTCCTGTGATTGGCTATGGTGATTCACGTAGAGGTTTTCGTGGTGGACGTGGAGCCTACAGGGGCATAGGTGGCCGTTCTGGTGGATGATACAGGGTGCAGTGTCAGATTTGTCATAAGATGGGACATGATGCTAGTGTGTGCTATCACAGACACACAACAATGATGCCTAACATGTGGTCACAAGCTCAGGTGTCACACCCTCAGTATCAGAACTGGAATCAGTGGACTCAAAGTGCTCCAGCTATGCCTATGCCTGCTCAATCACAGTGGACTGCTCCTACTCCTAATCAGTGGCTTACACCAGCTCTAAGAGGACCACCATCAGGGTTTCCTGCAAAACCAGCACAACAACCACAAGCTTATTTCACTGGTACAGGTACAGATGCGACTGCAGCTACTGTTGGTCAACTTTCTCAAGTTTGGTATCCTGATTCAGGAGCAACTCACCATGTTACCAACAATGTTGCCTATATGTCTGAAAGCATGACACTCCCTGGTACTGATCAGGTCTTTGCTTGGAAATGGGCAAGGACTCCCTATAACTTCTATTGGCTCAACTACCTTTGTCTCACCTCTGCACACACACACCACCCTTACACTCAATCACCTATTACTTGTGCCAGCTATCACTAAGAATCTCATGTCTTTCAGCAAGTTTACCAAGGATAAATGTTTTTATTTTAAGTTCCATGCTGACAGGTGTTTTGTCAAAACACAGGCCAATGAAGTGCTGCTGCAGGGTGTGGTGAATAAAGATGGTCTTTACTCCTTTGATCCTTTCCAACCCTTGCCTTCAATAAATCATATCACAAGTGGTTCAATTTCTACTTCAGCAACTACTTACAACTTATGGCACAATAGGCTGGGGCATCCTCACCATGAAGTGCTCAAGTCAACTCTGCAATCTCTCAATGTTCCAGTGCCACACAAGTCTCCCTTGGATTTCGGTGTTCCCTGCTGCCTAGGAAAAGTGCATAGGCTGCCTAGTACACTTTCACACACAACTTATAATCAATCTTTTGATTTACTCTTTTTGGGTGTATGGGGTCCAACTCTTATGACTTCAATATGTGGATATAAATACTTGCTGACTTGTGTAAATTCTTTTTCTAAATATACATGGGTGTTCTCTCTCAAGTTAAAGTATGATGTATTTCACACCATCACACACTTCATCACTGCTGTAGAGGTACAATTCAGAACTGCTGTAAAATCAGTTCAGATTGATGGTGGAGGAGAGTTTCAGTCTCTCACCAAGGGTATTGCACACAGACTTGCTTTCCCCCACACCCATCATCAAAATGGCACTGTGGAAAGGAAGCACATGCATGTTGTTGAAACATGGATGACTTTGTTGTCTCAAGCAAGTTTTCCCTTGCAATTTTGGGATCATGCCTGCCTCACTGCCACTTATCTAATCAACAAAATGCTCACCCCTCTTCTAGCCATGAAATCTCCTTATTTCATGTTGTATGGATGTGCCCCTGATTACAGGTTTCTCAAGGTTTTTGGGTGTGCCTGCTACCCTTAACTCAGACCTTATTCTCCCAATAAGTTCAATTTTCACTCACAAGAATGCACTTTCCTGGGATATTCTTCCAATCAAAAAGGGTACAAGGGCCTAGCTTCCAATGGTAGAATATACATTTCTAAAGATGTAGTGTTTAATGAAGCTAGGTTTCCCTATGCCAAGAGTGTGACTACTGAAGCTCCTTTTGTTTCTTCTACCCCTCTATCCCCACCATTTCCCATCAGTCTCTCTCAAATTCCATAACCTCCTCACTTCCATCAGGGTCCCAGCAGTCTTCATCCCTTAGTTTCTATCAGCTCTGAGCCAGCTTCTCTTTCTAGTTCCATATCACCTGCTCAAACCAACAACAACACTTCAGTCAGCTCCAGTTCTAACTCTCTAGCACCTATATCTGAGCCCTCTGTCTCTGGCTCTACATCTGATTTGTCTTCTTCTGATGTCCCTGCAGATAATTCTTCTTTGCCACCTTTACATCCTAACAATGTGCATCCTATGACCACTAGGAGGAAGAATGGCATAGTATAACCCAAACAACATCCCACCCTTCTTCTCATTGAACTGGAGCCCACATCTTATAAAGCTGCCCTAAAAGATCCCCATTGGAAAGTTTCTATGACTGATGAATATCAAGCTCTCTTGAAAAACAACACCTGGACTTTAACCAGTTTGCCTCCTCATAGGAAGGCCATAGGGAACAAATGGGTGTTCAAGGTAAAACAAAACCCTGATGGAACCCTTAACAAGTACAAAGCAAGACTAGTTTCCAAGGGTTTCCACCAGCAACAGGGCTTTGATTTTACTGAGACATTCTCACTTGTGGTTAAGCCTGTAACTGTTAGAATTATGCTCACTATAGCTATCTTCAAGAGGTGGCATATCACACAATTGGATGTGAATAATGCCTTCCTTAATGGAACACTTGAGGAGGAAGTGTATATGTTGCAGTCTCCTGGATTTGAAGTTTCCAGTGATGCCTCTCTTGTTTGCAAACTGAACAAAGCCATCTATGGGCTTAAACAGGCGCTTAGAGCCTGGTTTGAGAAACTAACTTCATCCCTAAAGGGGTTTGGTTTTTCCTCTAGCAGATGTGATCCATCTCTTTTTACCCTTGTCACGCCTTCATATACTATCATTATGTTAGTATATGTGGATGATATAATTGTAACTGGAAATTCTGCACAGCATATTCAGGAACTGGTCAATAAACTGCATGCTCGGTTTGCACTTAAACAACTAGGAGAATTGGAGTACTTTCTGGGTATTGAGGTATCTCACTTAAAGGATGGATCCCTGTTTTTGTCTCAAACAAAATATCTAAAAGATCTCCTGGTCAAGTCTAATCTTAGGAAGGCTAATGGTGTGCCTACCCCCATGATATCAAGTCTTAAGCTTACCAAACATGGCACAGATGTGGTGCAGGATCATACTTTCTATAGGTCAGTTGTTGGGGCACTGCAGTATGCCACGATTACTAGGCCTGAGATCAATTATGCAGTCAACAAAGCTTGCTAGTTTCTGTCTAATCCTCTTGAAAGCCATTGGGCTGTTGTTAAAAGGATTCTCAGGTACCTTAAAGGGACTCTCTGTCATGGGCTGCATCTGCAGGCTGCTAACACTCAAGTTCCCCTTTCCATTACAGCTTTTTCTGATGCTGACTGGGGAGCAGATCCTGATGATAGGAAATCCACCTTAGGTTCCTGCATTTTTCTTGGACCTAATCTTGTTTCTTGGTGGTCCAAGAAACAAACCTTAGTTGCAAGGTCTAGTACAGAGGTAGAGTACATGAGCCTTGCTAATTCTGCTGCAGAAGTGTTATGGATACAGTAACTGCTTACTGAGCTCAAGATGCCATTTACTACACCTGTCCTGCTATGTGACAATCTCAGCACTGTGTCATTGTCACACAATCCTATTCTACATGCTAGGACCAAGCATATGGAACTAAACATCTTTTTCTTACGGGAAAAAGTGTTGAACAAGAGCTTGATAGTCAAGCACATTCCTGATTTTGATCAATATGCAGATTTACTCACCAAGCCCCTCTCGTCTCTCAAGTTCCTGCAACTAAGAAGCAAGCTGCAGGTCCGTGACAGAATAACTCTGGATAAGGGGTGACCTAGGGTTTCTAGGGAAGCTATTAGAATATATACATCAATAGTAGAAAGGGTAAATTTGTAATATCACTGTGCTGAGTATATAACTCAGTCTTGTCCTCTATTGTAATATAATATACGATTCTGTTAGAGTTCAGATCTACTTTCTCTCTCTTCCTTTCTTTCTCTTTCTTCTTCCTTTCAACTGTTTCTACATTTCTAACAATCACTACATAATGACAATGAAAAAAAAAGAAAAATGAGGAAGAAAGAAAATTAAGGTTTACGAAAATAAAGGGAAGAAGAAGATTATTTTCTGCAGAGCAACTTTCTGTCCACAAACTGTGAAAAATCTTATTCACTTTATAACTAGAAAATTATATGAATACAAGTTGTGTTGTGATTACAAAAATAGGAGTTACTCCTTCTATTTATAGTTTTAGGTTACCTTGCTCCCTAAGGCAAAGCCCAAAACACAAAAGCTCAAAATACTTATTTTAGATCTAAATCGAAATTCTATGTCAAACAATCTGCTTTGACACTTCGACACTATACAACTCGATAAACAATTCGAAACACACTAGACTATTTTCAACACACCATATATCGAGCAACATGCTACTTTCGACACAAGGAATTACATTCTCATGTTTGAGAGTTTGAAAGGAAGAGAAAATAAAGACTTCTAAAAACATTTTTTTTTTAAATTCTTTAATTTTTTTTTGTATAAACTGATACAACAGTGTTTATTATTAAACATATTTTTTAATTTTTAGAAGACGTTATATTGTATTTAAATAATTTATCTAAACCTTCTAAAATTCCCCAAAAACCTTCATACAATATAATTATTTGGTTTCTCCAAATTAAGGAGATTTTAGTTTTTGAATAAAAATAAATCGCCTCAAATCCTCCCCGCTTAAATCATTCTATCATTTCACTCATTCTTTTCTTTTTTACAAAACCCTCCTCTCTCATCCTCTCCAAACTCCCAAACAACACCTTGGCATCATAATTTTCATGAGTTTATTCATAAAAAGGGAGACATAAATTAATATGCAGATGCAGATATGCTTGTATATCAAAGGCTTCATTAACCACTAGACATCTTCTGAATATATATGTTATAGAATAATTCAAAATTGTTTCTTTTGCTTTCCACTCATGAATCAAGAAAGAAAAGTTTTACCCTGTTTCTTTTCCTGTCAACTTTATTTAGAGCAACATCAAAACAAGGGTGAGAACCTTGACCTTTGTCCAGAACTTGCTGGTGCACTGTTTGATTTCATTCATAATATACCACATTCTTCATATAACAATGTATTACATTATTAAATTACATTTAAAAAAAAAATTCAGCATATGAAGTAACTGAAAAACTACATATTTATATTGAATTTAAGTTTACACAGTAGCTATTGGAATTCAAAATTTTAAGTTGGAAGATAATAAACCAAAAGAAAAACAAAAGCAGATACAGGAAAAAAATGATAACAAAAACAAATTATTCCATACCAGTACAATGATCAAGCTTATAAAAAGCGTGTTTAGTTGAAATCGCAACTGCGTGAAAGCAATCGATATTTGAACAGTTGCTCGAATGCTTGAGTATGATGTTACTCAATGTAATGCAAAAGATTCTGGAGTTAAACCAGCAACCTTTGCAGACGTGCAGTTTCGAACAAATATTGTCTTCATATTCGCGAGAATTCTCAAAAAGTCAAGCCATTTTTTCTTCCCAGATTCGGATTCATTTACAGTTGCGCATTTTCCAAACATGGACCCCCATTACTCCTCTTCCCCATTCCAGAAGCTTCTACAACAACCTCCTCTTCACCAACATCATCGATTGACATTGATTTGTTCCCTTCAAATTCAATCAAGGATTTTCCCAGAAGATGAGCTACTGTACTTACATTGCAATTAGCTACAAAGAAGGCACAAATAAGGCTCAATTGAGTATGTAAACTCAGAATTTTCAAATCCTTATTGCATAAAAATCGGAAATCTCTAAGCAAAAGTTTCTTAAATATAAATTGATATAAATACATCATCAAGATTCCCCAGAAAGGCATAAAATTTATCTTACACTATTTTCACCCTCCATCAATTGAGAGATAGTACATTAAAAAAGAGTGCAGGTTAAATAAATATGAAAAAAAAATAAGAAAAAGATAAGTACCACGAGAACGGTACGCGTAATCAGTGCCTATGCGTAGCCAATATGGGTACTTCACCATTTTAGAAGTACCTATGCTTCAGAGGTAAAGTAAATACCATTTGGAAGTCCACGCTTGTTATGAGAAGCCCGCTTCAGCAGATTAGAGTGCATGAAATAAGCTCTATTCCTGTTGTTGTGTATGTTGAATCTCCGCCCACTAATTAGTGTTATCAATGGCAGATGGCAGATTATCACAGTCAGGCAAAAATCCGCTTTAAACGTATGGGATTGCCGCCTTTGTGGCCTATGGTGGAAGGCTCAGAATCCTCCATATCATGGAGCCACGCTGCAATTTGACAACATTGTCACTCACTGCTACTTAAGCGGAACGACAAAATGGTAAATCAAATAAACCTTAAAATTTTGAGATAATCATAATTTCAAATTTTCTAAAGTTTCAATAGGGAGAGGCAAATGTAAGATTACCTCAGAAGTTACAAAAAACTCCTTCACGACACGACCCCAAAATGTTGATCTCTAAACTCAAGATGAAGATCCCACAAATACTTCTTTAAACACAAGATTCAGACACGGCCAGCATTAGAAGGCACATTGTAAATTGCGATTTATTGACTTTTTTTCGGGTCTGAACTCCTCCTTCACAAAATCCACCTTGGTCTCTGAGTAATCTGGAGTTAAGCTAGGTAGGACCTAAAAGGGTTCCAAAGCTCTCTTAGCACTTTTTTTGTTTATGTTATTTTGTAGCTTTGATTTCCAGACGATTTTCCTTGTGTATCCTTGCAGACAAATCCGAAACAAGAGCATAATTATTGCTTTCATAGCACGCAGTCATAAATGCGGCTAACGATACGCGATTAACATGAACATCCATGTCTAGTAACTTATTAAAGAACAGTGCAGCCATGCCTACTTTTTTCTCACAACATAGTTTTCTGACCAAGGTATTAGCTGTCCGAATCCAGTGTTTCTTTTCCAGCCTTTCTAGAATAACCATTGCAGATAAACAATCATCTTCCTTACAATATTCATAAGCCAAAGTTACCCTAGTAACTTCACATGGGGTAAGTCCCTTTTCTATCATAGAGTCATACAATCCTCGAGCCTCGTCGAGCTTTGACTGTTTGCAAAGCCCGCTTATAATAGCACCGTACGTAATAGAATCCGGAACACAACCATGGTCACTCATCCTACGGAAAAACTTCATTGCCAAGGTCAAATTTCCTTCTCTGCAATAACCACATATCATAGATGTATACGTTTTGTTTGTAGGAATAACTCCGATTCTCACAGCTTCCTCAAAACACGTCTCACTTTCTTTCATTCTATTTTCCCTACAAAAGACTGCGATCAATGTGGTGTATGAATGAATATCAGGTTGAATACCGCTTTTTACCATCTTATTGAATAACACCAACGCTTGCTTGATATTTGCCTGTTTGCAATGCTCGGACATGAGAATATTATAGGTGACTTTATCCGGTTTCAACCCATTATGAAAGCCATCCTCAAGCATTTTGTAAGCCTCTTGTACCCTTCCCCTTTTACAAAGACCATCAGCAATGGCATTATATGTACACACATTAGGACTAAAACCTTCACTACTCATTAGATTCATCAAATCATACGCTCTTTCAAAATTTCCGGCTTTACAATGTCCGTCAATGAGAGCTGTATAAGTGTTGGTGTTCGGGACTAATCCCTGCTCTTTCATTCGGCTCAGTAGCATCTCTGCCCGGTTTAGTTTGACATCTCTACAATACCCACTTATCATGGCAGTATATGTAAGCACATTTGGCTTGTGATTTTCGCTTCGAACAAGCTTAAGAAACAATCTAAACGCTTTCTCGGTCCACCCTTTCTTGCAAAGACCGTGGATCAATGACGTATGAGTATATACATTAGGTTTCCAACCTTTAGCAACCATCTCCTCCAACATTTCAAATGCTTGCTTGATGCTACCCCTTTTGCACAAACCTTCAATCATACACGTGAAATTAATCAAATTAGCCTCCAAACCCATATCAACTAACCTACGAAAATACCACAACGCTCTCGTTCCATAACCCTTTTCACAAAATCTGCTGATAATTAACGTAAAGGTTGCATTATCAACCACAAAACCCCTCTCGAGCATCGCACTCAACCACCTATCCGCCTCCAAAACATCACCAATCTTACAATACATAACAACCATCACCCTATAGCTAACAGAATCCGGTTGTACCCCTCTCACACACATTTCCTCAAACAACAACTCCGCATATTCAACCAAACCAAACTCACTTGTTACCTTCATAATCCAATTCAATGTCCGAGTATTCGGAACCAAACCCTGGTCATGCATTTCAATGACCATTTCCACCGCCTCCTTCAATCTCCCAATCTCAGCAAAACTCTCCACCATACACCTCATAACTTGATTCCCTTTCTCCAAATTCCTATTCCCAATCAACGAACTCGCACACACTACATACAGTCTCATAAAATATCGAAACTTGGGATACCCAATTGCCCAATAAAAGAACCCAAGAGCCACCATTGAACCACAATCACCTGCAAGTGAAGCAACAATGGTAACAGCTTGTTCGTGAGTCAAAGAATCAGCATCAACCCCAAGATTGAGACTTGGAGGTGAAACTCTTATATGGGTGTGTTCATTGTATGTTTCACGCACCAATGAACACACCCTTTGGACTATAGATTGTGATGGAAGTGGAACCAAATCAGATTGTAATTGTATTGATGAAGAGAAATAGCACAGTGATTCTCTAAGTGAGGTGAATCTACGTGAAATGACCTGAGTTCTGAGAATCATAAAGCACAACATGAAAATGCGATGCTATTCTGTTCACTGTTCAATATTCGAGGTGTTTGATGTGTAGGGTTTAAGAGAGCTCATTGATTCAAGCAATGAATTGGGAATTTTGATAACGAGTTAGATGTAATGAAGAGCAAAAAAAAAAGGATTGGGGTTTGTTTGTAAATCTAGGGTTTTTGTTGAGAGAAAATAGGGGGATTTTGAAAAGGATATGGAGAAGGATGGAATAGAGGAATAAGGAGAAATGAGAGATGTGTGGTAGGGAGAGAGGAGGTCTGGTGATTGTAGATGGACATGGGTGGTGTTAACGGTGGCCTGCGGGTGGTGCTAACGGTGGCCTGAGGGCGGCGCCAGTGGAGTGCAGTGGTGGAGGGAGTGGGAGTGTAAATTCTTAGTCCTCAAAATTAGCTCAGTTTTCTTATGAATTATTTATTTATTTATTTATGTAAATATCTATATAATATAATAATATAAGATGAGTATTTTGACAAGTTTGTCGATTGACACTTTTTCATGTATTTTTATATTTTTACTTACGTTAAAAAGAGCATATATTTTTCATCCCATCTGAGTTGTATAAATAGAGTGGTCTCTTTGGACTCGTGATATTGACGACAAGATAGTTTCTCATGTTAGTTTGAGTTCCTCTCCAAGTTTGATGGTTTAAGTGAAACAACCAGGTTAGAGTTATGCATTCAAGTTATAAATTTTTTGAATCTCTGAGCTTGAACGAATCCGAAACATGGCTATGCTATAAGATCCATATCTTTGTATTTTATTGACATGTATTTTATTTCATTTGAACCTTCTGATTCTTATATGTGCTTTTTGGACGTTGAATTTCAACATAGAGAATTTAACATCCAATTCCAACCATTCAAAGGGGGAGAAATCATCCATATGGAATACTAAAGTAATAGAAAGTTGTATGTATAACTTTTGATAAATGGATTTAGAGTAGCATATTCATATATGACTTATGAATTATGATAAATTACATTATGATGAATTTTTGTTTGGAAAAATATATTGCATTTTATTTGTTTTCTTCTCAGCATATAGAAGAAATTGTTGTGTTATTTCAATAAATTGTTATCTTTAACATTGATGGACATATATAGATGTAGTATTGTTTTGGTGAAAACTCATAAATGGTGATTTAAATGCAGGATGAAGTTGTTGCTGTCGATTTGAATGTTAGGTGAATGAAATATTTTGTATTTTGTAACTTTTTCTTAGCACAACTGTTGTACGTATTTTCAACACAAGTATTTATATTGTCGTTTTTCTCAGGGATTGGTGTGATATTACTGTCGTTCTATAGTTTTAGTGAACTTAAGTGTTTGATACATAGACAAAGTTTTGGTATTGGATTTTAGTAACAAAAAGATTAAGTTTCATGCACGATGTTGTGATTTGGATAAAAGAGATATTTTTGTTTGAAAAGCTTGTTTTGATAAAAGGCATGTTAAGATTAGTTTTCATCAACCTATTTCATACATATCTGATTAATCAAGCATATGAACTAATTGATGATCGATATATTCACGTATCCTCACAACACTACTCATGTCTAAGCAATATTGTGAGTATTATCATGTTAATCATTAAATGGTCTCTCAACCTAACTATTAACATGATAATCTTTAAAGCTTGATACAAGTGATACTAACTCACAAATCTATGTCTAGAGTTTGCTCATTAATAGATGAATATCTTAGGTCAAGTTTAAAACTTACTTTTCAATAATGATCCAAACCATAAAAAGAACAATGATAACAAAGATATTCAACATATATTAATCATCAACCAAGTTCATATTAAAAATGATCAAAAAAATACATAAGGGTTAGATTAACTACCTCTAATCTTGACACAAAAGATGCTTAGCTACTCATAATCATGATAGCTTGATCAACATATAAGCAATCAATCTTTATGGACATCAACCTTGAAGTTTCCAATATTGAAGATGCAAAGCTTTGATTTTTGTAGCAATGGAGGAAAAAGGGCTTTTTTCCAAAGTAAGATTTTTCAAGGATCAAAAAGTACAAGAGTGTGTGGAAGTATGGCACAAAATATCACCAAAGTAGCCTAAAAGCATGGGCAGTCTGCACACCATCGTCAGACGACCATAAAGCATCGTCGGGCGATGCTAGTAGATGCACCATGTGACCAACTAGATATGAGGAACAAGCAGAAAATATCCACCATCGCCCGGCGACAAGGATGCTTCGTCGGGCGACTCTTCTTTCGCCAGACGATCAAGGAGCGAGATAGTCTAGAAGCTAACCCAAAAATTCAGCCTTTCTTCACAACTTCCGTCGGGCAACACATCCTTGTCATCAGGCGATCCATCACAGCAATGCCACTTTTCTTTGCAAGCAACAACAATAGAGAGCCGACTTCAAGCCTCCAAATCTGCACAAAAATTGCTGAAAAACTAACAAATAAATTAAAATATTCAAAATTATTTGTATTTATGCAAAATAACTTAAAATAAGTGCTTAACCTAATTAAAAATATAATAAAAGGTTTGAAAGTGTCGATAAATGATATGAAAATTACTCAAAAGTTGACACTTAACAACTCTCCCCAACTAAAGTCTTTGTTTGTCCCCAAATCAAAGGTAAACACCAAGATAACAAGATGAATTTATAAGAACAAAATCAACAAGAGAGATTTGTTTGGTTCAAACTCAACAGATGCGGTCATAACATAAATCAACTGTTTTCATAATCAAAGCATTATAATGAAATAAGTTCTAAACACAAAATCTAGCTATGCATAAATTAGTAACAACATGTTCATATTTGAATCATCTACTCTCAATCAACAAAATATGGATTATGTACACAATACAAGGGACAAAACACTCTCATTTACAATTGTGTTATCATCCAGAATAATTCATGCATTCATCAATTAAGTTGAAAAGAAGATCAAGGAAACATAGATCACAAAAGGACTTTTATTGGTTGTAACTTGGCTTGGGTTAAGAATAAGGGGTTATATATGCAAGGCCATTAAAGTAAAATGGGTAAAGATCATGAAGAGCATTTCAAATATTCACAACATTCATTCTTGCTTCATCCTTAGTTTTATCACAACCTTTAATTTCTTTTTCTCACAATGCTCCTTTCTCTTTTCCCTTTCTTCTTTCTTCTTTTCATTATTATTGCTTTTTTTAAAGCATTTTTTAAAGGATGCATTGTACCACCAATTCTTTCTTTCTTTTTAAAAAATCTCCCTAACTTTCAACATTATTTTCCTTTTTATTCAAGCAAATGCTCTTCAAACAAGGATATTTCAAACAATTGGGTAAAGTGTTTACAAACAAGAATTTTTTTAGCATGAATCATCATTGAATCTCTTTTTTGGTCATCAACAAAATTACTAAGTGGTATACTTAGAAATTTGTTGACTTATTGATAGATTCATTCTAAATTTTTTAATTTAAAGTTCAAAAGAGTTCACAAAGATTCACAAACTCACAAGGTTAAATGAGGCCCTTTTGGAAATGGTGGTAACTCTCGCAATACAGAAACAATGCCTTGATCCCTTCTAAGTTTCCAAAATTTCTTTTCAACAACAAGATTTAACATGAATCATTCGAGTTAAAACAACAATTACTAAAACATTAACAATTTGGTAAACAATAGAAAGTCACTCACATTTGAGGTTATATCCTAATGGTTCAAATATGCACACATATTTACATAACAATGCATAACTATCTTTTTGCCTAAAGCACTATTTTCATTATTATGCTAACATTCTACAAAATAGTAAAATAGTACCTTGTTTGCACATTTCTTTGAGATTTTTACCATCACCACCAAAATCACGAGATCGATTAAGCCTCAAAGAATCAAACTTTCTCCTTGAGCACTTAACTCTAACTTTTTACAAAGACAAACGAAACCCACTATCTATGTACACACCATAGTAAAATATAATACTACTAATTCCAACCAAAAATTATAATTTATCATACTTCAATCATAAATAAAAAAATTTCAACCAAAAAAAAGTACCAACGCCCACTAAAAGGGGACAATCCCAAAATACAACCAATAATTTTTCAAAACACAACAAATTGTTCCAACAATTAAAATTTTAAACACCAACATAAAGCTGAAAACAAAATAAATTTCTTCACTTTGACGCAAAGACTTCAATGCTCCAAATTGTCACCACCATCATCACCAACATGTGTTGCCCCCTCCGAAAAGAACAGGCGCTTGTCCACAGCCAATTGCAGAAGCATCATATTCAGTACGGGTAGGGAAAGAAATTGTCTCTTGAGGATTAGACTGATTCAGAAACAACTTTGCCATGGAATCATGAAGAAAACTTCCAGACCTTTGATGAGCTTCCAACATGTCCCAAGTGTAGTTGCGAGTCTCTTTCATCCTAGGATCCAAATTTGCATAATTGAGACCCTCAGATGCCTCTTGAGCACCAAATGATTCACCCCTAACATTCCTCTTCTTCCTTTTCATGGCCAATTTTCCCAAACAGTAACTGCCAAGATAGTCATCATTTATAACCCCTCACTTTTTCATTAATCTCCTCAGGCATCAAAATTCCTTTGTCCAGGCACATAGCAGTAATAAGACAAGGAAAAGGAAGAGGTACACGAGAGTTTACCTCTTTTGTCTTAGTGATTTCGACAAATTTCCTCAGTTCCTTAGAAATAATGCCCACCACATCTACCGACCTATCTTCCAAGATACACTGCACAAGCAAGGCAACATCAATATGAATGGTTGTCCTATGAAGTTTAGGTTTGATGTTGTTTAGAATCAACAGAAGCACAGCTTGTGCTTTGGCCTTCATATCCTCCCAGTTATAACTAAGAGGAATGTGTTGTACCCCAAAATTTTCCCTACCTTTTTCTTTAAGACATTCTCCTAGGGTTCTCAAATGCTCAAGGTGGTTCAAGAATTGATCATATAAATTCTCCTCCTAAGCAATGGACTCACAACTAGAGTTTGTATTTCTCAAAGAAGATTGGGTTTCCAAGGCTCAAGTGGTTTTCATGGTTCTTCATATGTCCCTAGGAATGCTCATGAAAATTTTCAAGTCTTGCATCACAAGTTTGTTCAGTCAATGGCTCAGATGATTGAAAATCAACTGTATTGGACAAAAAGTCAATTATGGTCAACACAGAGTCAAACTTCAAGATTTTTTGGTCAACATCAAGGTTTTGAAGTTATATTCATCATTTGATCAATGTTTGATCATGATTCCTCAAGAAAAGCCCTTAAATCATCAAAAGTCAAAAGTTTCCAAATTAGGGTTTCCTTAGGAGAAGTCAATTGAACTTTGACCAAGCATAACTTTCACATGTTTCTGTTGCAACTGGTTTTTAAATCAGAGTCTCCACCCTTAATTTTTATCCTAGAGGAAGGGAGTATAAAGGAATAACCCTAAAGTTCAGAGATTCTAGATTTGGACTTGATTCTAGACGAGGGGAAGGTGTTAGGCACCCTTATCTACCTTGTTCGCAAGTAGGGATGGCAACGGGGCGGGGCGGGGGCAGGTTTAAGCACACCCAGACCTGCACCCGCCACCCAGACCCGGGCCCGCCCCCGCCCCAAATCCGGTCGGGGCTAATATTTGTTCCCCCACCCCCGCCCCAATAAGAAACGGGTTTCCCCGCACCCGCCTTACACCCGGCCGAATAAAATATTAATTTTTAAAAATTTATATTTTTTTCAATAAAAATAAAAATCAATAATTAAACTAAATAGTTAATTATTTTAAAATCATTTTTATGTTTGATATTTTTATTTAAATTATATTTTTTTAAAAAATAAATAATAATTCTAATAAACATGATATTATAACATTAAAAAGTGTAAATGAGTAATAAAACTATTAAAAAATAAATGAAATAAATTAAATTTAGTTGGCGGGTGCGGGTGCAAGGTGGGTACTAGCATCACCCGCCCCCACACCCGTAAATAAAAAATGGGTTTTCCCCGCACCCGCCCCTGGTTAAACCGGGTTTTCCCTGCACCCGCACCCGCCCCTGGTTAAACCGGGTTTTCCCTGCTAATTTTGGGGTGGGGGCGGTCGGGGACCAGTGGGGGCGGGTTTATTTGCCATGCCTATTCGCAAGGATACTAAGTTTAGAAGCGCGATTTTAGAAAAAAGGGTTTTTAATATTTTATTAGGGGAACTCGCTGTAAAATCAAGCTTCTCAAATAAGCTTTTGTTTTGATGAAGATAAACCATGGCTAACAAATAAGGCAAAGATTTTGGTCAAGCATCTAAGCATCTAAGGATAATATCTTCACTCAAGCTCTCAAAGGTATAATAATATTATCTACTTTGATCTTAAGATATAGATGCTCAAAAATGAAAAAGAAATGTTTAAAAATCATTACTCAAGCTTTTCAAAGATAAAATTTCACTTTTCTTCTGCATGCAATCGATTTACATCTTAGTGCAATCGATTGCACTCTTCAAAATTCCAAATCTTTTGCTTTTGTTTCTGCATGCAATTGATTACATTTTTAGTGCAATCGATTGCACTTAGTTAATTTTTGCTACTGACTTTACATGCAATCGATTACATTGTTAGTGCAATCGATTGCACTCTTAAAATTTTTGAAAAAAATAGCTGTTGAAAACCTTGTGCAATCGATTACACTAAAGGTGCAATCGATTACACTCTGCACGAATTTGAAAAATAACAGCTTTGTTCATGCCTTTTGATCATGCCTTTTCATTACATCTTTTCACTCAAACTTTGCATTTGTTCATGATACATTTCCAGATCTTCATGATGTTTCAAAAGGGTGTTATGAACATATAAATATTCAAT
Organism: Vicia faba; assembly: GCA_948472305.1. NCBI lineage: Eukaryota > Viridiplantae > Streptophyta > Magnoliopsida > Fabales > Fabaceae > Vicia > Vicia faba. The sequence goes on from OX451735.1 coordinate 29,696,175, forward strand.
TTCAAATCCAGATCTAACACCTTCTTTCATAAATATTTTTCTGAACTTTGAAAATACAAACTCAAGCATTCTTCATTTTCATGCATAAGTTTTATGCAGATTTTCATACTTTAAACAGAAAACTTTGAGCAAATATATCTTGAGTCTTTGTACAATATTATTATAGAAAGAAGAAGATTATACATTGTCAAATCACTCTTAGTGATCAATATACTATGCTCACTCAAACTCACAAATTGATATTTACTTACTTATTTTCCAGGATTGTTGGAATTAAGTTTAAGTGTTTTTGTTGAAATCTTGTCTTTCCAAGTTTCTGGATACAAGTGTAGTTACATTGAGAGGATTGTTCTCATAGGTAACTTAGTGAAAATCCAAGAGGATTGTTCTTGGTTTGGTTGGTAGTTCTTGTGTAAGTTTGCCACAATAAGGAAATCTTTTTCATGTTGAAAGGGGACTGGAGTACTCTCGGACTGTGAGGGGAACCAGGATATATCGCTCGTGTCTCTTTATTTTTCTGCATTCTTAATCTTTCCTAAACTCACTTATAACCAGAAAAATAAGAACCATCATCACTAAAAACCAGAATTTTTTAAAAGTACCTAATTCACCCCCCCCCCTCTTAGGCGCACTTCGTACTTACAATTGGTATCAGAGCAGGTTATAGGTAACCTGCTCCTAAAAGATCCAGAGTGGCTTCCGCAAATCATAATCCCGTTTTCAGAGATGGTGGTAGTAACAACAAGCCTCCTCTATTTTATGGTGAATATTTTGACTTCTGGAAAATACGCATGAAGGCGCATCTAGAAGCACAAGGAGAAGAAATATGGGATGCCGTCGAAAATGGTCCATTTATCCCGGTAACGGTAATCAATGGTGTTGGCTCATCAAAGCCTAAAACTTCATGGGACGATGATGATAAGAAGAAAGTTCTCTATGACAAAAAGGAAATAAACCTTCTTCAAGGTGCACTTAGCATGGACGAATTCTTCTGTGTCTCGACATGAAAAACAACAAAGGAAATATGGGATACCTTGGTACAAACTCGTGAAGGAACGGTTGAAGTAAAAAGATCAAGACTAAATAACCTAAGTCAAGATTACGAACTATTTCGAATGCAGCCCGGAGAAACCATTCTTGACTTACAAAAGAGATTTGTGCACTTGACAAATCATCTAAGTGCTCTTGGTAAAACTTTGACAAATGATGAATTGAATCTGAAAGTACTTAGGTCCTTAACTAGGGAATGACAGCCAAAGGTAACGGCAATTTCAGAAAAGAAAAGTCTCTCCAACATGACATCCGTAACATTATTTAGAAAACTTCAAGAATACGAAACAGAACTCGGAATACTCGAAAAGCATGAAAATCAAGAGAAGAAATCCAAGAATATTGCTTTGAAGATAGACTCCAAGGAAGTTGAAAAGGAAAACAATCCAGAAGAAGATGAAAACTTCATGCTTCTTGTTAAAAGGCTTGGTAAGTTCTTCGGAAGAAATGACAAACCTTTTTCTCATTCAAAAGGAAAGAAACATTTTCAGAAAAAGGAAGGCTCCACATCAACACAAGAAATCACATGTTATGAATATGGTAAGCAAGGTCATATCAAGCCGGATTGTCCAAAACTCTCCAAGAAAGGTGGCTTCAAAAGCAAGAAGGGATTCAAGAACAAAAAGGCTTATGTCGCATGGGAGGACAATAAAATAAGTTCCTCATCTGATTCTGATAGTGATGAAAGTGCAAATCTAGCATTGATGGCCTCACACCATTCCGATGATGAAGACAATGAGGTTAGTAATGAATTTTCTCTTTTTGATAGTGATGCACAAGGTTCTATAGATGAACTATTGAATGAATGCAAAATTATGTATAAAACCATTTCATCACAAAAGAAACAAATTTCATCCTTAGAAGAAAAATATGTTTCAATGGAAAAAAATTTCAAAGAAGAAAAACAAAAATCAAGTGATGAACAAAAACAAAATTTTGTATGCAAAAATTGTGATTCACTCTCTTTCCAAATTGTCCAATTAAAAATAGTCATTGAAAGATATGAAAAAGGGCCAATTATATTGGAAGGTGTTCTTAGCCAACAAAGATACTCCAATGACAAAAGTGGGCTTGGATATTCTAAGTTTTCAAAACCAAGTTCTAACAAAACTATCTTTGTTAAGGCAAGTGATCAATCTTCCAAAGAGAAAGTGAACAAACCTAAAATAGTTCGTCACTATCCTAAAAAGAAAACATTTTCTAAGAAGAAATCTTATCCTTCTAGATATAGAAGTAACTTTGAACCTATTTGTTTTTATTGTGGTATTAAAGGCCATACACCTAATGCTTGCTATGTTAGAAACTTCAGTGTGGAAAGTGGGCATTATGTATGGGTAAAGAAAGCCACTAATTATGAATGACCCAAAGCAACTTGGGTACCTAACAAAACCTAATTTGTTTTGCAGGTATGCTTGAAAACCACATGCAATCTTTGGTATCTTGATAGTGGTTGTTCAAAGCATGTGACAGGAGACATAAACCAATTTTCACATCTAGCGCTAAAGGCCAAGGGTTTTGTCACATATGGAGACAATAATAAGGGAAGAATCCTAGGCAAAGGCAAAGTTGGTGCTCCACCTTTCACATCCATTGAAGATGTTATTTATGTTGAAGGACTAAAGCACAATCTTCTAAGTATTAGCCAAATTTGTGACAAAGGCTTCAAAATCAAGTTCGCCAAGGATGAATGTTTGATAGAAGACGAAGTCACTCATGAGGTTATACTTAAAGGTAAAAGAATCAATAATATATTCATGATTTCCCTTGATGATCCATCTTTGAAGGTTAAATGTCTCATGGTGAACAACGATGATTCATGGCTTTGGCACAATAGAATCGCTCATATTCATATGGAATACTTGAATAAATTAATCAAGCATGATCTTGTCATTGGATTTCCTAAGAGAAATTTCGTCAAAGATAGACTATGCGATGCTTGTCAAAAGGGGAAACAAACTAGATCAAATTTCAAATCTAAGAATGTGGTGTCCACTACAAGGTCACTACAATTGTTACATATGGATCTATTTGGTCCATCGAGAATAAGGAGTTTCGGAGGTAATGTATATGCTTTGGTTATTGTTGATGATTTCTCTAGATATACTTGGACATTCTTTTTAGTGCAGAAAAGTGATGCATTCAAGGCGTTCAAAAAGTATGCTAAACAATTCAGAATGAGAAGTCTCTAACAATTGCCTCAATAAGAAGTGACCATGGCGGAGAATTCCAAAATGTTCTATTTGAAGAATTCTCTGGAGAACATGGAATATCTCACAACTTCTCGGCACCAAGGACTCCACAACAAAATGGAGTGGTTGAAAGAAAGAATAGGTCTCTTGTGGAACTTGCTAGAACAATGCTTAGCGACTCAAACCTTCCAAAATACTTTTGGGCGGATGCAGTGAGCACGGCATGTTTTGTTAGCAATAGAGTTAACATTAGACCAATCTTAAAGAAAACTCCATATGAACTTTTCAAAGGGAGAAAACCAAACATTGCTTTATTTCATATCTTTGGGTGCAAATGCTTTGTCCTAAACAATGACAAAGATAATTTGGGTAAGTTTGATGAGAAATTCGATGAAGGTATATTTCTTGGTTACTCACTCTCTAGTAAAGCATATAGAATATACAACAAAAAAACTTTGACTATTGAAGAATCTATGCATGTTTCTTTTGATGAATCTAACCCCTCCAAGGAGGATAATATTGCTTGTGATAATGATGAAATTTTAGAAGGTCCTCAAGAAAATTCTTCCAAGGATCAACCCATTCAACTAGAAGAATCACCTCAACAAGAATTGAATCTCAATGATCTACCAAAAGAATGGATAACTCATAAAGATCATCCTATTGATAAAGTAATTGGTGATATAAGTCAAGGCATGTCTACAAGATTAAATCTCAAGGATGCTTGCCTAAACATGGCGTTTGTCTCTCAAATTGAACCTTCCAAAGTTGATGAAGCTTTAGGCGATGACCAATGGATCATAGCTATGCAAAAAGAATTGAATCAATTTGAAAGGAATCAAGTTTGGGAACTCGTTCCTAGGCCAAGCAACAAACACATTATTGGAACACGATGGGTGTTCAAAAACAAGCTTGACAAGAATAAAATAATTGTTCGCAACAAAGCAAGATTGGTAGCACAAGGCTATAATCAAGAAGAAGGAATAGAATTTGAAGAAACTTCCGCTCTAGTTACAAGGTTAGAAGCTATCCGTCTCTTACTTGCCTACGCTTGTTCATTAAATTTTTAGCTTTTCCAAATGGACGTCAAAAGCGCATTCTTGAATGGATATATCACTGAAGAAGTATTCGTTAAGCAACCCCCCAGTTTCGAAGACTTCAAGAATCCATCTCATGTATATAAATTAAGAAAAGTTCTCTATGGACTGAAACAAGCACCAAGGGCATGGTATGATCTTTTAAGCAATTTCTTATGCGAAAAAGGTCTCGAAAAAGGCAAAGTTGACAAGACTCTGTTTATCAAGAAAATCAAAGGCGACACCTTGCTAGCACAAGTCTATGTTGATGGCATCATCTTCGGTTCTTCAAATCAAGAAATGTGTGAAGAATTCTCATCAATGATGCAAGGAGAATTTGAAATGTCCATGATGGGTAAAATGAACTATTTTTTTGGACTTCAAATCAAACAACTTAAAGATGGCATCTTCATCAATCAATCCAAATATTGCAAGGAACTCTTGAAAAGGTTTGACATGGATAGATGCAAGGAAATGTCTACACCTATGGGTTCTGGTTCTTATGTTGATCAAGATAAATCAGGTGTTTCCATCAACATCACTAAATATCGAGGTATGATTGGCTCTTTATTAAATTTGACGGCAAGCCTTCCTGACATAATGTTCATTGTTTGTCTCTGTGCCTGCTTTCAAGCTAACCCAAAGGAATCTCATCTCACGACGGTAAAGAGGATCATGAAGTATCTCAAAGGGACACCAAATGTCGGATTATGGTATCCTAAAGGTAGTGTCTGCAACTTAATTGGTTATTCTGATGCAGATTATGCAGGATGTAAAACAAATAGAAAGAGCACAAGTGGTACTTGTCACATTCTTGGTAATGAATTAGTTTCATGGGCCTGCAAGAAACAAGCATGTGTTGCTATAAGCATGGCCGAAGCTGAATATATTGCAGCGGGTAGTAGTTGCGCTCAAATTTTGTGGCTAAAACAACAACTTCGTGACTATGGACTCGATCTAGGGTGCATTCCTCTAAGATGTGACAACACCAGTGCAATCAACATCACAAAGAATCCCGTCATGCATTCAAGGACTAAACATATAGACATTCGACATCATTTTCTCCGTGATCATGTTCTTCAAGGAGATGTCGAGGTAACTTTTATAGATACTCATAATCAGCTTGTCGATATCTTCACCAAACCTTTGGCAAAAGAACCTTTCTACAAAATTCGTCGAGAGCTCGACATACTTGATGAACGCGACTTATAAGGTGCATTCTACCCTTGATATATCTTTTTTATATGTTTATACATGCCATATATGAATTTATGCTATGTGATACTTAATTTTTCAAGAAAAAAATTGGTTTTGGACAATTTTTGTTGGTGAAAATCGATTGCACAAAGAAATTTTTCAATTCTGTCCATTCTGTTTCCTGTGCAAATCGATTGCACCTTTAATGCAATCGATTGCACTATGTGCGTTTTGATTTATTTTTTATTCTGTTTGTGTGCAAATCGATTGCACATGGTATGTCAATCGATTGCACGCCCTAAAAGTAGCTTTAATGACAGAAAATTAATGTTGGTCAGAATTCCTCTCTCATATTCCCAAGCCAAATACACTTCAATACTAATAACTCATTCCATACCTACCCAAATCACTTCCAATTCTCTCTCACAAAACCCTTATCTCTCACAAAAGCTAAAACCCCAAAAACCCTAAAACACCATATTCATGGCTTCAAGAACAAAGAGAAAGGCTTCAGTTTCAGATAAAGGGAAAAATAAGATTGATTCAACATCCAATCCACTGCTCTCAACTCTCACTGAAGCGCAAGAAATCATATTTGTCAAAGACTTTCAAAAGAAAATTGTATCCGACCCCAAGTATGGTATACTCTCCTCCTTCCCTCAAGAATGTTTTTCATTTCAGAACGATCTAGCTGCTTATGATCTGGAACCCTTGATTTATTCGTACGGTCCATACTACCCGGATTTGGTAAGAATGTTTTTCAGTAATCTAACCCCCTACAAAGAAAAAATAGTCACATATGTGTTGGGCACTCGTATCTCTCTAACTCCTCAGGTTGTTGGTGAGATCTTGCATATTCCTTTCACCGAAAGCTTCCTATATGATCCTGAACACGAGATATGGGATGGCTATTCGAAAAAGGGATTCTTTTACGGCATTGGGCGGTTAAGTGAAGTTGAATTTCGCGCCAAAAGGATACATGGTCTTGGCGGAGTAATTCCTTCCAGAGATTCTTGGAGTGCAGGTAACCTCCATATAGACGATCACTTATTTCATTATTTCTTGGTCTATATACTTTTTCCAAGAGCTGGAAACCATTGCACGGTTACCGACTTCGATATGCAGCTTATTTATGCAAGGAAGAAAGGAATAAATGTAAATTGGGCAAGAATGATGATGATGCATATGCTGAGAGTGGATGAAAAGTCTAAATTCCTTCCATATGCTTATTTTGTCACTTTGATTATGGAGGAATTTGGTGTGGATTTTCGTGGTTTTGAAAAGGTGGATATGGATCCTATTTTAAACAGAATTTCAATTAAGAATGTTGATTTAAGGATGGACGTACATTTTAATCCGGAGATAAAGACCATCACCTACATTGGTGAAGATGTTGTTGGCAATGAAGATAATGACCAAGAAGCTGAAGGCGGTGAAGCTGTGCCTCCTCCTCCTGCTTCTCCCCCTGGTCCAAGCAATCAAGAACTCATGGACTACATGGCTCAACAGTTTTCTTCTATGAATACCAACATCAACAATCAATGGAGTGCAATAAATGACTCCACTTCAACCCGGATAAATGATTTTTGCTCGGATGTGAACCAACAATTCTCATACCTTTATTCTCACCTTCATATCCCACCATACGACCCAAACAACCCAGCTGCACCTCCTCCTCATTACACAGAACCTCCACTTCAACAAAAATTCCCAAACCAAGGCTCATGGTCTTACAACCATTCAGACATTCATCACCCTTAATGTTCTGGCTGAATTTTTTTCCTGTTATGTTATTGTCTTACTATTTCAATGTTTCGTTTGTTCAATTTTTGTGTAACTCTTAAACAATATGTGTTAATGTTTTAATTCTATTATATTGTTCTATTATTATTTGCTTTAAGCATCTTTCCCTTCTTTTTGATAATGTCAAAGGGGGAGAAAGATGTATGGTACTTTATGCTTGTATTTCCTGTGTCTTAATTTTCAAGGTACTCTCCAATCAAGATGAAGAATTGCAAGGATTCCAACCCTCTCCTACATAGGGGGAGTTTTGCATCTTAGGGGGAGAAGCTCTTCCGGAAAGTACATAGCATAAAGAAAGATTGTTTGTCATCATCAAAAAGGGGGAGAATGTAAAATCAAGCTTCTCAAATAAGCTTTTGTTTTGATGAAGACAAACCATGGCTAACAAAGAAGGCAAAGATTTTGGTCAAGCATCTAAGCATCCAAGGATAATATCTTCACTCAAGCTCTCAAAGGTATAATAATATTATCTACTTTGATCTTAAGATATAGATGCTCAAAAATGAAAAAGAAATGTTTAAAAATCATTACTCAAGCTTTTCAAAGATAAAATTTCACTTTTCTTCTGCATGAAATCGATTTACATCTTAGTGCAATTGATTGCACTCTTCAAAATTCCAAATCTTTTGCTTCTGTTTCTGCATGCAATCGATTACATTGTTAGTGCAATCGATTGCACTCAGTTAATTTTTGCTACTTACTTTGCATGCAATTGATTACATTGTTAGTGCAATCGATTGCACTCTTAAAATTTTTGAAAAAAATAGCTGTTGAAAACCTTGTGCAATCGATTACACTAAAGGTGCAATCGATTACACTCTGCACGAATTTGAAAAATAACAGCTTTGTTCATGCCTTTTGATCATGCCTTTTCATTACATCTTTTCACTCAAACTTGGCATTTGTTCGGTGATACATTTCCAGATCTTCATGATGTTTCAAAAGGGTTTTATGAACATATAAATATTCAATTTCAAATCCAGATCTAACACCTTCTTTCATAAATATTTTTCTGAACTTTCAAAATACAAACTCAAGCATTCTTCATTTTCATGCATAAGTTTTCTGCAGATTTTCATACTTTAAACAGAAAACTTTGAGCAAATATATCTTGAGTCTTTGTACAATATTATTATAGAAAGAAGAATATTATACATTGTCAAATCACTCTTAGTGATTAATATACTCTACTCACTCAAACTCACAAATTGATATTTACTTACTTATTTTCCAGGATTGTTGGAATTAAGTTTAAGTGTTTTTGTTGAAATCTTGTCTTTCAAAGTTGCTGGATACAAGTGTAGTTACATTGAGAGGATTGTTCTCATAGGTAACTTAGTGAAAATCCAAGAGGATTGTTCTTGGTCCAAGAGGATTGTTCTTGGTTTGGTTGGTAGTTCTTGTGTAAGTTTGCCACAATAAGGAAATCTCTTTCATGTTGAAAGGGGACTGGAGTACTCTCATATTGTGATGGGAACCAGGATATATTGCATGTGTCTCTTTATTTTTCTGCATTCTTAAGCTTTCTTAAACTTACTTATAACCAGAAAAATAAGAACCATCATCACTAAAAACCAGAATTTTTTAAAAGTACCTAATTCACCCCCCCCCCCCCCCATCTTAGGCGCACTTCGTACTTACACTCGCCACGGTTTTGATTGTATGTGTTATATCCAAAAAATTTCCCTCCTATTTTCTTCAAGACATTCTTCTAAGATTCTCAAATACTCAAGGATTCTCAAGAGTTGATCAGACAAACTCACCTCCTAAGCATTGGCCTATAACTAGGGTTTTGGTTTTCTCAAGGTAAATTGGACTTCAAGGATCTCAAATGACTTTCATGGTTCATCATAGATCCTCAATAATGCTTATGTCAAGTTTCAAGTCTTGCATCACATATATGCTCAGTCAATGGCTCATATGACTGAAAATCAACTACATTGGGTAAAAAGTCAATTATGGTCAACATACAGTCAAACTTCAAGATTTTTTGTCAACATCAACATTTTGAGGTGGTATTCATCATTTGATCAAGGTTTGGCCATGATTCCTCAAGGAAAACCCTCAAATCATCAATGGTAAAAAATTACCAAAATTAGGGTTTTGACTGAAGATGATTAATCATTGACTTTTGGCCTAGTGCATGACCTAATGGTTTGAAGCATGATCTCAAGGACTCAAATACAAAATATTGACCAAATTACATGGCTCAAAACATTTCCAAAGATGCAAGTGATTGATAGTTGAAGAATTGAATCAACTGATGAAAAGTCAACAGTCACTCTAAAGTCAAACTTTGACTTTTTGGTCAACATTGGAATTTAAAAGTCAAGAATCATCAAGATATTCAAAACTATCAAACTTGATCATCAAGAAATCAAAAATTCAACAAAATTCAAATTTGGAAAATTTTCTAACACTTAGAAAAATTCTAAGTGGTTTTGTTCTTAACAAAAACCCTAACTTCACAAGCAAGTTTCCTCAAGATGCAAGCTAATTCAAGGAAAACTCTCAACATGAAAGTTGTAGGGATTTATGAATTATACAACTACGTCAATGTGGAATGATCCTCAAAAGTGATTAATTTAGGAGATATAAGCCCATGAAGTTAAGATGTTTTTTATCCAACACTTATAAATTTTTTTCAAGTTTTGATCAGTTTCTTGTCCTGACTTCTTGGCCAATTTTCACCAAGTTCCCATTTGATTTAGAAAAAACTCATAACATGAAAGTTGTAGACAATGTTTTAAGATTTCTAAAATGTCCAAGAATATAATTTTATCATGCTTGAGCTAGGAGATTCGAAGAGATGAAGTTGGGCATCCATTATTAAATTATAGGTCATTTTGTGACAAGTTCATAACCAAATCTCATAACCTTACCATGCAATCTCACTTTTCAGGCCATGTTGCTTCTAAATTTCCACATAATCAGAGATTTACACGAAATTGTGGTGCATTACACAAGGATTTGAAGCTTTATCCACTTGATCATACCATTTTTGGATGAAATTGTAAAAAGCTCCATATCCATTTGCATAAAGATCACTTTAATCACAAAGTCAATTTTGAGCCTCTAACTTGTTTTTTCTAATCACACTCAACCTAAAAAACTCATAGGAACATGTTTAATGTGTCTAACCACTCTATGAGACAAGGTACAAGGCATCAGAACCATGATCTTCAAGTTTGCTTCATAACTAAGCAACTAAGCCATAACATGTGATCTTGCAAACCTGATTAGCTCTTGCCCTCAAACCTCTTGCCTATAAATAGAGGAAGTATTTTTAAGCCAAGACACAAAGTGATAACCTCAAAAAACTTTTCAACATCAGAAGCTACATATAAAACTCCATTATTGCAACTTCTGACCTTGAACACCAAATACTCAATCCACCCGTATGTTTTCACTCTAAATCATTTAAAAGCTTCTATAACTCAGATAGAACTCATCTAAAGACTTATTTCATCATTGTAACACCATCTTCATCATCTTCCAAACTCAAAAACAGAGCTTTGCAACTGGACTTGGTTGGAGTGATTTAGACACTTTCAGTACAAAGTAAGCATTGCAAAATTTTCCTGGAAGTTAGGTGAAGCTACCCAGATCATCCTAATACCTTAAGAAGTGCTCTAACTCCAAACTTGATTCTCACTTCAGAGGTAATTTTTCTAAACTTTGAATTCTTTGTACAATCATCATTTGCATTTATTTTCTAAAGCAAAAATATAGATATCAATGCCCTGAAACTAACAATGTCTTTAGTTTTCATTTATGTTAACTGTGTGATATGAATTTTGGATTTGAAGTTTTTGAGAAATTAGGGTTCAGTTTGGTACCAACATAAATTCACTTTAATCTTTGAGTATTTGCTTAAGTTACTTACATGGTTGAATTCGTGTTGATATTTAGAACAAGTTTGGTGTTTATATTTTTTGAAATGATTGAGAAATGAAGGAGTTAGCATTTCCAAAATTTTTGTTGTTGTCGTTGGTCGTGCGAAGAAGATGAAGTTGCATCTTCAAACTCTCAGAAATGAGTTTATAATATATTGAATGATTCTCGTGTAAACTAACGGATGTATCACCATCCCAATGGTTAAAGCGCGCACCTGTTACTATAGGGACCTGGATTCAAGCTCCAACGATAACCTTTTATGTTTTTCACATATTTCTTGCAGATCCATCAAGCCAAGCTTCCATGAGTGCATCATATGCCATCATCTCATCACCATTAGATCTAATCCAAGACAAATACAATGCACCAAGATGCATGACCATGATGCACCTTAGAAGACCATCCCCATTGAATCAAATAGGCGTTGGGCTTGAGGTGTTTGGGCCTTTCCATTTTTCCTATTTCTCACCCCTTTATTACTTGTTACTGCAGGCACATTTTATTTCTTTTTTTATTATTTTATTTTAATTAATTTTCTTTTCTAATTTATTTTTTTTAATCAGAAAAAAATCTTAAAATTGATAAAAAAAATTAGATTTAGGTTTTAATTATCTATTTTTAATTACTAACAAATAAAAATTATTTTATTTTAATCACCTTGATTTTATTTTATTAAGACTAGGTTTTTATACTTCAATTATTTTTCTAAACAAAGAAACAAATACAAAAATATTTTCTAGATACTTAGATTTGTTTAGGTTTTAATTGATTAATTTAAATTTTTATAATTAAAAATTAATTAATTTAGTCATACTTTATTTTTAATAATTAGATTGTAAATTAATTAGAAATTAGGTCTATTTTTTTATTTATTTCACATTTCAAATATTTTCTAAACAAAGAAGCAGCCAAATATTTTTCTTAAAACATTTAGAAATATTTTTAGGGTTTCTTAAAACCTTTTTTCCCCTTTTCACTACCTTCACACACTTTATCTTCGCATTAATGTGTTCCAATATTGTAAATGCTCAAAGTTTGTAATAGATTTAATTAGGACTCCTTTACATTTCATCCCTATTCATAAATTTGTACCCCCATTCCTAAAGCCTTGTAATAGCGTAAAACATTTAATTTCTGCAATTTACTGCTTTCCTTATTACTGTTAGTAATTAGGGTTTGTATGACAAGGCATTAAAATCAATCATTAGAAAACCTAATCACAAGACAAATACTTGAAATCAAAACACTTTGCACACATGCACCTCTAGGGTCACCCTCACTTGTTGCTTCGAATTTAAACAGTCACGTCCCTCGAAGATGGGATGCTTTAGAAAAGACCCTTAGTTAAGAGATTGTATTCCCTCGATGACCCTTTGATGCTACCTTCGGTAAACAATCTCAGTCCTTTACGACAATTGCTAAAACATCCTACAAGTTGCCTTCTATGACTGTACAATGACCCACGTTTGTCCCTCACATCCAATGATAAGGCTTCTTACTAACTAATGGTAGGATATCACTATCTCAAAGAGGAGGAAAAGAACAAAAGACTTTTGAGTAGGTAGATAGCTCGTAATTTCTTGCTCACAAACTAAAACAATTTTCACACCTCACACTTTCAAAAACAACTACTTTCAAAAACGCTTTATAAAACACTCTTGAGGACTGATACAAGGGTTATTATAAAGCAAATTTCCTTTGGCATTTTTCACAAAACAAACACTTCCTTTCACAAATATTTTTAAAACAAACATTTTGTATACATTTTCAATGATATGAGAATCATTATAAAATTATCGCACTTAGGCGTTTTCAAAAATATTTTCAAACATACATAAACATAAAGCATTTCAAAAAGTGATCAAGCGATTAAGAGCCCTAGATAACTACTGACTTTTCATAACTTACCCCCCGAACTCAAGAAAATTCTCAAAAGTTCTTTCCTGTTCTTTTCACACTTTCCTTTATTCGATAAAAGAAAAGTCGGTGGCGACTCTTGCTATCTGCAACATTTGCAATAAAATGCAAAACCAAAAGTCAGTTCTCCCACAGTATTACAGAACTGGAGACTCTGTTGGGGAAAACTGAAACTAAAAGTGGGGTTACCTTAAGATCTAGATCACTTTTATTGCTTTACTTGTTTGCCTTGTCTGCTTTATATTTCGGGATATGCTTGGGTTTATTTCTTATATAGATCCTATACCCGGATCTGGGGGTATTTTAGGTAAGTAGCAATAGATTGTGGAAATTTTACGACGTAGATCGATATGGTTAAAACGATGTCTATGTTAGTGCGACAAATTGGTTGGTACTGGTGTCCCTTGAGTAAGTCAAGGAGAATGGTGGGCTGCCGCATGGTGCCATAAGCACTAACTTACCGTAGAACCTTAGTTGACACAACTTAGCCATTAGAAAATAGTGAGATAGTTGGATTTGGTGCAGACTGAAGTTGGTTGATACTCGATGCTACACTCATTGAGATTAGACTTTTGGGATATTTCGGTCGCAATTTAGATACTTATGTTGAAACAATTCATGAGAGAAAGATCAGTGATATTGAGATTCCTAGAACCCGATTACTTCTTTTAGGACAGGTTGAGCCAACTAAAACATCAAGAGGGTGCTTACCTATAAACTCCATTCAAGCTTAAACCTAAGGCTTTGTGTTTGAGTAATTGTTCGAACATGACATCATAACATCATGACATCATACCATATCATTTTCACTAACCATTTCAAGGACCTAGGAATTTATCTTTGTTCTGTTTTGTAGGTTATGGCTTCCCCTCACAGAAACACTATTTAAATCAGTTTCGTGAGGATACCTTCTCAACTTAAGGAGTTAGTCTCAAGGATTCCCGAAAGTTCTCCATTCATCAAAAGGCATGGTGGACTACTCAGTTTGGTTACCTCAGGTTGAAGAAGATATGATGAGTGTTCTATTCCAGTTCTTTGACCCTGTACATCACTACTTCACTTTTCCCAATTATCAGTTGGTACCCACAATGGAGGAGTTTTCTCAATTACTACGAGTGCTTATTCTCAATCAAATACCTTTTACCGGTTTAGAGAAATATCCACAACCTGAAGAAATTACAACAGCCTTACATTTGAAGCGGTTTGACATTGTATTTAATTGGGAAACAAGGAGTGAAGTCAAGGGTTTTCTTACTAAATTTCTGTTAGAGAAGGCTCGATTATTTTTGGATGCTATGAGTTTTTAAGCTTTAGAAGAAATCTTGGCTTTGTTAATCTATGATTTGGTGTTATTCCCTAATCCAGACCAACTCATAGATGTGAACACCATCAAGATATTTCTCACTCGTAACCATGTGCCTACTTTGCTCAGAGACATTCTGCATTCTCTTCATACTCGTACTATAAAGAAGCGAGGAACTCTTATGTGTTGCACACCTTTATTATCTAAGTGGTTTATTTCGCACCTTCCCCGATCAGTATTGAAGAATGAATGAGGTTTGAGGTGGTCTCAAAGGATGATATCTCTCTGTCATTCGAATATCTTTTGGTGTTCCCGATCTCTGGAAGATGTTACTATCATTAACCACTACGAAGAATTCCCTAATGTTCCACTCGTTGGCATTAGGGGAGGTATTACTTACAACCCTTCTTTGGCTCTACGACAATTTGGTTATGCTCGAAGAGATGGTCCTCATGACGCACTTATCCAGGGTATCGTGTTCGACTATGAGAACAATTTTCAAGGTTATCGTCAAAGGTTTATACGAGCTCGGGGCATGGTAAACAATATTGATAGGAAGAATTTAGGACATAACAATTCTATCCCTTTTGAGCCATATCTCAAGTGGGTACGAGCTCGCGCTCAAAATCTTATGATGCCATATCCCATTGTCTTACCGGTAACTATGGAGCCTGTTGCCGAAGGGGATATTCCTTATACCATTCTCCATCCAGACATGTCCACTGACCTCAAAGAATTGCGAAAGTCCTGGATTCAACCCAAGGAAGAATGGGACACATTTGAAGCTCAATTCTATGCAAGCGAGAAGAAAGTGTTAGAGCTCACAAAGCAACTTCACGAGGAGCAAAACCTTAATGCATACCTCGATACGAAGAGGAAGCATCCGTGGGAGACTCGAGTCTTAGGTTTTAGGAGTTTATATTGCTATCTCCTTGAGACCCCTTTGCTTTTCATTGTAAGCATAGAAGGCAGTTGTGATTTTGAACTTATTAATGAAATCTTTGTTTCTGTTTCGTTTTGGCTAGCAAATTTAAATCTCTCAAGGTCCTTGAAAATATTGCATCCACATATCGTGCATCATTTTATAAGCAGGTTTTCCATTACATGTTTCCTCATCTATTTACTATTTATTTCAGTATAAGACGACTCTCGAACAAACTTTCAAGGATCTCCAAACTCAGCATCCACAATTTCAAGAGACTCTCCTGAATCTGGACAAAGGGCAACAAGAGATGTTGGCGCTCCTCACCACGAAAAAGAAGACTAAGAAGCGGGCTGTTATCCTCAACATGAGAAGAAGATTCAAAGGTCCCGCTCAACAAGTTCAAGATGTTTCCTCTAAGGAAGACGACAACTGAGAGAAGAATGATAGAAGTGTCATAGTTGAAGGTAAAAATAATCAGGGTTCCAAAGATGAAGACTACTCTGATGAACAGCATCCTCCTGCAGATGACAAGTACAAGCAGTTGGAAGATCGTCTCAAAGTTGTGGAAATCCAGAAAGTGTCTGGATTAGATTTTGGAGAGCTAGGTCTGATATCGGGAGTGGTCATCCCTCACAAATTCAAGGTCCATATCTTTGCTGAATATGATGGGGTTTCTTGTCTCAAACTTCATCTGAGGTCGTATGTTCAAAAAATCCAGCCTCATACTGCTGATCGGAAATTATGGGTCCATTTCTTCTAAGAAAGTTTGTCCGGTGCTCAACTTGAATGGTTCTATCAGCTAGAAGGAACCAACATTCATACATGGGAAGACTTGGCTGCTGCTTTCTACAAGCAGTATCAATATAATGCTGACCTGGAGCCGACTCGTGTACAATTGCAAAACATGTCCATGGGCTCGAATGAAGGGTTCAAGGAATATGCCCAAAAATGGAGGGACCTAGCTGGGAGGATGAAACCTCCTTTGACTGATCGGGAAATGGTAGATATGTTCATGGGTACTATGACGGGTCAATAACGGTAGAAATGTTGAGACAAAGTCATTGGATTGACTCGCACAAATTAAATAAAAATCGCCATCGCACTTTATTGTTTCTAAAGGAGTGGGAAAAAAGCTAATAACCCAAAAGAGGGGGAGAGAATCTAAGTTCGGGGTTGGTTATGCAAAGGGAATGTATTAGTACCCTAAACATCTACGGTACTCCGCAGGAACCTCTTTGAAAATTTGTGAAATTTGACTATAAAAGTTGTATACAAAAATAGATTGTGGGGATGAGAAAAGTAGTATATTTTACAATTTTTGCATCCGCCGCGATTGCGAACCTTTAGTGCCTACGTACCACCTTCCATGCAATAGGGGATCAAAGTACTCGTAGTTCACCTTTAAAAAAATTTAAAACACAAGTGTATTGGTTAATTTTAAGAGACGAGACATCATCGTCATCTTCGAGTGGAAGAACATACTTACTACCCACAATTATGAGAAAGGAGAATTTGTGTCATCTCAAAGTGGAGGATATAGCTTGGATTTTAAAATCAACAATGCTTCACTCAACACCCAAGTGGAAAATATCTCACTTCACTATATATCATAGAAGTATAGTAGTTCGCATCACTACAAGGGTCGACAAGAGTCTAGCCTTTTGGAAAAAAGATTTTTAAAGATAAAAGTGCACAAAGGGCACAAAATGATTTGAATGAGTTAGAGTATTTAGTTTGGAGGAGATCTCAAACGGTTCGAAGGTTGAGTTAAAGAGAAAGCTATCCTAATGTCATCATGCTTGTATCAACATCCTAAGGTCTAATCAACATAAAACGATCAAAAGGAAGATTAATCGTCTCATGGAATCCTAAAGGAGCATGGCATTAATAAAAAATAATTCTCAATACTCAAGCATCTTATTTAATCAATATCACACAAAGAAAACACATAAAACATGATGTTGAACTTGATTTAAAAGGAAAAAAATATGAAAAATAAGAAGTATAAAATCTAATTAAATCCTAAATACTTCTAAAAAAAACTAAAGAATTTTTTATATCTTTTTATTATTATTATTATTATTTAATACCTAAAATCAAATGGAAGAACTTAAAACTAAAACTATTAAAAATAGAAGGGAAATATTAAAAGAAAGAGAAATAGAGGGAGGTAAGAAGTCAGAACCAAAGGTATATAAAAAAAATCAGGCGCAGGCCCAGTCCAAATGTCTTGCTCCCACAAACAACTCTCAACTTAGAAAAAAATATCGGGCCGCTGGGGGGAAAAATTCAGCGTATGAGCCCACTCAGAAGTCCAATAAACCTATTTTTATCCATAAGCTCTCAATTGCCAAAAGAAAATGATGTAACGGGCTCAACAACAGTTTGATACAAAATCCCAATAGAATGAGTCCAAGTCCAATTCATATTTTGAATTTTTTCAGCATAATTACTAACATTTCTTTATTATTATTATTATTATTAATTAAAACTAAAAGAAAAATAATAGAGGATGAAATGGTGTGTTTTGGTGAAAATAGGCTAGGGTTCAATTATTTGTGGCTAATACCTCTCTTTTTCGCTTTGAATCCACGTTTTATCTGTAATTCATCTTCTTCAAATCTCTTTATGCGAATTTGTTTCTTGTTTTCACTGCAGTGTTGTATGGAATTGTTATTCTGTATGATTTGAAAATCGCTGAAGATGATGATGATGCAGGTTTGATGAAGTATGCGTGATGTTGATTATAGTTGTAGAGAAGCAGATTCGGATTTATTGGTGAAGATGCTTCTGTGCAGAGAAGCAGTTAGAGAGTGAGTTTTGGAGAGATGAAGTTTGAAGAAAAGCGCATAATGAATCGGAGAGAACTCTGAAGCTTCTCTGAGAAGTTTTTGCAGCAATGAATCGTGTCCCCATATTTGTGAATGAAGCCCTGATTTATAGTTGTTGGCTTGGCTTGTTTGAGAAGTTTCTTACAGGTTTAGAGCTTGAAGGTGGAGGACTAGGTCTAGGACATGTTTTTGTTATGTAATTTTCTGATTTGTAATACCAACATGGATTTTACCTTGTACTTGCTATTAAGAATGAAGAATGAATTTTGGTTGAGATATTCAAGGAAGCTTATTTGAACTTTGTATGGATGAAACCTTGATGAATGGTGATTGAAATATTTTGAATCAAATTTTGAACCAATCTTAGACAACTTTTTTTGGAAGCTATGGAACAAAGTGTTTGGTATTTTTAGTATTAGATGAACGATCATGAGAATAATTCCAACTTAACAAACATGGACGTTGAAGTTGAATTTTGAATGTAACATGGTTATATGAATCTTGCATCCTGCATAGTGTTTGAATTTGAATAATGTTGCTTTTGAATTTAAAGTGATGTATAAAGTTGAACTTGCAACCTTAAATGATATTTGAATTTTGATGAGTAATGGACTATGCCTTGAAAACTTTGAATGGTGCTTGAATTTTGATGGATGCCTTTAAGTTTTCAATCAACTTGTAATTGAAGAAATCCATGTGAACTTGAACTTAAAATCTCAAGTAATCATGCTTGCACTTTTATTCTTGGCATTGTTAGCAAACAAATGTACTTAAGACTTTTGACACTCAGATGAACCCAAAGATCAATAGCTTGAGTCATGTTTTTTGACTTACTTGAAAATTATATACTTGAATGAATACTCCATCATAATGAATCCGTAAGCAATATGTAACTGAATAATGAACAAGCACTTGATCTCAAAGAAACCATAAACTCCTCTTTTGTGCCATGATTCACTCTTGTATCTTAATCAATAAACCCTCTTGACTTGACAAAATACCTTTTTCCATTGATTACTTTAACACAAAGATGCCTTGAGAAAAATTTCAAACCTCTTGATAAGAATTAACTTGTGGAGCAGGTAATTAAGAGAAACTCTTAAATGATGATGGACTTGCAATAAGGCAAGAATGATGATCCTCGTATCATTAAGGAGAAAACCTGGCACAATAAACCATCATTAAATAACCAATATCAATGCTCATGCATATCATAGGAGAGACCCTTATTCTCTGGATCTTGAATGCATATTTATGAAGAAAGCTTGAGATGGTGAGAGGAAGAAAACTCTAACTCAAGAACACCATCAATGAAGTCATGATGAAATCATAAGCACACAAGTTAAGTCTTAATGCACTTGTTTTTTCGAAGAAAATTCTGATAAAGAAAACTTTGTATCTTGAGGAATCTTACCAAGAAAAATATCCATGATGCTTGTAGATCCAAAACTCTGGTTTCATACCAAGATAGATTAATGAACCAGTAGAATCATCTCGAGAGAGGTAGCAACCTCAATTTATAGTGGAAAACTCTAATACCAATAGCCTTTTAATCCCATGCCTCAGGAGCTCAAATAAATGAATGATTTATGATGTAAATGCACATGATGTTATGGATGAACATATTAGGGGTAAAAAATGGGGTATGACAGGGTCCATTCTTTAATCTGCTAATTAGGAGTTCTTCATCAGGGTTTACCGAGCTGATTCTGACTGGTGAATGAGTTGAAAGTGGTATCAAGAGCGGGAAAATTCTGATGGCTACATCTTCTAATATTGTGAAGAAGCCCTTCGTTGGTGAAAATATAATTAATGTTGTCTATGGCCAGAAAAGCCGTAGTAAGAATGATCGTCATCAGTCTATGGGAGAGGTGTTGATCTCTAATCCAGCACCTGTTCAACAATCACAACAAGGCAACCAATGTAGGCCAGACGCTCCGAGGAGGCGGTTCACCAGGATTAATATGCCATTGGCTCAAGCATTGCATCATTTGATAAAGGTTGACCTCATTTCACTCTTGGATCATCCTCCTAATCCCAACACATCCTCTCCGAAGTACAATCCAAATGCAAGATGTGCCTATCATTTGAACAGTCATGGGCACGACACCAACAATTGTTGGACCCTAAAAAACAAAGTTCATGACATGATTGATAATAAGGAAATTAAGTTCGACCCTCCTAAGACTCCGAACATGATTACTGCTACTATACTGAAGCATGACAAAGGCATAAGTGCTATTGAATATGTTCTATATGTTACCTCTATAAATGATGTAGTTACTCCTCTCTCGACAGTCAAGAAGAATTTGCTACAAGCCGGTTTATTTCTGAGTTGTGTTAAAGAATGCTATTGTTGTGCAGTTCAACCCAATGGTTGTGGATTACTGAAGGAAGGCATTCAACGCCTGATGGATGAGCATATAATTTTGATTGAGAAAGTTCTGTATGCTGAGATTTTGTGTCGAGATTTGTATGTCATATCTGGTACTCCTTTCAAAATCACTTCCAAGGGTCCTGTAAGGATTACTGCCAATCCAAAATCTGCTCCCTTAATCATTACAAAACCTGGACCCATCCCATATTCCTCGGAGAAGGCTATTCCATGGAATTATGGGTCTGACGTCTATTACCATGGTGTTAAACAAGAGTTGTCTGATGAATATGATGAAGAGGCTGAGCCCAACATTGAGAATATTGCGGGGACCAGTAAAATTACTAGAAGTGGAAGGATTTTCTCTCTAGAAATCTCTCCACCTATTCAAGTTACAGTTACCAAGACAACTGTCGAAGATCGAGTTAAAGAGCCAATGATAGAGCCTGCCCGAACGGGGGAATCAAAAGAAGCTACATCCAAGGATATCTCTGGACAAGAAATGAAAGAGGTTTTGAAGATCATTCGTAGAAGCGGTTATAAAATTGTTGAACAGCTGGGGCAAACCCCGTCCAAAATCTCCATGCTATCTTTACTACTTTGCTCCGAAGCTCATGTACAAGCTTTAATGAAATTTTTAAAGACTGCTCATGTATCACAAGAGATTTCTTTCGATCAATTTGGAAGTTATATTGCTAGTTTAACGACTGGCAATGTGATAGGCTTGATTATATTGTGAGTGTAAATGGAAAAAATAGAAAATGCAAATAGTTAAGGAGATGGATGGTATATCACATACATCATGCTGATGATCCTCAATTCCTCATTCAAACAAGCAACTAAATAAGGTTCTGGTTAACTTCATTCAGTTGAAAAGGAAATTTTAACTTCGATTGAAATCAAGTTTATACGATCCAAGCAACTCGACATCATTTCAAAATCTATAAATTATGTTTGTCTCTTCTAAACACTAAATCGAAGATACACTGTTAACATTCAAAATATTAGAGGGTAATTTAATATTTTCCATTTTTGGATATTCTCTTTTAGGATTTATGTGCCATTCTTATTTTTACTATTTTTGTGTATAGATAGGTGTACTAGGTTTCATTTAATATAATCAATCCTCTTTCAATAATTTGTGGCAACTTTATAGCATTTATTATTTTCTCTCTTCTTCCTCAGTTTCATCACCTTGCACCAACAAATTGGTATCTAAAGCTCTTGGTTTATTCTGAAATTCTGGAAAACACGAGTGATAGTGAGCTGTGTGTTTGATTTTTGGTTCCTGATTTCTGTTGAATCTTGAACAAAAATCTGAACAGAATCATACTGATTCTGTGGGTTTGGGAAACACTGAGTGAGAATCCGTGATCTGAGATTTGTGCAAGATTTAAGATGAGTGGAGGCAGTAGTTTAAACACTAAACTTCCAGTTTTTGATGGCAAAAGCTGGAACAGATGGATGATACAGATGCGTGTGTTGTTTGGTGCTCAGGATGTTCTGGATCTTGTTACTGATGGTTATGTTCCAGTTGCAGCAGATGCTACTGAAGAACAAAGAAATGCAGAAAGAGCTACAAGGAAGAGGGATCAGAAAGCTCTGTTTTATATCCATCAGTGTGTGGATAAAAGTGTGTTTGAGAAGATTGCTGATTCGACGACATTGAAAGAGGCATGTGATATACTGGTCAGATGTTATGGTGGTGACGTGTCAGTAAAGAAGGTGATGCTTCAGTCCCTGCGTAAGCAATATGAAAATCTCAACATGAAGAACAGTGAGAAAGTTTCTGAGTACATCTCTAAAATGATTCTGATCACTAATGAGATGAAAGCTTGTGGAGAAACACTTTATAAACAGGTAATCATAGAGAAGATTCTGAGGTCACTTACTCCTCAGTTTGATTACATTGTTGTTTCTATTAAACACTCTAAAAATCTGGAAACCATGAGAATAGAAGAATTACAAAGCAGTCTAGAAGCGCAGGAGTTGCGTCTGACTGACATAACTTCTAAGAGGAAAGTGGAGCAAGCTCTGAAGGCTTCTTTTGTCAAGAAGGACCAGAAGCAGAATAGACGTGGTGATAAATTCCATAAGTCAGAAACCTCAACTTCTGATGAAAAGAAATATCATAAGGGAAAGGAAAGGTATGACAAGAAGAAGGTTCAATGTTACTATTGTAAACAGTTTGGCAATTTTGCAAGAGATTATAGAAACAGAGGAAGGAAATCAGAAGAAGTAAATATAGTCAGAGGAGATTCTGATGATGAACCTGTGCTACTGGTGGCTTCTGATTCTGATGGAAAGTGTTCAGAAGATTGGTGGTATATGGACACTGGCTGTTCAAATCACTTGACTGAGAACAAACAATGCCTGATAGACTTTGACTCTAGAAGGAGAACAAAGATCAGATGTGTTGATGATAAGTATCTTAATGCAGGAGGTGTAGGAAATGTCAGAGTCAGAGTGAAGAATGGAAAAAACATTCTGATCAAAGATGTTTGGTATGTTTCTGGAACTAAAAGCAATCTGATGAGTGTGGGTCAGCTCATTGTGAAAGGTTACTCAGTGGTTATGAAGGACAACCTCTTGGCATTGTATGATTCTAATCAGAAGTTGATTAAGAAGTCTGAGCAGGGAAGCAACATAACATTCAAGGTAAATGTAGAAACAGCTGAAGCAGAGTGTCTTAGTGCAGAAGGCGTTGAAGGTGACAGTAAGATGTGGCACAAGAGGTTGGGGAACTTTAACTATAGAAGCTCAGGGCATCTAAGTTCTAAGAAGCTTGTAAATGGCATTTCGAAGATTGTGAAGCCTCAGAAGTCATGCGAGATATGCATGAAAGTCAAGCAACCCAGATTTCCATTTGCATCAAAAGTAGCCCCCCAGAGCAAAGCATGCTTTGGGAGTAGTACATTCTGATATGTGTGGACCATTTCCAATATCTTCACTTGGAGGAAATAAATATTTTGTGTCTTTTGTGGATGAGTTCACAAGAATGACATGGATGGCACTCATCAAGTTCAAGCATGAAGTGTTTACTGAGTTCCAGAAGTTCAAGGTGAAGGCTGAGAAGCAGAGTGGTCAGAAGCTGAAGATTCTGAGAGTGGATGGTGGAGGTGAGTATAACTCTACAGAGTTCCATAAGTTCTATGAGGAGAATGGAATAGAACATGAGGTTACTGCTCCATATACTCCTCAGCATAATGGTCTTTCTAAAAGAAGAAACAGAACTTTGCTTGATATGACCAGAAGTATGCTGAAAGAGAAGAAGCTACCTCACATGTTATGGGGAGAAGTTGTTGCCACGTCAGCATATGTTTTGAATAGGTGTCCAACGAAGAAGCTGAAGGAAATTGTTCCTTTAGAAAAGTGGTCTGGAGACAAGTAAAGTGTTAGCCATCTGAGGGTGTTTGGTTCTGTATGCTACAAACACGTTCCAGAAGCTAGAAGACGAAAATTGGATGATAGAAGCAAAGTAATATTAGTGGTGGGGTACCACAATATAGGTGCCTATAAACTTTATTGTCCATAAACCAACAAAGTTGAAATCAGCAGAGATGTTATTGTGAAAGAGTCAGAAACATGGGATTGGAACAAGTTTCAATCAGATTCTGGTGTAGCGCCAACACGAGAGTTAGTTTCTGAAGATTCTTCAGAAAGTTCTGAAGACGAGTCAGAGTCAGAAGATGAATCTGAAGACTATGAAGATGAGTCAGAATCTCAGGAAGATTCTGATAGTGGATCTAATTCTAATCCAGAATCTGGTGGTGTCTGGAAGGGAAAACTCTGAAGACATAGGGTTTGAAGGACAAGCTTCCAGAAGTAACTCTGAAGGTGGTAATTCTGAAGGAAGTAGTTCTGGACAAGGTCCAGAAGGTAGGATTGTTCCGAGTTCTGGAGAAGCTTCAGAACAAGTACATAGGCTACAGAGAATCAGACAAATACCAAGTAGGTTTGCAGATTTTAGCATGTTGCATGATATTGAAGTAGATTCTGAAGGAGAAGTCATTCAGTGTGCCATGTTAGTAGATTTTGAACCAGTGGGTATTGAAGAAGCTATCAAGAAGAAAGTATGGTTGAATGCCATGAAGGAAGAACTTGAGGCTATTGAAAGAAACAAAACTTGAAAGTTGACGAAGCTTCCAGAAAAGAAGAAAGCCATCAGCGTCAAATGGGTTTTCAATGTGAAGCTTAAGCCAGATGGATCAATTGGCAAACACAAAGCGAGACTAGTGGCTAGAGGTTTTCTTCAGAAACCTGAGCTAGATTACTTTGAAGTGTGTGCGCCTGTAGCTAGACATGAAACAATCAGACTGGTGATTGCTTTAGCTGCAAACATAAATTGGCTTTTGATACATCTGGATGTGAAGTCTGCATTTCTAAATGATTTGTTACAAGAAGAGGTATATGTGTCACAACCTTCTAGATTTGTGAAAAAGAA
Organism: Vicia faba; assembly: GCA_948472305.1. Lineage (NCBI taxonomy): Eukaryota > Viridiplantae > Streptophyta > Magnoliopsida > Fabales > Fabaceae > Vicia > Vicia faba. The sequence continues at coordinate 29,721,181 of OX451735.1, forward strand.
TCAAGAAGGTATGGTATACAAGTTACATAAAGCCTTGTATGGACTGAAACAATCGCCCAGAGCTTGGAATCTGAAAATTGATTCATTTTTCAAGAGGCAGAAGTTTCAGAAATGTGAGATGGAATATGGCGTGTATGTGCAGCATTCTGGTGGCAATATGATTCTGGTGTGTCTATATGTTGATGGCATATTGCTAACAGGAAGTTGTCCAGAAGATATAATCAAGTTCGAAGAAGTTCCGATGAATGAATTTGAGATAACAGATCTGGGAAATATGGTATATTTTCTAGGAATGGAGATTTTGTACTCAAAGAAGGGTATCATTCTACATCAGCTGAAGTATGAACTTGAACTTCTAAAGAGATTTAAGCTGCATAATTGCAAAGTTGCTGTGACACCATCAGAAACCAATCATAAATTGGATTCTAATTCTGATGGTGATTATGTGGATGCTACAACCTTCAAGTTGTTGGTTGGTTCTCTCAGGTACTTGTGCAATACCAGACATGACATTTGTTATATAGTTGAAATGGTTAGTAGATTCATGAGTAAACCAAAGTGGTCGCATTACCAAGCCGCTGTCAGGATTCTGAGGTATATCAAAGGAACTCTGAAATATGGAGTGCTATTTCCTTCTGGAAGAAAGACAAAACCATAATTAGTGAGTTATTATGATTCTGATTAGTGTGGAGACAGAGTTGACAGAAGAAGTACTTCTGGTTACTTGTTCAAGTTTCTGGGAGGTCCAATTTCTTGGAATTCCAAGAAACAGCCTGTTGTGGCTCTGTCAACGTGTGAAGCTGGATACATTGCAGGGTATTGTAGCTGCATGTCAAGTTGTTTGACTTCTGAATCTTCTGGACGATTTGATGATTGAGATAGAGAAACCTCTGAAATTGTTAATTGATAACAAGTCTGCAATCAATCTTGCCGAGAATCCAATGTTGCATGGAAGAAGCAAGCATGTTGAGACGAAGTATCATTTTCTGAAAAGTCAAGTGTAGAAAGGAGTGTTAGAAGTTCTGCACTGTAGCAATCAGAAGCAGCTGGCAGATGTTCTGACGAAGGCAATAAAAATAGACCAATTTCTTCGTTTGAGAAATGAAATTGGTGTTGTTAGTTTCTGATAGTTACTAAATTACAGGATGGTATTAGAGGGTAATTTAGTATTTTCTATTTTTGGATATTCTCTTTTAGGGCCTATGCAACATTCTTATCTTTACTATTTTTGTATATAAATAGGTGTATTAGGTTTCATTTAATACAATCAATCATCTTTCAATCATTTGTGACAACTTTATAACACTTATCATTTTCTCTCTTCTTCCTCAATTTCATTACCTTGCACCAACACAAAATCATTCCAAAATCTATTCTATATCTCTATAATTACTTTTGCACTTCCAAAACCTAAATCAAACATACACTAATTTGTACTTCTTTCGACCTTACATTAATAATTTATATTCTAAAATTATCCTTACATTAATTATTTAATAGTTTTAGTGGATGACAATTTAATCAAGAATATAATAATAATTATATTATTTCTCTTACATGAAATTAAAAAAATTAAATACACTCATATATTTTTCTTAATAAACTTGAAACTTTTTTTTTTTTTTTTACTTATAAATCACGCCGGATTGAATAAGCCATAATAATCTATACACTAAGCACTTTTTTCATCATAACTATAACTATGATTATGTTCTTGTGCATTTTAAGAGAGAGAAACAATTTTTGTTTAAGTATATACATATAGAGATAGATAAAATCTAAGAGGAGACGAAATATAAATGAAAAGCTTGTCATTAAAATTTATAGAAAATGATATAATTCGCTTTCACCATATCTACAAATAATTGCGGTATTTTTTGTCGCCCAATTTTTTGTTTCAATAATACACATTAATAAACATAGTAACACACTGTCATAATAAAACACACATTTATTCTGCTACCATAAACAAAACACATTTATTCAGCAATCACTAATTTGTTGAAATTTAATGAACTTATAAATTTGATTGCACATTCTATCATTTTGATTCATGCATAAAAGTCCCTCAGCCGGTCCAATCTAGTGGAATCAATTAGAACCATTGATTTATACTAAGAAAGCTGTCAAAAAGAATGAAAAGTGTACCCAAAAAAATGAACATTTATGCATAAGAATTTCCAGGAGTTAACTAAAATACACAGGATCTTTCTGCTGAATCTTTAAAATTATGGAACAGCAGTAGGCTACTAATTACCAGTACAACACTTCAAAGTCTGAACTACATTTGAAAGATTGCTGTCTGACAAGATTTAAGGAGAAAGGTGATATCAACAATAACTTGCACTTGAGAAAATTCCAGGAAATCTCTGAATTGCAACATCCTAAAAGAGAAATAAGAGAGACAGCAGAAAATTTGTGGCCACTTATAAAATTAGCCACCTGCTTGTGTATTTGTATTGCACTGTATATATGTTTCTTTCTTTTAACCTAGCATGAATTTGGGCGCATGAGACAAAATAACACTAGCAACCCAAAATAAAAGCATGCACTTCAGCCCAACTAGACACTGTGTAAAGAATGCCAGATAAACCCTTCCAATTGTAGGAGCTTCCTTCATTATGTTCTTTCTGTTTCTTAACCAAGCCAGAAAACAACGGGACAAATGAAACACCAAACTGTGTCCCTATTCTCCTAAGGCTTGAGCTTGAGCCAACCACAATTCCTACATCTGCTTCAAGTAGACAAAGTAAATCACCCACCGAATCTCCAATGTAAATGCTTAATTTCTTCTTGTCATTGTTGCAACTTTTCAAGATATTACGAAAACCTTGGACCTTGTCAATGGGAGACTCCACTTTCTTAACAATATCACCAGTGGAAACAGAACCCTCATAACAGAACTCATTAGCATGAACATCCATCTCATTTAAATCAGCTGGCCAAAAAAATATTATAAGACAACAGAAAACTAAAATACATCAATTTGACCAACTAAGCTAGGAAATAAGGGAACAATTACTCCAACAGAAAATCACAGGATATGCTCCAAGCATATAACTCAAAAACAAAAAAAAGCAAGATAAACATGAACGGAGAACTCATGATGGCTCAAATTTAAAAAATAAGTTCCCAATTTCTTTGCATCACAGTAGCTAAAACCCCATTATAACAACCATGGGTAGAGTAGAAACAAGCTAAAAGAGGGAGAGGATTGAGTGACTTTCCTATTCATGTGATTTTGTGACTTTAGTGTTTTTAGTAAATGAGTGAACAATTAAAATAAATTATTTATTGGGAGGATGATTGATTGAGAGTGAGATAGAGAGAAAGTTACCAGAGTCACAAAGAGGGGCAAAGTCACTCAATCTTGATGACAAATTTATGGATTAAATACTCAAAATAAGGTCACATCAAAATTAGCTGCCTTGTTCCTACTAGAACTTCAAAAAACATCATATAGAAAGCTCCGAGGTGAAAGGAGACACGTGTTCACAATTAATCCAAGCCCCAAACAGATTTTTAATAGACCCGCCAAGACTAGAATGACTCCAAGAGTGCAAAAAGGACACAGCTGACTCAGATAGAACTATCATATTATTTGATTCTACAAGCTAGAGTCAAAAATAAATATTTATAATATAGTATCATCAGAAAGAAATAAATCAAAACACATGGTAAGGAATATGTACCTGTAGAGAAAGCAGACCTAATGAGGTCACCGCACCAGCAGTATGAAAGAACATGCACATTGGAATTCAAATTTTCATTCTTAAGAACTTTCTTAAAAAAGTCAGTGCAACCATCTTGAAGGATCAAACGCTCTCCAGCGCGCTTTATATCTTCTATATTTATACCCTTGAGAACCCGTGACTCGATAACCCTATTATTTGCCGAGTTCTCAAATTTTGAGAGTTGCTCAAGTGCCGTAGACAGTCCTTTATAATCAAAATTTTCCACTGCAAATCACACAAGGTCAAAGAAAATTAATAAAATCTAAGCAAAATACACATTCTTCCTAAAGCAGTTAAGACCATAGTAGAGACAATAAAGAAAAACATCATACATATATCAGTCGGCATAATGCTTTCGATACATTGCTCATACTCTTCTGTATACTGTTTGGATAGTAAACCCCATGTATTTCTGAGGTCAGAAGACAACATTCGAGCTGTTTGATCTTCCGGCTGATTGTCAGATTTTGGAGCTGTCACTATAGCAATTTCTGCCAAAATGGCAGATGAATCAACAACGGTGCATGTTAAATCAAAATCGGAAAAAATCATAAGATGGTCTTCTTCAGGGTTATGTCCTTTAGTCAATGGTACTATAGTTGGCTGAAAGAGTGGTTGAGCAGTGAAGAAGTCTATTTCAAGCTTCATTGCCTGATAATAAAGCTTTTCAATGACGTCGAGTTCTTCACCAGTCAAAGAGATGCTTAGTTTGTCAAGCAAATCTTCAGTTTGCAAAGCAGATGCCTAAATTCAAATATAAGAATAACTGAGTAGATGTGGCACAAGAATACCATGACTAAATGAATATTTGACCAAGATTCAAAATAGTATCCAAGCAACCACAAAGGCTATACAGTATGGTTCTACAGTCAATGTAACAAACCTGGAAACCATCAGAGGAATAATTGTCAATCCATTTGCTATATGGGTGAGTACTTTCGTTGGAGTGTGGAAGTTCCTTGATCTTTTCACCAAGAAAGGCATAAAGCCTCATGCAAGGACTCAAGGCACCTAAAGTATAAGCAGCAATTTTGGTTTTCTCAAATGGTGTTGCGAGTTTCCCAGAACTTTTCAATCCTTCGATCTTTCCAGAGGCAGTAGCCAACAGAAAATCCGTATACTTAACAGTTGCAGAGCTAATACCGTGCTCTTTGGCAAGGTCCAATCCCCATTCCTATACACCATTAGCATAAAAACCACAATTATATAGTCTGTATGGGTGGAAAATGGGGAGAAAATTACAATCATATAGTGTTGTTTGAAAATTTCATGAATCAAGCATTAGATGACACAATTTGTTTATTAAAACTTAAAATGTTGACTTCATCTTAAACATGAAATCAACACTATAAACAACAAAAAGAACAGCATATAGGATTTAAGCAAAACCCAATTTTCCTCTTGATAAATAAATGTTTAGTACTCTTTCATTGTTCCACTGGAATGGATGTCCCTCAGCCTTATACTCCTCCAACCACATAAATCTTCAGTATTATGCATAAAAAATGTTCCAAGTTTTTCAAAAATCAAAAAGGATTCCAATCAGCATTTAGCAAACAATCACAATCCTTAAATATTAATTGGGAGGTTGAAAAATAGTAGTTGATAACTCAAGTCACAATGAGCAGGATGAAAAACCCTGGCCCAATTCAGGCCCATGTTACTTAGAAAAATGTGTTACCTTTACGAGAGAGTCGTGCAACTTGAGCTCCTCTAAGACTTCCTTCCTCAACTGAGAAAGTCCAAGCTTATCATCATCATCGTCAGCACACTCTTGCGCCAACTCATACCTATGAAATCATAAAAATTCAAGGAATAAACTTAAACAGTCAAGTTACTAGTTTCATCTTGTCTAGGCCTTGCCTGGTCTTGTATATTTTAAAGACCGAAACTCACCTCAATCATTAATCAAACTCTCCAGTTTGGGTAGCTAAGAAAATTGACAAACAGGAGGGGCAGACATAAAATAAAATTTCATACTCATCAACTTTTAGTTGCATTCATTTCCAAAATCCCCAAGTTCAGTTGCATTTATTTTAAGAATCAAAACCAAACACCATTGATATATTTCATCTAACTACCAGAACAAGAAAAGTATATGAAAGAGAGTTACGCTTTAGCAAAAGAACGAAGAAAATGAACATCTTGTGCGATGTAATGACGGAAGGAATCGGTCTTGAGGTTACCGGAGGCTAAAGAGATGACAAAAGGAGTGAACAGCGCACAGATTGATTCACGGTTGAACTTGATCCAGAAACGCTTCGCAAGTCCAATTTCGCTAAGGTTATGTATAGCTGCCATTGGGATTTGGATTCTAGACGACGATCTTGAACGGAAAGTTCGGAATGAGATTGAGCGCTTCTTGTTGCTATTCGGAAGAGTTCTGATAGGGTTTGAGAGGAACCACCGCATGCGCATCGACACGGTGGCGATGATTCTATCACTGTAATTCGGTTGTTCTCTTTCTTGGTGAGTCTTGGAGTTTCCAAAGAGGGCGCGTTGACGAGGTGTCCCCCAGTGATACGAACATCACGACTCGTGTGTCTATGGAGGCATCAATATACACTGATGGACTGTTTTCAAGAGGACCTTCAAACAGGTCTGTGCTGACACGATTTACTAAATATGTTGCCGATAGGATATGGTATGGCGATGTATATATTTGGTTTTTTTTAATTGCTTGATTTTTAATTTTGTTTACAAGATGCTTACAAGATTTGATGTATGGTATTTTGTTTTTGCTTCTTACAGGAGTGTCTGGTACCGAAGGTCGCTTCTCATGATTCGAAGTTGAAGAACTTCCCTTAGAGTCTGGTTGCTTCTTACTCGATTTAATTTTACATTAATGATCGATACTTGTCTCTATTCAGTACACTTGACACTCCATGTTGGGCTTGGAGAGTGACGATCTTGACCATGTTGTATATATATAACACCCCATTTTCCCTTTTTTAATTAAATCAATAAATGACTAGATTTTCAAATAAGATAGTTTTATATACAAATCAGAGTACTCATTAGTCGGATGTCACATCCTCAAATAAACAAAATCATAGAAGTGTTATTTCACTTTGTAGCATAGTATCGCAATCAATTGGATTAAAACAACGGAAAATATTTTCAAATGATTCACATCACGCCCCCAAGACTCCAAATCAAATAAAACTCCCACTCCTTGGTGGTCCAACATAATTTTGAAAATAAAGATACGTAACAACAATTCAAAAGAAACAACATATAACTAAATTCCCACCCTGGTGTTTCGTATCAGAGCGACTCATACGACTCGATCCAAAAGCAACACAAGCATTCAGGAACTACTCAGGTACCTGATTATTTGTACTCCCCAAGAAGCATAGACGCAACAACAGAAAAGGGATGAGAATTTGTTCATCGTGTTTTCTGGTAAACAATTGCTGATCTTCCAAAAAGGGTAACTTTTTGGTTACTCGCATGATCGATCAGTTTGATCATAGAACATATGCTAATTTTTTATGTTGTTTGGACATAAACGTTAATGTGGGTGAAGGACACACGTTCGATTGGGAAAGGGATGAGTTTGAGTGCAGAAAATAAATAGAGAGAAGGGGTTGAGGAGAGGTTAGGTACAGGAATCTGGGTAAAAGTGCAGATAAAGTGCAAACAAGATAAAGAGGCAAGAAATGTAAAGAGAGAAATAAAAGACTTTGATTGTAAAATTTGGTGTTTCAAACGTATATTTTTCAGTATTCTTTCTCACGCAGCAGATACTTGAATAGTATTGAATAATTTGTACGATCGGTTGAACACACGGAAATCTACATAAACTTCCTATACTTATACTAAAACTAGGTAATCGTCGAGGAGTTGCCTTGCTCCAGGATGAAGACAAGTGTCTTCTGCATGTGCTTCGACCCCTCTTTTCACGCCACGTTGCTTTCTTCAACTACTAAGCGAACTGTTTTTCCCGCCTTTCTTCAGATTCAAAATCTTCTGGGACAGATATGAAGTTTCCTTCTGGTCGAAGATCTTGGAGTCCCTTCAATCGAAGGGATTGAGAACCTTTTGGTCGAAGACTCATTTTAACTTAGAGTTTCTCTAAGTACTTTTATACTTTGTCGAAGCTTTTCCAACTTAGACTTGTTCAGTCTATTTTTGGTTCATAAGACCAACTTGTTGTAGGTGTCGAATTTAGGAGCTAACAAATTTCCCTCCAAGAATATCAGTTTTCGACGCAAGGAGAGATGGTTATTCTTTGAGATTCCCATTTGACACCTGTCTTTCTCTTTGACCACAAAAATCGCTTGTGTGGTTTTCGCCTTTTACCAACCCCTACTGGTATTCAGAGTCATCATAACCTTTTTTCCCAACACGTCGTTGTCAATCAGCCGTTACCACGTTGCCATGATGGCCATTATCCATACAACCTAGGAAAGTATGGCAAACATTTTCATCTCTCGTACGACAACTGCTTTAACATTCGCCACGTGCCCCACTAACTCTGCAACATTAAATGGTCTTGGGAAAAACACTCTTTCTTAAACACTATAAATAGACGAATTCTCCTTTGGAAGTTCTTTTACAACTCCCAGTATTCTTCAATTTCTTGCAAAGAAAAAGCCTTAACAACTTTATCTTCTTCGCTCTTTCACTACTACTTTCAGCCATGGCCTTCCTTTCCAATACACCTAACAATCCAAAAACTAAGAACGTTTCAGATCTTCAAAGACAGCCAGAGGTTTTCTCTACTAACCTTGTACCTGTTTCGACTGGGGAACGAAGGGTCGTATCTGAACCCATGGCAAAAGAGTGGCGTGATGCTTATGACTCTCAGTTGCTTATCCCTGTTAGGTATTATTGGCAGATGTATGCTATGTCTGGCCCATTGTCTACATGTTTCGAGAACCCAAAACAAAATAACAACTTCTTCCCAACTCAACCTAGGCTCAAGCCTATAGGTTGTGCGAAGAAACTCAAGAATGATCCTGAAGATGCAACTCCTGCCAACCAGCAACATCCTCAAACGAAGGAAGATATCAACCTTCAGTTCATGAACAAGGGTAATAGGATCTTTAGATCTTGCCCTAGTCTTACTTCAGAATACTAAGAATGGCTGAGTAAGATGGAAAAAGTACAAGCCCAAATCTGGAAAGATATGGGGATCTATGACTTGATCATGTTGTCAAAGACTGGGCTAGCTTATTGCCCTCTCATGTTGGTGTCTTCATTGTATTTCTGGGACAACACACATTTCACCTTCCATTTGCCTTGTGGAATGGTAACTTCAACCCTCTTCGATATAGCCGCCATTACTGGTCTTCGACCAACAGGTGACTACTTCGACCCTGAGGATCTGTCTGAAGATTCCATCGGGTTTTCGGCTATGAAGCCCATGTATACCATATTCATCAATCATTTCCACGACAAATCGAGTACCACTGTCTCTGAAGTGGAGCACATAGCTTTTCTGGCTTTGTGGTTATCTCGTTTTGTTTTTTGCACCAAGTCACTTCAAGTGACTAAGAAAATGCTCACTCTTGAAACACAACTTCACCATGGTTATCCTCTTTGTCTAGCTGAGTTGATTCTAGCCAACCTGTATGAGTCCATCAGTAATGGTGTGACTCAACTTAAGGTTATTGGAGACAAGGCGAGCTTACTTATTTCCGGCCCCTTTTGGCTTCTGCAACTCTGGCTAAATGCCACTTTTGAATCTTTTCTTCCGCTGAAGAATAAGATTAACGAGAGGGCTTTAGAAGTCCTGAATAGAAGGGTCGAAGGGACTAGACTCGTCCTGTTGACTCCAACTGACGAAGGTCAACAATTCCAAAAGGCGTTCACCAGCTTTGTAATGATGTTTGCAAAGCGGAAGGAATTTGTTTCGACAATGGCTCCATTTGCTAGTAGAAAGGTTGGCCCGAGATGGTTCATTCGACCATACCCTTCGTCTGACGAAGATGACTATGTGGATGAATATGTAGCTATCTGGGAGTCGTTTCTTCGACCAATAATCATGCCTCTGAGATTCAAGATTTCTAATAATCAACTTAGCTTAATTGCTTATCAACCGAACCTTGTCTCTCGACAATTTGGTATTATCTAGTCGCTCCCTTCACCAATCTACTCTTGAGAAAAGCTTCTGTTGTTTTACAATGCAGACTACTCAGAGGATGCTGCTACCAGGAATATTGGTAGGTACGTTGGTCGAACCGTACTAACTCTGTTCGACTTCAATCTCAATTTCCTATGTTCGCCTCTTTTTGAGGACTGGTGGAAGCAGTATTATAACGAAGAATTTTTCGACGAAAAAGACTCCGCTGCTCACCTTCAAGAGGCGTTTTTGCTAGTCTCTGACAAGAAAAAAAAGGGTAATATTCTTTCTCAAAGAAGATGTATTTATCGTCTTCAATCTAATCATTCGACACCTAATTTATCTCTGTTCATTTTCTAGCGGTTAAGAGGATTGTCACCAAGAAAGTCGCTGAAAGCGCAAAAGGAGGAGACCCTTATGTGAAACCTTCTCCCAAGGTAAACATTCTCTGTTGTTATATCTTTCTTTATGACATATTACTTTTGACGCTAATGCTTTTGACTCCTTTCTTTCTGGTCATCTGAAATCAATCTGCAGAAAAGGAAAATTCAAGAAATTGAAATTTTCAGTGATGAAGAGGAAGAATCTCCTCTTGTCCCCTTAAAAAGGAAAAAAATAAAGAAAGCAGCCCTAGTTCCTGAGCCTCATCCAAAGACCAAGGTCAAGGTTAAAGTCATTGGGTCGAGACCTCCTCATATCGTCATCAGAGAACCAACGGAGCAGGAGATGGCTTCTAGGCTAAACAATCCTAGTGAGAGAGACAACTCAACTCCTGGCGCTGAAATTCCGCCTAAGGTAGTTACTTCGACCCCTCATGATTGTTTGTTGACTTCGACTTCTTTTTCCTTTTTCAATAGTTCTGATAACCATATTGTAATCTTCAGGACACTGCTGGTACTTTAAAGCAGAACCTCGTAGGAGAATCTGACACCTTTATAAACAGTGAGGGTGATCCTACTTATAGGCCAAAAGGATATTTTGTGAGTTCTGCTAGCGAAGTGAACCAAACTTATGGGCACGAAGCCATTGGGAATCCTAATGAAGAAGTTCCTAGTGAAGAGCATATGAATCTTGGGATTCCACAAGCTAATGATGATGGACAGAAGGATGGGGAAGAGGAGGTTGCCGATGATGTGATCGAAACAGAGAAAGAAAACATGCCAGCGGGAGGAAATCAGACTGAAGATATTCTGGCGACTGATGATAGAGAAAACCTTACAGGGGGAGCAGGAAACTCTGCGTGTGTTGAAGATGTCCCTGTGCAGATGCCTGTCAAAGCTAATGTGGTTTGTATTATAAATGAGAGGGTCACTTCGACAGGCTCTCATACCAAGGAAGATTTGGCATGCTGAAACGACAAAATCCTCTTGGCTACTTGACTTCCATCATTGAAGGTAGAGAAAGTTCTTCTGATTAGAGTGCTTCGACTGCGTCTGGTAAATCCACTTAAATATCTCCTCTTGAAGAAGCACTTCAAAAGGTTAAGGCACAACTTTTCAAAAGAGATTTAATACTGACCTTAGAGGGAGAACCTATAGCTCCTTCCTTTTTGAAGACTACTTTAAGAGTTGTCGACCTTCTTGTTGCTTCGCCTGACATTGCCAGCGTTATCTTGGATTTGATTTCCATCATCGATCAGGTTTCAGCTGACTACAATCGTCGAAGGACTCTTACTCGTGAAATTGAGGAGGCCAATGGCCATGTAGCTGCTGCCTGGGGTGCTGCTACTGAATCAGCTTCGAAGCCGAAAGAGCTGTCGAAGGCGCAAGAAGCTAGGCAGAAAGAAGTAGAAGAACTTGATCAAAATACAACCATTATGAAGGCTCAAATCAGGGAGCTAGAAGCAAAGATTGCTGCCAACAATAAATGAAAGGAAGAACTTCTCGCTGTCAGCACTGATTCAGAGAGTCGAGAGGAACTCAACGAGGGATTAACATATGTCGAGCGAGCCCAAGCATTGGATGTCAAGATTAATACTCTTCATCAGTCGAAAGCCCTGTGCGAAAGACGCTTGGAGCTACAGAAGATAAAATACCTCAAAATCAAGGCCAACCTCCCGTTTTGATTTCGACTTTTTTTTGTATACTTATATATTTTGTAATGACTTTCATCCATTTTGGATTTATAATATATTTTCCATTTTGGCTTTTTAACTCGATTAAGATCAAGTATTGGTTACTCTAACCTCTTGAAGTGCAGGTTTATACTTTTTAAAGTATTTACCATTTATTCTCAAGAGCCTTTGGTTTTCATTTAACTCTTCGACCTCATATGCGCCACCAGATAACGTTTGAATGATCTTAAAAGGTCCTTCCCATTTAGGAGACCATTTCCCCATATTTCTATCCTTTTGATCCATTGGGAGGATTACTTTCCATACCAGATCTTCAGGCATGAATACCTTGGGTTTTACTCTTTTATTGTAAGATCTTTCCACTCTCCTCTTTTGTGACTTTAAGAGATCTAAAGCCCTCAATCTTTATTCGTCCAAATCAATCAATTCGTCTAACATCATATTCCAATAAACTTCGGAAGGGATGTCTTGATGTTTCTGAATTCTTGTTGACTGTAGACAAATTTCTGCTGGCAGTACTGTGTCATGGCCGTAAGTTAATCGAAAGGGTGTTGTTCTGGTAGCTTCCTTAGGAGACGTTCGACAGGCCCATAAAATTTGATCTAAAGTCTTGTGCCAATTTTTTGGCTTCTTTCCCACATGCTTCTTTATTAAGCTGATTATTACCTTGTTTGCCGCTTCGACTTGACCATTGGCTTGTGCATAGTAAGGTGTAGATGTTAATAACTTGAACCTCATTTCTGCAGCGAACTCTTGCATTTTTCGACCAATAAAGACTGACCCTTGATCAGTTGTTATTGTTTCAGGGATTCCAAACCCGTATATAACGTGCTTTTGAATGAATTCAATGACATTTTCCTGGTCTACATTGACTAAAGGAATTGCTTCAATCCACTTAGTAAAATAATCAATGCCCACCAATATGTACTTCTGGCTTTTAGATGTAGCTGGTCGAATCTATCCAATAAGATCCAAAGTCCATCCCCTAAAAGGCCAAGGTTTCACAATTGAGTGAAGTTCGCTTGCAGGCACGTGTTGGATACTTGTATGTACTTGACATTCCTGACATCCTTTTGCAAACTCAACACAACCTTTCAACATAGTGGGCCAATATAGTTCTTGTCAAAACAATAACCATTTCATTTTATGTCCCACTTGGTGTGCTCCACATGCCCCAGCATGTGTAGTTGAAAGGGCTATGTATGGCTCTGTTTTATTTAGGCATTTTAATAGCACCCCTTTAGGCGTCTTTTTAAATAACTCGTTTCCCATTAGGGTATAACTCAGTGCCCTGTACTTTATCTTTAGTTCTGTCGAAACTACGGGATTTTGCAAATAATCCACTATAGGCTTTCTCCAATCTTGTTATGTTATATTATCTATGAACGAAATTTCCAAGTTTTCGTGATCAGCGTACCCCAACTTTGTTGTTTTCAAATCTGTTGGAGACAACTTGGTCAATGTCACTCTTCCTCTAACTTTGATTACTTGCTGTAATTTCTCTTTCGAAATTTTGTACCCGGATGCAATCTGTGCTAAGTCATTAGCCACTTGATTCTCCAGTCGTGGTATATGTCGTATGTTGATCTTTTCAAAGTTTTTCAACAAACGATTGACTATTACAAAATACATGATAATATTTTCTCTTATACATTTATATTATTTTGTAACTTCTTTTATAACTAACTCTGAGTCTCCCATTATTTCGACTCGAGTTGCCCCCAATTCCAACAATATTTCAAGGCCTACGATTAGAGCTTCGTATTCAGCCTCGTTGTTCGAACAAGGCTCGATCTCTAAGTAGTTGATCGATTCCTCATTTATTGAGTGGTCAACTATAAAATCTGCTACCACTTGACCTTTTACATCCTTAAGAGGCATACAAGTTAATGAATACTCAGTTAATTCCAGTTCCCATTTGCCAATTCGACTGTGCAAGATGGGTTTCGACAACATATATTTGAAAACATCAAAATGAGACGAAACAAAAACATCAACTGGTTTAATATATTGCTTGAGCTTTGTACAGGAGAATTAAAGACATAAACAGAGTTTTTCAACTTTGCTATATCCAATTTCTGCATCTTTTAAAACTCTACTGAGGTAATAAATGGGTCTTTCGACACCGTTCTCATCCTTTTGAGCTAACATGCTTCCTAAAGTCTTATCGGATGCAGCTATGTACAATCTCATACTTCTATTTCTACAAGAAGGTACCATAATGGTGTTTTGGCGAGGTATTCTTTGATCTTGTCGAAAGCTTCTTGTTGTTCTTGCCCCCACTCGAAGCCTCCTCTATTGAGTCGAAGTAGTGGTGAGAAGGCTTGCGTTTTCCCACTTAAGTTGGAAATAAATCTCCTCAGGAAATTTATCTTACCAAGTAGAGATTACAACTCCTTCTTGTTAGTTGGTGCTTTCGCTTCCAAAATGGCTTTGGTCTTGTTCTTGTTTACTTCAATTCCCTTTTTGTGGACCACAAAGCCTAAAAAATCCCCTACTTTTACGTCAAAAGCACATTTTAGAGGATTCATTTTCAGACCATAGCGTCTCATCCTTTCGAAGGATTGTCGAAGATGGTCTATATGACTCTTCCATGAAACAGATTTAATAACAATATCGTCAATGTAAATCTGCATAAAAGTGTCAATAAAATGATGGAAGATTGAGTTCATTGCTCTTTGATATGTTTCCCCTGCATTTTTTAGGCTAAAAGGTATCACTATCCATTCGTAAGTTCCTAAAGCTCCAGGGCGTCGAAAGGCTGTTTTCAACACATCCTCTTCAGCAATGAAAATTTGATTATACCCTGAGTATCCATCAAGCATACTCATGTATTCGAAACCAGCGGCAGAATCGAAAAGAATTTCCGCCACAGGCATTGGATATTCATCTTTGGGTGTTGCAGCGTTTAAATCTCTAAAATCGATGCACACCCTTAAGGTACCATTTTTCTTTATAACATGTACTATATTTGCAATCCATTCGACATGCCTGGTTGTTCGGATGAACTTGCATCTCATCAGTCTTTCGACTTCCGTCTTGATCTTCGACAAAACCTCTGGTGCAAAATGCCTTGGAGTTTGCTTGACAGGCTTTTTCCCAGGTCTTATTGGTAGTTGAAGTTCTACCACTTTCCTGTCGTGACCAGGCATTTCATCATAATCCCATGCGAAGCAATCTTTGAATTCCTTCAACAATTGGATTATTTCAATCCTGAGCTCTGGATCTATCTTCGTGATGATATATGTTGGCCTTTTCTCCAATCCTTCGCCCAGATCTATTTCTTCTAAAGGATCTTGCGCTAGCATTTTAACATTGTTTGCTAACGTATCCTTTTCAAAACCCAGAGCCTCATCATCCTAGATATCATCTAGCCTCTGGTTTTGTATTTCTTCCTCCTTTGCGTCAGGTGGTTCTGGATCGAAGTCTTTCCCAGGACCATCTGAAAGAAATACTTGTTCATTGGCCTTAATGGCCATGTATTTGACTTCAGCCTCTAAGGCCGCTATCATTCTAGTTTCGGCTACATATGCCAAAATCTTTTGTAAAGCTTGTGATTCAATCATCATCACCAAATTCACTTCTCCATCCCGTTGGTCGTATGTCACTAACTCCTTCATAGTCAATGTTTGATAAGTCTTCTCTATCCCATTGGAAACCATGGTCGAAATGTAGGTAGAGGGAGAAAAAGGCATTTGGTGCTGGTGCCAAATCGAACTCCGGAGGATTACATGGCCCTATATGAGCGAAGTTTCTGTCGAAGCTATTTTTTCCAACGTTATTAACTTCACCCAAGTAATAGCTTTGGTCGGCTTCTATATTTTCTACAATGCCATCAGGGCGTCAAATCGTGACCCGTTGATGCATCGAAGATGGAACTGCATATATGCCATGTATCCACTCTCTACCTAAGAGCAGATTGTAGTTGGGCTTCGCTGAAATGACCATGAACATAGTTGGTCGAAGTATTGTTCCCACCTTGAGGTCCAATTATATCACCCTTGTAGTAGTTCCAATACCTCCCTCATAGTTTAACAGAACCATGTTGTGGGGTTTGATATCTCCATCTCCTTTGCCCATTTTCCTTAGCATAGATTGGGGGATTATATTTATTGTAGCTCCACAATCAACCAGAATTTTGTTGATTCTTATTTCCCCTATCTTTTCTCTTATGAACAAGGGTTTTAGGTGATTTTTCATCACCTCAGTAGGTGGTTCGAAGAATGCATTTTGCTCCTCGACGCAACCATTGTTCACCATATAATAGCACATTGGCCTATGTTTGGCCATCTCTTGTTTGACTTCCCAGTCGGTCTCTTTGACTTTGACTTGGCGGTCGTATTCTCTGGGTAACACTGATACTACATTTACCATAATGTCTAAAGTAGCATCAGATTCAGAGTTACCTTCATCATCTGATTCACCTCGATCTGGCCACTCCAATCTTCTGGCAATTGGTTTCCTTTCTAAAGGCTTTCGTTGTTTTCCTTTGTCCATTCTTTGTGGCACGTTGGTGCTTGACTCTAGTTGAGGCTCCTCTGTAGCCTCCCTTTCGGCCTTTCGCCGTCTCTGAAATCTTCTTGACTGGGAGCGAGACATGGGGTTTTTTCCCTTATAGTTGCTCGACACATGAGCCACTTTATTTGTAGTTGTAGTTTGGAACTCCTTCCTATATGCCAAGGATGACCCTCTTGGCACATCGAATGTTCGCCATTTCTCTTCATTTGTCCTTTTCCCGTGTGTTGTCTTTAGCCAAGTGTCCACGGGGACATTTGTTGGAGGCCTGAAAGTTGATGGCCTCTTCACCTGGTTCATTAGTCCTCTTATGGGATCGTATCTAACTTCAGAAACCATGTGGGGTTGGGAATTAGTGTCCCTTTTCTATTTCATTACCCTTATGCCCTGTATGTGTTCTGCAACCTTTTTATCGAATATGGAGCTGCATCTTGGACACAACATAACTTCAGACTTCTTCTTCTAGCATCATTGTAGAAAGTCAACCAAATTCTCATTTTCTTTTGGAAATGCAGATTTATTCATCTCCTCTTGTATAATGGCTTCCTCTGAAGCCTTGGCCTCAGATACTTCGACCATGTTGACTTGCACATTGCTCTTGGCAGCGGGATTCACTTTTTACATTTTGGCTTCAAGGTCTTCTGTCGAACCCTTGATGACAGCCACATAAGAACTTACAGTAGTCCTTTTGTTTGAGTCTTCAGTAACTCTTTTGTTTAGGCCTTCAGTAGCCTTTTGGTTTAGGCCTTCAATGGCCTTTCTAACTGCTTCTGCAGTCTTTCTGGAGATGTTTCCAGTAAAACTACCAAAGACCAGCATATTGACAAAGTCTTCAGAAGTTTCAACCATGTTGATGCTTGTTGGTTCAGCATAGTGGGCATCAGCTCTCAGTGGGTCTGCATCAATTTTCATTTGGGGTTTGTCAGCAAATTTGAGTTTGCCTTCTTTGACCGCTCCTTGAACGAGATCCCTGAAAAGAAAACATTGTGAAGTTTTATGGCCCAAATAATTATGATACTTGCAAAAACCTTTTTTCTTTCTTTGTTCTAAAGGAGGCATTTCTTTCCCTAGAGACACTATCATTTGGCCATCTTTCACTAATAAGTCGAATATCTCATTACATTTTGTAACGTCGAAACTATACGTTTTCTTTGGGAATCTATCACTATTCTTTTCAGACTCAGTAGGATTCTTCCCATCTGAGGGCAGTAACACTCTACAAGAGTATGGGGGCCCATGTTTTAACTCTGCTAAATCTATTTCGCTCTCTTTGATGGCTGTAAGATTACTAGATGTCTCTGGATCATCATCATCCATTTTGACATAGGCTACCCTTTCTCGCTGATGAGTCTTAGTTGCTTTATCTTTTTCAATTTTAAGATGTTCTACCTGTTGAACTCTATCGGCCAATTGGGCCATGTCCCTCAGATATTGGGTATCTAGTTTCTTCCTAATAGAATAGTCTAGGCCCCATGCAGCCATTTCGACCAATTCATGCTCAGACACTTGTGTAAAGCATCTGGCTTTGAGCAGTCAAAACCTATTTAGATATTCGTCTATTGGCTCAGTGAATCTTCTTTTCACGCTTGCCAGTTCTTTCAGACTTATTTTGGTTTGTCCCATGTAAAATTGTTCATGGAACAATCTCTCCAATTGATTCCAATTGTGGATCAAATTGGCTCGGAGGGTGGTAAACCAAGTAAAAGCATTTTTTGTTAGAGAACTTGGGAAGTATTTAATCCTAAGGCTCTCATTATTTGATATTTTCCCAGCTTCTATCAAGTATCTCGCTATATGTTTGATAGTTGATTATGTCGTATCCCCTGAAAACTTAGTGAACTTTGGAACTTTCCACCTAGGGGGTAAATCCGTTTGCAAGATATATTATGACAGCGGGGAAGTAAAATTTGGCCTATGAAAGCCAATGTTCACTCCATTTTGTATCATGATCCTTTCCATCATGGCTGTCAGATTACTCTTGTGCCATAATTATGGTGTCGAACCTGCTGTATCAATTGTCAACATTTTGGTTCCTATTTACCATCATTACACCTTGATCACCATCTCTAAGGATCTGCCGGGGAAGTCTGGGTATTTCGACCATAGGTTGTTCGATTTCTACCTTGTGGTTCCTGCTATCGAATTGTGGATTTTGGTTAATAGTTACATCTTCTTCTAAGACTACACCTTGATCCTCTCTCATAGGAGCTCTCTGGGGTTGTCGAATAGGTTAGGGAACCCCAAAAAATTCAGTCATGCGAGCCATTTTCATTGTCATTTGTTGGTTTGACTGAGTAGTATTTTTTATTAGAGGGTTAAATACTGTACTTAGAGTTTGGGCTAACATTTGTACCATGTCATGGTTGCTTTCATCCATTTGTTGCCTCAAAATTGCCGTGGAAGCGTTTGTGAGGCTTGGCATTGCAAGGGATGTCCCTCTTAAAAGTTGGTTCCTACCCATACCAGTTCCAAATCCCTGTAATGGCGAAGATGCACTTACCAAAGGTTCTGAAAATGTAGACGCAGTGTTCATAAGGCTAGCCATTTCAGTAGTTGGCATGCCATAAGGCTGGTCTCGACCCATCCAGGCTGTCGAAAATCCTGGGGGAGCGTGTGGTCAAAATCCTGGATTCACCCTTGGTGGGGGTGTTCTTGTTGGATCTTTGGGACCTACATACGAAAGTATTGGTCCTGTTTGGGTTGCTGTTAATGTTGGTATCGAACCAACAGTTGACGAGACAATTTCACTAACGGTTGGTATTACTGTTGTTCCCGTAGTAATTGGTGGAGGTATTTCTCCATTATTTGGCTGATTAGCCATATTGCTTTCACTATTTCTCTTTCTAGTTGTACACTAGTTGGTGGTTATTTTACCACTTCTTAATAGCATGCAAAATTTTGTAAAAGAAAGAAAATCTTACGAAGCATTTATATTAAGATTAATGAGCAAAAACGGAAAACAAAATAAATAAAGCAACAATAATTAACAACGTCCCACCGGGTGTGCCAATTTGTTCATCGAGTTTTCTGGTAAACAACCGCTGATCTTCCAAAAAGGGTAACTTTTTGGTTACTCGTAGGATCGATCCATTTGATCCTAGGACATATGCTAATTTTTGATGTTGTTTGGACATAAACGTTAATGTGGGTGAAGAACGCACGTTCCACTGAGAAAGGGATGAGTTTGAGTGCAGAAAGTAAATAGAGAGAAGGGGTTGAGGAGAGGTTAGGTACAGGAATCTGGGTAAAAGTGCAGATAAAGTGCAAACAAGATAAAGAGGCAAGAAATGTAAAGAGAGAAATAAAAGACTTTGATTGTAAAATATGGTGTTTCAAACGTACATTTTTCAGTATTCTTTCTCACGCAGCGGGTACTTGAATATTATTGAATAATTTGTACGATCAGTTGAACACACAGAAATCTACATAAACTTCCTATATTTATACTAAAACTAGGTAACCGTCAAGGATTTTCCTTGCTCCAGGATGAAGAAAATGTCTTCTGCGTGTTCTTCGACCCCTCTTTTCACGCCACATTGCTTTCCTCAACTACCAAGCGAACTGCTTTTCCTGCCTTTCTTCAGATTCAAAATCTTCTAGGGAAGATACGAAGTTTCCTTCTGGTTGAGGATCTTGGAGTCCCTTCAGTCGAAGGGATTGATAACCTTCTGGTCAAAGACTCATTTTAACTTAGAATTTCTCTAAGTACTTTTCTACTTTGTCGAAGCTTTTCCAACTTAGACTTGTTCCGTCTATTTTTGGCCCATAAGGCCAACTTGTTATAGGTGTCGAATTTAGGAGCTAACAAAATTACACTCAATAATTTAAACGATGAGAAATCACATGCTAAGGAGTAGTAAGCGAAGACACATCCAATCACATAGTTACAATGCACACCCAATTATCACAGATGCAAACCAGCACTATCATTACACATAGCTCATCATAGTATGAAAAATGACTCCATAGACTCTACACTATGCATGTGGTACCAACATAATCCAATACGGTTCATTTATATGAACTCGATTCCCGTCGGAATCAGGATAAGCAATCATGTTCCCCTTAAACTTGACTAATCTCCATTCGACTCTCTTCAAGAGTCCGGATGAGACTAGGCACCCAACAAGGATTTCCACCTAAGCTCATCTCATCAGAACATGACACAATGTATGCACAAAACCCACAAATATTATTTCATAGCATACGATCCTCATGATCACCTGTAAGTCACATACTCACCATGATTCCTTCTGAATCACCGATATTCCTCATGAATGTCCATACAATCACAAGTCATTACAAAGGCATCAAAAGAATTCATAACAAAGAATAATTCACCATTATCATCAAAACATCATTGGAAGCATACATCATTATCACAATGACACCATATCATCATAAATAAAACACCCATCAAGTTGTATCAAGACATGGTTACGTCAATTCATAGCAAAGAGCGTACTTCATATGTTAACACTACATAGTTTATCACTTAATCCTAATGCAAGCACTACAAAAAATATATCATATGAATCATTTTATTCTTCCAAGGTATAGTTCATTTCATTAGCTTTACAATTCTTTGAACGACTCATCAAACCGAGTCCGAAAACTCAAGTTATGGCCTTTAGAAAAATCTGTCAAAAGTTGGATGTCACTCGGGACTGCTCAGGTCGACCTCCCATGTGCTCAGGTCGACGCATCGGTAAAATTTGAGGAATTATATCTGCCTCGAGTGTGCTCAGGTCGACCCTCCCCCCTTGTGCTCAGGTCGACTTATGTTGTTTTGTATTGAATTTTTCTGCTACATTGTATTTCTCATGGCTGCGAATTTCTACACTAACACCGACCCTATTCCACTCGAATCCAACACAATATAGCCTCAAAATCTTAATTTTAAGCATTCTAACACGGGCCTTTACTATTGATACTAATAATACATTTTATTACCAATTTCATTATCAATTCTAAGGATTACAACCCAATACTTAAAGAAAACATATGTTTTATAATCTATTCTTTTTAAGGTTTTTCCCCATAACAATCCACAATGATCAAGAATCTCATATCACAATTATGCCAACACAATTCAATCCAAATGAAATTACAACATTCATCTCCACAATCAAACGAAACACACAAGGAATACAAAATTAAGAAAACCTAAGAGGGAAATGAACCCTCGCTATCCTCTCATGCTATAATCACCAAATTAGAGAACCCATTCTCCCTCCTTACCTTTATTTTCCAAAGCTTGCCTCTAACAATGGTAGAATCTCTCTTTGACCTAGCCTTTCCTTGCTTCTTCCCTTCCTCTATTTCTCCAAAATTTCACGATTGATAGAATTATCTCAATTCTCTTCCCTTCTTTGTTTTTATCACTGGACCACATTAGGACTTCCCCTTATGCCCCTACTTAGCCCACCTACACTTACTATAACACCCTTACTCTAATTCTTATTAATAATTTTATTTAACAATAATATAATTATTATCCTAAAAATAATAATAATAGTAATAAAATAATATTTTTCATACACCCATGTTTCTACACTTTTACTCACACACCCCGCTCAATACTACACATCCCCTAGTTTAAGGAAATTATCCTCCCCAAGGCCTCCAAACCCCTAACTCACTAACAAGGCATTACAAGCATAATTCAACATAGAAATCAATTATTAAAATAAATCAAACAATTTATTTTGGGGCTTACAAATCTCTTCCACTTAGAATATTTTCGTCCCCGAAAATGTACCTGGTGCAAACAACTCTAGATACGACTCGCACATATTTCTTTTCAATTCTCAGGTCACACTCCCTCCGGCAGCTCCTCCCCAATCTACTCTCACCAAGGGAATATCCTTTCCCCTCAATTGCTTCAGCTTACGGTCTCCAATCCTTATCGGTATTGTCTCTACCGTAAGGTTATCACGAATATGCACTTCATCTCTCAGAATTACATGAGACGGATCAGAAACATACTTTCAAAGTTGTGACACATGGAACACACCATGCAAGTTTGAAAGTTTTGGTGGAAAGGCCACCCTGTACGCAATTGTTCCAATCCTCTCCATGACCTGATATGGCCCAATAAACTTAGGATTTAGCTTCTTTGATTTTAATGCTCGACCCACACCGGTCACAGGATTGACCCGCAAAAACACATGGCCGTCCCTGTTAAATTCTAAATATTTTCTTCTCTTATCATGATAGCTTTCTTCCTACTCTGTGATGCCTGCATCTTCTCTCTAATCACCTTGATTTTCTCAGTGGTCTATTGTACAGTTTCTGGGGCAATCACCTTGCTTTCACCTGACTCGTACCAACATAGAGGCATCCTGCACCTTCTACCATACAAAGCTTCGAAAGGTGCCATCCCAATACTAGAATGATAATTATTATTATAAGTGAACTCAATCAACGACAAATGACTATCCCAAGACCCACCTTGTTCAAGTACGCAAGCTCTCAACAAATCTTCTAAGGATTGGATGGTCCTCTATATCTGTCCATCCGTATATGGATGATAAGCAGAACTCAACTTCAGATCAGTGACCAATGCTTCTTGCAAACTCTTCCAAAACCCAGAAGTAAATCTCGGATCTCTATCCGACACTATGCTCAAAGGAACACCGTGCAACTTCATTATTACTCTGATATAAATTTATGCCACCTTTGATAATGGAAAACTAATATTAATTGGTATAAAGTGTGTCAATTTCGCCAGCCTATCCACGATCACCCAAATAGTATTAAAACCTCACACGGTATTCGGCAAACCGGTTACAAAGTACATCGAGATACTATCCCACTTGCATTCTAGAATCTCTAAAGGTTGCATTAAACCCGAAGGCCTCTGATGTTCAAATTTTGACTTTTGGCAAGTCAAACAAGCATACACGAAACGAACCACATCCTTCTTCATACCCAACCACTAGAAAAATTTCTTAAGATCTTGATACATCTTCACTGCACCCGGGTGAATACTCAAGTTACTTTGGCGACTCTCTTCTAACATCATTTTCTTTAACTCAGAATTATCCGGTACACAAGTTCTGCCTCAAAATCTCAACACACCGAAGTCATCCAATTTAAAGTCACTATTGACATTCAATTCTCCTGTAGGCATTAAATCTACCAACTTCAAATCAAGTTTCTGATTCTCCCTAACTTCTTTGAGGAAATCATTATTAATTTTCAGCATACCCAACATCACACTATTCTAAGTTACTTTGCACACCATACTTAAGTCTTGAAATTGTTTGATTAAATCCAACTCCCTACTCATCAAAGTTGACATATGAATCATCTTCCGACTCAAATCATCTGCCACAACATTAGCTTTACTAGGATGGTAACTTAAGCTGAAGTCGTAGTCTTTCAAGAATTCCAACCATCTCCTCTGCCGCATATTCAGCTCTTTATGGTCGAACAAATATTCCAGACTCTTATGGTCACTAAACACCTCAAGGTCGACCTGTACAAATAGTGCCTCCACATCTTCAGCATAAAAACCACTTCCGCTAACTCAAGATCATGAGTAAGATAATTCCTTTCATGCACCTTCAATTATCGTGAGGCATAGGCCACGACTTTACCATCTTGCATCAAAACTCCTCTTAATCCCATCTTGGACGTATCACAATATACTACAAATGGTTCATGTGGATTCGGTAGAACTAACACCGACGTTGTAGTCGGTATCTTCTTTAATTCTCTGAAACTCTCTTCACATAATATATCCCACACAAAGGTTTGTCCCTTTCTAGTCAACCCAGTCAAGGGAAAGCCAGGTTAGAAAACGCTTAAATGAATCTATGATAATAGCCTGCTAAACCCAAGAAACTTATAATTTCCGTCACTATTTTTGGAGGTTCCCACTGAAGTACATCACTTACTTTAGATGGATCCATTGCAATGTCATCACTATAAATCACATGCCCGAGAAAATTCACTTCCCGTAAATAGAATTCACACTTCGAAAGCTTCACGAATAACTTGTTATCCTTCAACACTTGCAACACAATTTTTAGATGTCCCACGTGCTCATCTTCTGACTTAAAGTAAATCAGAATATCATCAATAAAGACTACCATAAATTGATCTAACTAATCATGAAAAATACGATTCATGTACTCCATGAACACGTTTGGCGCATTAGATACTCTAAAAGGCATCATTGCATATTCGTAATGTCCATATCGCGTCTTGAATGCCGTTTTCAGAATATCATCATCCCTCACTTGAATCTGGTGATAACCCAACCTCAAATCAATCTTACTGAATACCCGAGCTCCTATAACTTGATCCATCAAGTCGTCGATCCTCGGAAGTGGATACTTTTTTATAGTCACTTTGTTAAACTAATGGTAATTAATGCACAGACGCATGCTACCGTCCTTCTTCTTCACCAACAACATTGGGGCTCCCCATGGTTACACACTAGGCCTAATAAATTTCTTATCCAATAGCTCTCCTATCTAAGATTTGAATTCCGTGAAATCTGACGTTAACATCCTGTATGGTGCCATGGATATAGGTTTGGTACCCGGAATAAGATCAATTGTAAATTTAATCTCCCTCTCCGAAGGCAACTCAGAAATGTCTTCTGGAAATACCTCTGGAAAATCGCACACCACTGGTAAATCACTAATGGACTTTTTGACCTTAATAGATAATGAGGCAAACAGTGTAAACACTTTGGCTTTATCTTCTAGCAATGCCTTCAACTCTTTGGTAGTTACACATTTAGCTCACTCTTCCTCTTATGCAGTAAGGAACAACAAAGTATTGTCAAAACAATTGATATATACCCTGTTGAACTCTAACCAGTTCATCCCCAAAAAAATATCTAACTCACCGAGTGGTAGACATATGAAATCCATTCCAAAATCTTTACCAATAATTGATAAAGAACAATTCAGGCATACAAGTGAAGTGGTTACTAAACTGATGGACGGAGTATCAATCACTATTTCCCTGCCCTAAGCAGATGGCACAATCCCCAATTTCCTCACACAATCAACAGAGATAAACGAGTGAGTTGCACCTGTATCAATTATAGCAATCAAAATAGTATCATGGATATAGAAAGTATCGTTGATCAAGCGATATACACTAGTAGGTCGAGACTTTACCAATGCAAATACCTTCCCATCTGCCTACGACTTCTTCGACTTCTGACAGTTGGTGATAATGTGACCCCGTTCTCCCCAATTGTAAAAAGTAAGTATGTTGACCCTACAGTCTGCCACAACATGACCTGGTCTCCCACACATGAAACATTTCTTCACATCATATTGACATTCACTAGCATAATGACCAATGCCACCGCACCGGTAACACTTGAGTGAATTGGAAGGAACACCTCCTCCCCCACTTTGCCTCTTGTCATTATAAGCCCTCTGTTTTCCCTTATCATCCAGAGCATTGTAAGGTTTCCTGCGGTTCATATTTGGTTTTTCCCTCTTCTCATTCAGACTTTTGTAGTGACCCGAATGAGCCCTACTGTCCTTGTCATAAATCCGATAATTATTCACCAATTCTGGAAAATTGTGAATCTGTTGGTACCCTATAGCCCGCTTGATCTCTGGTCGCAACCCATTCTCAAACTTGATACATTTAGAGAACTCAGCAGTTGCAGCACTGTAGTGTGGATATAATTTCACAAGCTCTACAAACTTGGTACATGCTCTATAATGGTCGATTTCCCCTGCTTCAGTTCGAGAAACTCAATCTCCTTCTTACCACGAACATCTTCCGAAAATTACTTTCTCAAAAATTGCCTATTGAAGGTAGCCCGAGTTATAACTTCACCCATAACTTCCAATATATGACGAGTTCCTAACCACTAATCGCCAGTCTCAGCAGCTAATATGTGAGTTCCATAACTCACCTTATGCGCCTCAAAGATATCTGTCACTCGGAAAATCCTTTCCATTTCCTTGAGCCAAGCTTGTGCTCTATCAGGATCATACTTATCCTTGAACGTAGGTGGATTCTCCCTCTGAAACATTCCAAAAGTAAGAGACTCATTGTTCCCATCAGTGTTAGGCTGATTATGCACATTCTGAGCAACAACTTGCAATGCAGCAGCTATCGCAACATCATTCCTTCCATCTATTTCTCGGTTTCACGTCATTAAAGAAAATAATGGTTAGACAAAATATACTAACAGTATTCAACTGTCACACTACTCTACTGACTTGATAACTTGGTTGGACGAACTGACATGCTCTGATACCAGTTATAAAACCCCACTTCCCCCCTTTTCAATTAAATCGATAAATGATTAGATTTTCAAATAAGATAGTTTTGTAGACAAATCATATTACCCATTAGTGGGATATCACATCTATAAATAAACAAAATCATAGAAGTATTATTTCACTTTATAGCTTAGTATCTCAATCGATTGGATTAAAACAACAAAAAATATTTTCAAATAATTTACATCACGCCCTCAAGGCTCCAAATCAAATAAAACTCCTACTCCTTGGTGGTCCAACATAATTTTGAAAATAAAGATATATAACAGTAATTCAAAAGAAACAATATAGAACTAAATTCTCATCCAGGTGCTACGTATTATAGCGACTCCTACTCAGGTACCTGATTATCTATACTCCCTAAGGAGCATAGACGGAACAACAAAAAATTGGTGAGAATCACATTTAATAATTTAAACTGTGAGAAATCGCATGCTAAGGAGTAGTAAAAGAATCACATACAATCACATGGTTACAATGTACACCTAATTATCACAGATACAAACCAACATTATCATTACACATAACTCATCACAGTACGAAATATGACTCCATGGACTCTACACCATGCATGCAGTACCAACACAATCCAATATGATTCATTCATATGAACTCGATTCCTGTTGGAATCCGGATAAGTGTAATACGGTGGGAGAACTGACTTGGGTGTTTTGTGTTTGATCGCAATTGTGCAGATAGCAAGAGTCACCACCGACTTTTCTTTTATCCAAAAGGAAAGGCTGGAAAGAACAGAAAAGACCTTGATCTGTCTTCTAGGACCATAGACGGCGCTTGCTTCTTTCTTGAAAGGCCTCTTCTCAGTACTTGGGGAGGCAGCTTTTTGTATCTTTCCTGACCTGATGCCAGCTTCAATTCTTTCTCCTGTCAGAATCAAATCCGTAAACCCATCGGAGGAGTTACCAACCAAATGATTGAAAAATGGACCAGACAAAGTCCCTAGAAACATATCAACCAGCTCACGATCAGTTAATGGAGGCTGCACCCTGCCAGCCAAATCTCTCCATTTTTGTGCATATTCTTTGAACCCTTCGCCCGTTCCTAGAGACATACCCTGAAGTTGGGTACGCGTAGGAGCGAGATCAGAATTATATTGATATTGTCTATAGAATGCGGTTTCCAAATCTTCCCAGTGTCGGATGCTAGTTCCATCTAGTTGGTAGAACCACTCAAGCTGTGACCCCGAAAGGCTATCTTGGAAGAAGTGAATCCAAAGGTTCTTATCTGCCGTGTAAGGCTGGATCTTCCTTACATACGACCTTAGATGCAGATTTGGACAAGAAGCCCCGTCATATTTGGCAAAGGCAGGCGCCTTAAACTTGTGTGGGATTACTACCCCAGAAGATAACTCCAAATCTCCGAAATCCAGCCCCGGTACATTCTGAATCTCCATGGCGCTCAAGCGGTCCTCTAATTGCTTGTATCTGTCAGCAGCAGGTGGGTATTGTTCGTCATTGTAGTCCGTCTCGTTGTCAGAGACTGCAGGACTAGGAGCTCCTCCCCCTTGGGGACTGTTTTTCTCAGCAGAAGAAGTAGTTGGATCAGCTTCATTATGGAGTGTATTCCCAAATCTGCGTCCGGTGTTGAATAACGCAGTCCTCTTTTTCTTCTTCTTCTTCAGGAGTAGAGTTTTCAACTCTTGCTGACCTTGGGCCAGGCTCAGGACCATCTCTTGAAACTGGGCACTTTGGGCCTGAAGGGCCTTGATTGCTTGCTCACTGGATGAGTCTGGATTCATGATGACTGTTCAAAATAAACAGCGAAGGAGATTAAGCAACCTGTGAAATAGGGTACCTGCTATGCATATGGTGCAATGAGATGCGTATGCTTTATGTTTTCAAAGACAAACAAGATTCAACTTTGTAGACAAAAGGGAAACACACTTCATTAGATTCAAATTTTAAATTGTTCAACAACTTGCCCTTAGGCATTACAGGAATGAAAAAAAATACTGAAAAGGAAATAAAAGCTGTAAAAGGAAATATCCAAAGCCCATCAGTGCTCCCATGGCCTCCTCTTCTCAGTGTGGATGTAGCTATTCAGGACCCGCTCCTCCTCCAATTGCTTAGTCAGCCTCTGGACTTTCCGTTCCTGTTCGTTGAACTTTTCCCGATAAAAATCCCGTTCTTCCTTTAGCTGCGCCCAAGATCTCTTCATTGTGTCAAAATCAATGGGTATCTGAGGAGGGAGGACAGTTGGAGGAACCCCATCTTCATCAGGAGATTCAAGAATGATAGGTCTGACTGCTTCGTACGGCATACCTAACTTCTGAGCACGGATGCGGACCCATCTGCAATAAGGATCCATTGGTAGAGAAGTCTTTGGTCCCAACTCATGTGGGTCAGCTTTGTGAATTCTGTCCCAAGCCTTAATGAATCCATGGCGTAGTTTGTCACTGTCTGCCTGAAACTCAAAATGGAAGTGAGGAACCAACATTTCAGGAGGCCCAACTCTTCTGGCTCTTCCAAACTGGCGGAGAGCTAAGCATGGATTATAAGAGATTCCTCCTTGGATACCAATCAACGGAACATTAGGGTATTCTCCGCAACGATCAATGACAGCTACCTCATCCAAACCTCTGAGAGTCCAAGTGATGTCATTATCAGTGAGAGACATTAGCCTATGAGCCCAACCCTTTCCTTCTTCATTCTTCAGCACGAACTTAGGAAGGTGCGAAATAAACCACCTCACTAGCAAAGGAGCACAACACCACAGAGTTCCCCGTTTTCGAGCAGTACGAGCATAGAGTTGTTGCAGGATATCACCCAAAAGAGTGGGTACAGGATTCCGAGACATGGAAATCCTTATGGCATGGATACTGATAAAGGTGTCAGGATTGGGAAACAATACCAGACCATAGATTAAAAGAGCCAGAATGTCCTCGTACGCCTTGAAGTCCAAGTCATTCCAGAAATCATTAGCTTTGCCAACCAGAAATTTGACCAAAAAGCCCTTAACTCCACTCCTAGTTTCCCAGTTAGACAATACTTCTTCTTTCGTCAAGGGGAGAATTGCAGCAATCTCTTCAGGCCTAGGAGTCTTTTCCAAACCAGTGAATGGAGTCTGCTCCAAGACAGGGATCCCAAGCAAATAAGAGAATTCTTCCAGGGTAGGAACCAGCTGGAAGTTTTGAAAGGTGAAACAATGATACAGGGGGTCATAAAACTGGGTCAGAACACTTATCAGTTGTTGGTCCCATTTTGCAGTGATCAAGCCAAGGAGAGAACCATGCCTGTTGATGAAGGAAGAAGTGTTTGGAATCCTACCAACCAAATCCTTGAGCAAAGTTGGTGGTTAAACAAAGTTGAGCCGGATAGTATTCCTACGCACGGGCATCATGATTTCCTACAAAACAGAGCAAAGATGAAACTTTTTTGTCTTTGAAATGGGTTAGTCCTTTATACAGGATGCATGCAATGGTATGATGGCATGATGCTATGATGAAGCACACCACAAGTATTCACATAGGCAAGCATGATAAGGCACACAAATCACACAAGACAACCCTTAGGTTTCAGGCCAGCATGAAGTTTAGGTATTACCCTCTTTTGGTTTCGTTGGTTAAAACCTGTCCTATCAAAAGTAACCGGGTTCTAGAGGATCTCAAATCCTTGACTACCCTCAATCGGTCATAACTCCAGCATCGCAATCTTTTCTTGCGGCCAGAACCATCGCGAGAGTTTAGCCTTAATGAGTGTAGCATACTGCTACTGTTCTAATGGCCAATTTTGGTTAATTTAGGGTTCTAAGGTCGGTTGGTGTTTAATGACTCCTTAGAAGACCTATATTCTACTCATTGCAACACAAGGGATATAGGTACAGACCAAGGTGCCACACCAACATAGCCACTGTTTCACCCATGTCGGTCTACGCCGGACAGGTCCCTCACAGATTATGCTACCTAAAAAGGGTATTCCCCAGATCCGGGTTAGGATCTATGAAACTCCGATGCAAAAACCCACAAATATAAAAGCAAACAAGGCAAACAATTGAAAACAAAGGTGATCTAAGCCCTAAGGTTACTCCACTTTTAAATTAATCCCCAGCAGAGTCGCCAGTTCAGTGATACGGTGGGAGAACTGACTTGGGTTTTGCGTTTGTTTTCGCAAATGTTTCGGTTGAGCAAGAGTCACCACCGAATTTTTATTTTATCCTAAGGAAAGGTTAAAAAAGCACAGCAAAAACCTTTTGAGATGTTTTCTTGGGTTCGGGGAGTAGATTATAGAAAGGGAAGGTATTAGCACCCTTTCTATCCATGGTTATCCATGGGCTCTTAGTTACTTGCTTAGATCAACTTGCCTTAATTTTCAATTGTTTGAAATGGTGCTTTTGTGTGTGTGGTTTTGAAAATGTTTTGAAAAGAAGCCAATGTGGTGGCAACCTTTGTAATGATCCATGTTGGGATGTATACAAAGGTGTATGTCTTTTGAAAAGGTTTTCATTTGTTTTTGGAAGTTTGTTTTGAAAGTGTTGTGAGGTGTGGTTTTAGAAAATAGGCAAGTGTTTTGTTTTTGCAAGTTTGATTCAAGTAACTAAGAGGTTATCTACTCCTAAATTTCTCAAAGTTTATTGCTATGTTTTAACCCTTTTAACAAGTTTGTTCCACCATTGTATTTGGTGGACAATCTCATGTTAGGATGTGAAAGGGACGGGCGCGGGTCATTGTTTAGACCATAATTGCAATGGTGCCAAGTATCTTTGGGAAATTTTCCTTAAGGGACTTGATCATTTGTTTAGGCAACATTTTGAAAGCGTCATCGAGGGACTATGATCGTTTGATTGTTTTGTTTTGCCCAAAGAGACCTAACATGCAATATGGCCCATTTATTGAAGGCAACAAGTGGAATACCCTAGGGGGTGCAAGTGTGATTTGTGTGTCCATTTTCATGCTTGTTTATCTTGAAATTAGGTCAAACTATTTTCGTTGTTTTTTCGCATACAAACCCTAATTCTAACATGGTATAATTAGAAAGCAATAAAGTGCGAAAAATAAATTTACTAAGCTATTACAACACCATATATGGGAAGGAGGGTACAAATGTTCAAATGGGGATTTTGACAAGGAATTTAAACCTAAACTATTACATCAATATTGAATTATTTACAAGATGATTTAATTGCACAAATTAAATAAAATAAGAATAAATATGCAAGATGCAAAAATGGTTTTTGTATATATGAAAAAAAAGTATTTTTATATGTCCAAATAAAAAAAATAAAAGTATTATTTTTTTTGAATTTTTTTATGTTTAGGGCAAAACCCTAATTTTATTAAATAAAATGTATTAATTATTTAATATGTATAATATATTTTTTTATTATATACAAAAATAAAATAAAAATGAAGTATATTTGTAAAAAGGCATTTTTATATTAAATATTTAACAAGAAAATAAAAGTGTGTATATTTTGTAATTTTAACCTAAATACATTAATATCTATATAAATATTTGTATTATTTACTAAATATATATTATATATACATAATAATAATATTTAATATTTAAAAAAAGTATTTTTTATATAAAATATTTTCAGAAGATAAAACAAAATAAAAATGAAAATAAAAATGTGTTTGTATATTTTTAGCATTCTTTAATAAAAAATGTTTATATATTTATTTCTATACAAAAACTAATCTAAACAAATAAATACCTAATAAATAGGAAAATGGTGAGAAAAATATTTTTTCATTTTTTTAATATCATAAGAAAAAATAAATAAGTCAAACCAAAAAAGAAAAAGTCATAAAAATAAGCAAAATGGGCTCAGGGGGTGTAAAAGTAATAAAAGGGTGCAAAAAGAAATGTCAAACAGGCCCAGCCCAGAAGGCTGTCATCTTCAACCTCAGAACACTTTTGTTCAAGCAAGCACGCATTTTCTATCTCCCAATTCCTGGACTTTCAAGCAAAACTGTTCAGTTGAAGTTGTATCTGGTGATTGAGGTGTCTTCAATGCAATGTGATGATTGGTATAGCTTCCTTGATGTTCAGGGATGCTATTCCAAGCTTTACTTTGTCTTGAAACCTTTTGAATCGTGCTAGAGAACTTCAGCTGCAAAACAAGAAAATGAAAATGGTGATCTTGCTTGGGAGTGTTACAGGTCGTGTCTTAGGTTTTGGTTAGCTTCAAGGGATGTTAGGGAAGGTGTTTGACAAGTTTTTAGCCAGAAAGCATGGAAGGTTTGAGCTATGGAACTCAAACTGCAGGGATGCCCTGTTTTGAGCAATTTGAAGGTGATTCTGGGAATGGGGAGGTATTGAGGATCTTAGGGTCGTGCTTTAGCTTAGGATGAATGTTTGGAATGTGTTTGATAACTTTCTCTAAGCCTTGGTTAACTGATAAGAGAGTTGGTATGTCATATGCAATGTTTCTTACACTTTAAGCTAACAATGGTCAAGTTGTGTTTCTAGCCTGTACAGGCCCCCATACTATGCTGATAAACTTCCCCTTGATCAGTGTGATTAACCCATAAAATTGTGCCAATTAGATTTCCTTTGTACCTTCTTGATTTACCAATTGACATAAAGTGTAACTTTTGCAAAAATGGATATAATGCTTTTTCCAATTTGGGATTAAACCTTTAGGCAATGCTTGAACACATAGAACATGGTCTTGGAACAAAGGATTGGCATTAAATTTATGAGTGTAATTGAGATAAAAGACCTGTAATCAAGTTGTGCAAGCTGAGATTGAAATGCATAGTGTTATGAACATGTAACTTGGCCAATTCAAAAGTGAGTTTTTCCCATATTGCAAAATTCGATTCTCTCTAACCATGAGGTTGTTTGATGTGTTCTTGGACATTTTGGAAAGCTTGGAATATGTACTACAATCCATCTTTGAAGTGCAAATTGAAATTCCAAGTGGAAGTGTATGGAAAATGGTCTTGAAGTTAGGTAAAAAACTTGCCTAAAATAGGTCAAATTTTCACTAAGTTAAGAATGGTTTGGTACCCTTGTTCCAAAAATTGTAACTTGAGATACAAGCTTCTTTTGGGAAAACTTTGTGAGTCAAAGTTGTAGATTATGCAATAGGCTACAACTTTCATGTTTTGACTTTTGCTTGAATCCAAATGAATCTTGGTGAGAAAGTGGGGCAAAGTTAGAAAAAAATTAGGGTTTTTTATAACTTAGAAAAATTCTAAGTTATGAAAAATCTCCATTTCAAACCCTAATTTGCATTTCTTGATTTCTTGATGGACAAGTTTCATGATTTGGCATGTTTTAATGAAAAATGAATCTTGACACTTGATTTTGACCAAAAAGTCAAAGTTTGACTTTTCAGTATACAGTCAAAATTGATCAATTGACTGGGAAATTCAACTGTCAATCTTGTGTATTTGGGATCTTTTGAACTTGTTGAGCATGTCAAGACAATTCCATGGGGTCCTTGAGTCCATATGTGAGCTTGGTTTGCCATTGGCTAGGTCAAACAGTCAAAAATTGCCTTTGTGCAGTCAAAACCCTAAAAATGACCATTTTGCCCTTTTGATGATCTGATCAAATTTCTTGTGGAATTGTGATCCAAACTTGATCAAATGGTCCATATGAGTTTATAGTGTTGATGTGGGTCAATTTTCATGAGATTTGAATGTCAATTGGCCACAGTTGACTTTTTCCTCAATACAGTTGATTTCTAGGTCAACTGTCTAATTGACTGGGCAAAATTTGGAATCAAGACTTGAAACTTGGTATGGATAAACTCGGGAGTTCAACATGAAGCATGAAAGTCATCTTAGGCATTTTAGGTCAAAATATCTTTGTGCAAACATAAATCCTAATTTGGGTCAACAGTGCAAGGAGAAGTCTTGAGCAGAGGAAACCCTAATTGGATCTTGATCTTCAAGGGTCTTGTGATGAGAAAATGTTGAGGAAATGGGAGGGCAAATTTTGGGGTACAACACTTGGCATATTTGATAGTCTATGCAAGATATATATATATATATATATATATATATATATATATATATATATATATATATATATATATATATATATATATATATATATATATATATATATATATATATATATATATATGATTATGAATGTTATACATTGCCCATGGGTTCTGTTCATATCTGAAAATCTCAATACTTACATCCTGATGGCGTAATTTCTGACTTTATTTGTCTGCTGATGCCAGCTTGCTTGAAGTTCTCTGGGTTTCTGTTATTCTTGCTCAGTTGCTATGGATAGTTATCCGTTGGTATTGCACTATTTCCTTTCTTCTATTTTCATTTTGTATAGTTCTATGTTGCATGATGGGACCTCTGTTACTGATATATGTCAGGAGGCCCTCTGTCTTGTTTGATACATATGTTGTGTTTGTGTTTGTTTTCTTTAATTGTTGATCGATGAGTCACTCAATTTAGAAATTGAGATCACGACTTCACTCTCAGTGCATATTCCCCATAGGATATTTTTCTTTAATTGTTGATCGATGAGTCACTCAATTTAGAAATTGAGATCACGACTTCTCTCTCATTGCCTGTTCCCTATAGGATAGTTTCGTTAAGCTTCCTTGGACATGTTGATTAAGGCAGGAATCCATGTATGCTAGCATAGGGTAGGATTTTTCCTTCATCCTCAACCTTAGGGCCAATCATTGTATGATAACACTAGGGATAATGCTAGGCTAATTTCCCTTAGTTGTTTTTTTCTTCCTTTTCATTTTGCATATTAAAACAAAAATTGTTTTCTTGGCAAATCATAATACACCTCTAATAAACTCAAACCCTTATTCAAGGTAAAAGATACAAATCAATCTTATTTGTTTATGCGCCTCTTGGTTTTGTTTTTAAACCTTTTAGCCGATGTTTCGCCATCGCACATTTGTTTGAAGCCGATGTTTCGCCATCGCATATGTTGGTTATCCTACTTTGACTCTCAATGTCATTGTTAGGTGTGATGTTTTATCATTTGATGATTCGCCATCTTTGCCATGATACCTTGTTATTTTATAGCCGATGTTTCGCCATCGCACATTTGTTTGAAGCTGATGTTTCGACATCGCACATGTTTGTTATCCTACTTTGATTCTCAATAAAATTGTTAGGTGTGATGTTTTGTCATCCGATTTATTGATGTTTCACCATCTATGCCATGATACCTTGTTATTTTATAGCCGATGTTTCGCCATCACACATTTGTTTTAAGCCGATGTTTCACCATCGCACATGTTTGTTATCCTACTTTGATTCTCAATATCATTGTTAGGTGTGATGTTTTGTCATCTGTTTTATCGATGTTTCGCCATTTTTGCCATGATACCTTGTTATTTTATAGCCGATGTTTCGCCATCGCACATCTGTTTGAAGCCGATGTTTCGCCATCGCATATGTTTGCTATCCTACTTTGATTCCCAATATCATTGTTAGGTGTGATGTTTTGTCATCCGTTCTATCGATGTTTCACCATCTTTGACATGTTACTATGTTATTATTTAGTTGATGTTTTACCATCTCATTTGTTTGTTGTTTCATTTGATGTTTTGCCATCTTGACTGTTTTTGTTATCTTAACTAAAAAACACAAACCAACCAGAATATATGAGCCGAACTACGGCTGCTCTGATTCCTTAAAAGGGATACGTAGGCATTGGGGTAGGGCCCAACCAAGCATAACTTTTATTTTCCCTACATTGTTTTATTTTGTTTCTTTCGCATGCATTCCCTTTTTAGCTTTAAGCCATAGACATAGGATTTGACCACACCCATTAGATTAGACAACAAGAGTGGATACCATAGAGTACTACGGGCGTGTGGGGTGCTAATACCTTCCCCTCGCGTAACAGACTCCCTTACCCAATCTCTTGGTCGAAAGACCGTGATTTCTCCCTTTTCAGGTTTTCTCGATGTTTACCTTTCACTTTTGGCGGGATAAAAGACGTTTGGTGGCGACTTCATTGATGTTTCATTACACCAGATGACAGGTTCGGCCAGGAGGTTTCACCTATTACTAATTGTGTTCCTTTCATCGGCTTAGAGGAAGAGCCTAAGTCTCATGAGATTGCCATTCTAACTTACTTGAGGAAGACTAAGATTGAGGCTAACATGACTACCAAAGGAGGAATCAGAGGCTTACTTGCTCAGTTTTAATTGGAAAAAGCTCGTTACTTCGTCAAGATGAAGAGTACAACTGCTTTTGAGGCTATATTTGCTTTTCTTGCCTATGGGTTGTTCTTGTTTCCTAACATCGACAAATTTGTGGATGTTAATTCCATTAGGATCTTTCTGATTGGGAATCCAGTCCCTATGCTGCTAGGAGATACTTATTATTCCATCCATCTTCGGAAAATCTATCAGGGAGGGAGGGTCATCAGTTGCACACTATTGTTATATCTATGGTTTATTTCTCACTTATCTCGGTTTGTTGCTTTTTGGAATATCAAGAAGGAACCATGGTGGGCACCGAAGATTACGGCTCTCACTCATTCTGACATTGATTGGTATCATCAAGCTTATCATGATGTAGAGATTATTGATAGTTGTGGTAGTTTCCCCAATGTGCCTCTTCTTGGTACAAAAGGAGGAATTAACTACAATCTTGTTCTTGCATATTGCTAACTTAGATATCCGATGAGAGACAAGCCAAACAATATTCATTTGAGTGGTTTCTTTTTAAAAGAAGGATAAGATCACAAGACAGCTTAGGTAGAGATTGAAAATGCTTGGCGCCATATTCATAGGAAAGGTAGAAAATATTTGGGACCAAGAGGAGTTTTTTCCTTAGAGCCTCATCTCTATTGGGTACAAGCAAGGGCAATTCAGTTGAAGATGCCTTATTTTTGTGAGGAACCTATATCTGATATGTTTATAAGGACTACTCCTCCTCTCTTAGATGATGTGGAAGAACTTCAACTTGCCCTGGTTAAGATGCATCAAGAAAAGGAAGCATGGAAGAACAAGTACCAGACTTTGGAGGTGTCCTACTCAATAGGATTGAAAGAAAATAATGACTTGATTGAGATTCTTGAGAGTCGTGTTATGGAAATGATGGAGAAGCAAGAGGATTTATTTTCCTCTAGAGTTCAGCTAAGTTCCTGGTCACCTATTTTCTGATTCTGGTAGATGGAAAGAAGTCGCCGATATGTATGTAGAAGAGAACAAGCAATTGAAGGCTCAAATTTCTAGACTCATGGGAAAACATTAGTGTATGAAGAGATCTTCATCAGCTTTGGATCCTTAGGATTTTTTTTAAATTCTATCTTTATTCTCTTGTACTTAGGATTATTGAAACTTGTACTAAAAGTTATAATCCAATCCAAAGTTATTTTTAAAATGAGATTTTTTAGTATTTCCAAAATGTGTTAATACTTCAATATTTGCAATTGTTTATGATTATTTGAGTTCCTTGAATAAAAAAAATTAATCACATGCACTACATATCATGCATCATTTTGCTTATATTTTTTGCATTCATGTTCATTCTCAAGTGTTTTACTTGTTTCTCTGTTTCAACAGTCAGCAAGCTATCTCATCGCTACAATACTCGGGCTAATTCTAGAAAGAAGATTGAAAACCTTGAACAAGAGAATCATGAGCTACACGAAGAATTTACTTCTTTGATAGCTGGTGTGGCCAATCTGACTGCTTTGGTAGAATCATTGGTGGTTGCGCAAAATCAGCCACCACCTCCTCCTCCGTCTCCACATGCTACTCAACCATAATAGACAACCGTTATTTCAGAAGTTCTATCAGTTCCCATCTCTGTTACTTGAGTTACTACTAATCAATACCATATGCCTCGCGATTACCCATGGGGAATGTATGATAATTTTGTGCCAGAAGATTACAATCGTGCTGCTCAAGTTGCTCTGTTTGTTCAAACTGATGCTGCTTCTGCACCGCCTGTAGTGCGCGCTACTCCTGTTGCTAATAATGAGATTCATCATGTTGCACCTCCTATGGTGAATGTTATGCCTGTTATTAATGATGAAGTTTATCATCCTGCTCCTCCGCCTAGTGAAAGTTAGGGCTTTTATGACTAAATGGATGACTTTCAAGATCAATTCAATAAAATGTAGAAAGTGAAGGCTCTCCGAGGGAAAGAGTTATTCGGATAGAATGTTAGTGATCTCTTCTTAGTTCCTAATGTGAAGGTGCCAGCAAAGTTTAAGGTTCCAAAATTTGAGAAGTATAAGGGCAACTCTTGTCCCTGTGACCACCTAGTGATCTATATCAGAAGGATGTCCATTCATACTAATGACCAACGCTTGCTTATTCATTTCTTCTAGGATAGCTTAAGTGGTGCTTCCATGAAATGGTACATGGGATTGGACAATAGCAACATCCGCATATTCAATGACTTGGGTGAAGCTTTCGTCAAGCAGTATAAGTACAACATGTTTATGGCACCTTACCGTGACCAATTGAGAGTGATGGCTTAGAAATATAAGGAGTCCTTCAAAGAGTAGGCGCAACGTTGGTGCGAAGTTGCTACCCAAGTGGTAACCCTAACGGGAAAGCAAGAAATGACTAAGGTCTTCCTAAAAACCCTTGGTTCATTTTACTATGAAAGGATGGTTGCAAGTGCACTGAGTGATTTCACTGAGATGGTAAGTATGGGTGTCCAGCTAGAGGAAGCTGTCAGGGAAGGACGATTGACAAAAGATGAAGGTTCTAGTGGAACAAGTAAATTGTCATATTTTCTAAAAAGAAAGAAATTGAAACAAATGTTTTTGCTGAAGAAAGAAGGGTTAGACCTCCAAGAGGACGTCATCAACACCAACAACATGTTTCTTATGTAACTCCAGTTGTCAATGTGGCTCCGAATTCTGTTTCTTATCAGGGAGCACATCAATAAGGTAATCAAGGGCGAGGTCAGAAGATAGAATATTTTGATCCTATTATGGTGAGTTATACAGAATCATTTTCGACTTTGATTCAAAAGAAATGGGTGCAGACTAGGCTTCCCCCTGCTATACCTTCAACTTTACCATGGTATTTCAAGGTGGATAAGACTTGTGCTTTTCATCAAGGAACCCTCGGGCGCAACATTGAAAATTGTTATCGATTGAAATCTGAAGTGTGGAAGATGGTAAGATCTGGTCTTCTGTCTTTTAAATATGTTGGTCCCAGTGTGAAGGATAATCCAATACCCAAACATGGAGGTGGAAGTGTTGTAAATATGGTTGCTTGTTGTCCTGGAGACTTTAGGATATTTGATATCAAACTGGTCAGAGGTGATTTAGTGAAGATGCATGTTAATCTTTATGAATTCAGTTATTATACACACAATCATGCAAGTTGTAGTATTTACAGTTTAAATATCCATAGATGTGATAAAGTGGGAGCTAATCTTCAAGAGATGACGGATGAAGGACTTATCCATATAATCAGACCAAGGGATGAATATGAAGAAGATGTGAATATGGTTTATGGTTGCCCCAGAGAATTCCAGATTTTTTATGTAAACTATATGGATGATGATTTAGTACAGTTGCACGCCACATTTTATCACATGGATGGCCAGGAGTTACATCATTAAGGGTCCTGTCAGATCTACTGTAGGGATTCTCGTGGTTGTTTTGTTGTAAGAAGAGGTGTTCAATTGCTGTTACATAATGGTACTATCAGGGCCATAGGCAACAAAGATGATGAAGTTAATATGATTGAAGACTACTCTGTTAAGGCCATGTTTGATAATGAGTATGTTTCTACTGATGAGTTCTTTTCTTTTGATGAAGGTATGTTTTCTGATAATGATTAATTGATTCCTGAGTATTCTAAAGAAGCAGGGGAGAATGTCATTATGCCATATTTTGGTGTTCCCGCTCCTATAGAAATTGCGTACCACAACAAGCCTACTATTACTCTTGTAGTTATTTGTCTTCCTAGTCCAGTCTCATATGAATCAGATAAAGTTGTGCCTTATAAGTACAATGCAACTATCCTGGAAGATGGTGTGGAAATTACTATCCAACCTTTGTCCCATGTTGAGAATATTGCTGAAGCTAGTCGGGTAACTCGTAGTAGTCGTTTCTTCGCCCCTACCTTTCGAGGAGATGTTAATTATAGTAAAAAGGTCGTTGAGATTGCATAACCTAAGAAAGTGGTAGGGGAATCTAGTGGCGCCTCCTTGGAAAAGGATATTGATGATCTATTTAAAATCATAAAGATGAGTGCTTACAAAATTGTGGATCAATTGTTGCTAACTCCATCTAAGATTTCCATTTTGGCCTTGCTAATGAACTCCTCTGCTCATTGGGAATCTTTGATGAGGGTGCTGGATCAGGCTTTTATTGAAAGGGATATGTCTTTGGATCAGTTCAGCAGTGTTGTGGGGAATATTACATCTTGCAACAATCTGAGCTTTTGTGATGAGGAGTTGCCTGATGAAGGGAGAAACCATAACTTGGATCTGCATATATCTATGAATTGTAAGAATGACTTTTTGTCCAATATGATGATAGACAATGGATCTGATTTGAATGTCATACCAAGAAGCATTCTCATGAAGCTTAAGTACCAAGGAACTCATATGTTCCCTAGTGGCATTATAGTAAAAGATTTTGATGGTTCGAGAAAATCTCTCATTTGAGAGGTGGATGTAAGAACATAGTTTGATTCTACAACCCTTGTAAGAGTTTTGATGATAACAAACACAAAGAACAATTATGCTCCATAAATTTGTATTTTGTTTCGCAGAGAATTTTTGATGGAAGAAGCTTATAAGATGAGTCAAATAGCTGTTTCAACTCTGATTATAAGCATCTCTTAAAGAAGTTCTAACACTGCAAACAAGACTCCGTGTTTCTGATCCATAAAGCTCTGGAAATAAGCAACATAAACTCGCATCTTCTGAAGCAAGCATGTTCTGAAGCGTTACAAATCAATTATTACCATTTCAAAAGTAACGGTTGGAAGGGAACAAGGATCTCTATTTTTGGAAAGCTCTTTAATTATCATTGATCAACATTTCAAAAGCTCCTACATGCTTTGCCTATTTAAACAAAGTTTGAAGGATAAATCGTTCATGATTTTCACGCACAGCAACGAAGCAATCTTCATTATCCTCAAATGTTCAAAAGCAAAATTGTGTAAAACATCACTTGTGGTATTGTTTTATTAGAAAACATTTTTGTACATGTTTATTCAATATTGTTCAGTGAAATTCCTTGAGAAAACCGGCTTGTGGGTTAAACTCAAGAAGACTTTGACGATTGTCATAGTAGCTTTGTACTCAAGTTTGATTAGTAGATTAAGACCTCGTTGAGAGAGGCGAAATCTCCTTGGAGGGTGGACTGGAGTAGTTTGAGTTCAAACGAACTAGGATAACCAACATATTCTTTTCTTTAAGTTTTAAAAACCCCAATTCGAACCCCCTTTCTTGTGTTTTTCCATTCTTTAATTGGCATTAGAGCGCCTGGTTTTGAGTACAAGCGCTTAACCGTGTTAGAAAAAGATCCAAGCTAAGAAAAACACTATGGTGGGACCAAGTCAGAACATCAACAATGACTACCATGATGAGAAAGACTGAATCAGAGGCAAACCTCCAATCTTTGATGGTGAGAACTTCAATTACTAGAAAGACATAATTGAAAGTTTATTTCTGGCTCATGACGTTGATCTATGGGATATGGTGACTGATGGGTACATACATCCCATTGATGAAAGCGGTCAGAAGATTGATAGAAAAAGAATGACAGGTCTTAAAAAGTGAGATTTCAAAAATCATCACAAGGCCAGAACTATTATCTTGAGTGCTATCTCATACACATAGTATATGAATATCACAAACAGAGAGTCAGCAAAACACATGTTTGACTCCTTGAGAATGACGCATGAAGGCAACACGCAATTCAAAGAAACCAAAGCTCTTATGCTCATTCAGAAGTATGAAGCCTTAAAAATGGAAGAATATGAAACCATTGAAACAATGTTCTCAAGATTTCAAATTTTGGTGGCTGAGCTAAAAGATCTGGACAAAGGGTACTCAACTGCTGATCATGTAAAGAAGATTGTCAGAAGTTTACCTAAAAAATGGAGACCCATGGCCACTGCTCTTAAACTAGCCAAAGATCTGAACAAAATCTCTCTTGAAGAACTTGTCATCTCTCTCAGAAGTCATGAGATAGAGTTAGAAGAAGATGAGCCCCAAAAGCAAGGTAAGTCTTTAGCCCTTAAATCTAAAAAAAATATGAATCTAAAGTTTTTCCGGAAAAATAAGAAAACTCTGGTGGATCCTCATGAGAAGAAGACAAATTGTATCTTCTCTCCTGAAGAGTCAATCAGCTGTGGAAGCACAGGCAAAGGAAGTTCAGAAATTCCAGAAGAACAGGGAATCAGTCTGAACCATCATCTGGATACAGAAAGTTTGAACCATCTTCTGGATACAGGAATTCAAGTAACAGAGACATTGTCTGCTACGAATGCAATGAACATGGGCATTACAAAAGCGACTGTCCAAAGCTTCAAAAGGAGACACCTAAAAAGAAGTTCTTTAAGGAGAAGAAGGAAAGTCTCATGGCAACATGGGATGACTCAGATTCTTCTGAAGCAGAAACAAAATCAAAATATGAAATAGCCAACATGGTCCTTATGGCCAATGTGTCAAATGGTACTGAATCATCTGGATCAGAATCAGACTCAAAAGCAGAAGAAGTATTTTCTAACTTTTCTAGATCTCAATTAGAAGAGAGTCTGTCAGAAATTCTAGAAAGATATCAGAAACTTCGAGTCATAAACAAGAACCTGAAAAAGGATCTAGTTTCTGACTCTGAAGAAACTAAGAAACTGAGATCATAAATTTCTGAGCTGAAAGAAACAATTTCAAAACTTGAAAGTAAATTACAAAATGCTCAAAATGAAACAGTCTTAGAAGTTCCCAGTAACTCTGATAAGCTCATAAAGGAATATGATCATAGCTTTCATAAATTTCTTGATAAAAACGTAGATAGAAGCAAGATAGCTTCAATAATCTATGGAGTTATCAGAAATGGAAGAAAAGGAATAAGATACAAAGGTAAAGTATGTTAACCTAAGAAAGTTAAGGATTTGGTAATTAAACGCACACCTCTGAATTCTCACTTCACCTATGGGCACACACATGACTTAAAGTATACTAGTAATGCTTTTTCTGCTAAACTAAAATTCAAATAGAATTTTGGCAACTCTAACAAACAAGGACCCAAAAAGATATGGGTACCTAAGGATAAAATTGTCTATGTTGCAGATATCTTTAACAACAAGACTAAAACACAAATCTTGGTACCTGGACTCTGGATGCTCTCAGCACATGACAGGAAGAAATCATATGTTCCAAATCCTAGAGCTTAAATCTGGAGGCTATATAGGTTTAGGAGGTAATCAGAAGGGGAAGATCATTGGTTCTAGAACTATTGGCAACGGTACTCTTCCCTCTATAACTAATGTTATATTAGTAGATGGATTAATACATAACTTGTTATCCATAAGTCAATTAAGTGATAACGGTTATGATATAATCTTC
This sequence comes from Vicia faba, assembly GCA_948472305.1. Taxonomy (NCBI): domain Eukaryota; kingdom Viridiplantae; phylum Streptophyta; class Magnoliopsida; order Fabales; family Fabaceae; genus Vicia; species Vicia faba. Next base: position 29,765,321 of record OX451735.1, read on the forward strand.
AATCGAAAGTCTTGTAAAGCAGTTAGTCAGAAAGATGGATCTATCCTCTTTAATGGAAAGAGAAAGAACAACATTTACAAAATAGAACTTTCTGAACTGGAAAGTCGGAATGTAAAATTCCTATTGTCTGTTAACAATGAGCAATGGGTCTGGCACAGAAGATTAGGGCATGTTAGTATGAGAAGAATATCTCAGATTAACAAACTCAATCTGGTTAGAGGACTTCCTAACCTGAAGTTCAACTCAGATGCTCTATGTGAAGCATGTGAAAAAGGCAAGTTTGCAAAACCTTATTTCAAAATCAAAAAAATTTTGTTTCTACCTCTAGACCATTATAACTTCTGCAGATAGATCTATTTGGACCAGTGAAAACTGCATCCATTAGAGGCAAGAAGTATGGATTAGTGATCGTAGATGACTATGGAAGATGGACATGGGTAAAGTTCTTAAGACACAAGGACGAGTCACACTCTGTATTCTATGCCTTCTGTAACCAAGTCCAAAACGAAAAAGTTCTTAGAATTATTAAAGTCAGAAGTGATCATGGTGGAGAATTTGAAAACAAAAATTTTGAATTATTTTTTAATGAGAATGGCATCTCTCATGATTTCTCTTGTCCTAGAACTCCTCAACAAAACAGAGTTCTAGAACGAAAGAGCAAAACTTTACAAGAAATGGCCAGAACCATGATCAACAAGACTAACATTGCTAAGAACTTATTGGCAGAAGCAATTAACACACCGTGCTACATTCAGAATATAATCTCCATAAGACCTATTCTGGATAAGACTCCATATGAACTGTGGAAGAACAGAAAGCCCAACATTTCTTATTTTCATCCATTTGGATGTACTTGTTTTATTCTAAATACTAAAGAACATCTGAACAAGTTTGAATCTAAAGCACAAAAGTGTCTTATGTTAGGATACTATGAACGCTCAAGAGGCTATAGAGTATATAACATAGAAACACGGATTGTAGAAGTGCCCATTAGTGTCAGATTTAATGATAAGCTTGGCTCTCAAAAGTCAAAGCAAGATAAATCTTTTGCAGATATAGAAGTCCAATTTACAGGTACTGAAGACATTGCATCAGAAGTTTCTCATAAAGAATCACATTCAACTCCAGAAGAAGATGTCACAAACATTACAGTAACATCTGAAGAGCCTCTCTAGAAAAGACAATCCAGAAGCAGCTTAGCTCATCTGTAAGACAAATTATGGGAAAGAAAGAAGATCCAATTAGAACAAGATCCACATTCAGAAACTCTGAAGAATCTCTCATGGGATTAGTGTCTCTAATTGAGCCAACTTCCATTGACGAAGCTCTTCTGGACAATGATTGGATACTTGCAATGCAGGAAGAATTAAACCAATTCACCAGAAATGATTTTTGGGATCTGGTTCCTAAACCAAAAGGGTTCAACATCATTGGAACCAAATAAGTATTCATAATCAAATTGAATGAACAAGGAGAAGTCGTCAGAAACAAACACGACTGGTGGTACAAGGTTATAGTCAGCAAGAGGGGATAGACTATACAAAAACCTTTTCTCTAGTCTCCAGGTTAGAATCTTTCAGACTTTTAATTTCTTTTGTTGTAAATAACAACTTCACTCTCTATCAGATGGATGTCAAAAGTGCATTCTTAAATGGTTACATTGATGAAGAATATTATGTGCACCAACCCCCTGGTTTTGAAAATTCAAAACATCCCGAATATGTTTTTAAACTAAAGAAATCACTATATGGTCTGAAACAAGCTCCTAGAGCTTGGTATGAAAGACTAAGTAGCTTTCTGTTAGAAAATGATTTTACCAGAGGGAAGGTGGACACAACTTTATTCTGTAAGCCATTTAAAAATGACATTCTAGTTTGTCAAATTTATGTAGATGATATTATTTTTGGATCTACTAAAGCCTCTTTGGGAAGAGAGTTTTCTAAGTCTATGCAGGCAAAGTTTGAAATGAGCTTGATGGGAGAACTCAAGTTCTTTCTAGGCATGCAGATCAATCAAACTCCAGAAGGAACATACATACATCAAAGCAAGTATGTCAAAGAACTTCTGAAGAAATTTGACCTATCAGAATGCAAGCCAGCCAAAACTCCCATGCATCCTACATGCATTCTGGAAAAGGAAGAGGTAAGTAAGAAGGTAGAACAGAAGATCTACACATGTATGATTGGTTCTCTCTTATATCTTACAACTTCAAGACCTGATATTCTGTATAGTGTATGTCTGTGTGCTAGATTCTAATCCGATCCTAGAGAATCTCACTTAACATTTGTTAAGCGAATTTTCAAGTATCTGAAAGGTACTACTAATCTTGGTCCGTGTTATAGAAAAACCAAAGAATACAAGTTAGTAGGGTACTGTGGTGCTGACTTCACTGGAGACAGAATATAATGAAAAGGTACTTCTGGAAGCTGCCAATTTCTGGGAGAAAATCTTATCTCGTGGTCCAGCAAGAGGTAATCCACCATTGCATTATCAACTGCTGAAGCTGAATATATAGCAGCAGCTGCATGCAGCACACAGATGCTCTGGATGAAAAGTCATCTTGAAGACTTCAACATATTTAAGAGTAACATTCTTATACTCCGTGACAATACTTCTACTATTTGTTTATCCAGAAATCCTATTTTACATTCTAGGGCTAAGCATATAGAAATAAAACATCACTTCATTAGGGACTATATTCAGAAACGAATTCTTTCATTAAAATTTATTGACACAGACCATCAATGGGCTGATGTCTTCACTAAACCCTTTCTGAAGATAGGTTTAACTTCATTATAAAACATCTCAACGTGAAATTATGTCTAGAATAAGAGTTTTATTTATGTATTCTTTAACCCTTATAATTTTATGTTTATTTTGTGTGATCATCTGATCAATAATTCTTCAGAAGTTAGAAGGAAAGTTGTATCAGGATCTATCTAAGAAGATCTGAACAGTTTCCAAATGGTTCATTTAAAAGATAGAAGCGTGCAGTTCACAACATCAACATTTGTCATCTTCTCACAAGAGTTTCTTCTAAGGCTGAACACATGTTCAAATTCTGAAGAGACTAAAGCATTGATTGGATGCATTGGGACTTGTGTCATATCGGTAACTGTTTTATATCTCTATGCCATCTCCCTATTTTCAGGAATCATTAATTCTATGTAATCATTTATTTTCACTCTTTTCTTGTTAATTAAGTTTTATATTTTTCTATAAATACACGACTCACTTTCACTTTCACTTTCACTTTTTCACTCTCACTTCTTCTCTCTATTACTTCTGTTCAATTTTTTTCTTCAAAAACCCTCAAAAGTCCGTGTGAACAATGGCTTCTTCTCAAAATGCTCAAAGCTCTCAAGGTGTTCCTGGCTCTTCATCTTCAATAGCAGATAGGTATGAGGAACCATCAAGAACACTCTTGACTCCCATTGATTCACTGGAAGTTTTGTGTGAACTCATTATGGACTTTGTCAGTATGAAGGAAAACGGTTACGACCTAACTCCTAATGTTGAATTTCAAGGGTGGACAAAGTATTTTGATCGTCTATTGGGTCTAGTTTTTCCAAGATTAGTTACAGAATTCTGGATTCACGCTATGGCTTCAAATCATCAAGTTACTTCTTTTGTGATGGGAAAGAAAATAGTAATCTCTGAAGATCTCATTGGGCGTTTGATAGGTCATGACGGAGGAGGCATTCGTTGCAGCGAAATGGCAAATAAATTCTATGACCTAACAAATATTTCAAAAGAGATGTTCTCGTCTGGTCAACCTTCAAACAAAATCAAAGATTTGAAAGACTACTTCAGAATTTGGTCAAAAATTATTTTGGGCTCCATCAACCACATAAAACCCATAAGTTAGACTATATCAACATTGATCAGTAATTTCTTATGTACTTCATAACAACCAAGGCAAAGGTCAATCTCCCTCATCTGCTGTTTAATCACCTGAAGACCAACGTCAAAGAGACTAGAGAAGAAGAAAGAAATAAGAGGGACTGGATACCTATGGGCAGGCCCATATCAAATTTTCTGACGAAAAATAAACTGGTAGAATATATGACTAAGGCTCAACAGGTCAGCACTCTAGAAGCATGTGCTGGTAAACCTCTAAATGCGAAGAATCTGAAGAAAATGAAGATCATTAAAACCATCAAGAAGGATCCAACAGTAACAACCAAGGAAGTCATTACAACGATAAGAGTACCTCTGAAGGATTTTCCTCTCTTCTCTCAAACAAATGTCTCTCGAGAAATTATTTTCAGATATCTGGAGGCTTGCAAAATAGACGGGACAAATCCAGAAGTGAACATTCGTGATCTACGACAATAGCCTCCGGAGATTATCCTCAAAAAATAAAGGAAAAGGAAAGCTGCTGGAGAAGGATTTTCTCAGAAGGTTCCCAAGGCTGCTAAGAAGAAAGGTAATTCATCTTTTATTTCTGTTATGGAATCATTTCTTTTATCAACATCTAAAACCGACTCCTCTCCAAAACCCACAGAAGACCCTTCACCATAAACTTTTGATGACTTTGACATTGAATTTGACCCCTCACTTACTCTAGAAAACATTCTGGACGAACCACCTTCTACCCATCTTGACCAAAATCAACCAGAACTTTCTTAAGTTCTTTCTGATGATCAATTTGATTCGCTGTTCGAAGCTCCCCACTCAGAAAATCCAAACTTTCAAGCTCTCCCCTCAGAAAATCCAAACTTTGACTCTGATACCACTACATCCATTCCTGGAATCACCTTCCCTCTCATGTTCTCACAACCAATCACAATCCATGACATCCTAGCTATTCCACCTCCCTATCATTCCACTCCACCAAACTCACCACATTCACCCATTATTATCTCTGATTCTCCCTCTCCAAACAACCATCCAGAAGATCAACTTGCACCATTATAGACTTAGAAGCTCTGGACAATCTTGTCTCATGCTCTCAAAAAATTGTCGTACCAAAACCAAAACCAAAAATCACCAAAGTAGATGTTGGTAAAAATTTGATGATTTTTGAAACAGAAATACTTGAATGGGTTAACTCTCTAAAGCTAGCCTGCTTAGAGAATCTTAATCCTTCTAATTCTGATTCACACTAGAACAAGTTCAAAAAATGGTTCAATTCTGAGTCCCAGAAACATAAGGAGTTGAGTTATGAAATTGCTCAACAAAACTTCTGTGATCATATTAAAGTCTTCAAGGATCATGTTCTGCATCATTGGGAAAAGAAACCTCTCCTTTTGCTGGACAATGCCCCCTGGGAAGATCAGTAGCCTTCAGAATATGATGAACCATCCTCTGATCCTCTACCTCTGGTTAGGGTTCAAGACAAAGGCAAGGAAGTTTAATAAATTACTGATTTATAATCAGTCGCAGCTTGCTCTGAAAAAAGGTGGTACCTTCTGTTGATATACCCTCTTCATCTCTAGTTTTTGCAAACTCTGGAGGAGTTGAAGAAAGAGAATGCAGGGTTTAAGGAGAGACTAGACAAGCAGGATGATACATGCAAGGAAATCAAAGGGATGTTGGGAAAATAAGAAGAGTCAAACAATCAAATTAAGAATTTGTTAGAAGCCCTGCTCACACAACTTCCTCCACCTCAATCTTAGTTTTTGAAAATTTGTTATGTACTGTGTTCATTTTATTTTCCTTCTGAATGTGTTTCTTGCAACCTTTTGAATACAAATCCTCTTTTATTTCTTAAAGTGTTTTTACTACTTTTTGATTCTTGACAAAAAAAGGGGAGGACATAAGATATTTCTAATATAACAGTTCGAGGCGCAGTCTAAAACATTTTGAATATCATAACTTCTTTTATTTTTTTTCTGAAAGCAAAACAGGAATAAACTCTGTTAAGGATAGAAGTGGACACATCAAATACTCTGATCAGAACAAACTTCAGGGAAGTATTTCTTCTCTCTCTGAGTACTCAACTCATAGGGAGACCTTAAATGCCTTATGTTTTTCATATGTCTATTGAAATATCCAAGTTTTTGTCATCATCAAAAAGGGGGAGATTGTTAGAACATAGTTTGATTCTACAACCCTTGTAAGAGTTTTGATGATAACAAACACAAAGAATAATTATGCTCCCTAAATTTATATTTTGTTTTGCAGAGAAGTTCTGATGGAAGAAGCTCATAAGATGAGTTAAATAGTTGTTTCAACTCTGATTCTAAGGATCTCTTAAAGAAGTTCTAACGCTGCAAACAGGACTCCGTGTTTCTGATACATAAAGCTCTGGACAGAAGCAACATACACTCTTATCTTCTGAAGCAAGCATGTTCTGAAGCGTTACAAATCAATTATTACCATTTCAAAAGTAACAGCTGGAAGGGAACAAGGATCTCTATTTTTGGAAATCTCTTTAATTATCATTAATCAAAATTCCAAAAGCTACTACATGCTTCTCCTATTTAAACAAAGTTTGAAGGATAAATTGTTCACGATTTTCACGCACAATAATGAAGCAATCTTCATTATCCTCAAACGTTCAAAAGCAAAATTGTGTAAAACATCACTTGTGATACTATTGTATTAGAAAACATTTTTGTACACGTTTATTCAATATTGTTTAGTGAAATTCCTTGAGAAAACCAGCTTGTGGTTTAAACTCAAGAAGACTTTGACGGTTATCATAGTAGCTTTGTACTCAAGTTTGATTAGTGGATTGAGACCTCGTTGAGAGAGGCGAAATCACCTTGGCGGGTGGACTGAAGTAGTTTGAGTTAAAACGAACCAGGATAACCAACGTGTTCTTTTCTTTAAGTTTTAAAAACCCCAATTCAACCCCCCCCCCCCCCCCCCCCCCCCCCCCCCCCCCCCCCCCCCCTTATTGTGTTTTTCCATTCTTCAGTGGATTTACCTATTCACATAGGTTTGCACTTATTCCAAATCACCTTTCAGGTTATGGATATTGTCCCAACCTATAGTTGTTTATTGGAATGACCATGGATCCATGAAGTAGGAGCTGTTACTTCAACCTTGCATCAGAAGCTGAAATTTTTTCGTGAAGGAAAGGTAGTCATTGTGAATGGTGAGCAAGCTCTGTTGATATCTCATTTGTCTTCCTTTAGCATTGTAGAAGCTGACGAAGTTGCTGTTGGAACTATATTCCAAGCTTTGTCTATTGATAATATAAGGAGTAATGGAGATTATATCACCTCATTTAAGGATGCGCAACAGGTAGTGTAGAAAGGCCCTAGCAAGGTGTGAGGGCAGGTTATTAATACACCTGTGAACAGTAATGGGATTGGTTTGGGTTTCTCCATGAAGAAGGAAGTTGTGAAGCCAAATTCCGCTTGGAGTAAATATCAAGACATCTTTCACAGTGCAGGATATCTCTATCTGACTACTCCAAAGATCAATGTTATTCTCGAAGATAAGACCGAGCAAGAGTGCCGAACTTTGTGACACATGGAGTTAGAATCCAAAATTGGGTCACTGTTGATGTTCCTTCTTACATTCACATTTCAAAGTAATTTGTTTGTCTTTTCAAAATTCTTTCACTCTGCCCGAGGTGAAAGTGATGTTGTATGGGTGTGTCTATTGTTTTGATTTTTAAGATCATTAATAAAAGTTATTTTTGATTTCTAAATTGTGTCTTTATTTTCTTTTTTTTTCTTGGAAAATGGTAATCAGAAAAAATCTTTCAAAATAAATAATAACTATAAATAAATTTGCATAATCACTTGTTACATGTGTCAGTTTCTAAAATCAATCATAAATCATATGTTCGGATTAATTGAAAAACCCGTTGAGTGCAATGACCCTGCACCCTCTCCTAACTTTGAATATCCTGTGTATGTGCCTGAAGAAGAAGAATATGATGAAATCCAAAAAGAGGTTTCACGGTTGCTCAAGCGCGAGGAAAATACCATTCATCCGTATAAAGAGTCGTTGGAGACGATTAACTTGGGTTCAGAGGAAGATCCGAAAGAAGTCAAGATTGGGCCATTGCTACATCTCGATGTGAAGAGCAGGTTAATTGAGCTACTGAAAGAGTATGTGGATATCTTTGCTTGGTATTATCAAGATATGGCTGGTTTGGACACCGATATTGTGGAACATTATTTGTCGCTAAAGCCAGAATGTCCACCAATCAAGCAGAAGCTACAAAGAACTCATCCTGACATGGCAGTAAAGATTAAAGAAGAGGTTTTGAAGCAGATTGATGTTAGTTTTCTTGTAACAATAGTGCACCCTCAGTGGATTTCCAATATTGTTCTAGTACCAAAGAAAGACGAAAAAGTATGCATATGTGTTGACTACAGAGATTTAAATAAGCAAGTTCGAAAGATGATTTTCCGTTACCACATATTTATGTGTTGGTTGATAATACAAAAAAACTAAAAGTGTTCTCATTCATGGACGGATTTTTTGGATATAATCAAATTAGGATGGCTCGTGAGGACATGGAAAAAACAACGTTTATCACACCTTGGGGAACATTTTATTACAGAGTGGTGCCCTTCGGGTTGAAGAATGTTGGTGCAACGTACCTGAGGGCTATGATAACCCTATTCCATGATCTGATGCAAAAAGAAATTGACGTATATGTTGATGATATGATCGCCAAATCTCAGACTGAGGAAGGGCACATAGAAGACTTGTTGAAATTGTTTCAGCGATTGAGGAAGTATCATCTCAGTTTTAATCCAAATAAGTGTACTTTTGGTGTTCATTCAGGAAAGTTGATGGGTTTCAATGTCAGCCAAAAAGGAGTTGAACTTGATCCTGATAAAGTTAAGGAAATTCAAGAAATGCTTGCACTAAGAACTGAAAAGCAAGTTAGAGGCTTCCTTGGATATTTGAATTACATTTCCAAATTTATTTCCCATGTGACTGTAACATGTAAACCAATATTCAAGTTGTTAAAGAAAGATCAAGGTTGCGTATGGACGGATGAATACCAAAGGGTTTGAAAGCATTAAAGAGTATCTGCTTGAGCCTCTTATCTTGCTCCCTCATGTTGAAGGAAGACCATTGATTATATATCTGACTGTGTTGGATAACTCCATGGGTTGTATTTTGGGACAACAAGATGAGACAAGAAGAAAAGAATAATCCATTGTGAGTCACAGGATTCTATGCTAGAAAAAAACATGTTGTGCTTTGGCCTAGGCGACAAAGCGATTACGGCAATATATGTTGAATCATACTACTTGGTTGATTTCTAAAATGGATCCAATTAAGTATATTTTTGAAAAGCCTGCTCTTACTGGAAGAATTTCCCGTTGACAGATGTTGTTGTCTAAATATGATATTGAATATTATACTTAAAAGGCTACTAAAGGCAGTGCGTTGGCAGAGTACCTTTCTCACCAACCGGTTGATGATTATTAGTCTGTTAAGTATGATTTCTCTGATGAGGATGTGGTGTTTTTGAAAGTAAAAGATTGTGATAAACCTTTTCCTGAGAAAGGTCTTGATCCTGAATCCCTGTGGGGTATGGTGTTTGATGGAGCTGTAAATTCTTATGGAAAAGGAATTGGTGTTGTGATCATCAATCCCCATGGGTCACATATCCCTTTTACTGCAAGGTTGACATTTGATTCTACCAATAACATGGCAGAGTATGAAGCTTGTATCATGGGTCTTGAAGAGGCTATAGATCTCAAAATCAAAATTCTTGGTGTACATGGCGATTTAACTTTGGTAATAAATCAGATCAAAGGAGAATTAAAGACTCGTCAAATTAGCTTGATTCCCTACAAAGATTATGTAATAAGATTATTACCTTTCTTCAATAAATTTGAATTCCATCATATTCCCAGAGTTGAGAATTAGATGGTAGATGCTTTGGCCACTTTGGCTTCCATGTATCAAGTGAATTCTTGGAATGATGTACCTTAGATTACAGTTCGACGTCTTGATAGACCAGCTCTTGTGTTTTCTACAGAGGGAACTTCAGATGAAAAACCTTGGTATTATAATATCAAGCACTTTCTTCAGACTCAAGAATACCTGGTTGGTGCGTCAAACAAAGATAGGAAGACATTGAGAAGGTGGACAAGTAGCTTTTTCCTCAATGAAGATATGTTATACAAGAGAAATAATGACATGGTGTTACTCAGATGCATGGCTAGAAAGAAATCAGACATATTGATGCATGAGATCCATGAAGGTTCCTTTGTGTAGCGGTAGAAATGTTGAGACTAATCCATTGGATTGACTTAACTCGCATAAATCAAATAAAAATCGCCATCGTGGTTTATAGTTTCCATAAGAATGGGAAAAGAGTGAATAACCCAAAAAGATGGGGAAAGAATCTAGGTACGGGGGTTGGTTATGCAAAGGGAAGGTATCATCACCCTAAACATCTACGGTACTCCGCAGGAACCTCTTTGAAAATTTGTGTATTTTGGATATATGTGTTGTATACAAAAATAGAGGGTGGAGATGAGGAAAAGAAGTATTTTTTACAATTTTTGCACCCTCTGCGGTTGCGAACCTTTAGTGCATATGTACCACCTTCCGTGTTGTTGTACCCTAAAATTTTCCCTCCCATTCTACTCAAGACATGCTCATTGAGGCTCCCAATTACTCAAGGTTGACCAAGAATTGACCATACAAATTCTCCTCCTAAGCAATGGATTTCCATATAGGGTCTCATTTCTATAAAAAAATTGGTTTGCAAAAGCCTCAAATGATTTCCATGGCACCCTATATGCCTCAGCATAACGGCATGACTGAAAGAAAGAATATAAGTGCATTGAACTTGACGAGATGTAAGTTGAAAACTAAAAATGACCTAAGATATTTGGGGTCGAAGCAGCTTCGACGATAATATGCACTCTGATTAGATGCCCAACAAAGCAATGTTAGCTGGGAATTTCGATTACACAAGTTTTGAATAAATGACACTATAATCGAAGAAAGAATAGTTTGAAAGAAAGTGTGAGGAGGCCTTTATGAAGTCTTCAATTGATGAAGAGTTAGTAAAGAGCTCCGTAGGGTTCGTTTTCAAACTATTGAAAAAATAAGCTATTTGAAGCATTACAAGGGAAGGCATTTCGCCTGTCATGTTGATTTGGATTGGTGCTTCGAAAGGAAGAAGATTTTGAATTTAAAAGCTTTGAAGAAACACGTGGCAGTCTAATGGTTCGAAAGACGTGTATCCTTCGAACATGGCGTAATTTCATAGATATACTTAGGGTCGAATCAGCCAAATATAAGTCCTCTTAGAGTCTTTGAATCAATGTGTTTCAGGCATGTACCTGAACAGGCGAGGAAAGAATTGGATGATCGAAATGAAGTATTGGTGCTCATAATTTATCATTGGATTGGTGCTTACAATCTGTATTCAACAATCAAAGATAAATTGGTGATCAGTAAATATGGGCTTGAAGACGAAAGAAAAAGGTGGGATTGGAGTCGAAGTTAAATTCGACAAGAATAAGACACTTGCATAACATTATTCAAAGAAAAAGAACAGAACAAAGCATTGACAAGTCAAGATGAAGAGGTGATACTTCGATTGGTTGAATTGAGGGAAAGGAGATCGAAAGGAATAAGAACTGTTCGATTAGGATAATGTTTCCAGACCAAATAATTAATTCAGATGGTGACTTAATCGAAGAAGCCATGGTGATGAAGCCTTGATTAATTCGAATTGGAACTCAGAGCCATCGACAATAACAATGCTTGAGATCTGGTCGAAAGAACCAATTGATGTGAAATGGAGATGCATGTCAAAACACCAATCATAACATATCTAGGTTCATTATGTTTCAAGAATGGCAAGAAAAATATCAAAATGGCAACTTTTCAAATATTTCGATTTTTCTCTCAAACCCATGATTAATGGCTAATTCATGCCATATTTGTTCACCACCACACCCCTATAAGTACAAGACCAAACCATAAGCGAAAGGGGGGACACACACAAAATTTGCCTCAAAGAGTCACACGAAAACATTGCCTCAGAAAACCTCTCAAAATCTCATAAGTTGTCAAAATTCAAAACCAGCTTCGCATGCCTTCTCAATCCAAACTAACGCCCAAATCATTCTCCTGAGACTCCCAGGAAGCCACCCAGGCCCTTACACGAGCAGTTACGCGCCCAGGGTTACAGATCAAAGCATCTGCGATTGGAATAAGATCGTGCCATCGTTAGGGCACGATCTAAATTTTCCTTCGAAGCTCATGATACAGGCAGTTTCAAGCCAAAGCAACCCATATTCGGACTCAAGGGGTTTGAATTAGGGGGAGGTTCGAATCAAAGGGGAGAGACCTGGGTTCGATACACAGGTGTTCGTTTCATTTTTTTCCAAACAATTGTCTGGAAGATCCTTTGCTTGCAGATTCCACGAGTACATCATACACCACATGATCATAACCAATGGATCCCCATCTGATCCAGATCTGAAGGCCTCAGACGTGTGCCTCACCATGAACCTTCAAAGAGCTCCCTCATTGAATCCAATGCCAGTCTGGGCTTCTCCTTGGTTGGGCTTTACAAAAATCCAAAACACACCCCCTGTTTACTTTTGCTACTAGGTCCATCTTTATTTTCTCTCTTTATTCATTTTATTTATTTCTTTCCTTTTATTTTAATCAATAAACAAATATAAAAATCACATAAAAAATAGATTTAGGATTTTTCTTAAATAAATTTTAATTTTGGTAAATTAATTAACTAATCACTTTAACATTTTTTTTAAAATTAAATAGACTTAGGATTAGTTTCATTTCTTAATTAAAAAAAAAACAACATAGAGATTTTTTCTTGTACCTTGGGATTTTTAGACGTATTTTCAATTCGCGCACGTTAATTATCTTTCGTATTTTATTTTCATATTTTTGTAACTGCCTACTGGATGTAATAGAATTAATTAGGACTTTATATTTATTGTTTCCTTTATTTCCCTCCTAGTTTTGGACATGTAATTAACCCCCCTCCCCAAAGCCTTGAAATAATTTAGGATTTATATTTCCTCACTTTTAATTACTTCAAACTAATAACTGTATAGATGCATGACTAATATGATTGTATGGCAAGAACATAAAATCAAACGTTAGCAAACCTCACACAAGACAAAAATAACTGAATACAACACAATTGCACATGCGCACCACTGGGGTACCCCACTTTGGTTGCCTTCGGAAAAAAACAGTCACAACTCTCGAAACATGAGAGATTTTAATGGCTACCCTCCGGTTTAAAGCTCATATGTCCCTCGATGACCCTATCGACGTTTCCTCGGTTAAGTGATCTTAAAACTCTAGGGTAGTTACTAAGGTTTCTTGCCCAGTTGCCTTTGTGACTATAAATGTCCCTTCAAATGTCCCTCAAACATCCAAAAACTAGGGCTACCTACTCACTAATAGTAGGATAACACTGTCTAAAGGAAAAGATGAAAAGAACAACCCTTTCGAGTAAAAAGTAGATAGTTCCTAGATGTTATGCGCAAACACTTTTCACACCTCACTTCTTTCAAAAAACATTTTCAAAACGCTTTATCAACACTCTTGAGGACTGATACAAGAGTTATCATAAAGTAAATTGCCTTACTATTGGCATTTCAAAAATACTTTTCAAACACACAAAGCACAAGGTATTTTTTCAAAATGAGCTAGCATCTAAGAGCCCGTAGGAAACTACAGATTGAAAGGGTGCTAACACCTTCCCTTACCATAATCTACCCCCTTACTCAGAAAACTCTCAAAAGGTCTTTTTCTGTTCTTTTCATCCTTTCCTTTGTTAGACAAAATAAAAGTCGGTGGCAACTTTTGCTTACCGCAACATTTGCAAACACAAACGCAAAACCAGTACAACAGTCAGTTCTCCCACCGTATTATAGAACCGGTGACTCTGTTGGGTATGTATAAAGTGGGGTTACCTTTGAGTTTAGTTCATTTTAAATTGCTTTACATTGTGTGTTGTGTATGCTTTATCTTTGAGGACTTGTTTGGGTTGTTACTAGAAGATCCTACACCCAGATCTGGGGAACCTTTTTAGGTAAGAAACAATAGATCGTGGAGAATGTACGACATAGACCGATGTTGTTGAAGAGATAGCAACGTTAGTGTGACACATTTTTTGGTACCGGTATCCCTTGTGTTAAATCAAGGAGAATACAGGGCCGCTGTATGGTGTTATAAAGCACTAACGGACCTTAGAACCTTATTTGAACATACTTGGCCATTAGAAAGTAGTGAGATACCCAGCCTCGGTATAAAGTTGGGGATTGGTTGGTACTCGATGCTACACTCATTGAGATTAGACTTTCGAGATATTTCGTCCGCGAGAAAAGATCGCCTGAGCTGAAACAATGCCTGATAAAGAAAGATCAGTTATATTGGGACTCCTTAGAACCCAGTTACTTTTCTAAGACAGGTTGAACCAACTAAACTTCAAGAGAGTACTTACCTTTAAACTTCATGCAAGCCTTTGAACCTAAGGCTACTTGTATGACTTGTTTGCTTTCACTATCTAACTTGCAGGGTTTTGTTTATTATCTAACGATGTGAGTTCCTTACAGGACTTGTATGTAGTCATTATCCAATAACCTAGACTTCTTGCAAGACTCGCTCGTCTTCATCACCTTACACTTTTGCTTGGTGCATAGCATATACATCAAAACATCATGCCATATCATTTCCTTAGCCATTTCAAGGATCTCAAGGGCCTATGATGCAGGTTATGGTGAACCAGATATCTAGAAAGGGGAAAAGGGATTTATTTTCCTCTAGCCAATGCCATCAAAAGACCAAAACATGATAGCTTGAGTCAGAGGCTATAACCCACTCGACATGGTGATCTTGATTCTCGTAGAAGGGCATTCAACAATATGAAGTTCTTCAATTGAAGCTGTAGTCAGATTCAGTTGCTAACATTTTCTTGTGTTTACCCCGCAAGATCCTTGAAAACATTGCATGCATGTCATTACATAACAGGTATTCCAGTACAGGTTTCTAATTTTCTCGCTGTTTATTTCAGCAAGGAAAATGGCTCTTAAATAGAATGATAGAGATCTACAGGCTCAAGATGCTCTATTTAAGAAAATGTTCCTAAATCTATCCAAGGGGTGATAAGAATTAAAAGCACTCCTCGCTGGGAACCTGACCAAGAAAAATCCTGACAACAACGAGGATGACCAGTTGGAACAACTGCAAGCTGAGATGGAAGGGATGAGAATCCAGATGAATAGTCAGATGGCTCTTATCCAAAGTTTAACTCGAGAACAAGAAGAGTTAAGGGTTCTCATCAGCAAGCTTTATCAAGACAAATACGACCGTCTGGGGAAAACTAGTAGAGCTAGGGCCTAATCAATGATCAATCTCTCTTGGCAGATAGGGAATTGTGTGAAATGTTCATGCGAGGGCATGTTGAAAATAAACTCAGGAGCGATGAAATTCAGGAGAATGCATCTTCAAGTACAATGAAGAAACCCTTCACTGGGAAGAAAGAGGTCAGTGCTGCTTATGACCAGAGAAACCAGGGTAAGACTGAACACCGTCCAAAGGTGAGAGCAATGTTCATTTCTAATCCTGCACCTGTTCAACAACGACGGGGCAATAGGAGTAGGACAAAAATTCAGGAAAGGAAGTTTACTAAGATTAATATGCCTTTATCTCAGGAACTGCAACACTTGCTGAAAGCTGAACTCATATCTCTGTGGGATCCTCCTACAAATCCCAACACCGCCTCTCCAATGTAAAATATTAATGCAAGATGTGCGTACCACTCCAACATTCCTGGACATGACACTAATAGCTTTTAGACATTGAGAAATAAGATTCAAGACTTGATCGACGAAGGAGTTTTGGAGTTCACACAAGATGGTCAGACTGGATTCTTCTTCCATCTCTCAAAGGCACACCACCTGAAGTGACAAGTTTAGACAGAGAGGCTTTTTGTTCATTATAATTTTCAAATTATAATTTTCAAATTGTAATTTTCTTTTGATTGTTCGAACACTTATTTATGACAAACTTTGTTATTCCATTAATGTATTGCATATGTTTGTCTTGAATTAATCCATTCGTTTTCACTATACTTAAGCTATGCTTTTACTTCTTTTTTGTCATATTTAACTCTCGAATGAAAGCTATAAGCCTTTAGGGGGAGGATGACAAAAAAGATACCATAATCTCTACAGTATTCTTTTGAATAAACCTAGCTGAAGATGTACAAGCGTTGTTTTAAATCCTAAACAATAGAGTTATAAGGAACATAATCCCTAGTCAACCCCTTTGAGCCTAAGAAGTAGGAGTTTTATTTTTCATGCAAATTGAAACCCTTAATCATAACCTGGGGTAGGGTAGTTTCTCAGTTAATTCAACGGTGCATTCAATCACAAGCTTTCCCTTCGTACATGACGAGTAGTGTCGGAGGTATCCTTCCAAAACATAATATGGTGATGGTTCCACATAATAATTAAAACAGGAAGTCATTATCTCTCAAAATAAAAGTCCGCTAAGTCAAAACCTATGAAGGATACTTAAGAAAAAAATTGGGGCATCCCGCTGACTGTAATCACAAAAGAAATAGTTCAGGCAAAAGGTAGGGATGATAAAATTTAAAAAAAAAGAGGTCGCTACAAATCCTCAACAAAAAGAAAAGGTTACAAAAATGACTGCCTTCTCAAATAAACTTTCAGTATCTGAACCATCACCAAAATATCAGGTCTAAGATTCCATAACTCAATTGGGATCTAAACACACAGTTAACTTAGTATAGGATTGAAGAACATCATGAAGAACGGGTTGGGTACAAATAAATTTCGAGCCTTTATCCTTTGTTTCTTAAATCGTGAACCAGACCACGTTACAACCCCTAAAAGTCCTAGATGAAGTATGGGTTAGTTCGAAAGAATAGTGTTACAAAAGGTATCCTGACTCCTGTAAGGTTTGCTATAAATCCTGAGTTGATATCACATTCTTGCAAATTTTGTTTTACTAAAAAATGCATTTTCAAAAACATCAAGACAGACATAAGCTTTGAATTTTTAATACCATTGTTTGCATATAACTAATTGTTCAATAACAGAGAAATCCGTAGGACGAATATTTAATGAACGAAAATCCTCTAAATGAACAAAATCTCCTCAGATAGAAAGACATTTGTAATAACAGGTATTTCATAATCAAGAGACATGACATGGTGTCTAAACTGATCTGGGGCGGTCGAGTCAAGATTCAAGGAATCCCTCAAAAGCGCTGAATAGCCAGAGGCAAACCTCTATCTTAATCCCTTGGGGCATTGAACAGGAAGGGCCACGTCCGATCAAGAAAACATTTTCTGGAAGTGCTGTAATACATACTACTATGGACAATGACAATTTTCCGCACCCTGTGAACGTGGACATAATCGGAAAATACTACGCATGAAAAAAATACCTGCTAGGTTGACTGGCCTAGGCAAAGGTAAGGGCATCCCGACGAACCAAAGGAGTTTGGGCAAAAATTAGGGACATATAAATAAAATGGAACACTCGGCAAGTCAAAAACCTAAAAAGGCGGCTTGGGAAAAAAAGGGTATCCCGGTGGACTAAAAATATGAAAGGACAGTCTAGACAAAAGTTAGGGATTAAAGTGTACGACTATGTCTCGTCATATCATCACTTGTCTATCAGTAGAAGGATTATCACCTTGATCAACATTTACTCAAGACTCCAGGAGTTGGGATAACATTCAAACCATCCACAAAAATCCAGAGTAACCACCCCCAGGAAATCAATTTCACAGAATTCATCATCAGCAATGGTACATTCCTCAGTAGGTATAGAAACAGGGGAATCCTCTTGCAGGTCACTTCCATGTCTTCAGTGTATAACCTAACAATTTCAGATATTCTGGTATCTTCTTAATAGATCAAAAGCTTCAATCATCTCCCCAACATCTTAAAGATTTCTTCAACTTATTTCATAAACTTCTTGGGTTTCCCAACAGGGCTCCACAAAAATCGCTAGGCAGTTTGTGGAGTTTCCTTTCCCCAACAGAACTTCATAAAATCCCCAAGCAGTTTGTGGAGTTTCCTTTCCCCAATAGAGTTTATCTCTCTAGCAACGAAAATCCATCTCCCAATGGTTTAACTTTAACAAATAATTAAAACTTACATTCTTCATCCCCAACAGCAGCCAGGGATTTATCTTCTCTTAGTACAGCGACACCATAAAGAGAAATTGATACGCTCACATATTACAGTCATACAACATTTATAATACATCGTAGCATATGCGTAACTGAAACGCATATAACATTCTCATTTATTTTGAGAGCATCATGCAATTCATACATCGCCTGGAACTGACTTTACCTTTTCAGGTTGAATTTGCAAACAGACAAATACTATCAACTTATGTAGACCAGGTTAGAGATTAATTCTTGAAACCAGACAGAGCAACTATCTCAACGACCAACAAAAGCAAGTTCTAGATGAATTCATGAAACCAAACAGGGCAACTATCTCTGAGTGACTGATTGTAGATCAATTCCCGAAACAAGATGGGGCGACTATCTACAAGACCAGTTAAAGATTAATTCTTGAAACTAGACAGGGCAACTATCTCAGCAACTAGAAAGCAAGTTCCAGATTAATTCCCGAAACCAGACAGGGAAACTATCTGTGAACAACTGATTGTAAATCAATTCCCAAAACCAGACCGGACGACTATCTACAAGACTAGGTTAGAGATTAATTCCTGAAACCAGACAAGGCAACTATCTCAATGACCAACAAAAGTAAGTTCCAAATTTATTCCTGAAACTAGACAGGGCAACTAACTGTGAATGAATGATTGTAGATCAATTTCCGAAACAAGACGGGGCGACTATCTACAAGACCAAGTTAGAGATTAATTCCTGAAACCAGACCAACTCTTGTGTTTGCTACAGAGGGGACGTCAGATGAAAAACCTCGGTATTATGATATCAAGTACTTTCTTCAGACTCAAGAATACCTGGTTGGTGCATCAAAAAAAGTTAGGAAGACATTGAGAAGGTTGACAGGTAGCTTTTTCCTCAATGAAGATATGTTATACAAGAGAAATAATGACATGGTCTTGCTCAGATGCATGGATAAAAACAAAGAAGACATATTGATGCATAAGATCCATGAAGGTTCATTTGTGTAGAGGTAGAAATGTTGAGACTAAGCCATTGGATTGACTTAACTCGCATAGATCAAATAAAAATCGCCATCGTGCTTTATAGTTTCCAGAAGAATGGGAAAAGAGTGAATAACCCAAAAAGATGGGGAAAGAATCTAGGTATGGGGGTTGGTTATTCAAAGGGGAGGTATTATCACCCTAAACATCTACGATACTCTGCAGGAACCTCTTTTAAAATTTGTGTATTTTGGATATATGTGTTGTATACAAAAATAGAGGGTGGAGATGAGGAAAAGAAGTATTTTTTACAATTTTTGCAGCCGCTGCAGTTGCAAACCTTTAATGCATATGTACCACATTCCGTGTTGTTGTACCCCAAAATTTTCCCTCCCATTCTACTCAAGACATTCTCATTGAAGTCCCCAATTACTCAAGGTTGACCAAGAATTGACCAGACAAATTCTCCTCCTAAGCAATGGATTTTGATCTAGGGTCTCATTTCTCACAAAAAATTTGGTTTACAAAAGCCTCAAATGATTTCAATGACACCCTATATGCCTTAGCATAATGGCATGACTGAAAGAAAGAATAGAAGTGTACTGAACTTAACGAGATGTAAGTTGAAACCTAAAAATTTCCTAAGAGATTTGGGGTTGAAGCAGCTTCGATGGCAATATACACTCTGATTAGATTCCCAACGAAGTAGTGTTAGCTGGGAATTTCGATTACACAAGTTTTGAATAAATGACACTGATCGAAGAAAGAATAGTTTGAAAGAAACTGTGAGGAGGCCTTTATGAAGTCTTCGATCGATGAAGAGTTAGTAAAGAGCTTTGTAAGGTTCGTTTTCGAACTATTTAAAAAATAAGTTATTCGAAGCATTATAAGGCATTTCGACTGTCACTTTGATTTGAATTGGCGCTTCGAAAGAAAGAAGATTTTGAATTCAAAAGCTTTGAATAAACACGTGGAAGTATAATGGTTCGAAGGACATGCAACCTTCGATTGTGGCGTGATTTCTTAGAAAGACTTAGGGTCGAATCAGCCAAATATAAGTCCTCTTAGAGTCTTTGGATCAATGTGTTTCAGGCATGTACCTGAACAGGCGAGGAAAGAATTAGATGATCGAAGTGAAGTCTTGGTGCTCATAATTTATCATTGGATTGGTGCTTACAATGTGTATTCACCAATCAAAGATAAATTGGTGATCAGTAAAGATGGGCTTGAAGACGAAAGAAAAAGGTGGGATTAGAGTTGAAGTTAAATTCGACAAGAATCAGACACTTGCATAACCTTATTCAAAGAAAAAGAACAGAACAAAGCTTCGACAAATCAATATGAAGAGGTGATACTTTAGATTGGTTTAATTGAGGGAAAGGAGATCGAAAGGAACAAGAAATGTTTGATTAGGATAATGTTTCCAGATCAAACAATTAATTCAGATGGTGACTTAATCGAATAAGCCATGGTGATGAAGCCTTGAACAATTTGAATTGGAACTCAGAGCCATCGAAAATAACAATGCTTGAGAGCTAGTTGAAAGAACTAATTGATGTGAAATGGAGATGCATGTCAAAACACCAATCATAACATATCTAGGTTCATTATGTTTCAAGAATGGCAAGAAAATTATCAAAATGACAACTTTTCAAATATTTTGATTTTTCTCTCAAAGCCATGATTAATGGCTAATTCTTGCCATATTTGTTCACCACACCACACCCCTATAAGTACAAGACCAAATCATAAGCGAAAGGGGGGACACACACAAAATTTGCCTCAAAGAGTCACATGAAAACATTGCCTCAGAAAACCTCTCAGAAATCTCATAAGTTGTCAAAATTCAAAACCAGCTTCGCATGCCTTCTCAATCCAAAATAACACCCAAATCATTCTCCTGAGACTCCCAGGAAGCCACCCAGGCCCTTACACGAGCAGTTACACCTTTGCTTGCAGATTCCACGCGTACACCATACACCACATGATCATAACCAATGAATCCCCATCTGATCCATATTTGAAGGCCTCAGACGTATGCCTCATGTTGTACCCCAAAATTTGCCCTCCCATATTCATCAAGAATTGTCAAAGTCAAGGTCACAAAATTCCCCCAGGGTTGTGCAGCTCAACTGTCTCCTATACAGTCAAAACTAGGGTTTGAGTTCTGGTCAAGCAAAGGAACTTTTCAAAGGCCCAATCAAGCCTCATATGCTCACAAAGATGGTCAAGTGTCTTCATGTCAAGTTTCAAGGCATTCAGTTCAAGATTGCACAGTCAAAACCCTAGATTGCACTACAGTCAACTGTAGGGGCAAAATGGTCATTTGACAGTCAAAAGTTCAAATTTTTGGTCAATATATCATTTTGAAGCCACAAACATCATTTGATCAATGCTTGATCATGATTCTCAAAATTTGGCTCAGAAATCATCAAAGATGCAAAAGTTGCTATATTTGGACAGCTGAAAAAGTCAACTGAAATTGACCAGGGCATAACTTTCACATGGATTATCAGAAAAATTCCATCCAAAGCTCATTTTGAAGAGAAAGACATTTCCTACAATTCATCTTCATGTTCCAAGTCCAAGAAATGCTCTCACAAAAAGTTATCAATTTCAACATTATAGGTCATTTTCAAAAGTCAACAAAAAGTGACTTTAAGTCAAAGGCCATAACTTGAGATTGGTAAATCAAAATGACATGGGACCAAAGGCATTGGTTAGAGGACTCAAAGACCTTTCCAAAATGTCCAAGAACATGTGAAAAGCTTAAAAATTGACCAAGTTATGCCTTGTGGAAGTTGGGAAATTTTTGGAAATTTTTGAAAGTCAACATTGATGCAAAAGGCCTAAAAATGCAAATGGGCCCATTTTCCTTCCAAGTTTCTTCATGCCAAGCCTATGCACGACCACTAGGCCCAAGGGGAAGTATTCTCATATTTTTTAATTATTTATTTGAATTAATATTAATTTATATTCATTTAAATGATTTTAATTCATGAAAAATATAAACCTTAACCTAAAAAATCTTTTTATGCACATTATAATGTCAATATTTCGTGCTTAATGGATTATGGCAAGTTTTGATAAGATTTGATCAGATTTGAACCAAGTTGCACATGAAAAGATATGAAAAAAGATTTTCCAAAATCAAATATGTGAAACCATGAATGCTTGAGATTTTGTGCAAAGTTTTTGACCTAACATGTTCTATACATACTCAGCATCACAAACCTAATAGGACCAGACTGCAAGCTGCGCAAAAACTCAATATACAAACTTGAAAAAATCCTCAAAAAGTTGAATTCTGAAATCAAGGTTATAGGGCGATTCAAGGCATCAAATCAATTGCAATAGTTTCCTTGGGTGATTCTGAACGCGTGCCAACCATTAACATCAACAAAAACACCTTGAATTGGTATCAAGAACCTTGACTGCACCTTGAAAATTTCCAAATCGCATATCATTATCTAAGCATCTTTTTACATCTTTCTTTGTGGATTATTGCTTACAATGAAGTTTGTGAACTAACCATTATATTCAATTGAGTTTTTGTGGCATATACGCGATTCCACCATAGGCGATTTTTAGGTTTTGCAGGTTTCGAATTTGGGGCTTTTGTGTAAAAGAAAAATTACGCCTCCAGACCCATGCCAATAGCTTCAGCAGATTGAGACGAAGAGTATAGCACCCTCGCGCTCAATTTATGAGCCACGAGGGGCTATTCGCTATTTTTTTGTAGAGACCCTAAAGCCACAATTAGAAAACCGTTGCCCATGAGTTTCTTGTTTCAGGAAAGCGAAGAAGATGACCCCGTGTCACCATGTGATAGGTCCTTTTGAAATTCGCGCGTGTTTCATCAGTTAGCGTTATTTTTCTTTTATATTATTTATGATATATTATATATTAAATGAATTCGCTTAGCTCAGCTGGCAGGGACTAACACTTATGACCTTCAAGACCTGGGTTCAAGTCCCAGGTCTGTATATTTGCTATATTATTTTTCAAATCAAATTCACATGCAGGCTTAACGTTAAGGTTCACCATGCACATTCAACAATCACCATCCACGCATCCCAGGAGATCTAATCAAAGGGCCAGGATTGGAGAACACCCTGAACTTGAGTCAAACGTATCACACGCTGCACCAAAAGTCAATGGACCTGCATGCTTAATGGGCCTTAAATTACCAGGCCTTACCTCCTAATTTGGGGCTACCCCCCCTGGTTTGCTTTATCATTTTATTTTTTATTCTTTCTTTAATCTTTTTTTTCTTTTTATTACTTTTATTCAATTATGTTTATTTAATTAATTATTTTTAATAAAATATAAAAAACACTAAAAAATCAGAAAAATACAAAAATATAATATTTATTTTATAATAATTATTTTCATAAATAAATTAAAATGTAGATTATTTAGTGTAATTAGGTTTTCAATTTTAAATCCTTTTTAATAAAAATCCAAAAAATGTAGAATTAGGTTAATTGCTATTTTTTATTCCTTTTAATATTTTTCCCCTTTGTTTTAATGATAATAATTATTTATTTGTTTATTTTTCTATTTAAATTGTACATAAATGAATTAGGTTTAATTTAGGTCATATTTTATTTCTTTCATAATAAACTTAAAAAATATTAGAATTAGGGTTTGCCATCTAATTTAATTTCAATTAATTTCTTTCTTTCATCAAATCTAAAAAAACACAAAAATATCATTCTCATTTAATTTTAATTTTTAAATCCTTATTAATTTTAATTATTTGCAAAAAGGGTCCAACGCCCGTCATTAATCATTTAATTGCGCATTTATTTTATTATCGCTTATTGTAATTATGTAATTGCCCCAAAGCGTTGTAATTTACTTTTCGCACTTTATTTATTCGCTTTATTTATTTTTCGCTAAATCGGGTCCGGTTTAATTTTGGCGATGTGGACCCGCGCCTTTGTAATAGCTTTAGATTTACATTTCCTCGCAAACTTTATAACTGTTAATCAAGCATGAAAGAATGAATGTCTAAATAAAATCAAGCGTAGAACACGACAAATATGACAAAACAAATAACTGAAACATGACACACGATTTGCACACACCACCCCTAGGGTACGCCTCACTGTTGCCTTTCGAAAGGTGGTCGTCGAGTAGAGGACGTCTTAGTAAGTCCTCATGATCCGGGAACCTGGCATGAGGGTAGCTTCTAAGGTGTCTTCCCATTGCTCTGGTGATCACCACGTCCCGAATATCGAATTGACCCGAACGCCTCCAACGGTGGTGCTACCTACCTCTCAATGGTGGGATGGCACTACTTTAAAGGACTCTTACACAGACGAATTCCTTAGGGTAGGTAGGTTCTCAAGGATACTTGCTCTAATCTCAAAACAAACTCAAAAAGACTTTTCACACCAACACTTTTCAAAAGCTTTCAAAGCAAACTTTTCAAACACTCTGACGTATGAGTCGATCTGAAATTTTTTAAAGAAACTTTTTAAACCCACATTGAAAAGCAAACAAACAATTTGAAAACACATTGAGCAAGTATCTAAGAGCCCATGGATAACCATGGATAGAAAGGGTGCTAACACCTTCCCTTTCTATAACCTACCTCCCGAACCGAGAGCGATCTCTATAAGGAATTTTTCTGTGCTTTTGTCCTTTCCATTTGGAGAAAATAAAAGACGGTGGCGACTCTTGCTTCCGCGACATTTCGCGAACCAGCGTTAAACAGTCAGTTCCAGATCCACCGATCACAGAACTGGCGACTCTGCTGGGGAAACTTTATAAAGTGAGGTGTACCTTAGGGCTAGCTTATAACTATGTTTTCAATTGTATTGCTTTGTGTGCTTTAAATTGTGGGTTGCTTGGGAGTTCTATAGATCCTACACCCGGATCTGGGGATACCTTTCTTAGAAAGTAGCAACAAGGCTGTGAGGGAACTGTGCGGGGTATACCGACATGGTTGAAACAGTCTGCTACGTTGATGTGGCACTTTGGTGTGTACCGGTAACCCTTGAGTTCAGTCAAGGAGAGTACGGGGCCTCCGCGTGGTGTCGTGAAGCATCAACAGACCTTAGGAACCTTAATTGAACTATCTTGGCCTCTTTAGGGTAGTGAGATAACTGACTTTGGTGCAGTCCGAGGTTGGTTGATACTCGATACTACACTCAATTGAGGGTTGCTTTCCTGGAATATTTCGGTCGCCAGTTCAGTGGCTAAATCGAAACGATGAACAATGAAAGCAATCCCGTGATATTGGGAACCTTAGAACCCGGTTACTTTGATTAGGACAGGTTGAGCCCACCAACTTCAAGAGGGTACTACCCAGACCCCATGCTGGCCTAAACCCTAAGGGTTTCTCTTGTGTGACTTGTGTGCCTTTGTACTTGCCTACTTGCATGCTTGTTAGCCGACACATGAACTACTTACAGGTTTTGTTTATAGTCCTTAACTAGGACTCATGACAAGGTTTACCAAATTTCTTGCAGGTTTTGTTTATAGTCCTTAATTGGGACTCATAACAAAGTATACTGAATTTCTTGCAGGGTCTGTTTATAGTCCTTGATTGGGACTCATAACAGGGTTACTCACATTACCCCATGCATATCATGACATCATACCATTGCATACCTCCTAACCCATTTCAAGGATCTCAAGGGCTTGTGATACAGGTCATATAAATCAAACATCTAGCAAGGGGCAAAGAGGATTTATTTTCCTCTAGCCAATGTTGTCAGAGGCTATGACCCACTTGATATGGCGAGCTCTGGCTCCTGAAGAAGGTTCCCTAACCAAGGTTGTTTGGAAATCAAAACCAGACATGATGACTAAAGTCAGGGGCTATGACCCACTGGATATGGTGAGCCTTTGACCCGTGACGAAGGGCTCTCAACAACATGAAGTACTTTCCAATCAAGCTACCGGACCCAAGTTCTAACAAATTTTCTTGTTTATCCCGCGAGGTCCTTGAAAACATTACATGCATGTCATACATATCATTGCATAACAGGTACCCTTGTTGCAGGTTACTTACCCTTCCCGCTGTTTATTTCAGCAATGGCTTTCCAACAAGATAACCAGGACCTTCTTACTCAAGAGACTCGGTTCGGGGAAATCCTCCTGAATCTATCCAAGGGGCAGGAAGAGCTAAGGACACTTCTCATGGAGACCTTTGTCAGGGGCAATGCTGAGGATGGAAAGTTGGAACACCTACAAGCTGAGATGGATGCTATGAAAGCCCAGATGCTGGGACAGAGGAATATCATTCACTGCCTAGTTCAAAGACAAGAGGAACTCTGGTTTCTCTTCAACCAACTGCTTCAGGGTAACCTACTGGGGCAAACATCTGAGGGTAAAAAGCCATTCATCATCCAATCATCCTCGAGACAGGAGGATAAGGGGAAAGCTCCTCAAATGACTCCAGTGCCACAAATTCAACACCAACCTCGCCGAGTTCAGCCAGACAAGTCCAGGAGGCAATTCACCCAGCTCAACATGTCGCTGTTTCAAGCTTTGCAACGCCTGTTGAGGTTGAATCTGATCACATTAAAGGCTCATCCCCGGAACCCCAACACAGCATCTCCTGCCTATGACCCCAATAAGAGGTGTGCCTACCACTCTGCTGGCCCAGGACATGACACCAATGAATGTTGGGAGCTGAGGAACAAAATCCAGAACCTGATCGATGAAGGGACAGTGGAGTTCACACAAGATGGACAGGTTGAATTTTTCTACCATTCCTCCAGGGCTCATCAGTTGAAGTGACAAACTCCGAGACTAGGAAACTTTTTGTTCATTCGAATGTTCAAGCTGTGTTTCTTTCTTTTGACCGTTTAAACATTTATTCATGTTAAAACATTGTTATTCCATTAATGCATCGCTTATGTCTATTTCTGAACCAATATATTCGTATTCACTATACGCAAATTATTTTCATATTTTTTCTTATGTCAACTCTCAATTAATAATTCTAAGCCTCTTGAGGGAGGATGACGAAAACGATACCACAATCATTACAGTATGCTTTTGAACAGACCCCGCTGATGAGGTACAGGCATTGTTTCAATTCCTAAACACTGGAGTTATAAGGATGATAATCCCTCGTCAACCCATCAGAGCCAAAGAAGTAGGAGTTTTTATTTTCGAAAATCAAAACCCTTAATCATAACCTGGGGCAGGGTAGTTCTCTCAGTTGATCCAAATGCACAATGAATGGCACCAAATGAGTTTTTTCAAAAAACAAAAAACATGATGGTTCCGAACAATCATAAAGACAGGCAGTCGTTATAAAAAAAAAATCATAAACAAAAAGCCCAAAAGAGTCAAAACCTATAAAAGAGACTTATGAAACTGGGGCATCCCGCTGACTGTAATTCCAAAAAGGAAACAGTTCAGGCAAAAAGAAAGGGATAACAAAAATCAAGAAAGAGGTCTCACAAACCCTCCACCAAAGCAAAAAATGACTGCCTAGTCAAAAGAAATCATCAACTTCTGAACCATTATTGCAAAGACTCGAACAAGGTCTAACGTATGATCAACTGAGTTTAGGTTTGGAGAACATCACGAAGAGCGGGTGGGTACAAATAATTGGAGCCTTTATCCTTTGTTTCTTAAACCGTGAACCCGGCCACGATATAACCCTAAAAAGTCCTAGCTGAAGCATGGGTTAGTTCGAAAGCATACTGTCACGAAAGGTATCCTGACTCCTGAAGGCCTGCGGTAAATACGGAGTTGACATCACGTTTTACAAACATTCACTTGTTTTATGAAAAAAGAATGCATTTTCAAAATCTTCAAGACAGACATAAGCTTTGCATTTTTAACATAACTTTGTTTGCATATGACTTTTTGTTTGAACAGCAGGAAAATTCGCACGATGAATACCTAATGAACAGAAGCATTTCCAATCAAGGGGCATGGCCTAGATCATTGTCCATCATCTGGGGCAGTCCAATCAAGATTCGGAGAATCTCTCAAAAGGCCAAAAAGCCTGGGGCAAATCTCTGCCTGAGTCATTTGGGGCACTCCAGCAACGAATCTTGCACGATCAGACATCTTCTGGTAACATGGCAACATAAACAGCCAGGGGCACTTCCCTGCATTCTAAAAGCGTGGGCATAGTCGAAAAAATACTACGCACAATCAAAGACCCGCTAGGTTGACATACCTAGGCAAAAATAAAGGCTTCCCGTCGAACCAAAAGGGTTCGGGCAAAATGAAGGGATGAAATGAAAAATCTGTACACCCGGCAAGTCGAAAACCTGAAAAGGCGGCTTGGGCAAAAAGGGGTATCCCGGTGGACTGAAAACCCGAAAGGGCAGTCCAGGCAAAAGTTAGGGATCAAAGCGTACGACTATGTCCTGTCATATTGTCACCTGCCTACCAGAAGAAGGTTGGTCCATCAACAACTATCAGCGCCTCGCAGGTCTTCCTCTCCCACCTCAGAAACAGGGGCAATAAAGAGTTGTCTGAGCAGTCTAATTGTTCTATCCTCCAAGGTAACGAGGTAGGTTCAGCTAAAGAACACGGCCAAGTGTATCTCAATTCCCCAGAGAGTGGTTCAACAAGTCAATACATTCTTCTCCAAAGCAAAATTGCAATTATCAAGGAAATTGAGTATCCTCCCGTAGATCTCAATACTCCCCCAGCAGCACGCATTCTTAACAAGCATCCCCGGCAGTCTTGGTCTAAAGATTGTTCCCCGGCAGTATTTCAATATTCAAAGGAATCACTTCCCCACAGTCTAAAACTTCCCCCAGGAGAGTCCAATCCAGTTTCCCCAGGAAAGTTGGAATTCATAGCTCCCCAAGCAGTAAGCTTATCCCCAGTAGATTCTGGAAGCTTATCCCCTCGCAGAGCACGAACGCGTCGTCCCGGCTGGATTTAAAGAGTTATTTCCTCAATAGGATATAACTGGGTTATCCTCAGCCAAAAGCCACGGAAAGAGCGTCTTCGGCAAAATATCTTCCTACCCCCAGCGAAGTCTATCAACACTTCCGACAACAAGGATATCCCCAGCGGAGTTATCTTCATCAACTCAGCAAAGCATCGCTATCCCCACAGAGTAGCACTCCCCAGCATGATCACTAGAGTGTCTTTTCTCCCACAGAATTATTTCATTTGACAAGTTTCATTCCTCAACGGAGTTATCTTCTCCTACCGGTATTCTTGCAACAATCATCCACAGCGGAAGCAAAAGCTCTTCCTCAACATCAGCCCAGGATATGACTTCCCGGCACCTGTCAAAGATTTATCTTCCTAGACGAAAACATACATGAATCATCACATACATCATCATAGCATGCATAACGCACTACATCATACAAATCTCCTTTATGTTGAGAACATCATTGCTTGATCTATATCATGCATCGCATATGACTGACCTTTACCTTTCAGGAAAGATGCAGTTCAAATTCTCAATGATATTTCAAGACCTAGACCGGTTCAGTTAAGTCGTCCCCAAGACCTCCCTGATTCTTATCCCAGTAAAAGACACCAAGACTTTTCTCAACGAGCGTCGTTGAAGATAAAGTCACCCAAGATTTCCTCAGCGAGCGTTGTTGAGGTCACCAAGATTTTTCCTCAACGAGCGTTGTTGAAGTTAAAGTTTCTTATGGTCCCCTCTCCGACGGTGAGCGTGAGGTGGTAATTCCTTTTTCAAGATGTTTTCCTCTCCGACGATGAGCGTGAGGTGATAGTCTTTTATGGTCCCCTCTCCGACGGTGAGCGTGAGGTGGTAATTCCTTTTTCAAGATGTTTTCCTCTCCGACGATGAGCGTGAGGTGATAGTCTTTTGTGGTCCCCTCTCCGACGGTGAGCGTGAGGTGGTAATTCCTTTTTCAAGATGTTTTCCTCTCCGACGATGAGCGTGAGGTGATAGTCTTTTGTGGTCCCCTCTCCGACGGTGAGCGTGAGGTGGTAATTCCTTTTTCAAGATGTTTTCCTCTCCGACGATGAGCGTGAGGTGATAGTCTTTTGTGATCCCCTCTCCGACGGTGAGCGTGAGGTGGTAATTCCTTTTTCAAGATGTTTTCCTCTCCGACGATGAGCGTGAGGTGATAGTCTTTTGTGGTCCCCTCTCCGACGGTGAGCGTGAGGTGGTAATTCCTTCTTCAGATGTTTCCCTCTCCGGCATGAGCGTGAGGTGATATTCTCTTATGGTCCCCTCTCCAACGGCGAGTGAGGTGATGTTCCCTTCCAGATTACAATTTCCTATAGTTCCCTCTCCAACGGTGAGTGAGGTGGCTCCCTTTGAGATTATAATATCCTTTGGTTCTCTTCCTGACACTACGAAGATGGTAATCCTCACCAAGATTTTCTCAACGAGCGTTGTTGAAGTTAAAATCGTCCAAGGTTCACTTATCATTCATGTTAAGGCAGTAACCATCCCTGGTTCATTCATCAGCGTTTGAAGCTCCAGACCCAGCTCCTGTAACCAGTCAGGACACATCTATACCAAGCATCTAAAATCAACTCCTGCAACGTGTCAGGTACTCATTTTCTCTTTTGCAGGTATGCAGGTTCTAGCGAAGGAATCTCTTACGCAGTCAGCATCCAGATGGCATCTATAAGCCCATCACCCTATTCAGCAATCTCTAAATGGCATCTATAAGCCCATTCCCCATCACTGTCACTATGTGAGCGCAAATTTCTGGGCACTTTAGTGTTCAATCATCTTCTACCCTCGGATTACGAAAGGCACGTCAGCCAATCTGCATCCTCAGGTCTAAGAAGATTGAACAGGGGCAACTGTTGTACCCCAAAATTTGCCCTCCCATATTCATCAAGAATTGTCAAAGTCAAGGTCACAAAATTCCCCCAGGGTTGTGCAGCTCAACTGTCTCCTATACAGTCAAAACTAGGGTTTGAGTTCTGGTCAAGCAAAGGAACTTTTCAAAGGCCCAATCAAGCCTCATATGCTCACAAAGATGGTCAAGTGTCTTCATGTCAAGTTTCAAGGCATTCAGTTCAAGATTGCACAGTCAAAACCCTAGATTGCACTACAGTCAACTGTAGGGGCAAAATGGTCATTTGACAGTCAAAAGTTCAAATTTTTGGTCAATATATCATTTTGAAGCCACAAACATCATTTGATCAATGCTTGATCATGATTCTCAAAATTTGGCTCAGAAATCATCAAAGATGCAAAAGTTGCTATATTTGGACAGCTGAAAAAGTCAACTGAAATTGACCAGGGCATAACTTTCACATGGATTATCAGAAAAATTCCATCCAAAGCTCATTTTGAAGAGAAAGACATTTCCTACAATTCATCTTCATGTTCCAAGTCCAAGAAATGCTCTCACAAAAAGTTATCAATTTCAACATTATAGGTCATTTTCAAAAGTCAACAAAAAGTGACTTTAAGTCAAAGGCCATAACTTGAGATTGGTAAATCAAAATGACATGGGACCAAAGGCATTGGTTAGAGGACTCAAAGACCTTTCCAAAATGTCCAAGAACATGTGAAAAGCTTAAAAATTGACCAAGTTATGCCTTGTGGAAGTTGGGAAATTTTTGGAAATTTTTGAAAGTCAACATTGATGCAAAAGGCCTAAAAATGCAAATGGGCCCATTTTCCTTCCAAGTTTCTTCATGCCAAGCCTATGCACGACCACTAGGCCCAAGGGGAAGTATTCTCATATTTTTTAATTATTTATTTGAATTAATATTAATTTATATTCATTTAAATGATTTTAATTCATGAAAAATATAAACCTTAACCTAAAAAATCTTTTTATGCACATTATAATGTCAATATTTCGTGCTTAATGGATTATGGCAAGTTTTGATAAGATTTGATCAGATTTGAACCAAGTTGCACATGAAAAGATATGAAAAAAGATTTTCCAAAATCAAATATGTGAAACCATGAATGCTTGAGATTTTGTGCAAAGTTTTTGACCTAACATGTTCTATACATACTCAGCATCACAAACCTAATAGGACCAGACTGCAAGCTACGCAAAAACTCAATATACAAACTTGAAAAAATCCTCAAAAAGTTGAATTCTGAAATCAAGGTTATAGGGCGATTCAAGGCATCAAATCAATTGCAATAGTTTCCTTGGGTGATTCTGAACGCGTGCCAACCATTAACATCAACAAAAACACCTTGAATTGGTATCAAGAACCTTGACTGCACCTTGAAAATTTCCAAATCGCATATCATTATCTAAGCATCTTTTTACATCTTTCTTTGTGGATTATTGCTTACAATGAAGTTTGTGAACTAACCATTATATTCAATTGAGTTTTTGTGGCATATACGCGATTCCACCATAGGCGATTTTTAGGTTTTGCAGGTTTCGAATTTGGGGCTTTTGTGTAAAAGAAAAATTACGCCTCCAGACCCATGCCAATAGCTTCAGCAGATTGAGACGAAGAGTATAGCACCCTCGCGCTCAATTTATGAGCCACGAGGGGCTATTCGCTATTTTTTTGTAGAGACCCTAAAGCCACAATTAGAAAACCGTTGCCCATGAGTTTCTTGTTTCAGGAAAGCGAAGAAGATGACCCCGTGTCACCATGTGATAGGTCCTTTTGAAATTCGCGCGTGTTTCATCAGTTAGCGTTATTTTTCTTTTATATTATTTATGATATATTATATATTAAATGAATTCGCTTAGCTCAGCTGGCAGGGACTAACACTTATGACCTTCAAGACCTGGGTTCAAGTCCCAGGTCTGTATATTTGCTATATTATTTTTCAAATCAAATTCACATGCAGGCTTAACGTTAAGGTTCACCATGCACATTCAACAATCACCATCCACGCATCCCAGGAGATCTAATCAAAGGGCCAGGATTGGAGAACACCCTGAACTTGAGTCAAACGTATCACACGCTGCACCAAAAGTCAATGGACCTGCATGCTTAATGGGCCTTAAATTACCAGGCCTTACCTCCTAATTTGGGGCTACCCCCCCTGGTTTGCTTTATCATTTTATTTTTTATTCTTTCTTTAATCTTTTTTTTCTTTTTATTACTTTTATTCAATTATGTTTATTTAATTAATTATTTTTAATAAAATATAAAAAACACTAAAAAATCAGAAAAATACAAAAATATAATATTTATTTTATAATAATTATTTTCATAAATAAATTAAAATGTAGATTATTTAGTGTAATTAGGTTTTCAATTTTAAATCCTTTTTAATAAAAATCCAAAAAATGTAGAATTAGGTTAATTGCTATTTTTTATTCCTTTTAATATTTTTCCCCTTTGTTTTAATGATAATAATTATTTATTTGTTTATTTTTCTATTTAAATTGTACATAAATGAATTAGGTTTAATTTAGGTCATATTTTATTTCTTTCATAATAAACTTAAAAAATATTAGAATTAGGGTTTGCCATCTAATTTAATTTCAATTAATTTCTTTCTTTCATCAAATCTAAAAAAACACAAAAATATCATTCTCATTTAATTTTAATTTTTAAATCCTTATTAATTTTAATTATTTGCAAAAAGGGTCCAACGCCCGTCATTAATCATTTAATTGCGCATTTATTTTATTATCGCTTATTGTAATTATGTAATTGCCCCAAAGCGTTGTAATTTACTTTTCGCACTTTATTTATTCGCTTTATTTATTTTTCGCTAAATCGGGTCCGGTTTAATTTTGGCGATGTGGACCCGCGCCTTTGTAATAGCTTTAGATTTACATTTCCTCGCAAACTTTATAACTGTTAATCAAGCATGAAAGAATGAATGTCTAAATAAAATCAAGCGTAGAACACGACAAATATGACAAAACAAATAACTGAAACATGACACACGATTTGCACACACCACCCCTAGGGTACGCCTCACTGTTGCCTTTCGAAAGGTGGTCGTCGAGTAGAGGACGTCTTAGTAAGTCCTCATGATCCGGGAACCTGGCATGAGGGTAGCTTCTAAGGTGTCTTCCCATTGCTCTGGTGATCACCACGTCCCGAATATCGAATTGACCCGAACGCCTCCAACGGTGGTGCTACCTACCTCTCAATGGTGGGATGGCACTACTTTAAAGGACTCTTACACAGACGAATTCCTTAGGGTAGGTAGGTTCTCAAGGATACTTGCTCTAATCTCAAAACAAACTCAAAAAGACTTTTCACACCAACACTTTTCAAAAGCTTTCAAAGCAAACTTTTCAAACACTCTGACGTATGAGTCGATCTGAAATTTTTTAAAGAAACTTTTTAAACCCACATTGAAAAGCAAACAAACAATTTGAAAACACATTGAGCAAGTATCTAAGAGCCCATGGATAACCATGGATAGAAAGGGTGCTAACACCTTCCCTTTCTATAACCTACCTCCCGAACCGAGAGCGATCTCTATAAGGAATTTTTCTGTGCTTTTGTCCTTTCCATTTGGAGAAAATAAAAGACGGTGGCGACTCTTGCTTCCGCGACATTTCGCGAACCAGCGTTAAACAGTCAGTTCCAGATCCACCGATCACACCTCACCATGAACCTTCAAAGAGCTCCCTTATTAAATCCAAGCCAGTCTGGGCTTCTCCCTGGTTGGGCTTTACAAAAATCCAAAACACACCCCCTGTTTACTTTTGTTACTAGGGTCATATTTCCTTTTATTTTAATCAATAAACAAATATAAAAATCACATAAAAAATAGATTTAGGATTTTTCTTAATTAAATTTTAATTTTGGTAATTTAATTAACTAATCACTTTAACATTTTTTATTAAAATTAAATAGACTTAGGATTTATTTCATTTCTTAATTAAAAAAAAACAACAAAGATTTTTTATTATACCTTAAGATTTTTAGATGTATTTTCAATTCGGGAATGTTATTTATCTTTTGTATTTTATTTTCATGTTTTTGTAACTGCCTACTGGATGAAGTAGAATTAATTAGGACCTTATATTTATCGCTTTATTTATTTCCCTCCTAGTTTTGGACATGTAATTAATCCCCCTACCCAAAGCCTTGTAATAATTTAGGATTTATCTTTCCGCACTTTTAACTATTGCAAACTATTAACTGTTAGATGCATGACTAATAGGATTGTATGGCAAGAACATAAAATCAAATGTTAGAAAACCTCACACAACACAAAAATAACTGAATACAACACAATTGCACATGCGCACCTCTAGGGTACTCCACTTTGGTTTCCTTCGAAAAAAACAATTACCTCTCGAAACATGATAGATTTTAGTGGCTACCCTCCAGTTTAAAGATCATATGTCCCTCGAAGACCCTCTCGACGTTGCCTCGGTAAAGTCATCTTAAAACCTTAGGGTAGTTACTAAGGTTTCTTGCCCAGTTTCCTTTGTGACTATAAATGTCCCTTCAAATGTCCCTCAAACATCCAACGACTAGAGCTACCTACTTACTAATAGTAGGATAGCATTGTCTAAAGGAAAAGAAGAAAAGAACAACCCTTTCGAGTAAAAAGTAGATATTTCCTAGATGCTATGATCAAACACTTTTTCACCGCTCACTTCTTTCAAAAAACATTTCCAAAACGCTTTATCAACACTCTTGAGGACTGATATAAGAGTTATCATAAAGAAAATTTCCTTACTATTGGCATTTCAAAAATACTTTTCAAACACATAAATAACAAGGTATTTTTTCAAATGAGCTATCATCTAAGAGCCCGTAGAAAACTATAGATGGAAAGGGTGCTAACACCTTCCCTTTCCATAATCTATCTTCCTTACTCATAAAACTCTCGAAGGTTTTTTTCTGTTCTTTTCATCCTTTCCTTTGTTGGATAAAAGAAAAGTCGAGGGCGACTCTTGCTTACCGCAACATTTGCAAACACAAACACAAAACCGGTACAATAGTCAGTTCTCCCACCGTATTACACGTGCAATAGGGCATTAGGGTACTTGTAGTTCACCTATAAAAAATTTAAAGCACAACCTTGTTGGTTAATTTCAAAAGACGAGACATTATCGCCATATTCGAGTAGAAAACATACTTACTCCCCACAATAATGAGAAAGGAGAATTTGCATCATCTCAAAGTAGAGGATATAGCTTGGATTTTAAAATCAACAAAGCCTCGCTCAACACCCAAGTGGAAAATATCTCACTTCACTACATATCATAGAAGTATAGTAGCTCGCATCACTACAAGGATTGACAAGAGTCTAATCTTTTGAGAAAATTTTAAAGTAAAAAGCCAAAGTGGCAAAAAAAGGTTTGGATGAGGTTGATTGACTTTTAGTCTTCTCACAAAAAAATGTCAAAGTATGATTAAAATGGTTAAAGTTTTATTAAGAAAATATTTTTGAAATGCATGGACCTAAGTCCATGTTTATTATGAAAGCGATTCAAATTAGAAAACAAGAAGAGTTTTGAAAAGGAGGAAGAAGATTTTTGAAATTAAAGAATATAAGAAGAGATGAAGGGATTATCCTAAAGCATAAGGTAAAAGCCAAGAAAAAGAACCATCTAACCAACAAGAATCCAACACTTGACATATGAAGTCAATGTAGAATTCTCATCCTTTGGATTGAAACCAACCAAGCAAGGATACCAAACCTCTTAGAAATACCAAGCTTCAGATGAATTAAGTCTTCTCAAAATTTGGGCAGAGTAACAACTGAATACAAAGGAATTCTCAATCATAGACAAAGCACATAATCAGAATAACCTGCACACAAAGAAAATCAACTCAATGTCTTGGGGTAAATCCTAAGAACTCTAAGTAAAATAACAACAAAGTCACAGGGTCCCTAGGGTATCAAAGGCTTCTAATCCTAAGTCCAAGAGGTCCACAACTCCATAATGTCGAGGATAGTAACCAAATAGTCCAAGTAACCTTAAAGTTTTTTATTGTTCAAGTTGATTAATAAGTGTGTTCAAAAAGAAAATAAAAGCTCAAGTGAGAAAAATAAAAATGACATAAAGATAAATGCTCAAGTGATCAAAGATAAAAATACTATATAATGTAAATGCTAAAGTAAATGGTATTAAGTAAAAGCACAAAGTAAATTCAATTGTTAGTGAATTAGAAATTAAAGGTTAGTTGAATGACCATATTGAAACTTGCATTTGAAGACTTATTAAAAGATTGATAAAATCAAAGCTTCTCAACAACAAGTCTCATTTGCTTTTTGTCAAGTATATCATTTATTTCAAATGCTCAAGGTAACCTCATATGATCAATGATGTTTAAATGATTCACTTAAACCAAAATTCGTGAAGGTTCATTAGAGGATTGATAAGATCAAAGCCTCCTAACAATGAACTCCGAGGTTATTGGATCAAAGGTTTCAAATTAAACATACTTGGGCTTGGAAACATAGGTTTGGGCCACAAATGATTATTTTTCGAATCGGGACAAATTTAGCGCTATGTTAAGCAATCGTAAATGGACTTATGTAGAAGTCATACCTATTTTGAGGCTGATCCATAGCAATCTATGTACCACATATTAGAGAAATTATATGTAGATTATTATCCAACAACATGTAGCACAAGTAAGAAAGGGATAAGATGAAGAGGAAGGGGATGTATCAAATGAAATTAGGGTTTCAAATATCATCATCATTCATGCATTTTGGTGGATTTGGTTTTTCAACCTATCAACATCCAAGATCCAATGAGGTTGAAGAACTTGTCCCAATATAACATCCAAATCAGGACCAAACAAAAAATAAAATAAAATTTAATAAAACAATATTTAAATGGTTAATAAAAGGGAAATAATTGGTAAAATACATAAAGTATATTAAAACACTAAATAAAAGTCCCAAAAAATAGTCATAAGGCAAACATAAGTTAATAAGTGTTGACAAAATTTTTATAGAATTTTTTAAAGTCAGAAGCTATTTTTAGAATTTAAAGAAATATGCAAAATAAACTAAAAATTGTGAAAAATATTAAAATTACAAATAAAAATAAAATGAGGTCACCAATATTTGTCAAGAGGTCATTGGATCCTTCCATAATTTTTCTAGAATTTTAAAATTAATAAAAGTATTTTTAATCAATTAAAAGAAGTCAAATAAAGTGGAAAATGATAAAAAATAAAATAAAATAAAATTATAAAATAAAATTGTGAAAATATAAAAATCAGAAATAGAAAAATCAAAAGTATTTTTGAGAATTTTTTCAGAATTTTTGAAGTTGAAATGAATTTTTATGAATTTTTGAAGTTAAAAACAATTAAATCAAAAAAATTAGAAAATAAAAATAATGTCAAAATAATGTGGACCATCTGATCATAGTCAAAATACGTTAGTAAACATATCCAAAGGACCTGGCGCGATGTGTTTGATATGGACCCTCTCGAAAATTACATAGGATTAGTATTTCTTAAATAAATTAAAAAGCAACTTTAAATGTGGCGCGTTGGATGAAGTCTGACTCACTTAAGTAATCAGATCCAAGGGCTCATGAAACATGCACATGGTAAAGCGAAACACCAAATATGTTTCAAAAATTTAACGTGTCTAAATGTCATTGGTTGAAGACGGACATGTCATCGTCTTCAACCTCAAATTGTGATCTTCAAAACTGTAAAATTAGCAAACCAGACCGATACCATTCGAAGCATCTCACGGAGACGAAATCAACCATGCATCGCGAAAAATTTATAAAATTTTTACAATGTTTACTTTTCAAAAAACACAAAAAATAGCGAGCACTGAGTTTTCAAGATTACATGGTCAATTCTCAACGAAAACGAAAACTGTAAAAAGTGTGAGATTTAGAGAGATGAAGAGAGTAGGTTAGGAAATTATTTGAAGAAAAATGAAATAGTAATATACCTGAATGAAGTATGAGTAAATTTCTCTGAAATGGACTTCTACATCACGATTTAGGACTCCTTAAGGCTTGATTCTTGTTGCGTTAGGTTCATGGAAGTTCAAGGATTGAGAATGAACAAAGGAATTGGATTGAGAAGTGGAGAAAATATGAATTCGTAAACTCAAAAAAGTGAGTTACAGAGAGAGTTTGGCAGGGTAATTCTGGTTGTCTAATCTTGAGGAAATGAGTGCAATATGTACCTCTATTTATAGGGAAGTGAATGGGATGGAGAGTGGGGGTGAATGATGCAATTCAAGTTGAATTCATGCACACCCTGATCATGACAAAAGTGTGACTTGCAAGTTGTCAAAACTCATATAATTATTGCATTTCAATGCTCTAATCATGATTTGGAACTTTGTTAAACAAGTTTAAATAAAAAATGTGCAACAAAATGGTCATTAGAAGCCACAACATGGAAATTGCAAACTGACTACAAGCAAAATCTCAATTTCATGATGCCAACTTTGAATCCATGGTGCACACAGTTCAACGGGCTTTATAATCTCATTCTTTTTGAAATGGAAAGATCTCACCACAAACTTCATAATGTGACAAGAAAGGTAGAATTTGGATGCTTGAGCAAAAAGTTATGATCAATTGACATCGTGAAAAACACATTGACTTGTGGACTTAGAAAAATTCCAAGTTTTGAGTTCAAAAGTGACTTATAATCTCTTTCCTTCAAACATGTCCTTCCACTAAAAGTTAGGTTTTGGTCAATGAAGATAGCAAGAAGTAGACTTCTTAAAGAGAATTGTGAAACTTGAATCATCCAAAAACTCTAAAAATTGAGAGAGTTATGACTTTGTGAAGTTGATGAAGATCTATGAAGTGACCTATAATCTTTTGAGCTCTTAAGGCATCTTCCAACAATTTTCAAGCTTTCCACATAAAAGAAGAGTTGAAATTAACAATCTTAAGATCACTGTGAAAAATCATGGACTCAAGGTGATAAAAATTGACCAATTTATGATCATTTGAAGTCAAACCCTAAAAATTCAAAGGCCTTTCAAAGGGACTTGTAATCTTTCTCAATCATTAATGATCTTCTATTAAAAATTAGCCTTGTATTTCTGAAGAGAGCTTGTTGAGGACCCTTTAAAGAAAATCATGGCTTTAGATTCACTCAAAAACTCAAAAAATAAGCAAGATATGGTCCTTGGAAGTCAACAAACCCTAGCTGAGAGAGTGTCAAAATGACTTGAAACCCCTTTCAATTTTTGATGATTTTTCTTGCACAATCGGATCTTTTCATGTGAAGAGAGGTTGATTTTGATGATGATAAGAATCCATAGAAAAAATAACCAACTCAAAATGTTGAAATTTTAGAGAGTTATGCACTTGTGATCACTTAATGAAGCATTTTCTCAATTAGGTCAAACTTGTTGAACCAACCTTGAATATTTTGATCTATCTAGGCAAGATAAAGAATGATGAATAATAATAGGTCTTGAAATAACATTGTATTGAAGCACACTCAAATATGAAGCTTAAGTCTCAATGAAGCTTGTTGAAGAAGGCATGAAAATAAACACATGAACCTATCTCTTTGATGAATGTCAACCCCAACTTTGAGGAAAGTTTGACCTAAATAAGGTGAGAGAACTCTTTGAACCACAAAACTTTGATATCATGAACATAGCCTTGAAAATTGATCTCTTGCAATCCATTGAAAAGTCATTTGATTGAGAACCAACCCTCAAACCCTAGGTTAGAATGGTGAGATGAATGCAATTGTATCCCCACCTACAATATGAACATTCAAAGAAACATATATACATATTTTGATGTTAGTTTAAAGAACACATGTACAAGATGTGAGGGCAAGGTTCCTTCAATAAAGATTCAATGATGTCAAAACTTTCCACTATATGTTGGAAATGTTGCTAGATGATTTTTGAACAAGATGCATGAAAAGTGTTCAAAAACTAGTATTTTTGGAAATTTACATACTGTGAGTCGACTCAAAGAAAGCTCAGGTCGACGCATGATTGAAAAGTTCTCCTTTGGGAAGTCTCGAATTTGCTCACGTCGATTATATGGTCGAATCATCCTGGAAGTAATGTTTAGGAACTATGCATCGATGCATAGCCCTAGAGAAGTTGACGCATGGATCTTGCACTTTGTCATGAGGCACTTTCGGGAATGCTCAGGTCGAGTCACTCTTCTGCATTGGTCGACGCATGGATAATGCACATTTTCATATGCCACTTTCAGGAATTCTCAGGTAGAGTGACCCTTCTGCATAGGTCGACGCATGGATCATGCACATTGTCATATGGAACTTTCGGGAATGCTCAGGTCGAGTCACCCTTCTGCATAGGTCGATGGTTCGCTCGTTAAAGTTGTTTCTCAATATGTTAGTTGGGTCTTGACTTTAGATAACATATATAATATTGTTTGGTTCTATCATTTTATTTTTAACAAGAAAAGTGAAATAGATACATAAGGTACTCATCATCTTCAACCTCTCACTCATCCATTGACAACTACACATAATAACTTTTGTCGGTCAAGGTGCGGAGTGCATGTTGATAATGTCTGAAGTAGAAGATTGCGATCTTGTTCGGGTTGAGTAATAGTGGGTTTTTCTTGAATAAAATATGAGAGTTTTGTCCTCCAAGATTATTGGAATTTGGGGGGTTTTGATAATTATTTGCTTCATCAAATTCAGTCGTGCTTAAGGGATTGAGGAACCATGGGTTCGCTCAACAAGGTAGCTACAATTGGAGGATTTTGAAGGAAGAATTGGGGTCATCATCTTGCAATCAAATCAGTCGAGAATACGGTTTGAGAAATGGTTTGGGTTCTCAACAAGGTAGCTACAACCGAATGTTTATCGAATATTGGTGACATACTTGGTTCAAATCGAATCAATGGAAGAGAGGAGCTTAGTTTTCAATTCAACTTATTAGGTTTGAATTGTGGTGACTGTTTTCTATCTCTTGTATAAACTTTGCAATCATAATAGTAATTATCCTAATTCTAAATTCTAGAATTAGGGGCAGACGTACTCCACGCGAGGACGACAAGGGGAACTGACTAAATAAATCGCGTGTCATTTTTATTTCTTGTCTTTTACTATTTATTAGCTATAATCTGTATATTTTCTCTTATGGTTCCAACTATCTAGATTTGTGGTGCAATAGAACTATTACTAAGAACTATAGTAATCAATTTGATTTCTATAATTGATTTCAACACTACAAATTAAGATAGATTAGACTTGGTGTGATTAAGCACACCAAGTGTTCGATAAAAGTCCAAAAGTGCAAATTTGTGAGTTTTCTTCTCAATAATTCATTGGAAGTAATTGACAATATTTAAAGAGTATAAGTGATCTATTATAATTGAATTAATTTTTAATAATTCTCATCGATTCATTACATTCGGTTTAACGTATATCCGTTCTTTTCAATAGAGGATCATTTTTAGACGAGTGTATCCGGGTAGCTTTCACTGCATTTCAAACTTTGTTTAAAAACTCATTTTAAAATTCAAGTATCTATTCAACCCCCCTCCTTCTACATACGTCCTATCGTCTGACAAGTGGTATCAGAGCGCCGATTTATCTAGTGCTTCACATATAACTCTTTAGACAATGGACAACGATCTAAAAGGGGCGTACAATAGAGCACCTATTTTCACCTGTGAAAACTATATCTATTAGAAAGATTGTATGCATGTGCATATCAATTCTGTTGATAGAAATATTTGGAAGGTCATAGAAGAAGGTCATATGGTCATAACTATGTTAACCAATGCTGGTATCATTGTGCCTAAATCAGAAGCACAATGGGATAAAAAAGATGAGAAAAACTATGCTTATGATTGGAAAGCTAAAAATATGCTCATATCAGCTCTCGGAGTATATGAATAATTTCATATCTCACATTTTCCTACCGCTAAAGCAATGTGGGATGCTTTACAAGTTACCCATGAGGGTAAGAATTATGCCAAATTAGCAAGGATTAACACATTAACTCAAGGGTTTAATCTCTTTCACATGAAGCATGGTGAATGCCTTCGACGGTTCTAAGAGGATGGTGCACGGTGAGGTAGACATTCCTATTCGTGTGGGTTCCCAAGTTTTCGACTCAACGTTCTATGTAATGGATATTCGTCCATCTTACTCCTGCTTGTTGGGTCGACCCTGGATTCACAAGGCTGGGGCAGTAACATCCACTCTACACCAAAAGCTCAAATACCCTGTCAAAGAGAAGATTGTTACTGTGCAGGGTGAGGAGGAATACATGGTTAGTCACTTGAATTCATTCCGGTATATCGAGATGGAAGGGGAGTTTATTGAAACCCCCTTTCAGCATTTTGAGGAAGTACCCCCAACTTTGGCATCAGCTGAAACAGTGGCTGAAGAAGATTTTCCGTTGAAGATGGCGTCCTTGAAGGATGCCCGGGCTGTAATCGAGAAGGGCAAATGTGCAAACTGGGGTCAGCTTCCTGACTTCACTCAAAAGAATGACAAGTTTGGGCTGGGCTTTACTGCAGAGGCTCAGAGGGATGTGCGCAAGGAAAAGATCAGAAAGGCTCCTGTGTTTATCTCCAACCCAAGGGTGAATGCTATCGAGGAGGACGTAGAGGAAGCAGAGTTTGACAGTTGGATCTATCCAACCACCAGCAACGGACCAAGCAACTGGACGGCAAAAGATTTTACACCTATCACATTTATCACGCAGTAATTAACTCTTTTGATTTTCAATTTGTAACAAACAATATGTTAAAACTTTGTTGGCTCGGTGTCCTACCCGGGGCATCGTAGCTCCATTTTTGAGGGCTTTTTGTATGACATTTCCATATATCATCAATCAAAACATTGGACGTTTGTTGCATTTCAAATCTTGTGCTCTTTTTCTTTCTGTGTTATATATTGCAAAACAGCTATATTCACACACACTCACTTATACAGGTTTCAATCCACTCTGGATCTCACTGGTAACAGCTTAGCTACCACCAGTTATGACTTCGAGAATCCGATCAACTTGGCCGAAGACGAAGGTGAAGATGATTGAGAAGTGCCTGGTGAACTCACAAGGCTGCTACTTCAAGAAGAGAGGGCCATTCAGCCGCATGAAGAGCCGGTGGAAACAGTGAACCTGGGTACTGAGACAGATAGGAAAGAGGTCAAGATTGGTGCCAATCTAGAGCTCAGCGTGAAGCAACGATTGATCCAGATGCTACATGATTACATGGAGATATTTGCTTGGTCATATGAAGACATGCCTGGTTTGGATGCCGACATTGTAGTTCATCACCTGCCAACCAAAGAAGATTGCCCTCCGGTAAAGCAAAAGGTCCGCCGCATGCGTCCCGAGAAGTCCGAAAAGATCAAGGCTGAGGTTATGAAGCAATTCGACGTCGGGTTTCTAGCAGTAACTTCTTACCCTCAATGGGTTGCCAACGTGGTGCCGGTGCCGAAAAAGGATGGTAAAGTCATAATGTGCGTCGACTACAGGGATTTGAACAGGGCAAGCCCCAAGGATGATTTTCCTCTACCTCACATCGACGTTCTTGTCGACAATACTGCTCAACACAAGGTGTTCTCCTTCATGGATGGTTTTTCAGGGTATAATCAGATCAAGATGGCTCCGGAAGATATGGAAAAGACTACCTTTGTGACTCAGTGGGGCACCTTCTGTTACAAGGTCATGCCATTCGGGTTGAAAAATGCTGGGGCAACCTATCAACGTGCCATGGTTGCTTTATTTCATGATATGATCCATCATGAGATTGAGGTATATGTTGATGACATGATTGCAAGGTCCCAAACTGAGGAGGAGCACCTTGATCATCTGAGGAAGCTGTTTG
Source organism: Vicia faba (assembly GCA_948472305.1). Taxonomy (NCBI): domain Eukaryota; kingdom Viridiplantae; phylum Streptophyta; class Magnoliopsida; order Fabales; family Fabaceae; genus Vicia; species Vicia faba. The sequence goes on from OX451735.1 coordinate 29,809,995, forward strand.
ACCGATTGAAGTTATACAAGCTGAGGTTGAATCCCAACAAATGTACCTTTGGGGTGAGGTCCGGAAAATTGCTAGGTTTCATTGTAAGTGATAAAGGTATTCAGGTGGACCCTGCCAAGGTAAAAGCCATACAAGAGATGCCAACTCCAAAGACATAGAAAGAAGTCCGAGGCTTTCTGGGATGATTGAATTACATAGCCCGATTCATCTCACACCTAACCGCTACCTGTGAGCCAATCTTCAAATTACTGAAGAAAGATCAAGTAGTACGTTGGAACGATGAATGTCAGGCTGCTTTTGAAAATATAAAGGAGTACCTCCAAGAGCCACCTATTCTTATGCCGCCAGTGGAAGGGAGACCTCTGATACTATACTTGACTGTGCTTGACAATTCAATGGGGTGTGTGCTGGGGCAGCATGACGAGTCTGGCCGAAAAGAGCACGCTATTTATTACTTGAGCAAAAAGTTTACCGACTGTGAGTCTCGTTACTCACTGCTCGAGAAAACTTGCTGCGCTCTGGTATGGGCTGCTCGCCGGCTGAGACAGTATATGCTGACTCACACCACTTTGTTGATTTCAAAGATGGATCCCATCAAGTACATATTCGAAAAGCCTGCTCTGTCTGGAAGAATAGCGAGATGGCAAATGATCTTGACAGAATATGATATCCAGTATACGACTCAAAAGGCAATCAAAGGAAGTGTACTGGAAGATCATTTGGCACACCAACCTGTGGACGATTACCAATCATTGAACTTTGAATTTCCGGACGAAGACATCATGGTGGTAACTGACTGTGAAGTACCTGGGCCGGATGAAGGACCTGAGGAAGGATCCCGATGGTCTATGCATTTTGACGGAGCCTCCAATGCTTTGGGTAACAGCGTCGGCGCTGTAATCATATCTCCCAAAGGAACTCATACTCCACTCACCGCCTGATTGTGTTTCAATTGCACCAACAACATGGCAGAATATGAGGCATGTATCATGGGTCTACAAGCTGCAATCGACTTAAGGATCAAATTTCTGAGTGTCTTCGGAGATTCCGCTCTCGTGATCAATCAGATCAAAGGCGAGTGGGATACGAAACACCCAAATCTTATTCCTTACAAGGAGTATGTGTTGACTTTGCTTCCCCACTTTGAAGAGATAACTTTTGAGCACTTCCCAAGAGAGGAGAATCAGCTAGCGGATGCACTAGCTACGATGTCTTCAATGTTCAAAGTCAAATGGGACAATGAAGCTCCCCGAATCATTATCTGGAAATTGGATGAACCGGCATACTGCTGCGATCTGGAGGCCGAATTGACTGAAAAACCCTGGTATCATGAGGTGAAGAGGTACTTGGAAGCTCAGGAATACCCTGAAGGTGCATCTGTCAATGACAAGAAGTTCATGAGAAGGTTTGCGGCAAAATTCTTCCTCAGCAACGACATCCTCTACAAACGAAATCATGGTTCAACTCTACTGCGTTGTGTGGATAAGGCTGAAGCAGAGAAGATCATGATAGAACTGCATGAAGGTACATTCGGAACACATTCCAGTGGACACACCATGGCAAAGAAAATCCTTCGGGCAGGATATTTCTGGTCCACAATGGAAGCCGATTGTTACCAACACTCTCGAACTTGTCACAAATGCCAGATCTATGCTGACAAGGTGCACATCCCTCCGGTTCCTCTGAACGTCCTGACGGCACCTTGGCCTTTTGCAATGTGGGGCATGGATATGATCGGGGAGATTCGACCGACGGCATCCAATGGGCATCGCTTCATCTTGGTGGCGATCGATTACTTCACGAAGTGGGTTGAGGCAGCTTCCTACGCAACGGTAACCAAGAGCGTCGTGGCACGTTTCATCCGGCATAACCTGATCTGTCGGTACAGCGTCCCGGAAAGAATCATTACAGACAATGGTACCAATCTCAATAACAAGATGATCACTGAGCTCTGCGGGCAATTCAAAATACAGCACCATAACTCTTCTCCTTACCGGCCGAAGATGAATGGGGCTGTAGAGGCAGCTAATAAGAATATCAAGAAAATTGTGCAGAAGATGACAGTGACCTATAAAGATTGGCACGAGATGTTACCGTTCGCTCTTCATGGGTACCGTACCTCAGCAAGGACGTCAACCGGGGCAACTCCTTTCTCCTTGGTCTATGGCATGGAGGCAGTCTTGCCAATTGAAGTCCAGATACCCTCTCTCCGGATAATGAAGGATGTAGACTTGAGTGAAGATGACTGGATCCAGACTCGACTTGATCAATTAAACCTGATTGACGAAAAGAGGCTCACCGCTATCTGTCATGGTCAGACGTACCAAAAACGGATGATCAGGGCATTTAACAAGAAAGTCAGACCACAAGAGTATCAAGTTGGGGAACTGGTAATCAAACGCATCATCCTTCCTCAAGGTGATCCCAGGGGCAAATGGACCCCTACATACGAAGGGCCATTTATGGTTAAACATGTGTTCTCAGGAGGAGCCATGATTCTAACCACCATGGATGGTGACGACCTTCCTCACCCCGCCAATGCAGACATAGTAAAAAGATACTACGCATGAATAAAAGACCCGCTAGGTTGACACACCTAGGCAAAAATAAGGGCTTCCCGGCGAACCAAAAGGGTTCGGGCAAAAATAAGGGATGAAATGAAAAAATCTGTACACCCAGCAAGTCGAAAACCTGAAAAGGCGGCTTGGGCAAAAATGGGTATCCCGGTGGAATGAAAACCCGAAAGGGCGGTCCAGGCAAAAGTTAGGGATAAAGCGTAACACTATGTCTCATTGGTTCACCTTGCATCCAGAATTCGGCATCAACTATCTGCCTCAGACTTCGGCATCGACCAATCAGCTTCATCTTCAACTAGGCAGCAAAGTGATGAGACGCTTGAAGACATAAAGGCGATAGCAGAGTTGGAACCCACTGGGAATATTGTACACATAGTTGTTTTGTTTCCTTTTCAAAATTGTAAATTCTATGTTATTCAACGGCATTTTCTTACTAGGATGTTGGCCTCTTGTACAAAAACGCCTATTCACAGGCAAATTTCAAAATCAATACAAATTCATTTTCCCATACAAATTGCCATTGTTTTTCCTTTTTCTGTTTCATCTTGCGAAGAACGTCCAATGTTCATTTTTGATATATGCATCTGATATTAAATTGCTGATTCATAAATATTTGCATATGAAACAAAAGACTAATTACAGGTGACATCAGAAACAGGGGCAATGTAAAGTTGTCTGATGCAGTCTGGTTGCTTTGTCCGCCAAGGTACCAAGGTAGATTTAACTCAAGAATGTGACCAAGTTCTCTCAACTCCCCACAGAGTAAGACAAGATAGCAACATTCCCTAGTGGAGTATAGGTATTCATCAGCAAGCATCCCCGACAGTCTTGACCTAAGATGGTTCCCCGGAAGAATATCAATACCCCAGTGCAATTCCAAAAATTTCCCCAGGAAGGTGGAATTCTTATCCCCGGCAGGTCTTGAAGCTTATCCCTAGTAGATTCTGGAAGCTTATCCCCTGCAGAGTACGGACGTCTCTCCCGAGCTTTATTCAAAGTAATTTCTCACAAGGGCTTATAACTGGGTTATCCTCAGCTAATTGCCACGGAAGATCGCCCTCGGCAAAGTTCTTTCAATCCCCAGCGGAGTTTATCTTTGGTATCCCCAGCGGAGTTTATCTCTGGTATTCCCCAGCGGAGTTTATCTTTGGTATCCCCAGCGGAGTTTATCGTCATTATCCCCAGCGGAGTTTATCTTTGGTATCCCCAGTGGAGTTTATCTCTGGTATTCCCCAGCGGAGTTTATCTTTGGTATCCCCAGCGGAGTTTATCATCATTATCCCCAGCGGAAGCGAAGAGCTCTACTCTTCAATGTCAGCCCAGGATTTAATTCCCCGGCCGGTCGTCAAGGATTTATTTTCCTAGACGAAAATACATTCATAAACATTTCACATTTTCATACATCTTGCTTACATACATGATAAAGTGCATACAACACTATCTCATGTTGAACATCATGACATCCTGCATTTCATACATCATGACATTGCATACAACTTATGTTTTTGCCTTTTCAGAGAAAAAAAAAACAATCCCAAAGACAACTACCTTCAACTGTCACAATTCCAGATTCGATACCTGTATCTAGCCGGGGCACATCTGTGAGTGATCAGTTTCCAGACTCGATTCCTGTATCTAGCCAGGGCATGTATGAAGAGTTCGAAGATTCGATTCCTGTATCCAGCCAGGGCATATCTGTTGACGACTATTTCCGGATTCGATTCCTGTATCCAGCCAGGGCATATCTGTTGACCACATTTCCAGACTCGATTCCTGTATCTAGCCAGGGCACGTCTGAAGATTTCCGGATTCGATTCCTGTATCCATCCAGGGCATATCTGTTGACCACATTTCCAGACTCGATTCTTGTATCTAGCCAGGGCACGTCTGAAGATTTCCAGATTCGATTCCTGTATCCAGCCAGGGCATATCTGTTAACGACTATTTCCGGATTCAATTCCTGTATCCAACCAGGGCACATCTGTGAGTAACCGATTGTAGATTCGACACCTGTATATAGCCAGGGCATATCTGTATGAGGAGATCGAAGATCAAACACCTGTAACAAGCCAGGAAAACATCTATCTTTCTCAAATACACAAGTTCTCGCTAAGGAATCTCTTATGCGATCAACACTTCCAAATGGCATCTATAAGCCCATTCCCGACAAGGTTCTGTCACATCTCCAGATGGCATCTATAAGACCATCTCCCTATCCACCATCTCTCCAAATGGCATCTATAAGCCCATTCCCGACATCGCATTGCTGATACTCCAACATGCGAGTGCAAATTTCCAGGTACTCTAGTGTCCAATCTCCTTTTACCCTCGAGTCACGAAAGGCAAACTTGCCAATCTAACTCTTCAGGTTCAAAAATATTGAACAGGGGCAACTGTTGTACCCCAAAATTTGCCCTCCCATTTCCTCAACATTTTCTCATCACAAGACCCTTGAAGATCAAGATCCAGTTAGGGTTTCCTCTGCTCAAGACTTCTCCTTGCACTGTTGACCCAAATTAGGGTTTGTGTTTGCACAAAGATATTTTGACCTAAAATGCCTAAGATGACTTTCATGCTTCATGTTGGACTCCCAAGTTTATCCATACCAAGTTTCAAGTCTTGATTCCAAATTTTGCCCAGTCAATTAGACAGTTGACCTAGAAATCAACTGTATTGGGGAAAAAGTCAACTGTGGCCAATTGACAGTCAAATCTCATGCAAATTGACCCACATCAACATTATAAACTCATATGGACCATTTGATCAAGTTTGGATCACAATTCCACAAGAAATTTGATCAGATCATCAAAAGGGCAAAATGGTCATTTTTAGGGTTTTGACTGCACAAAGGCAATTTTTGACTGTTTGACCTAGCCAATGGAAAACCAAGCTCACATATGGACTCAAGGACCCCATGGAATTGTCTTGACATGCTCAACAAGTTCAAAAGATCCCAAATACACAAGATTGACAGTTGAATTTCCCAGTCAATTGATCAATTTTGACTGTATACTGAAAAGTCAAACTTTGACTTTTTGGTCAAAATCAAGTGTCAAGATTCATTTTTCATTAAAATATGCCAAATCATGAAACTTGTCCATCAAGAAATCAAGAAATGCAAATTAGGGTTTGAAATGGAGATTTTTCATAACTTAGAATTTTTCTAAGTTATAAAAAACCCTATTTTTTTCCTAACTTTGCCCCACTTTCTCACCAAGATTCATTTGGATTCAAGCAAAAGTCAAAACATGAAAGTTGTAGCCTATTGCATAATATACAACTTTGATTCACGAAGTTTTCCCAAAATAAGCTTGTATCTCAAGTTACAATTTTTGGAACAAGGGTACCAAACCATTCTTAACTTAGTGAAAATTTGACCTATTTTAGGCAAGTTTTTTACCTAACTTCAAGACCATTTTCCATACAATTCCACTTGTAATTTCAATTTGCACTTCAAATATGGATTATAGTACACATTCCAAGCTTTCCAAAATGTCCAAGAACTCATCAAACAACCTCATGGTTAGAGAGAATCGAATTTTGCAATATGGGAAAAACTCACTTTTGAATTGGCCATGTTACATGTTCATAACACTATGCATTTCAATCTCAGCTTGCACAACTTGATTACAGGTCTTTTATCTCAATTACACTCATAAATTTAATGCCAATCCTTTGTGCCAAGACCATATTCTATGTGTTCAAGCATTGCCTAAAGGTTTAATCCCAAATTGGAAAAAGCATTATATCCATTTTTGCAAAAGTTACACTTTATGTCAATTGGTAAATCAAGAAGGTACAAAGGAAATCTAATTGGCACAAGTTTATGGGTTAATCAAAATGATCAAGGGGAAGTTTATCAGCATAGTATGGGGGCCTGTACAGGCTAGAAACACAACTTGACCATTGCTAGCTTAAAGTGTAAGAAACATTGCATATGACATACCAACTCTCATATCAGTTAACCAAGGCTTAGAGAAAGTTATCAAACACATTCCAAACATTCATCCTAAGCTAAAGCACGACCCTAAGATCCTCAATACCTCCCCATTCCCAGAATCACCTTCAAACTGCTCAAAACAGGGCATCCCTGCAGTTTGAGTTCCATAGCTCAAACCTTCCATGCTTTCTGGCGAAAAACTTGTCAAACACCTTCCCTAACATCCCTTGAAGCTAACCAAAACCTAAGACACGACCTGTAACACTCCCAAGCAAGATCACCATTTTCATTTTCTTGTTTTGCAGCTGGAGTTCTCTAGCACGATTCAAAAGGTTTCAAGACAAAGTAAAGCTTGGAATAGCATCCCTGAACATCAAGGAAGCTATACCAATCATCACATTGCATTGAAGACACCTCAATCACCAGATACAACTTCAACTGAACAGTTTTGCTTGAAAGTCCAGGAATTGGGAGATAGAAAACGCGTGCTTGCTTGAACAAAAGTGTTCTGAGGTTGAAGATGACAGCCTTCTGGGCTGGGCCTGTTTGACATTTCTTTTTGCACCCTTTTATTACTTTTACACCCCCTGAGCCCATTTTGCTTATTTTTATGACTTTTTCTTTTTTGGTTTGACTTATTTATTTTTTCTTATGATATTAAAAAAATGAAAAAATATTTTTCTCACCATTTTCCTATTTATTAGGTATTTATTTGTTTAGATTAGTTTTTGTATAGAAATAAATATATAAACATTTTTTATTAAAGAATGCTAAAAATATACAAACACATTTTTATTTTCATTTTTATTTTGTTTTATCTTCTGAAAATATTTTATATAAAAAATACTTTTTTTTTAAATATTAAATATTATTATTATGTATATATAATATATATTTAGTAAATAATACAAATATTTATATAGATATTAATGTATTTAGGTTAAAATTACAAAATATACACACTTTTATTTTCTTGTTAAATATTTAATATAAAAATGCCTTTTTACAAATATACTTCATTTTTATTTTATTTTTGTATATAATAAAAAAATATGTTATACATATTAAATAATTAATTCATTTTATTTAATAAAATTAGGGTTTTGCCCTAAACATAAAAAAATTCAAAAAAAATAATACTTTTATTTTTGTTTATTTGGACATATAAAAATACTTTTTTTTCATATATACAAAAACTATTTTTGCATCTTGCATATTTATTCTTATTTTATTTAATTTGTGCAATTAAATCATCTTGTAAATAATTCAATATTGATGTAATAGTTTAGGTTTAAATTCCTTGTCAAAATCCCCATTTGAACATTTGTACCCCCCTTCCCATATATGGTGTTGTAATAGCTTAGTAAATTTATTTTTCGCACTTTATTGCTTTCTAATTATACCATGTTAGAATTAGGGTTTGTATGCGAAAAAACAACGAAAATAGTTTGACCTAATTTCAAGATAAACAAGCATGAAAATGGACACACAAATCACACTTGCACCCCCTAGGGTATTCCACTTGTTGCCTTCAATAAATGGGCCATATTGCATGTTAGGTCTCTTTGGGCAAAACAAAACAATCAAACGATCATAGTCCCTCGATGACGCTTTCAAAATGTTGCCTAAACAAATGATCAAGTCCCTTAAGGAAAATTGCCCAAAGATACTTGGCACCATTGCAATTATGGTCTAAACGATGACCCGCGCCCGTCCCTTTCACATCCTAACATGAGATTGTCCACCAAATACAATGGTGGAACAAACTTGTTAAAAGGGTTAAAACATAGCAATAAACTTTGAGAAATTTAGGAGTAGATAACCTCTTAGTTACTTGAATCAAACTTGCAAAAACAAAACACTTGCCTATTTTCTAAAACCACACCTCACAACACTTTCAAAACAAACTTCCAAAAACAAATGAAAACCTTTTCAAAAGACATACACCTTTGTATACATCCCAACATGGATCATTACAAAGGTTGCCACCACATTGGCTTCTTTTCAAAACATTTTCAAAACCACACACACAAAAGCACCATTTCAAACAATTGAAAATTAAGGCAAGTTGATCTAAGCAAGTAACTAAGAGCCCATGGATAACCATGGATAGAAAGGGTGCTAATACCTTCCCTTTCTATAATCTACTCCCCGAACCCAAGAAAACATCTCAAAAGGTTTTTGCTGTGCTTTTTTAACCTTTCCTTAGGATAAAATAAAAAGTCGGTGGCGACTCTTGCTCAAACGGAACATTTTGCGAAAACAAACGCAAAACCCAAGTTAGTTCTCCCACCGTATCACACCAAGCACAAGAGTAGTGCCAATATAATAAATTGTGTTCCACAAATAAAGTGAAACACAGGAGCCTCAAGTCAAAAATGGAAAACTTTTCTCATAGTACCTCGCACATTCAACAACCAAGTTAGTATTCCCATAAATTGAATGATGACTCACATAAGGGATGGATGATGAGATCATAATGAAGTGAGAAAACATGATAGCAAATATCAAAACATTAGATATGATAGACAAAAAGAAACAAGCATATGCATAATTTGGTCAAAAGTTAGAGGAATGTTGCTCCTTTCTATCACAATGTTGAGTTGACAATTGAATATCAATCAAGGATCATGGGAGCTTGAGAAGAATACAATCAAAGACCATGAAGGTCAGTAGCAAACACAATTCAATCATACTCAATTACTTCATCACAGCTCACAAGCATAATAGAAGAGGAATCCAACACAATGCATCAAAAGGTTGAATCATTCAAACATAGGGCATTAAGTGAGATGACTTAAGTTTATATGGATAAACAGAAACAACATGATCATTAGGTTCCCAATTATAGGCCTCACTCAAGTTCATTGGCCATCAAGCAAATTGCAACAAGATATGCAACATTAATTGGGTACCTTCACTTCAAAAATACATCAAAAATAAAAACAAGGATCAATAATTCACACAAAAAATTTCTTAGCATCTTTGAAGTGTGTAGAAATCAGAAAGCAAGTCTTAAGTTCATGAATGTTTGAGGAGGGGATCAAATGAGGCCCAAAGTTCAAAACTAGTTGGCCAAACTATCAAAACTAGACAAGTTTTCAAAATAATTTATGGAAAAATATCAAACCAAGTCAAATAATTCAAGAAAAATGGTTTTCAGATCCTCAATACATCCATGAACCATAATCAATACCTAAATTCCATTGAAAATCCAGGACATAATCGTTTTTGAATTGAAACTTACACAATAAGCAACAAAACCCTAATTATTTGACTTTTAATCTTAAATATTAATTAGATAAGATCAAAATTCAAAAAAATTCAGAACAAATATACATCAAACATGACAAAACTCAAGAGGTCAGAATACCTATTTTTCCTTATTTTTTTGAATTAAAGAAAAGTCAAAAATAAAATCAAATTCAAACAATTAATCAATTAAACAAATAATCACATCTCAAAATAAAATTCTAATCAAAAATCAGAAAAATATCCAACCAAAATTATATTCAAATATTAGAATTAAAAATACACATCCGTGATTTTTTGTGGAATTTTTGAATTAAAGGAAATATTAAAATAAAATCAAACAAACAATTCAACAATTAAACTATTATTAAATGACAAAAATGCAAACCCTAGCCAAAATCATAAAAAGGTCAAAATAAATTTATATTTAGATTCTATGATTAAAAACAAACTTATATGATTTTTTTTTTGAGGATTTTTGAATTAAAGGAAATATTAAAACAAAATTATGAAGCAAACATTTCAAATAAACTTCTCAAATTAAATTTCTAATCAAAAATAGAAAATATGCTAAATAAAAATCAGAATCAATTTCTAAATTATTTTATGAGTCCAAAACATTTTTTGTGGAATTTTTAGATCAAAAGAACTATTAAAATAAAAATAATCATTGAACAAACAATTAATTAAACTTATGAAATTTTAAACCAATCAAAACATTTTTAAAAAATTCCAAAAAAATAAAAAAAATAAAAAAAATAATAGAAATTATTATTGGTCTATGATAATTTTTTCATGATTTTTGAAAATGTTTTGATCACAAAATAAAATCAAACATAATACCAAATAAAACAAATAATTCAAATAAGACAATATTCAAATGGACCAATCATATTGCGCCACCACATCATCTTCAACATCCTGACAAACTCAAAAACGTGCGCAAGACTCGGCCCTAGGGCTCATGTTCAGATCCATCATACATACTCATTTCTCCGCCAAAATTAATGAAATCAAGTGTAAATTAAAGCTCAGATAACAAACTACATTGTGCCTTTCAAATCAAATCGAAACATCAACTATATCATTCACAATCAAGCCATGAAAATGAGTAAAAACATCCTGAATCAGAAACTTCAGAGCACTCAATCATGCATAATTCACCGAATCAAACATTATAAAGCTTCAGAAACATTCAAATAACATCAGTGAACACTAATCCAAGCTCAAACACATCAATAAACAAATACATCTCGAAAATCAAAGTTTAGGATTATTTCCTCAAGGCAAAAAGTGTTCTACTGTATCCTTCACTCCAGGTGAAATTAAATGGTGCTAACTTGATCTCCTCCCTTCACTGAAGTTGAATCCACAAGAATTTTGAAGAAAACACCAAGGAATTGAGAGAATCGAAGCAAATTGAAAAAGAATGGTGGAAAACTCAGATCTGAAATTCTTCTTATATAGAGTCAAACAAGGCTTACCTCTTCTTATATAGAGTTAATAGAGGAGCATAGAAGTGGAAATGCAACCTCAAAGCCGTTGGAGGGAAGGATTGGTAGTTTTGGCCAAAAATGAGGATGCATAGGGAGCCTGCGTTTCACTCGTGCATTTGCTTGCCTTTTGTGCATTTTGTGAGCCAAATAAGGTCATAAATACATGCTCCAAATGCCAGCTCATGATTGTTTGAAATGAAGAAGTGTTGGTGAATTTGCAAAATTGAGCATGTTTTGTATTTTTTTCATTCAAGCAAGTTCAAGAAGCACATGGGCATGAAATGGTGAGTGTAATGGGCCTCAGCATGTCACAAATTATTCATGGGCTTGATTAGAAACAAAAGGAATGGCTGAAACTCGAGTTCTCATGAATTGGCCATTTTGCATACTTGTCAAATTTCAATAAAATGCCTCAAAATTCCAAAGTTCATAACTTGCTCATATTTTTGAATTTGGACACAAATGAGTATAATTTGGAAAGGTATTGAAAATATTTACAATCCCTTAGTTTTGAGTTTTCGCAATTGAATCGATTAATGTCCTCAAAATTTGACATGAAATTCACTAATTTTGGAAAATGACCTATAATTTTAACTTGAGGCATGAACTTCCGAAGACCATAACTCTTGACTCTTTGCCAATTTGGACATGAGACCAAAAGGACATGAAAGATCACCCTCTTATCTTTCCAAGCATATTTCATTTGCATTTTTTTGATCAAAGGTGAATAAAATATGAATTTTTGAAGTTAAGTCCTCATTTTCCAAAATTAGAAACTTTTAGGGTTTCTTCATGAACAAGTTTCAACCTAAACCTCAATCTTTTTGATCCAATGATCAAAATGGACTTGAAATATGAAAAGTACACCCTTGAATTGATGGTTGACCAAAAGTTCACTTGGTCAACCTTGACTTTGACTGATTTTGACCAGAATGACCATTTTGCCCCTTTGAATCAATTGATCCACTTCCCTTCAAAATTGATGATCAAGACTTCAAACATATGATCTTCTAAATATATAGAGGCCATGTACAAAGTTTCACTTCTAAATTCTCAAGAAATATTGATAAAATCCCAAACCCTGGTTTTGGTTAACACCTTAGGAGACTGAGTAATCATCTTCAAAACTCCAAATCCTCTGGATATCTTGGCCAATTTCTTGTACAAAGACCTTTCAAATACCACTTGAGATGTTGTATCTTCCAAATAAATACTTGTACATTGATCAATAGCCTTGATCAAGCAAAACCCTAATTTTGACTGGTGAATCAAAAGAGTGATTCTTCTTATAATCAATCATAAACTTCAATCCTATGATGATCCAAAGAGATGGATAAAATATCTTGAGATGTCAAATAACTTTTGAGATTGAAAGATCCATAGGTTTAGATGATAAGATTCTACTTGAGCAACTTGTCAATGCAAACAACCTCCAAAGCTTGAGGAAGACTTGATAACCAAAGTATTGATCCCATCACAATGTATGAATGCAATATGATATTCATGATGAAACATAAGCCTAAATTAAGAGGGTAAATTTTGGGGTGCAACAATAGGTAAACCAAGTAAGTAAGAATACTCCTCCAACAGGGGCATCAACTGATAATCAGGAAAAGTAAAACACCGGAACAACGGATCATAGAACTAGACCAATGTAGAAAGAATACCCTCTTTCATCTTAAGTTTCAGAAGAGGCACAATGACTCCATACTTCTTCCAGAAATATGTAGAACTTCCAATCTCAGGAATCAAACTCATCAGTTCCTCTATCTTAGGATCTTTGAAACCGTACTTCCGAGTCTTTCTCCTTCCAAAATCCATGGTCAAAAAAGTACCTAAGATATTTGCAAAAGTCAACCTTAAGTTCCTTGAATCAACTTGTTTTAAATAATGCTCATGGGTTCATGAAATGCATGATAATGTAACAATCACACACAAGATCACAAACATGGGGATTCATAGGTTCGACGTCACGAGCATGAAGTCAAAGGTACTACCCACAAGGTAAGGACTAATGGTTTATCACCTTATGAACAAGGTTCTAAAAAGTTATGAGAGTCTACATTCTTCATTCGGATATTACCAACGTCCCAATTAGCTCGGTAATTAACAATATTCTCAATAAAAACTCAACTGGGTGTAGCATTGTGTGACAACCACTTCCGTATTGCTTCATCATAGTTTCTGCACTACATCTAAAAGGCCAAGATGGGTTAAGGGTTCTACTGTCCTCAGCTTCTTAGGCTCCCAGGTCAAAAGCAGCACGTCTTTCCGATTGCTCGATAAATGAATACTACTGTCAAAGGGGCCTCCATTGAGTAGGGGATCTCATGTATCCTTTTTTGGGATTCCTCCCTCAAAGTTAACATGATTATACCTCCCGTCCTATCTTAAGTTTGCCCAAGTCTGGATAGAGAACTTATAAGAGATCACCAAGCATCCTGAAAACCAGGAAAATCCAGACATACATGCATATATACAAAAAATAATATACAAAAAATAATAGCACATACTCAACTAAACAAAGATAGGCTCAACCCACTTAAGATGATTAATTCCCCAATGAAGTCTCTAATTTTCTGTAGAAGTAGAAATGTTGAGACTAAGCCATTGGATTGACTTAACTCGCGTAAATCAAATAAAAAATTGCCACCGTGCTTTATTATTTCCAAAGGAAATGGGAAAAGAGTGAATAAACCCAAAAATAGGGGGGAGAATCTAGGTACGGGGGTTATTTATGCAAAGGGAATGTATTATCACACTAAGCATCTACAGTACTCCGCAAGAACCTCTTTGAAAATCTGTGTATTTTTTGCTATAAAAGGTGTATTCAAAATAAGATGGTGGAGATGAGAAAAGAAGTATCTTTTACAATTTTTACACCCACTGCAGTTGCGAACCTTTAGTCCCTACGTACCACCTTCTGTGCAATAGGGGATCAGGGTACTCGTAGTTCACCTCAAAAAATTTAAAACACAAGTGCGTTGGTTAATTTTAAGAGAAGAGACATTATCGTCATATCTGAGTGGAAAACATACTTACTACCAACAGTTATGAGAAAGGAGAATTTTCACCATCTCAAAGTGGAGGATATAGCTTGGATTTTAAATTCAAGAAAGCCTCACTCAACACCCAAGTGGAAAATATCTCACTTTACTACATATCGTAGAAGTATAGTAGCTCGCATCACTACAAGAATTGACAAGAGTCTAATCTTTTGAGAAAAAACTTTTAAAGCAAAAAGCCAAAGTGGCAAAATGGTTTGAATGAGGTTAATTGACTTTTAGTTTTAAGAAATATGTCAAAGTATGATTAAATTAATTAAATTTTGATTAAGAAAAGATTTTTGAAAATGCATGGACCTAAGTCCTAGTTTATTATGAAAGCGGTTCAAGTTGGAAAACAAGAAGAGTTTTTGAAAAAAAGGAGGGAGAAGAATTTTAAAATTAAAGAAGATAGGAGGAGACAAAGCATATAATCAGAATAACCTACACACAAAGAAAATTAACCCAATTCCTTAGAGTAAACCCAAAGAACTTCAGACAAAATAATAACAGAGCCACAAGGTCCCAAGTATCAAGGCTTCTAATCCTAAGTCTGAAAGATCCACAACTCCACAATGCCAAGGATAGTAACCAAGTAGTCCAAGTAACCTTAAAGTTTTTTTTATTGTTCAAGTTGATTATTAAGTGTTTTCAAAGAAAAAGAAAACTAAAGTGAGCAAAAACTAAAATGACATAAAGATAAATGTTCAAGTGAATAAAAGAAAAAATAGCATAAGATGTAAATGCTAAAAGTAAATGGTACATAAAATTAAAGGCACAAAATAAAGGCATGAAGTAAAGTTAATTGTTAGTTAATTAGAAGTTAGAAGGTTAGTTGAATTACCATCTTGAAACTTGCATTTGAAAACTCATTAGAATATTGATAAAATCAAAGCTTCTCAATAACAAGTCTCATTTTCTTTTTGTCAAGTATATCATTCATTTCAAGTGCTCAAAGCAACCACATATGGTCAACGATGTTCAAATGATTCACTTAGACCAACATTTATGAAGTTCATTAGAGGATTGATAAAATCAAAGCCTCCTAACAATGAACTTCAAAGTTATTGGATCCAAGGTTTCAAATTAAACACACTTGGGCTTGCAAACATAGGTTTCGGCCAAGAATGATCATTTTTTGAATCAGAACAAATTTAACGCTATGTTAAGCAATCGTAAGTGGACTTATCTAGAAGCCACACCTATTTTGAGGCCAGTCAATAGAAATCTATATACCAACATGTTAGATAAATGATATGTAGATCATTCTCGAAAAACATGTAGCACAAGTAAATATAAGAAAGTGATAAGATGAAGAGGGAGGGGTTGTATCAAATGAAACTAGGGTTTCAAATATAATCAATATCATTCATCCATTTTAGTGGATTTGGTTTTTCAACCTATCAACACTCAAGATCCAATGAGTTTGAGGAACTTGTCCCAAAATAACACCTAAGTGTGTCCAAATCAGGACCAATCAAAAAAATATTAAAATATATTTAATATAAACAAAATTTAAATGATTTAAAAAGGAAATAATTGGTAAAATACACAACATGTATTAAAACACCAAATAAAAATCTTTAAAAAATTATCAAAAGTCAAACATGAGTCAATAAGTGTTGACAAAGATTTTTAGAATTTTTGAAAGTAAAAAACTATTTTTAAATTTTAAATAAATAAGAAAAATAAACAATAAATTTGTGAAAAATCGTAAAATCAAAAATAAAAATTAAATAAAGTCACAAATATTTTTCAGAAGGTCATTGGATCCTTCCAGAATATTTTCAGAATTTAAAATTCAAGAAAAGTATTTTTGAACAATTAAAACAAGTCAAATAAAGTGAAAAAACATAAAAAATTCCAAATCACAAAATAAAAATGTGAAAAAATAAAAACTAAAAAGAGAAAAATCAAAAGTATTTTTGAGAATATTTTCACAATTTTAGAAGTTGAAATGATTTTTTTTTTGAATTTTTGAAGTTTAAAACAATTAAAACAAAAATAAGAAAATAAAATAATAAACCAAAAAAATGTGGACCATCTGATCATTGTCAAAATGCGTTAGTAAGCTAATTCAAAGGATCAAACATGTTGTGCATGATATGGACATTAGTGAATAAACCATCAGAACATTTATTTAAAACAGATTTGAAAAAAAAAGGTGGCGCGATGTCATTGGTTGAGAGATGACACAGTGGTTATCTTCAATCTCTAGCCACATGCGAGTTTCAGGTTTCACAAACTGTAAAATTAGGAGCCCGGACATGTGCCATTTGCTTCGTCTCTTCAGGACGATTCCAATGGTACCCTCGCGAAAAATTTATATAAACCACAACTTAATCGATTTGGAAAAAACCAGAAGGTAACAATTGAAAAGGGATTTGAAAATTCATGAGTAAAACTCACTTCCAGTTAAAAACCAATGATGCTATGAGTATCGAGTAATGAGAGCTACATTGTAGTAACAAGCTTGGAGAGAAATGATGGAGGAATCTACCTGTTGAAGCTCAACTTTAGAGTTATGAAACTTGACTTGGCTAGCATGATTTAGGACACCTCAAGGCATGGTTCTTCTTCTGTTAGATTCAGTTAAGTTCAAGGAAGAAGAATAAGCAAAGAAATTGGATTAAAAAAATAAGGGAAGAGTGAATTTTAAATTTCAGAATTGTGAGTTATGGAGAGAGTTTGGCAGGGTGATTCTGGCTATCCAAGCTTGTAAAAATGAGTGATGGATGATCCTTATTTATAGTTGAGCATGACGGAAACAAAAAGTGAGAGAAATGATCAAGTATGAGGGGAATTCGTGTGCACCTGCATCATAAGCAAAGTGTAACTTGCAAGTTGTCAAAACTTAAACATTCCTTGGGTTTTGATGTGTTAAATCCTTTAGGAAACTTAATTAATCATGATTAAACATCAAATGCGCGAAAAATTTGTGTTTAGAGACAACACTAATCAATTTGCAATCTGACTGTTTTGACAAAATCAGTTTCATGGTACCAACTTTGCAGCCATGGGGCACACAATGTATGGAGCTTTATGATGCCATCTTAGATTCTTTAGAAAGTTGAATGATCAGGCTTGACAATGTGCTTTGAAAGTTTACATTTGGATACTTGAGCTGAGAGTTATATCCAATTGAATTTGTGAAAAACACACAGATTTTTATACTTAGAAAAAATTCTAAGTAAAGAACTCCAAAGTGACCTATAATGTTCTTCAAAATTACATGATCTTCCACTCAAAATTTGGTCTTGATATTTGAAGATGTCATGAAGGTAGACCTCTTGAATTAAGTTGTGGAATTGAGATCACTCAAAAATCATAAAAATTGAAAGAGTTATGGTCTTTGGAAGATGATGAACAAATTTTGGAAAATTCACAAAAGACCTATAATCTTTTCAATTCTTCAACAACTTCCAAGAATTTTCAAGTCATGCGCATTGAAACAAAGTTGTACTAGACATACGAAATATTATTGTGGAAAAAGAATAGGCTCGAGGAGATAAAAATTGACCAAGTTATGATCATTTGAAGTCAAACCCTAAGATTCAAAGGCTTTTCAAAGAGACTTGTAATATTTCTCAACCATTAGTGATCTTCCTCTCAAAATTTTCCTTAGATCCCTGAAGAGAACTTGTTAAGGACCTTTTAAAGAGAATAATAGATTTGGAGTCAATCAAAAATCTCAAAAAATGAGAAAGATATGGTCTTTGGAAGTCAACAAACGCTAGCTCAAAAAATGTAAAAATGACTTGAAACCCCTTTCAACTTTTGATGATTTTTATTGCACAATTGGATCTTGTCCTGTGAAGAGAAGTTGTTGTAGATGATGATAAGAATCCATAGAAAAAAGAACCAACTCAAAATATTGAAAATTGAGAGAATTATGCATGTGCGATCACTAAATCAAGAACTTGCTCAATTAGGTCAGATTTGTTGAATCAACCTTGAATATTTTGAACGTTATTGGCAAAATAAAGCATGATAAATGATAATAGGCCTTGAAATGATGTTGTCTTGAAGCACACTCAAAGATGGAGCTTAAGTCTCAATGAAACTTGTTGAAGAATGCATGGAAGTAAACACATGAACCTATGAATCTTCTTGATGAATACCACCACCAATCTTGAGGAAAAATTGACCTAAATAAAGCGAGAGAGCCATTTGAACCAAAAACTTTGATATCATAGTGTTGTACCCCAAAATTTTCCCTCTCTTTTCTCAAGACATTTCTCACAAAGGATCTCCAATGACTCAAATTTGAACAAGTATTGACTAGATCAAATCATCTCCTGAGCACTGGGACCCCAAATTAGGGTTTAATTTTCATAAGGACAATTGGACTTTTAATGTCTTGGATCACAATTTTGCTCAGTCAATTGATCAGATGACTGAAAATCAACTATAATGGGTAAAAGGTCAAATATGGTTAAATTACAGTCAAACTTCATGACTTTTGGTCCCCATCAACATTTTGAAACCATATTTATCAATTGATCAAGTTTTTATCATAATGCCTCAAGAAAAACATTCAAATCATCAAAAACGCAAAATGATCAAAATTAGGGTTTTGACTGAGAATGAATGATCATTGACTTTTGACCTAGTACGTAACTTGATGGATTAAAGCATAATCTCAAGGACTTAAACACAACATATTGACCTAATTTCAGGGCTCAAGTCACTTCTCAAGATCATTGGATTGATAGTTGAAATTTGATCAACTGATGAAAAGTAAACTGATATACCAAAAGTCAAACTTTGACTTTTTGGTCAACATTAAGTTTCAAAGATCAAGATTCATCAAGACATTAAAAAATATGAAGCTTGATCATCAAGAATCAAGAAAGTCAAAAAGTCATCAAAAAGTCAAACTTTTCAATACTTAATTTCATTACTTAATGACCTTTTTTCACCAAGATGCAAGATGACTCAAAGAAAACTTTCAACATGAAAGTTATAGATCTTGATGAGTTATACAACTTTTTATTAGAGGGTTGATATCCAAAAAATGCTTAAATTTGAAGATATAAGCCCATGAAGACATGAGATTTTTCATAAAACACTTAGTGAAATTTTGACAAGTTTAGGCACATTTTTGACCTAACTTCTTGGCCAATTTTCACATAGTTCCAATTTGATTTAGCCAAAATGGAAAAAATGAAAGTTTTATACAATGTTTCAAGATTTCCAAAATGTCCAAGAACTTGAAGATATCATTTTTGAGCTAAGAGAATCGAAGGCAAGAAGTTGGGCATCCATTCTTGAATTACAAGTTATTTTGATGATGAACACTTGACAAAATTTCATAGCAATGCTGCATAATCTTGCTTTGCAGGCTTCTAACTTGAAATTCACTCCATAATTAATGGTTTACACAATTGTTATAGCTATAATCCAAGCATTAGATCCTTTATCCAACCTACATTTCCATTTATGGCACAAAGGCACCATTACCATTCTTGAAAAGTTGCTTTAATCACAAAGTAAACTTGTCTTGAGCTTTGCACTTGTTCCTTCTGCACAAGCTTCACCTACAAGTTAAGAGCAAACATGTTTAAAGCTTCTAGCCACCCTACAATATTTGTACCTTGCTTTGAAACCATATTTGTCAAGTTTGTTTAAAAACAAGTCAAAAATCTACAAAATGTGATCTTATGATTCTGATCATCTTAAGTCCTCAAACCTTTCCCTATAAATTGAGACATTGTTTACAAGCCAAGGACACGGATTGAGAAGCCTTGAAACTCCCTCAAACCAGAAATTTCTCTAAAAACACCATTGAAGTGTCATTTCTGACTTTGAACATCCATCTCACAATCCCCTCGTGCATTTTCCATTTTCATCAATCACCATGCTTCTAATACACATATAAAGACAATCCAAACACCTGCAACACAATTGTAACACCATTTTCCTCATCTTCCATTTTAAAAAGCAGTTGATTGCAGGTTGACTTCTCCAGAACATCTCAGGCACTCTCAATCAAAAGTAAGCATTGCAATAGCTTCTTGGAGGGTCAGTGAAGCTAACCAAATCATTACAACACCTTGAAGATTGCTCAAACTCAAAACACGATCTCCATTTTCAAGGTGATTTTTCTGAACTTTCAAATCCTTATACAAGTAGCATTTGACTTTGATTTGTGAAGATAAAATATTGACATCATAGCCCTGAAACTAATCATGTCCTTAGAATTCATTTATATTGCCTAAGCATGGAGAACTTTAAGTTTGAACTTTCTAAAAAAATTAGGTCAAATTTGGTACCAACCGAAATTCGTGCTTATCTTTGATCCATTGTTTAAGTTATTTACAAATTTGAAATCATGGTAAAAATTTCTAACAAGTTTGATGTTTACAATTTCTGAAATGGTTGAGAAATGTGCAAGATATGAAATTCAAAAATCTGACCCAGAAGATTGGTGCGAGGAAGAAGATGAAGTTGCTTTTAGAACTTAGTTTATTTTAAATTTATTACAAGTTGTTTTATAAACGGATGAAACAGCCACCCCAGTGACAGAAAGCGCGCGCGTAAGGCATTATTGTTAAGGTTCCTGGGTTCGAGCCCCAGCGACACCTTTTGTTCCTTTTCTCTCTCAATATTTTCCTTGTTTTCTCTTCTCACTTTCAGCGCGCCTGGGCCATCCATTGTTGGGCCTAGTTTCTTTTACTCACTACCACCCCCTATTTTCTCAACAACACTGGCCTAACATTTTATTATTTTTTTTATAAACAAAAATGAACATTGGGCCTAAACCAAAACATTTCTTCTCTCAAACCTCCTTGTTTTCTTTTCAAACTCCCTGAACCAAATTTTTTATATTTTTATTTTATTTTCTTTCTTTTCTTTTATTATTTATTTTTTAATCAAAATCCCAAAAATATATTTTTCTTAAATAATTATATTTTCCCATTTAATTTTATTAGGCAAAAATAGTAAAAAATATTTTCTTAAAACTATTTAATTTCTTTTCTTAATTAAACTAATTTAGACTTAGGTTTTTATTCTAATTTTCACTTTTAATTAACTTAGACTTTAGGATTTAATTAACTCCTTTTTAATTAATTAGTTTAATTAGGTTAACTATAAAATCTTTTCATACAACAAAAGCCATAAAAACAATTTCTCTTCTCTTTACATTTTTGTGCATTCTATTATTTTGAACTATGATTTATGTAATTGTCAAAAGCCTTGTAATAGTAATTAGGGTTTGTTTACTTGTCATCCCCATTTGTAATTTGTAATCCCCATCCCCTGAAGTGATGTAATACCGTAGGACTTTTAATTTCCGCAATTTTTCGTTTTACATATTCTCGTTAGTAATTAGGATTTGTATGGCAAGACTTAAAATCAAGAAAAATAGATAACCCTAATTCAAGATAAATGCATGAAAACAAAAACACTTTGCACACTTGCACCTCTAGGGTTAACCCACACTTGTTGCCTCAGATAAAAAAATTCTATGTCTCTCGAACATGTGATACTTTAGCAAAGACCCTCGATTATAAGATTGTAGTCCCTCGATGACCCTTCGACATTGACTTCGGTAAACGATCTTAATCCCTTACGACAAATTACTAAAGTATCCTACACTGTTTCCTTCTATAACTGTACGATGACCCAAGCTTGTCCCTTAACATCCAATGATATGGATTTCTACCAATCCATGGTAAAATAGCACTATCTAAAAGAGGAGGAAAAGAACTAAGACTTTTTTTGAGTAGGTAGATTGCTCATAGTTGCTTGCTCACAAACATTTCAAATCAAAACATCTTTCAAACACCAACACTTTCATGAAATATTTTCAAAATTTAACATTTGTATACATTCTTATAGAGACGAGAATCATTACATGGCTCGCCTAAAAAAAGGCACTTTTCAAAAATACTTTCAAACAAAAACACATTTCACAAAGAATTTTCAAAGTGAACTAGCAATTAAGAGCATGTATATAACTACATATGAAAAGGGTGCTAACATCTTCCCTTTTCATAACCTACCCCTTGAACTCAAGAAAATTCTCAAAAGTTCTTTTCTGTTCTTTTCACCCTCTCCTTTATTGGATAAAAGAAAAGTTAGTGGCGACTCTTACAATCCGCAACAATTGTGATAAAATGAAAAACACCCAAGTCAGTTCTCCTACCGTGTTACACATAGAGATGGCCTTGAAGCTTGAGCTCTTGCCATCTATAATACGGTGGGAGAACTGACTTGGTTGTTTTGCGTTTGATCGCAATTATTGCGGATATCAAGAGTCACCACAGACTTTTCTTTTATCCAATAAGGAAAAAGTGAAAAGAACATGAAAGACCTTTGAGATATTTTTCTTGAGTTCGAGGGGTAAGTTATGAAAAGGGAAGGTGTTAGTACCCTTTTCATCTGTAGTTATCTACGGGCTCTTAGTTGCTTGCTAGATCACTTTTGAAATTGCTTTGTTTGAAATGTATTTATGGTGGATTTTGAAAGTATTTTTGAAAAGTTCCTTCATTTAGGAAAATTTTGTAATGATTCTCGTCTCTATAAGAATGCATATAAATTGTTGGACTTTTTGAAAATATTTCATGTTTCGAAAGTGTTTGGTGTGTTTGAAAAGATGTTTACTGTGTTTGAAAAATTATTTGTTTTTGAAGATGGATTGTGAGCAAGCAACTAAGAACGTTCTACCTACTCAAAAGGCTTTTGTTCATTTCTCTCTTTCCTTTGATATTGATTTCTTACCATTGATTGGTAAGAATACTTATCTTTGGATGTAAAGGGACGGGCGTGGATCATCGTATAGTCATAGATAGCAATGTTGTGATATACCTTAGCATTTTTCTTAAGGGACTAAGATCATTTTGAAGGCAACATTTGTAGCGTCGTCGAAGGACTATGATCTTGTACTTTTGATTGTTTTTGCTAAGATGTCTCACATGCATAATATGACCATTTTTAAGGCAACAAAGTGGAGTTAACCCTAGAGGTGTAAAGTGTGCAAGTGTATGATTTCAGACATTTTTGTCTTTGAATTAGAGTTTTCTAAGCATTGATTTTATCTTTCCATACAAACCTTAAATTACTAGCAGTTATATGAAAGCGATAAATTACGGAAAGTAAATATCCTACGCTATTACATCATTTAGGGATGGGGTGTACAAATTTACAAATGGGGATTGCAAGAAATTAAACCTAATTATCTATTACAACCACATTGAACTTGAATAATGTACAAGAATTAAAATGTATATTATGTACAAGACATGAATGAAAGAAAATGAATTTGTTTTGATTTTGTTAAAGAAAATATTTTAACCTAATTTTATAAAAGAAGATAAATAGTTAGAAGTAAGAAAATTAAACTAAGTTAATTTTAAATTTAATCAAAGAAAATGAAATAAATCTAAGTTTAATATTAAGTTAAATAAAAGAAGTTAAATAAGAAAAAAATGTGGCCTTTTTTATTTTAAGAAGTTAAATAAAAATAAACTAAATAATTTAAAAAAAATTAATATAATATTTTTGGTGTTTTTGATTAATAAAAAATAATAATAATAAGGAAAGAAAATAAAAATAAAAATATAAAATTAAAATATAAAATTAAAATCAGGGGGGTTTAGAAAGTGGAAAGGAGAAAAGCCCAGAAGTTCTGGCCCATGCGCGCTACTAACAAGTAAATGGGGGGAATGATGCTGGAAGCAGAAAATGAGAAAGTCTGGAAGTTTTGGCCCAAGCATGATGCTAACAAGTATATGGAGGGGGTGATGCTGGAAGCAAAAATGAGAAGGCCTAGAAGTTCTGGCTCAAGCATGCTGTTAACAAGTATATGGAGGGGCTGATGCTGGAAGCAAGAATGAGAAGGCCTAGATGTTCTGGCCCAGGCGTGCTGTTAACAGGTAAATGGGGGAGGTGTGGCTAGAAGAAAAAATGAGAAGGCCTAGAAGTTCTGGCCCAGGCGTGTTGTTACCAAATACATGGGATAAAATGTTAAGAAATAAAAACAAAAAGGTGCTCCTGGGGCTAGAACCCAGGACCCTTAACACTAATGCCTTACGCGCACGCTCTCTACCACTAGGGTGGCTATACATCCGGTATTAGAAACAAAACCATAAATATATATTACAAAATCAATTCTGATGATGAACTTCATCTTCTTCCTCGCACCAGCCAGAGCATCTACAACTCACTCATTTCTCAACCAAAATAGAAAATGTAAACATGAAAGTTATGTCAAATTTCATCATGGTTCCAAAATTATAAAGCATTAAAACTATAAATCAGAAATAAACATGAATTTTGTTAGCACTAATCTGAACCCTAATATTTTCAAGAAGTTCTGATCCTAATTTCTCTCTACTCAGGCCATATAAATAAAATCTATAGATATGTACAGTTTCAGAACAATGATATCTACATTTTGTCTTTGAAAATGCAAGCCTGACACTGCCTAAATAATGAGATAAAAATCATAATAACTTACATTTGCAGCTGGAGATCGTGTTTTGAATTAGAGCTTGATTCAAGTTGCTGTGATGATCTGGCTACCTTCCTCGTGTTCCCGGGAAGCTAATGCAATGGTTTGCTTGAGCTATGGATGGCTGGAATGTTCTGGAGAAGTCAAGATGCAATGCTTTATTTTTGAAAATGGAGGTTGGTGAAGATGATGTTACAATCTGAAAACCGAGGTTGGGATAAATTCTATATGTGTATCAGAAACTTTGTGGATGGTTTGGCCAAGAAACGCACGAGGGATTTTGGAGATTGGATTCAAAAATCCGAAATGACAAGTTTTTTGTGCTTGTGTTGCAGTTTCTAGTTCTAGGGAGTTTTAGTGAGTTTTAGGGCTTGTCCCAATCCTATTTCAGCTTGCAAATAAAGGTTTAATTTATAGGCAAAGTGTTTGGAAGCTTGGTGAAATCAGAAGTACAAAATCACATGTTGTGGATTTTGACTTGTTTTTGAAGCAAGCTTAGACAAACATGGTTTCAAGGAAAGGTAGGGTGGATAGCAAATTTAAACACACTTGTTTTGAATTTGTAGGGGATGCTTGTGCAGAAAGAACAAACACAAATCTCAACAAGAATGGACTTTGTGATTAAAGTCACTTTTCCATAATGGAAGTGTGGATTTCTTCCTTAAATGGCAGGTGTAATGGACAAAGCTTAAATCAAGTGGTTCATAGCTCAAAATCTTGTGTAATCTTCTGAGTGAGGATAAATACACATGTTAGAGGGCCTAAAAAGTGGGATTGTGCAGCATTGCTTGGAATTGGATCAGATGTTCATCATGAAAATGACTTATAATTTACGAATGAATGTCCAACTTCTGATCTTCGATTCTCCCTGCTCCAGCATGATTTGAAAGAGTTTTTAGACTTTCTAGAAAGCTCGTAACATTCTCTGCAATCCCTCTTTGAATCACTTTTGCAAACTCCCATTGTAACTATGTGAAACTTGGCCCAGAAGTTCTGTCAGAATTCTGACTTAAAATGACCAGAATTTTACTAAGTGTTTTAGTTTTGTGGACATGTCTTCATGGATTTATAACTTAAATCCAAGAATTTATGGAAGAGGTTCTGCCCTACAATGTTTCAGATCTTATTGAGATCTACAACTTTCATTTTGGAAGTTTTCCTTAAATCATCTTGCATCATGGTTAAAATCTGGCACAAAGTTATGAAATTATCATATTTTTCTTAATACTTAGAAAATTTTCTAAGTGTTTAGAACTTTGACTTTTTTCAAAGTAATCTTGACTTTTGATTTTCTTGATGAACAAACTTCATACTTTGACATGTCTTGATGAAATATAATTTTTGAAACTTGATTTTGATCCAAAAGTCAAAGTTTAACTTTTCAGTGTACAATTGACTTTTTCATCAGTTGACCAAATTTCAACTATCAATCAATTGATTTTGAGAAATGTTTTTAAACATTCCATTAGGTCAAAAATGATGCATTTGGATTCTTGATATCATTTCTCAAACCATCAAGTCATGTATTTGGGTTGAAAGTCTAAAATCAAGAACTTCTTAGTAAAAACCCTAATTTTGAACATTTTGCCCTTTTTGTGATTTGATCAACTTTCTTGAGGAATTATAATCCAAACTAGACCGATTGACATATATGAGTTCAAAATGTTGATATGAATAAAAAATATGAGTTTTGACTATAAATTGGCCACAGTTTACTTTTTACCCAATACAATTGGTTTTAGGTCATCTGATCAATTGACTGAGCAAACTTGAACTGCAAGACTTGAAATTTGAAATGAGCATTCTTGAAGGTACAAAATGATCCATGAAAGGCATATGAGGCATTAAAGTCCATTTATCCTTGTGAAAACTCAAACCCTAATTTGAGTCATCATTTTTGAGGAAGTCTTTTAAGCTGATCAGTCCTTGTGCAATTTTGAGCAATTGAGAATCTTGCGAGAAATTTCTTGAGAAATGAGAGGGAAAATTTTGGGGTACAATATCTGCCCCTGTTCAATCTTCTTAAGCCTGAAGAGCGAGAATGGCTTGTCGTCGTTCGTAGCTTGAAGGTGGAAGATGATTGAACACTAGAGTGCCCAAAAATTTGCACTCACCGGTGTTGTTGGTTGATTGTATCGGGAATGGGCTTAACAGATGCCATTTGGAAAATAACTAAAAGTTTGTCGGAGATGGGCTTACAGATGCCATCTAAAGGTGACAGAGACTTATTGGAGATGGGCTTATATATGCCATCCAAAATGATAGGAAGTCGTTGGAGATGGGCTTATAGATGCCACCCAAAGTGACTGTAGGTAGAGATTGGAAGGAATATAAGAATAAATCTTTGATCGACTTATACTGAAACAGAAAATGTCTTGAGTAAATTTTCACTGGATAATGAATCAGTATAAATCTTCGAAGCGATTTAACTGGAACAAAATCAGAATAAATCAATGGCCAATTTAAACTAAAACAACAGATGTCTTGAAGGAAATGTTTGTCATGTAGATAGTCGCCCCGTCCTATTTCGGGAGTCCATACCATTGGTGATAATGATAGTCGCCCCGTCCTGTTTTGGAAATTGATCTTTATCAAACCAAAGAGAATGAAAGATAGTTTCCTCGTCCTGTTTTGGGAGTTAATCTTTAATTTGCTCATGTAGATAGTTGTCATGTCTTGTTTCAGGTATTAATCTACAATTGGTTGTCCACAGATAGTTGTCCTATCTTGTTTTGGGTATTAATCTGGAACCTACTTTTTATTGGTCGTAGAGATAGTTGCCCCAACTTGCTTCGAGATTTAATCTCTGACCTATATGGAAAATGTTGATGATATGTTCCTATCTTTAACTGGAAGAAGTAAATCTAACCAGAAGAGGTCTTTGATTCGCCTATCTTTAATATGGGAGAAATAAATCTAACTAGAACAGGTATTGATTGATGATTGAGTTTTACCCTACAAGGAGAAAGGATTACTTGCATGCAGATGTATGCATGATGTTCTCAAAATAAATGAGACAATATTGTATGCACTTGTCATGTATGTAATGTGATGTATGAATGTGGAATGTTATCAAAGTGTATCTTTGACAAATGTTAAGGAGCTTCAAGAAGTCAAATCCTGGATTGCTGTTAGAGATGAAGAATATACATATCTTCATACTTTGTTAAAAATTCTTCCGCTGGGGATTCCTGCTTTGTTGAGGAGAACTCCATTAGGGAATATTGACAGAATACTCTGTTGGAGAGTGTTGATTTCTGCTTAGGGAAAAAGTTCAGGATTTCTAGTCGTTCATTGCTCTAGTGGGGAATTACCTCTTGAAAGTTAGTTGTTATCTGGTCGAATTCCAGGTTTCACACCAGCTTGCTGAGCATAAGGAAGTTAACTGTTATCTGGTCGAATTCCAGGCTTTACAGCAACACACTGGGGATAGTGGCAAACTCTACTGGGGATAGTGGCAAACTCTACTGGGGATAGTGGCAAACTCTACCGGGGAAGAGGAGTTTTGCTAGTGATTTTATAAGAATTAAACTTCTATCTGGTCGGGTCCAGGCTTCATCAATTTTGAACTTGAGGTTAACTGGTATTTGGTCGGGTCCAGGCTTCAGTAACTTGAACTGTTAACTAGTCGGGTCCAGGCTTCAGCAATTAAAGAAGTCAAACTTTTATCTGGTCGGGTCCAGGCTTTAGTAGCTTAAAATTGAGTTTAACTGTTATCTGGTCGGGTCCAGGTTTCAGAAACTCAAACTGTTATTTGGTCGGGTCCAGGTTTCAGCAATTGTAGAAGTTAAACTATTATCTAGTCGAGTCCGGGCTTTAGTAACTTAAAATTGAGATTAACTATTATCTGGTCGGGTCCAGGTTTTAGAAACTCAAACTTTTATCAGGTCAGGTCCATGTTTCAGCAATTGAAGAAGTCAAATTATTATCTGGTCGAGTCCAGGATTTAGTAACTTAAAATTGAGATTAACTGTTATTTGGTCGGGTCCAGGTTTCAGATACTCAAACTGTTATCTGGTCAGGTCTAGGTTTCATCAATTGAAGAAGTCAAACTATTATCTGGTCGGGTCCATGCTTTAAAATTGAGATTAATTGTTATGTGGTCGGGTCCAGGTTTCAGACACTCAAATTGTTATCTGTTCAGGTCTAGGTTTCAGCAATTGAAGAAGTCAAACTATTATCTGGTCGGGTCCAGGCTTTAGTAACTTAAAATTGAGATTAACTGTTATTTGGTTGGGTCCAGGTTTTAGAAACTCAAACTGTTATCTGGTCGGGTCCATGTTTCAACAATTGAAGAAGTCAAACTATTATCTGGTCGGGTCCAGGCTTTAGTAACTTAAAATTGAGATTAACTGTTATCTGGTCGGGTCCAGGTTTCAGAAACTCAAATTTTTATCTGGTCGGGTCCAGGTTTCAGCAATTGAAGAAGTCAAAATATTATTTCGTCGGGTCCAGGCTTTAGTAACTGAAAATTGAGATTAACTATTATCTGGTCGGGTCCAAGTTTCAGAAACTCAAACTGTTATCTGGTCGGGTGCAGGCTTCAGCAATGATTTAAAGAAGTTAAACTGCTATCTGGTCGGGTCCAGGCTTTATAGTAACTTGTTTTTTTAATAGAAATGAGTCAACTTTTATCTGGTCGGATTCCAGGTTTTGCAGTAACTTTTAGTGGTAGTAACGACTCCGTTGAGGATGGTAATGACTTAACTAGAGGTTAAGGGGTCTTGTCTTGTTGATTTGTAGTAGTCTGAGAGGAAAACTCAAACTAGGGAGTTTGTAGTTTTGTTGGGGAAATAAACCATGTTGAAGAGAATATTTGACGATCTACAGAAGAGGTATTCTCTAGGAAGGAACTACATAAGACTTCTTCTTTTGGACCAACTTAGCTGGGGAGAGAGTTTTCCGGTGATTGAAACTTTGGCTGAGGATTTCATGAATCCATATCTGCGGGGATAATGTGATTGATGTAACTCTTGTGGGGACATCCATGAAATTGGCCTTATGGGGATTTGTAGACAGTTTGAACTCTGTTAGAGTGACAAATCTTTTACTGATAGGCAAAAGAATGAGATAACGAGACATAGTCGTACGCTTTAATCCCAAACTTTTTCCTGGACCGCCATCTCGGGTTTTCAGTCCAACGGGATACCCTTTTTTGCTCAAGTCGCCTTTTCAGGTTTTCAACTTGCTGGGTGTACAATCTTTTGCATATATATCCCTAATTTTTTCCCGAACCTTTTAGTTCGTTGGGATGCCCTTATTTTTTCATAGGCGCGTCAACCTAGCGAGTCTCTTTCATGCGTAGTATTTTTCGACTATGTTCGCGTGGAGATTTGTCACTGTCTATGATAGCAGGTGTTGTAGAAATAACAGAAAATGTTTGCTTGGTCATATGTGACCCTTTGCTAGAATTCATGTTCAGTTCCCCAAGTGATTCAAATGGAGACCCCCCTGGCTATTCAGGACATTATGAGATATTTCTTGGAATCTTGACTTGATTGCCACTGATGAGTTAGACAATAACATGTCATGCCCCTTGATTATGAGATATTTATCATTGGAAGTGTTTTTCCATTTGAAGTGATTTTGAGAGAGTTTTCGTTCATTGGATATTCATCGTGTGAATTTCTCTGTTTTCAAACAAATAACTATATGCAAACAGTGGTATTCAAACAATGCAAAGTTTATGTTTGTTTTGAGAAAAAAATTTGAAAAATGCATTTTTAATAAGCAACAAAATTTTGTAAGAATATGAATTCAACTCAGGATTTATAGTAAGCCTTACAAGAGTCAAGATACATTTTGTAACAGTATGTTTTCGAACTAACCCATGCATCAATTAGGACTTTTAAAGGGTTGCAACGTGGCCTGGTTCATGGTTTAAGAAACAAAGGATAAGGCTCAAATTTTATTTGTACCTGTTGTACCCCAAAATTTTCCCTCTCATTTTATCAAGATTTTCCCCACAAGACTCTTTGGACTCCAGACAGGATTAGGGTTTGCTCAACTCAAGACATCTCTTTGCACTGTTGACCTGAAATTAGGGTTTGAGTTTGCACAAGGATTTTTGGACTTCCAATGCCTCATGTGACTTTCATACTTCATATTGGACCTATAAGATTTCTCATGCCAAGTTTCAAGCCTTGAATCACATTTTTGCCCAGTCAATTGGATAATTGACCTAAAAATCAGCTGTATTGAGGAAAAAGTCAACTGTGGCCAATTTACCGTCAAACCTCATAATTTGTTATCCACATCAACATTATAGACTCATATGAACCATTTGATCAAGTTTGGACCACAACTCCTCAAGAAATGTGATCAGATCATCAAAAGGGCAAAATGGTCAAAATTAGGGTTTTGACTGTAGAAGGGCAATTTTTGATTTTTCACCTAGCCAATGGTAAAATTGGGTTCAAGCATGTTTTCAAGGACTCAATGGCATCATCTTTACCTAATCAAAAGGTTCAAAAGATCTCAAATGCATTGGATTGACATATGAGTTTTCCAGTCAACTGATCAAAAATCAACTGTACACTGAAAAGTCAAACTTTGACTTTTTGGTCAAAATCAAGTGCCAAGGGTCATTTTTCATCAAGATGTGTCAAAACATGAAACTTTTTCACCAAGAAACCTAATTTTGAAAATTAGGGTTTAAGTTTGAAAATTTTCATAACTTAGAATTTTTCTAAGTTATGAAAATTTCTTATTTTTTCCCAACTTTTCCAAACTTTTTCACCATGATGAAATTGGATTCAAAGAAAACTTCCAACACGAAAGTTGTAGTCCTCCAAAAAATATACAACTTTGATTCACAAAGTTTTCCCAAATGATTCTTGGATCTCAAGTTATGAATTTGTGAATAGGGGTCAATGAAACTTTTAACTTAGTGAAATTTTGCCCTAGTTTAGGCAGATTTTTGACCTAACTTCATGGCAACCTTTCACCTAGTTCCAATTGGAATCTAAAAATGCATTTTAAATATGTATTGTAGAGAATGTTACAATCTTTCCAAAATGTCCAAGAACTCTCCAAGATCATTTATGGTTAGTGAGAATCGAAGAAAAGAAAATGGCCATTTCTCACTTTTGTCCATGGCATTTTTCACATTGGCACAAGTTGCAAATCAGTTTGGATCATGCTTGTACTTGTTTTACAGGACTTAATCCTTTCCACACTCCTTAATTAATTTCAAATACATTGGACAATGGCATTGTTTTGATCTTAGAAGCTTTGTACAAGGGTTTAATCCAAAAATGGCAAAAAGGTTACAATATCATTTCCATAAAGCATACTTTTTGCAATTTTGTTTATCTTGAGCATTGGACCTGATCTCTTGATACAAACAACATCAACAAATACCAGGAAAAGTGTACCAACTCTCCTCAGGCCTTGAGCTAGCCTGTACAGGCTGTGAGCTTTGTCAACTCACTTTTGCTTCAAAAGCAAGTAAGCTTGCCAAAAGTCCATAACTTGAAAATCTGATAAAACCAAGTCTTGTAACATTTTCAAACAATCTCAGCATATTGTACCAAGCCAAAAACACGAGTTGCCAACTTCTCAAACCCTCCAAAACACATAAATCACCATTTTCTGCCCAAACAGGGCAACCACTGCAGAACCTTGGCCAAATCCAAATTCCCTCGTGCGTTTTGTCTTGAACTACTTCCAACACACTCCATACATCACACCTAAGTTGTCCAGGACTTTTTCCAACAACTGTAACCCATGTTTCGTGCTTCACCATTTTCAATTTCTGAGTTTGCAGGTTGACTTCTACAGGAACATTCAAGCCATTTCAAAGCAAGTTGAGCATTGGGAAAGGTTGAGACAACTTCAGGCAAGCTCACAAGTACCTCAGGACTCACTCAAAGTTGCTACATTGCCATATTCAACTTCAACTGAACAAGGTATTTTCTAAGTTTCTATCTCTCTATTTAGACATCCTTAGGCTTAGGTTTTTGAAGCAAAAATGTAGTCCTTAAGTTCCTTGAGTTGTACATATGCGTAGATTTCATTTATATTAACTGAGCTAGGAGTATTTGATAGTTGAAGTTGCTGAAAAAACTAGGTTAAGATTTAGGGCCACTGAAATTCTCTCTGATCTTTGAGAGTTAGGTCAAGTTTTTTATATCAATGGAATCGTGACTAAAAATGCTATAAGTTTAATGTTGCAAGATTTTGTTTTTAAGCACGTATGCAGGAGATACAGTTTGAGCTGAACAGGGCGCGCGCGTGTTTGTTCCAAGGTCAAAGACGAAGCTAGTTGGGCCTGGCGCTTGGGCTTTGTTCTTTTGGCACCCCCTATTTACTTTCTGCACCCCCATGGCCCATTTGTTTTATTTTTGTATATTTTTCATTTCTTTTATATTTTCTGACTTTTATTATTTTTTCTAAACATTGAAAAATCTCAAAAATATTTTCTTAATTTTTTGTATTTTATTTTATTATTTTTATTATTTTTTGGGCATAAAAATAGTTTATTAATAATAATATAAGTTATTTTTCTAAATAAAACTTGTAAATAATACAAAAATATTATATATTTTTATTTTTATTATTTATACACTCAAATTAATATTTTCATACGATATTTAATTTTTCAACATTTTTGTATATATTATTATTATTTTTCTTAAACAAAAAATGAATAAATAAATAATATAATATATTTTCTCTTAAAAACCAAAAATTAGGGTTTTCACCCTTTCAAAAAAAAATCATTTTATTTTCTAATTTTTAGGACTTAAATAAACTTATTTTTTACATACATAAAAATAATTACAGAAAACATATTTTTGCATATTTACATTTATTTGCATATTTAAATATTTGCTTATTTATTTATTGTATATAAATTCAATTGGGTTGTAATAGTAAATTAGGGTTTTATTTTGTGCAAATACCCCTTATTCAAACTTGTACCCCCTTCCCATAATATTGTTGTAATAGTCTAGATTTACATTACGCAATTTATCGTATTATATGCATGATAGTAAGATTAGGGTTTTGTATGCAAGGACCAAAATCAAACAAATAGCATGACTTAATACAAGAAAAAATGCATGAAAAATGACAACACATTGCACACAAGCACCCCTAGGGTTTCATCCACTTTGTTGCCTTAAAATGGCCATGGTATGCATGCTAGGTATCTTAGCAAAACAAAATCAATTAAAAAGATCATAGTCCCTCGATGACGCTATCTTGGTTGCCTAATCAAAAATGATCTTAAGTCCCTCAAAACTTACTAAGATACTTGGCATCATTGCTATCATGGTCATACGATGACCCACGCCTGTTCCGTTTAACATCCAAAGATAGGGTTGTTTACCAAATACAATGGTAAAACAACAATGTTAAAAGGGTTAAAAATGTACAAGAAAGACTTTTGATTAGGGTAGACAACTCCTAGTTACTTGATCAATTTGCAAACATCCTTGCTAATTTCAAAAACACACACAATTTCAAAACATTTCCCAACAAACTTTCAAACATTGAAACATTTTTCAAAAGACAAACATGTTTGTATACATTCTTCAAACAAGAATCATTACAAAGATTGCCAAAACGATGGCCTCTTTTCAAAATACTTTCAAAACCACAAAAAGCGCCATTTCAAACAATTGGAAAAGCAAAGCAAGTGATCTAAACAAGTAACTAAGAGCCCATGGAAAACCATGGATGAAAAGGGTGCTAGCACCTTCCCTTTTCATAATCTACCCCCCGAACTCAAGAAAACATCTCAAAGGTATTTCCTATGCTTTTTGACCTTTCCTTTGGATAAAATAAAAAGTCGGTGGCAACTCTTGCTAAACCGAAACATTTGCAAACACAAATGCAAAACCTCAAGTCAGTTCTCCCACCGTATCACAGAACTGGAGACTCTGCTGGGGAATTTAATCTAAAAGTGGGGTTACCTTAGGGTTTTAGATCACCTTTACATGCTTATCTTGCTTGACTTGTATGCTTTACACTTTGGTTCTATTGTTTGGGTTTGAATCCTCTACCCGGATTTGGGAAACATTCATAGGTAAATAGCAATACATTGTGGAAATTGTATGGGGTATACCGACATGGTCTAAGCAATAGCTATGTTAGTGCGACATATTTGTGGGTACCGGTAGCCTTTGAGTCAATCAAAGAGAATACGGGGCCGCTGAGTGATGTCATGAAGCACTAATGGACTTTTAGAACCTTTACTTGACCATCTTGGCCTTTTAGGATTTAGTGAGATGACCGGCTTTGGTGCAGTCCGAAGTTGGTAGATACTCGATACTACACTCATTGAGGGTTGTTTTCTTGGAATATTTCAGTCGCCAGTAAAGTGGCTAAACTGAAACAATGAACACAGAAAACAATCCGGTGATATTGAGCTCCTTAGAACCCGGTTACTATTTCTAGGACAGGTTGAGCCAACTAAACTTCAAGAGGGTACTTACCTATGAAACCCCATGCAAGCCTAAACTAGGAACTTGTGTGATTTCTTTGTACATATATACTTGTGCATAACATCATGAGCATCATTAAGCATCATATGCATCCACTAACCATTTCAAGGATTTTGGATTTTCATCTTTGTTCCTGTTTTGTAGGTTATGGAATCACTTCGCAGGAAAACAATCCAAGTCAACCTTGTAAGAATTCCTCCACAACTCAAGGAGCTTGCTTCCAAGATTCCAGAGTATTCTCCATTCACCGAGAGACATGGTCGACTTCTCAACTTAGTCAACTCCAACACAGAAGAAGACATTGTGAAAGCTCTCTTCCAGTTCTTTGACCCCCTACACCACTGCTTCACATTTCTTGACTACCAGCTAGTGCCTACTTTGGAGGAATTTTCTCAACTCCTGAGGATTCCTATTCTCCATCAACTACCCTTCAATGGTACGGAAAGAGATCCAAAGCCTGAAGATGTTGCTCAAGCCCTACACTTGCAACCATCTGATGTCATAGGCCATTGGGAAACCAGAAGTGGTGTCAAAGGCTTCTTGTCAAAGTTCCTATTTGAGAAAGCTTAAGAATGCTGGAATTCTCTAGACCTGCAAGCTTTTGATGAGATTGTAGCTCTTCTCATCTATGGGTTGGTCTTGTTCCCAAACCCTGACCAGCTTATAGATTTCAATGCTGTCAAAATCTTCATGGCTCGTAACCCGGTGCCTACCTTGCTTGGAGATATCTTACACTCTTTTCACACTCGAACAATGAGGAAAAGAGGTGTTCTCATGTGTTTTACTCCTCTACTGGAAAGATGGTTTATTTCTCATCTTCCCCAATCAGTCTTGAAGAATGAGCAAGGTTTGAGGTGGTCACAACGATTGACGACTCTTACATATTCAGATGTTCATTGGTGTTCTCGGTCCAGAGAAAATGTTATCATCATTGACCGTTATGGAGAATTTCCTAATGTCCCTCTACTAGGCATTAGGGGAGGCATCACCTACAACCCCTTCTGGGCTCTGGGACAGTTTGGCAAAGGGATGGCCCACATGACATGCTGATTCCAGACTTGGTTTTTGACTTCGACAACAACGATCGAGGACTTCGACAAAGGTTTATCCGAGCTTGGAGGATGCCAAACAAGGTGGACAGTAAGACCTTGGGACACAAGAATTCCATCCCCCTTGAGCCTTATCTCAAGTGGGTACGAACCTACGCCCAAAGTCTTATGATGCCTTACCCCTGCATTCTCCCTGTGATTAAAGAGCCTGTTATGGAAGAAGAGGTTCCATACACCCTCCTACATCCTGACATGCCAACATCACTAGAAGATTTACAAAGGAGTTGGATACAGCTCAAGGAAAAATGCGATACTTTTGAAGCCCAATTCTACGCTAGTGAGAAGAAGATTTTGGAACTTATTCATCAACTTCACGAAGAGCAGACTCTCAACACCTACATTGCACCAAAGAAGATGCGCAATGTATTTTCACCTTAAAATTTTGTATTATTTTGCCCATGGGGAATTTATGTACTAACAAATTCTATCTTATTAATATGACGTGTGTTCTTTTTGTTTAAAACAAATTTGAATTTTTGAATCCTTGAATGCATTACATGAATACATATCATTCATCATATGCATAAACAGGTCTTCACACCAAGTTTCCTCATCTCTCTGCAGTTTATTTCAGCAAGATGGATATTGAACAAACGGTCAAAGACTTACAAGCTCAAAATTCACAATTTCAACAGCTACTCATGACCTTGGCTAAGGGTCAGGAGGAGCTCAAGACTCTGCTAGAGAAGAGAAAAAGAAGAAGAAGAGAGTTGGTGTGGCTACCTTGGGTAGAAGATTTGAAAGTCAAGCCAGAAGGGTCCTAGATTTCCCATCAACATCTGAAGAGGGTGAAGGAAAGGGTAAAGGAGTTGCAGTGCCATCTGATTTTGAAGTTGAAGAAGAGGAATATGAGGATTACTCTGAACAACAGTATCCTCCGGCCGATGACAAATACAAGAACTTGGAAGAGCGTCTAGCTGCCATGGAGGTACAAAGAGTGCCTGGGCTGGATTTTGAGGAGTTAGGCTTGGTTTCTGGAATTGTAATCCCTCCTAAATTTAAAGTACCACTGTTTTCTAAGTACGACGAGGTGTCTTGCCCAAAGATGCACCTACGATCTTATGTCAGGAAAATTCAACCACATTCTTCTGACAAAGACCTGTGGGTCCACTTTTTCCAGGACAGTTTGTCGGGGACGCAGTTAGATTGGTTCTACCAGCTAGAGAGGTCTGATGTGCATAATTGGGAGGATTTGGCAGCTGCATTCTATAAGCAGTATCAATACAATGCGGACTTAGCACCAACCCGTACTCAATTACAGTATGGGCATGGTCTCAAATGAAGGTTTCAAAGAGTATGCCCAGAAATGGAGAGACTTGGCAGGAAGGGTGCAGCCACCTTTATCTGAAAGAGAGCTAGTTGATATGTTCTTGGGGACGCTGTCAGGTCCTTTCTTTAATCACGTGATAGGAAGCTCCTCTTCGGGGTTCACTGAGTTGATTCTAACTGGTGAGAGAGTTGAAGATGGCATTAGAAGCGGCAAAATTTAGAAGGATGCATCTGCTTCCGCTGCCATCAAAAAGAATTTTCCAACAAAGAAGGAAGTTTCAGATGTCTACTCTCAAAGAGGTCAAGGAAGAGTTGAGCGCCGGCCAGCGGTGGGGGCCGTAATGATTCAGAAGTCTACAGGTGATCAGCCCAGAAACAATCAACCCAGAACCAACCAAGCAAGGGTGGAAAGGCCTGTAAGGCAATTCACCCAGATAAACATGACTCCTGCTCAGGTTCTGACCCATCTCTTGAAGTTAAACCTTGCCAGTCTGAAAGAGGCCCCGAAGAATCCGAATACAACTTCTTCTTAATACCATTCAAATGCCAAGTGTGCTTATCATTCAAGGAGTATAGGGAACGACACCAACAATTGTTGGGCCCTCAAGAATAAAATTCAGGATTTGATAGACGCTAAAGAAGTGGAATTCAACGCCCCTCAAAAGCCGAATATAATATCTGCTCCAATGCCAAGGCATGGCCACAATGCCCATGCTGTTGAAGAAGATATTTTTGTTGCTACTGTTGATGATTTGATAACTCCGCTACCGATAATCAAATTGAATTTGCTGAAGGCTGGGATTTTCCCAGGTTGTGAAAAAGATTGCTACCTTTGTTCATCCTTACCAACCGACTGTCCATTTTTGAAGTTAGGCATCCAACGCCTAATGGATAACCAAGAAATCCTTTTTGAAAAGACTCCTGTTACACCAACTCCTGTCAATGATGTTTCAATAATAACCATATCCTCCAATCTTTCCAAGGTCTCCAAAAGACCTGTTAAGATTACATTCGCTCTGAAGACTGTACCTTTGAAGATAACCATGCCTGGGCCCATCCCGTACAAGTCCGACAAATCAATACCGTGGAACTATGGTGGAGAAATCTACTACCACGATGTTAAACAAATTGAATCAACTGAAGAGAGTTCTGATGAAGAGACTTCCGACATTGGAAACATTGCTGGAACGAGCAAAATCACCCACAGTGGAAGAATTTTCTCTCCAGAGATTTCCCCTCCAAAGGCAATCTTTGGACCCTCAGCTGCTCCTAAGGTTACCCCTGCACCGTAAACATATTTGCGAGAACTCCAATTATTAAAGAAGTTGTAACTCTTGTGGTTTTCCCCTCTGTTGTTGCTGATAATAGAGGGAAAGGGATCCAAGAAGAGCCTGTCAGGACAAAAGCTCAGCCATTGGTCCTCCCTGAAACCTCTCAAAAAGAAATGGAAGAGATTTTGAAAATAATCAAGAAAAGCGATTATGATGTTGTGGAACAACTAGGGTAAACCCCCTCGAAGATCTCTATGTTGGCCCTGCTGCTTTGTTCAGACGCTCATGCTAAAGCTCTGATCAGATTTTTGAAGACGGCCCACGTGCCACAGGAAACCTCCGCGGATCAGTTCCAGGAATGTGTAGCTAGCTTAACAGCTGACAATGGTCTAGGATTCTCCAATGCTGATTTAACTTCAAAAGGGAGAAAACATAATGATGCTTTGCATGTCTCGGTGGAATGCAGAGGGACTATCCTAGCACACGTTCTGGTAGACACTAGTTCGTCTTTAAATGTCTTGCCAAAGAAAGCCTTTGATCGACTGGACTGTGAAGGCTTAACCCTGAAACCCAGCAATATCATTGTCAGAGCCTTTGATGGTTCTAAAAGGATGGTCCACGGGGAGGTGGACATCCCAATCAAAGTGGGAACTGAAACCTTCAACTCCATATTTTATGTGATGGACATCCGTCCTTCCTATTCTTGCTTGTTGGGAAGACCCTGGATTCACAATGCTGGAGCCATCATTTCTCCTCTGTATCAAATTCTCAAGTACCCAGTCCAGGGGAAAATTATAACTGTTCATGGCGAAGAGGAATACATGATAAGCCATCTAAATTCTTTCCGCTATGTGGAATTGGATGACGAATTCATCGAGACCCCTTTCCAACACTTTGAAGAGGTTTCTTAGGAGATTGCGGCAACCAAAACAGTGTCTTATGTGCCCTTGATTACCAAACCTGTGCCTCGGATGTCATCCCTCAAAGATGCAAAGGCGGTGATTGAAGAAGGAGGAAGCACAATTTGGGGGCAGCTTCCTGACTTTCCTTTCAAATCAGATAAGTTTGGCCTAGGGTTCACTTCGGCTAGTTAGAAGGTTGTGCGTCGCTCCCGTGCTGGATGGCCACCATTGAAGATCACCCATCATGGAGTCAATGCTTTGGAGGATAGTGAAGAGGAGAGCAACCTGGAAGACTGGATTTTCCCTACTATTGACGGAGGACTGTGCAACTTGGAAGCAAAGGACTTTATTCCGATTACTTTCATAAATCAGTAATTTATCTTTCAAACATTTCTGTTGGTTTGTAATAATTCTCAAACAATTCGTACACTTTTAGCCTTGTGCCTTACCCGAGGCACATAGGTCCATTTGTAAGGGTTTGATTTTTCATCTTCATATGCCATTTTAATGAATCATGGACGTTTTCACATATAAACTTTTGTGTTCATTGTCTTTCTTTTTACATTTTATTTGTTTAAAGGTGGCTATCCCTTACACACACCCACACTCACAAATGCAGGTACCCTTCCATTCCGGATTCCATGGGTAACAATTATGCTATGGCCTTCAGTGACTCTGAAGATCTAGTCTACCATGCCGAATACAAAGGTGATGAAGACTGTGAGGTGCCGGGAGAGTTGGCTAGACTGCTACAACAGGAAGAAAGGGATTTTCTGCCTCATGAGAAGCTGTTAGAGACAATCAACTTGGGTATTGAGGAAGACAGAAAAGAAGTTAGAGTGGGTGCTAACCTAGAGCCAAGTGTCAAAGAGCGCTTAATTTAGCTGTTGAATGAATATGTTGAAATCTTCGCCTGGTCTTACGAAGACATGCCGGGACTCGATATAGATATTGTGGTTCACCGTCTCCCCACAAGAGAGGATTGTCCACCAATTAAACAGAAAGTCCGCTGCATGAGGCCCGACATGTCTGAAAAGATCAAAGCCGAAGTTATGAAGCAGTTCAATGCCGGTTTTCTTGTTGTTACTTCCTATCCATAATGGGTTGCTAACATTGTGCCCGTGCCTAAGAAGGACGACAAAGTGAGAATGTGCATGGATTATAGAGACTTAAACAGGGCTAGCCCTAAAGATGACTTTCCACTTCCGCACATTGACATCTTGGTTGACAACACAGCTCAGCACAAGGTATTTTATTTCATGGACGGATTTTCAGGTTACAACCAGATCAAAATGGCACCTGAAGACATGGAGAAAACTACTTTTGTTACACAGTGGGGTATGTTCTGCTACAAAGTGGTGCCATTCGGACTGAAGAATGCCGGGGAAACCTATCAACGCGCCATGGTAGCTTTGTTTCATGATATGATACATCATGAGATAGAGGTCTACGTCGACGACATGATAGCCCGTTCACAAACAGAAGAAGAACACCTCGACCATTTGCAAAAGCTGTTTGGCAGATTGAAGGAGTATAAGCTCAGATTGAACCTGTTGTACCCCAAAATTTGCCCTCCCATATTCTTCAAGATTTGCAAAAAGCATGCTTCAAAATCTCCCCAAGGGTTGCACAGTTCAAAGGCCTCCTAACAGTCAAAAACTAGGGTTTTGGTTCTGACAAAGAAATTGAAGTTTCCAAGGGCCCAAACAAGTCCCACATGCCTATAAACATGGCCAAGCATCCATATACCAAGTTTCAAGACTTACAGCATAAAATTGCACAGTCAAAAACCCTAATTGCCCAACAGTCAACTGTAGGGGTAAAATGGTCATTTGACAGTCAAAAGTTCAAATTTTTGGTCAACATCTCATTTTGAAGCCACAAACATCATTTGATCAATTCTTGATCATGATTTTCAAGGTATGGCTCAAAAAGTCTCAAGATGCAAAAGTTTCCATATTTGGACAGTTGAAAAAGTCAACTGTAACTTGACCAAGGCATAACTTCCACATGGTTTATCAGAAAAATTCCATCCAAAGCTCATTTTTAAGAGAATCACATTTCCTACAACTCCTCTTCACACTTCAAGTCCAAGAAATGTTCTCACAAAAAGTTATCAATTTCAACATTATAGGTCATTTTCAAAAGTCAACAAAAAGGGACTTTAAGTCAAAGACCATAACTTGAGATTGGTAAATCAAAATGACATGGGACCAAAGGCATTGGTTAGAGGACTTCAAGACCTTTCTAAAATGTCCAAGAACATGATCAAAGCTTAAAAATTGAGCAAGATATGCGTTGTGGAAGTTGTGAAATTTTTGGGAATTTTGAAAAGTCAACTTTACTTCAAATGCCTCAAAATTGCTAATGGGCCACATTTTCTTCCAAGAATCATTATCCAAAGGCTATGCACGACCATTTGACCCAAAGGGGATTTATTTCATCATTTTTTATTATTTATTTGAATTTTTATCACCATTAATTCATTTAATTAAATAAAATATGACAAAAATACTAGAATAAGGTTTTCAAATCTTTTTGTGCAGTATAATCTCTCACCAAGGCCTAAGGATCTCGTGCACATCAAAAAAGGAAAGATTTGGTGCAAATTGGCATGTTCTTCATGAAGAAAATATTGAAAAAGATTCCATGGAAATCAAATATTGGATTCATCAATGCAAAGGGTTATGGATTCAAATTCTTACCCTAATTCGTCCCATACATATACAGGATGCTAAACCTAATGCAAACAACCTGGAAGCTGCGTCTAAGAACAAAAACCAAACATGCATTTTTCCATAAATTTTTTGAAACTGTTTTCATAGTTGCAGGTCATTTCAAGGCAAAAGAGTTGTTCCATTGCATTCTTGACACATTCAGGAAGCTACCCCAATCAAAATCAACTCTCCAAGCGCAAAGAATTGGTAGATAGGAGTCCCACTTTTCTGTAAAATATTCATAATCGCATCCTGAATTCCATGCATTTTTTATGTGTTTTTTATATTGATTTATACTAATCTAATCATTCTAAAGCTAATGGTGTTATCTAATTGAATTCATATGGCCTGTGCGCAAAGTTGCCATTAAAATGTTCTAGGGTTTCAAAGCTGTAAAATTAGGGCTTTCCTCTTCAGGAAAAATTAGACAACAAGACAAAGACCATTGGATTCAGAAGCTTCAGACGAACCTGTTCATCACCTCGCGCCTAATTTATCATGGCCCATGGCGTAATCGCTATTTTTCGCAGGGCATATTTAGTGGGGGTTTAAAACCCCCGCTATCTCTTTTCTGATTACAGGTACAAGGAGGACGAAGCCTGCGTGTCCTATCTTGGTTGGGCTATTCAAATTTCAGCGTGTTTTTCTTATTAATAGCATTAGTGTGTTCGTTTTTATATATTAATTCCTTTCCATTATAATTACAAAGTGACAAAGCAGCTCAGTTGGTGGAACGTAGTGCTGGCAAGCCTTGGGACCTGGGTTCGATCCCCAGGTCCCCCATATTTCTTTCTATTTTTCCTTACAATGTGATTAGGTGCCTAACATGTCTTGAAGCCCACCAAACATCCAGCGCTGGTGCTTGCCACATGGCCACTGAGATCAATCCAAAAGCCAAGATGTGAGTTCTATGGTGCACCTCAGTCCAAGGGCCTACACGTGACCATCAAAAGTCAACCAGGCCTCCTTCAAATGGGCCAGAATTGCTGGAAAATACCTCCAAAATTGGGGTCAACACCCCCCCATTGGTTTGCATTTCATTTTCTTTCTCTTTATTTTTTTTCCTATTTATTTGTTTTATTTATTTTATTTAATTCATCAAAATTAATTTTCATAAAATATAAAAAAATCAGAAAAGACAAAAATAAAAGTATATTTTATTTAATGTTATTTTGTAAATAAATTTTGTTAACTAATTTAGTTTTAATATTAGGTTTAATTTTAATATTTTCTTAATAAATTAAAAAACATAAAAATTAGGGTTCCTAGCTTTTTATTTCCTTTTTTTTCAATAAATTAAAATTTCTTCTCATTATTACCAATAATTAATTATTTTTGTAAATAAATTGCCATGTAAATAATTAGGTTAAAATTAGGGTACAAACTTAAACATTTTTTTTAATAAATTAAAAATAGTTTAGAATTAGGGTTTTAATTTCATTTAATTTTCTTACTAATTCCATAAGTACAAAAACTCAAAAATAATTTCCTTTTCTCATTTAATTTAATTAATTTCGTAATTTTAAAAGGGTCCAACGCCCTCGCATTCCGACTTTACTTCTTCTCGCATTTTACTTTTATTTCTTTTTGTGAATATAATGTATTTATCCCAAAGCCGTGTAATAGATTAATTAGACATTTATTTTCCGCATCTTATTTTATTTCAAATCGGGTCTTGGATTAATTTGGCGATGTAGACCCGCGCCTTTGTAATAGCGTAGGACTTTTAATTCCGCCCCTTTTAACTGTTAATAATTTGCATGAAAGAATGAATGCCAAAATAAAAGCAACGCGTAGATCACCAATGCATGAACAAGATAAAAATATCTGAAAACGACACACAAATCACACACCACCCCTAGGGTACGCCTCGTTGTTTCCTTGCCCCTCGAAAGGTGGTCGTCGAGTAGAGGATGTTTTAGTAAGTCCTCATGTCCATGAACATGGCATGGGGGTAGCTTCTAAGGTGTCTTCCTATTGCTCCGGTGATCACCACGTCCCTAACCCTCGAATTGACCCGAACACCTCCAATGGTGGTGCTACCTACCTCTCAATGGTGGGATGGCACTACCTAAAGGACATTTACACAGACGAATTTCTTAGGGTAGGTAGACGACTCATAGATACTTGCTCTAATTTCAAAAACAAATCAAAACTTATTTTCACACCGACACCTTTCAAAAAGCTTTCAAAAAGCAATTTTTCAAACACTCTTGAGGACTGATACAAG
The DNA here is from genome assembly GCA_948472305.1 of Vicia faba. Classification (NCBI taxonomy): domain Eukaryota; kingdom Viridiplantae; phylum Streptophyta; class Magnoliopsida; order Fabales; family Fabaceae; genus Vicia; species Vicia faba. The sequence goes on from OX451735.1 coordinate 29,854,711, forward strand.
AGTCGAACTGAAATTTTCAAAGAAACTTTTTTTAAAACCCACAGTTGAAAAAGCAAACAAACAATTTTGAAAACACAAATGAGCAAGTATCTAAGAGCCCATGGATAACCATGGATAGAAAGGGTGCTAACACCTTCCCTTTCTATAAATCTACCTCCCAAACTGAGAGCAATCTCTATAAGGAATTTTTCTGTGCTTTTGTCCTTTCCATTTGGAGAAAATAAAAGACGGTGGCGACTCTTGCTTCCGCGACATTTCGCGAAACCAGCTTTAAAACAGTCAGTTCCAGATCCACCGATCACAGAACTGGCGACTCTGTTGGGGACTTTTTAAAGTGAGGTGTACCTTAGGATTAAGATCACTGTGTTTTCAATTGCTTTGACTTGTTTGCTTTAAATTGTGGGACTGTCTTGGGAGTTCTATAGATCCTAACCCGGATCTGGGGATACCTTCTTAGAAAGTAGCAACAAGGCTGTGAGGGAACTGTGCGGGGTATACCGACATGGTTGAAACAATCTGCTACGTTGATGTGGCACTTTGGTGTGTACCGGTAACCCTTGAGTTCAGTCAAGGAGAGTACGGGGCCTCCATGTGGTGTCATGAAGCATCAACTGACCTTAGGAACCTTAAATTGAACAATCTTGGCCTCTTTAGGGTAGTGAGATAACTGACTTTGGTGCAGTCCGAGGTTGGTTGATACTCGATACTACACTCAATTGAGGATTGCTTTCCTGGAATATTTCGGTCGCCAGTTCAGTGGCTAAATCGAAACGATGAACAATGAAAGCAATCCAGTGATATTGGGATCCTTAGAACCCGGTTACTTCTAATAGGACAGGTTGAGCCCACCAACTTCAAGAGGGTAATACCCAGACCCCATGCAGGCCTAAACTCTAAGGGCTTCTCTCGTGTGACTTGTGTGCCTTCTAACTTGACTATTTGCATGCTTGTTAACTGACACTTGGGTTTCTTGCAGCTTTTGTTTATAGTCCTTAATTGGGACTCATAACAGGGTTTACCTACATTACCCCATGCATAGCATAACATCATATCATTGCATACATTCTGCATAAAAACTAATCCATTTCAAGGATCTCAAGGGCTTGTGATGCAGGTCATGATGAACCAGAATGTCTAAGCAAGGGGCAAAGGGGATTTATTTTCCTCTAGCCAAAGTTGTCAGGGGCTATGACCCACTGGATATGGTGAGCCTTTGACCCTTGAAGAAGGACTCTCAACAAATATGAAGTTCTTTCAATCAAGCTACTGGGTCCCAAATGCTAACAATTTTCTTGTTTACCCCGCGAGGTCCTTGAAAGCATCACATGCATATCATATACATCATTGCATAACAGGTACCCTCTGTACATGTCACTTACCTCCTCCGCTGTTTATTTCAGCAATGGCTTCCCAACAATACAACAAGGACCTTCTTGCTCAAGAAACTCGGTTCGGGGAAATCCTCCTGAATCTATCCAAGGGGCAGGAGGAGCTGAGAACACTTCTCATGGGGACTTTGGTCAGGAACAGCGCTGAGGACGAACGGTTGAAACATCTGCAAGCTGAAGTGGATGCATTAAAAGCCCAAATGCTGGGGCAGGCGACTATCATTCAAGGCTTAGCTCAAAGACAAGAAGAGCTCGGAGTTCTCGTCAACCAACTGCTTCAGAATAACCAACTGGGGCAAACGTCTAAGGGTAAAGAGCCAGTCATCGTTCAACCACCTTTGAGACAAGGAGATAAGGGGAGAGCTCCTCAAATGGCTCCAGTGTCACAAATTCAGCATCAACCTCACCAGCTGCATCCAGACAAGCCCAGGAGGCAATTCACCCAGCTCAGTATGTCGCTGTTTCAAGCTCTACAACGCCTGTTGAGATTGAATCTGATCACATTAAGGGCTCATCCCTGGAACCCCAACACAACATCTCCTACCTATCATCCCAATAAAAGGTGTGCCTACCACTCTGCCAGTCCAGGACATGATACAAATGAGTGTTGGGCTCTGAAGAACAAGATCCAGGACCTGATTGATGAAGGAGCATTGGAGTTCACACAAGATGGTCAGGCTGAGTTTTTCTACCATCCCTCCGAGGCTCACCATTTTAAGTAACAAGCCCTGAGATGAAAAGACTTTTGTTCATTAGGATTTTCAAGTTGTTATTTTCTTTTGTTCAAACATTTACTCATGTTAAACGTTGTTATTTCATTAATGCATCACATATGTCTATTTTGAAGCAATATATTCGCATTCGCTATATTCAAACTGATTTCATATTTTTTGATGATCAACTCTTGATTAAGAAATTCTAAGCCTCTTGAGGGAGGATGACGAAAACGATACCACGATCCTTACAGTATGCTTTTGAACAGACCCCGCTGATGAGGTACAGGCATTGTTTCAATTCCTAAACACTGGAGTTATAAGGAAGATAATCCCTCGTCAACCCCTCTCAGCCAAAGAAGTAGGAGTTTTTCTTTTCGAAATTTAAAACCCTTAATCATAACCTGGGGCAGGGTAGTTCTCTCAGTTGATCCAAGTGCATAACAAATGGCACCAAAGCGGTCCTTACAAAATAAACAAAAGACAGTGATGGTTCCGAATAATCAATAAAGAAAGGCAGTCATTATCTTTCAAAATAAAAACCCATTAAGTCAAAACCTAGGAAGGAGACTTACAAAACTGGGGCATCCCGCTGACTGTAATCACAAAAGAAACAGTTCAGGCAAAAAAATAGGGATAGCAAGATCAAAAAGAAAGAGGTCATACAAACCCTCAACACAAAAAAAAAAGACTGCCTATTCAGAATAAATCATCAATATCTGGACCATCACTGGTATATCAGGACAAAGACTCGAACAAGGTCTGACGTACGATCAACTGAGTTTAGGTTTGAAGAACATCACGAAGAGCGGGTGGGTACAAATAATTTGAGCCTTTATCCTTTGTTTCTTAAACCATGAACCAGGCCACGTTATAACCCTTAAAAGTCCTAGCTGAAGCATGGGTTAGTTCGAAAGCATACTGTTACGAAAGGTATCCTGAATCCTTAAGGCCTACGGTAAATACGGAGTTGACATCACGTTTTACAAACATTCACTTGTTTTATGAAAAAGAATGCATTTTCAAAATCTTCAAGACAGACATAAGCTTTGCATTTTTGAAATAACATTGTTTGCATATGACTATTTGTTTGAACAGCAGGGAAATTCGCGTGATGAAAGCCTAGTGAACAAAGGCACTTCCAATCAAGGGGCATGACATGATCATGGTCTATCATCCGGGGCAGTCCAATCAAGATTCAGAGAATCTCTCAAAGGCCAAATAGCCTGGGGGCAAATCTCTGCCTGAGTCACTTGGGGCATTCCAGCAACGAATCTTGCCTGATCAAACGTCTTCTGGTGGCATGACAAAACACTTCTAACAGGGGAAATTCCCTACATTCTGAGAGCATGGATATAGTAAAAAAAAATACTACGCAAAATCAAAAACCCGCTAGGTTGACACACCTAGGCAAAAAAAAGGGCTTCCCGGCGAACCAAAAGGGTTCGGGCAAAAATAAGGGATGAAATGAAAAAATCTGTACACCCGGTAAGTCGAAAACCTGAAAAGGCGGCTTGGGCAAAAATGGGTATCCCGGTGGACTGAAAACCCGAAAGGGCGGTCCAGGCAAAAGTTAGGGATTAAAGCGTACGACTATGTCCTGTCATCCTGTCACCTACCTACCAGAAGAAGGTTTGTCCATCAACAACTATCAACACCTCACAGGTCTTCCTCTCCCACCTCAGAAACAGGGGCAATGATGAGTCGTCCAAACGATCTAATTGCTTTATCTACTAAGGTACTAAGATAGGTTCGACCGAAGAACAACCAAGATATCTTAATTCCCCAGAGAGTGAGCCAGCAAGTCAGTGCACTCTCCCCAAGCTATATTATCAAACCTTAAGGAAGTTAGGTATCCCCCGCAGATCTCAACATTCCCCAGCACAACATACGAACATTCTTAACAAGCATCCCCGGCAGTCTTGACCTAAAGATTGTTCCCCGGCAATATACCAGACATTCAACAGAGTCACTTCCCCAATACAGTTCAAAACTTCCCCAGGAGAGTCCAATCCAGTTTCCCCAGGAAAGTTGGAATCCATCTCCCCAAGCAGTAAGCTTATCCCCAGTAGATTCTGGAAGCTTCTCCCCCGCAGAGCACGAACGCGTCTCCCGGCTTTATTCAAAGGTTATTCCCCTACCAGGATATAACTGGGTTATCCTCAGCCAAAAGCCACGGAAAGATCGTCCTCGACAAAGTCTTCTTATCCCCAGCGAAGTCTATTAACACTTCCAACATAACGATGGTATCCCAAGCGAAGTTACCATCAACATCTCAACAAAGTACCTCTCTCCCCACAGAGTATCGTTCCCCAGCAAGATCGCTAGAGTACTTTTCTCCCCACAGAGTAATCCATTCGCCAAGTTTATTCCCCAACGGAGTTATCTTCTCCTACCGGTATTCTTGCAACTATCATCCCCAGCGGAAGCAAAAATCTATTCTTCAACATCAACCCAGGAGTGACTTCCCGGCACTCGTCAAGGATTTATTTTCCTAAGACGAAAAGATACATTCATAAACATCACATTTTCATACATTATAGCATGCATATATGCATCATATCTTACAAATCTCATTTTTGTTGAGAACATCATCGCCTGATTCATATCATGCCTTGCATATGACTGACCTGTACCTTTCAGGAAAGATCCAGTTAAGTTCTCAGCTATATTTCAAGACCTAGTCTGGTTCAGTTAAATCGACCCTATGATTTTCCTGATTCTTATCCAGTCAAAGGCCTTCTCTGGTTCAGTCAGATCGACCCTAAGATCTCCCTGATTCTTATCCAGTTGAAGCTATTCCAAGACCTTGCCTGATTCAGTTAAATCGACCCTAAGATTTTCCTGATTCTTATCCAGTCAAAGGCCTTCTCTGGTTCAGTCAGATCGACCCTAAGATCTCCCTGTTTCTTATCCAGTTGAAGATATTCCAAGACCTTGTTCGGTTCAGTTAAATCGACCCTAAGATTTTTCTGTTTCTTATCCAGTCAAAGGCCTTCTCTGGTTCAGTCAGATCGACCCTAAGATCTCCCTGTTTCTTATCCAGTTGAAGATATTCCAAGACCTTGTCCGGTTCAGTTAAATCGACCCTAAGATTTTTCTGTTTCTTATCCAGTCTAAGGCCTTCTCTGGTTCAGTCAGATCGACCCTAAGATCTCCCTGATTCTTATCCAGTTGAAGATATTCCAAGACCTTGCCCGGTTCAGTTAAATCGACCCTAAGATTTTCCTGATTCTTATCCAGTCAAAGGCCTTCTCTAGTCCAGTTAAATCGATCCCTAAAGATTTTCCTGATGAAGACTCAGTAGAAGACACCCAAGATTCTCTCAGCGTTACTGTTGAGGTTGAAGTCGCCTATGATTCTCTCAGCGTTACTGTTGAGGTTGAAGTCGCCCAAGATTCTCTCAGCGTTACTGTTGAGGTTGAAGTCGCCCAAGATTCTCTCAGCGTTACTGTTGAGGTTGAAGTCGCCTATGGTTCTCTCAGCATTCCTGTTGAGGTAGTAATCGCCCAGGATTCTCTCAGCGTTCCTGTCGAGGTAGTAATCATCCAAGGTTCTCTCAGTGTTCCTGTTGAGGTAGTAATCATCCAAGGTTCTCTCAGCGTTCCTGTTGAGGTTGTAACCATCCCTGGTTCATTCATCACCTTTTGAAGCTCCAGATTCAACTCCTGTAACCAGTCAGGGCGCATCTACACAAAGAGTTTGAAGACCAACTCCTGTAACAGGTCAGGTAATCATTTTCTTTTTCAGGTATGCAAGTTCTCGCTAAGGAATCTCTTACGCGATCGACACCCGGATGGCATCTATAAGCCCATCCACCTTCCATCACCTCTTAGCATGGCATCTGTAAGCCCATCATCCTATCCATCAATCTCCAAATGGCATCTATAAGCCCATTCCCCCGTCACACAACTATGTGAGCGCAAATTTCTGGGCACTCTAGTGTTCAATCATCTTCCACCTTCGGATTACGAAAGGCACGTCAGCCAATCTGCATCCTCAGGTCTAAGAAGATTGAACAGGGGCAACTGTTGTACCCCAAAATTTGCCCTCCCATATTCTTCAAGATTTGCAAAAAGCATGCTTCAAAATCTCCCCAAGGGTTGCACAGTTCAAAGGCCTCCTAACAGTCAAAAACTAGGGTTTTGGTTCTGACAAAGAAATTGAAGTTTCCAAGGGCCCACACAAGTCCCACATGCCTATAAACATGGCCAAGCATCCATATACCAAGTTTCAAGACTTACAGCACAAAATTGCACAGTCAAAAACCCTAATTGCCCAACAGTCAACTGTAGGGGTAAAATGGTCATTTGACAGTCAAAAGTTCAAATTTTTGGTCAACATATCATTTTGAAGCCACAAACATCATTTGATCAATTCTTGATCATGATTTTCAAGGTATGGCTCAAAAAGTCTCAAGATGCAAAAGTTTCCATATTTGGACAGTTGAAAAAGTCAACTGTAACTTGACCAAGGCATAACTTCCACATGGTTTATCATAAAAATTCCATCCAAAGCTCATTTTGAAGATAATCACATTTCCTACAACTCCTCTTCACACTTCAAGTCCAAGAAATGTTCTCACAAAAAGTTATCAATTTCAACATTATAGGTCATTTTCAAAAGTCAACAAAAAGGGACTTTAAGTCAAAGACCATAACTTGAGATTGGTAAATCAAAATGACATGGGACCAAAGACATTGGTTATAGGACTTCAAGACCTTTCTAAAATGTCCAAGAACATGATCAAAGCTTAAAAATTGAGCAAGATATGCGTTGTGGAAGTTGGGAAATTTTTGGGAATTTTGAAAAGTCAACTTTACTTCAAATGCCTCAAAATTGCTAATGGGCCACATTTTCTTCCAAGAATCATTATCCAAAGGCTATGCACGACCATTTGACCCAAAGGGGATTTATCTCATCATTTTTTATTATTTATTTGAATTTTTATCACCATTAATTCATTTAATTAAATAAAATATGACAAAAATACTAGAATAAGGTTTTCAAATCTTTTTGTGCAGTATAATCTCTCACCAAGGCCTAAGGATCTCGTGCACATCAAAAAAGGAAAGATTTGGTGCAAATTGGCATGTTCTTCATGAAGAAAATATTGAAAAAGATTCCATGGAAATCAAATATTGGATTCATCAATGCAAAGGGTTATGGATTCAAATTCTTACCCTAATTCGTCCCATACATATACAGGATGCTAAACCTAATGCAAACAACCTGGAAGCTGCGCCTAAGAACAAAAACCAAACATGCATTTTTCCATAAACTTTTTGAAACTGTTTTCATAGTTGCAGGTCATTTCAAGGCAAAAGAGTTGTTCCATTGCATTCTTGACACATTCAGGAAGCTACCCCAATCAAAATCAACTCTCCAAGCGCAAAGAATTGGTAGATAGGAGTCCCACTTTTCTGTAAAATATTCATAATCGCATCCTGAATTCCATGCATTTTTCATGTGTTTTTTATATTGATTTATACTAATCTAATCATTCTAAAGCTAATGGTGTTATCTAATTGAATTCATATGGCCTGTGCGCAAAGTTGCCATTAAAATGTTCTAGGGTTTCAAAGCTGTAAAATTAGGGCTTTCCTCTTCAGGAAAAATTAGACAACAAGACAAAGACCATTGGATTCAGAAGCTTCAGACGAACCTGTTCATCACCTCGCGCCTAATTTATCATGGCCCATGGCGTAATCGCTATTTTTCGCAGGGCATATTTAGTGGGGGTTTAAAACCCCCGCTATCTCTTTTCTGATTACAGGTACAAGGAGGACGAAGCCTGCGTGTCCTATCTTGGTTGGGCTATTCAAATTTCAGCGCGTTTTTCTTATTAATAGCATTAGTGTGTTCGTTTTTATATATTAATTCCTTTCCATTATAATTACAAAGTGACAAAGCAGCTCAGTTGGTGGAACGTAGTGCTGGCAAGCCTTGGGACCTAGGTTCGATCCCCAGGTCCCCCATATTTCTTTCTATTTTTCCTTACAATGTGATTAGGTGCCTAACATGTCTTGAAGCCAGCCAAACGTCCAGCGCTGGTGCTTGCCACATGGCCACTGAGATCAATCCAAAAGCCAAGATGTGAGTTCTATGGTGCACCTCAGTCCAAGGGCCTACACGTGACCATCAAAAGTCAACCAGGCCTCCTTCAAATGGGCCAGAATTGCTGGAAAATACCTCCAAAATTGGGGTCAACACCCCCCCATTGGTTTGCATTTCATTTTCTTTCTCTTTATTTTTTTTCCTATTTATTTGTTTTATTTATTTTATTTAATTCATCAAAATTAATTTTCATAAAATATAAAAAAATCAGAAAAGACAAAAATAAAAGTATATTTTATTTAATGTTATTTTGTAAATAAATTTTGTTAACTAATTTAGTTTTAATATTAGGTTTAATTTTAATATTTTCTTAATAAATTAAAAAACATAAAAATTAGGGTTCCTAGCTTTTTATTTCCTTTTTTTTCAATAAATTAAAATTTCTTCTCATTATTACCAATAATTAATTATTTTTGTAAATAAATTGCCATGTAAATAATTAGGTTAAAATTAGGGTACAAACTTAAACATTTTTTTAAATAAATTAAAAATAGTTTAGAATTAGGGTTTTAATTTCATTTAATTTTCTTACTAATTCCATAAGTACAAAAACTCAAAAATAATTTCCTTTTCTCATTTAATTTAATTAATTTCGTAATTTTAAAAGGGTCCAACGCCCTCGCATTCCGACTTTACTTCTTCTCGCATTTTACTTTTATTTCTTTTTGTGAATATAATGTATTTATCCCAAAGCCGTGTAATAGATTAATTAGACATTTATTTTCCGCATCTTATTTTATTTCAAATCGGGTCTTGGATTAATTTGGCGATGTAGACCCGCGCCTTTGTAATAGCGTAGGACTTTTAATTCCGCCCCTTTTAACTGTTAATAATTTGCATGAAAGAATGAATGCCAAAATAAAAGCAACGCGTAGATCACCAATGCATGAACAAGATAAAAATATCTGAAAACGACACACAAATCACACACCACCCCTAGGGTACGCCTCGTTGTTTCCTTGCCCCTTGAAAGGTGGTCGTCGAGTAGAGGATGTTTTAGTAAGTCCTCATGTCCATGAACATGGCATGGGGGTAGCTTCTAAGGTGTCTTCCTATTGCTCCGGTGATCACCACGTCCCTAACCCTCGAATTGACCCGAACACCTCCAATGGTGGTGCTACCTACCTCTCAATGGTGGGATGGCACTACCTAAAGGACATTTACACAGACGAATTTCTTAGGGTAGGTAGACGACTCATAGATACTTGCTCTAATTTCAAAAACAAATCAAAACTTATTTTCACACCGACACCTTTCAAAAAGCTTTCAAAAAGCAATTTTTCAAACACTCTTGAGGACTGATACAAGAGTCGAACTGAAATTTTTAAAGAAACTTTTTTTAAAACCCACAGTTGAAAAAGCAAACAAACAATTTTGAAAACACAAATGAGCAAGTATCTAAGAGCCCATGGATAACCATGGATAGAAAGGGTGCTAACACCTTCCCTTTCTATAAATCTACCTCCCGAACCGAGAGAAATCTCTATAAGGAATTTTTCTGTGCTTTTGTCCTTTCCATTTGGAGAAAATAAAAGACGGTGGTGACTCTTGCTTCCGCGACATTTCGCGAAACCAGCTTTAAAACAGTCAGTTCCAGATCCACCGATCACAGAACCCTAACAAGTGCACTTTCGGAGTCAGGTCCGGTAAGCTCTTGGGTTTCATCGTCAGTAACAAAGGCATCGAGGTTGATCCTGCCAAAGTCAAAGATATACAAGAAATGCCTGCCCCTCGCACTGAGAAGGAGGTCAGAGGTTTCTTGGGACGCCTAAACTACATCGCTAGGTTCATTTCTCACCTAACATCTACCTGTGAGCCAATATTCAAGTTGTTGAAGAAAGATCAGGTGGTTAAATGGAATGATGACTGTCAAATTGCTTTCAATAAAATCAAGGAGTATTTGCTAGAACCTCTTATCTTGATGCCACCCGTCGAAGGAAGACCGCTAATCATGTATCTGACCGTCCTAGAGAATTCAATGGGATGCGTATTGGGCCAACATGACGAGTCTGGCCGAAAAGAGCATGCCATTTATGACCTTAGCAAAAAGTTTACCGACTGTGAGACCCGATACTCACTGCTCGAGAAAAATTTTTGCGCTTTGGTATGGGCTGCTCGCCGGCTAAGGCAGTATATGTTGACTCATACCACTTTGCTGATATCTAAGATGGATCCAATTATGTACATCTTTGAGAAGCCTGCTCTACCTGGAAGAATAGCTAGATGGCAGATGATCTTGACAAAATACGATATACAGTACACGACCTAAAAAGCTATAAAGGGGAGTGTGCTAGCTGACCATCTGGCTCATCAAGCTGTCGAAGATTACCAATCCATGAAGTTTGACTTACCCGACGAAGACATTATGACATTGGACAACATTGAAGATTTCAGACCATATGACGGACCTGAACAAGGATCCCGATGGACCCTATACTTTGATGGTGCCTCTAATGCACTTGGAAACGGTATCAGCGTGGTACTCATCTCTCCAGAAGGTTGACATACACCCTTCACAGCCATACTTTGCTTTAACTGCACCAACAACATGGCCGAGTATGAAGCTTGCATCTTTGGACTCAAGGCTGCAATAGACTTGGGAATCAAATCTTTGATTGTATTTGAGGACTCAGCTTTAGTCATCAGTCAGATCAAAGGAGAGTGGGATACTAAACATCCGAACCTCATCCCTTACAAAGAACATGTCTTGACATTGTTACCACATTTCGAGCAGATTACCTTCGAGCACTTCCCGTGAGAAGAGAATCAGCTAGCAGATGCTCTAGCTACAATGTCATCCACGTTTAAACTTAACTGGGATAATGAGGCTCCCCAGATCACCATTGAACGGATGCACGAACCTGCACATTGTCACGAGATTAATACCGAAGAAGTAGTGGACCGACCTTGGTTTCACGAAGTCAAAAGGTATCTCGAGGCTCAAGAACACCCTGAAGGAGCTTCAGTCAACGACAAAAAGTTCTTGAGGAGATTCTCTGCCAAGTTCTTCCTTAGCAATGGTATCCTGTACAAGCGCAATCATGATTGCATTCTGCTCCATTGTGTGGACAAGATTGAAGCTGAAAAGATCATGGCTGAACTGCATAATGGTACCTTTGGCACTCACTCTAGCAGGCATACGATGGCTAAGAAGATTCTACGGGTAGGTTATTACTGGTCTACCATGGAAGCTGACTGCTATCAACATTCCCGTACTTGTCACAAATGTCAAATCTATGCAGACAAGGTACATATACCTCCAGTTCCTCTCAATGTCTTAATAGCTTCTTGGCCATTTGCTATGTGGGGAATTGACATGATTGGAGAGATCAAGCCTACAACATCCAATGGACACCGCTTTATACTGGTGGCCATTGATTACTTTACCAAGTGGGTCGAAGCAGCTTCCTTCGCATCCGTCACAAAGAATGTTGTTGCCCGCTTCATCAAGCAGAACCTCATTTGTCGGTACGACACCCCCGAAAGGATCATCAGTGAAAACGGTACAAACCTTAACAACACTATGATTACCGCCTTGTGCGAGCAGTTCCAGATTCAACATCACAATTCATCTCCCTATCGGCCAAAGATGAACAGTGTTGTCGAAGCCGCAAACAAAAATATCAAGAAGATCATACAAAAGATGACAGTCACCTACAAGGACTGGCATAAGATGTTACCGTTTGCACTTCATGGGTACCGTACCACGACGCGTACATCAACTGGGGCAACTCCCTATTCTTTGGTATACGGCATGGAAATTGTTTTGCCTATTGAGGTTCATATTCCCTCCTTGAGAATCATGAAAGATGCTGGTTTAAGTGAAGACGATTGGATTCAGACCCGACTTGATCAACTTAACTTGATTGATAAAAAGTAACTTACTGTTGTTTTCCACGGTCAGACGTATCAAAAACGGATGATCAAGGCTTTCAACAAGAAAGTCAGGCGTCAGGTATATCAAGTCGGAGATCTTGTAATCAAGCGGATCATCTTGCCGCAAAGTGATCCCAGGGACAAATGGACTCCTACTTACGAAGGACCATTTGTAATCAAGAACATATTTTCTGGTGGGGCAATAATATTAACCACCATGGACGGCGATGACCTACCGCACCCTGTGAACGCAGACATAGTCAAAAGATACTACACATAAATGACCCGCTAGGTTGACACACCTAGGCAAAAAAAGGGCATCCCGGTGAATCTAAAACCCGAAAGGGCGGTTCAGGAAAGAGTTAGGGATAAATAAAAAAAATATGTACACCCGGCAAGTTGAAAACTCGAAAGGGCGACTTGGGCAAAAAAAGGGTTTCCCGGTGGATCGAAAACCCGAAAGGGTGGTCCAGGCAAAAGTTAGGGAATTAAAGCGTATGACTATGTCTCGTCGGATCACTTTAAGGACAATCTCTTCACAAACAAGCTTCGGGCTTCTTATCAACTCAATCATCTTTGAACGAAGAAACGAATGGACAAGATATTCAGAGTTACGAAGGCTATAGTAGAATGGGAACCCCATGGAATTTTCACACATAGCCATCTTTCTTTGTATAAATTTTTCACATTTTTTATGACAACGTTCTCTTACTAGGATATTTGTCTCCTTTGTACAAAATACTTACACAAAGTTAATACAAAGATACTTCAAAGTGCAGAAAACTATTTGTCTTTTCTTTTTTACACTTGTGTTTTATTTGAAAACGTCCAATGATTTATTAATGAGCATATGCATTTGAATATAATCACTGTTTACAAATAAACTAAATGGGAAAGAATAATTACTGACAGGCTGAAAGTATAGGAAAACATCTTTACACTATTCCAAGAGAAATCCCCTACAGTACATCATCTAGATCCCCAGCGAAGCTAAAACCTTGAAATACATATCCCCAGTGGAGTTAAATTTCAAGATCCCCACCAGAGTTAAAACTTCAAACTCCCGATTCTCGGCGGAGCAAAAACTTTGAACTACAAACCCTCAGTGGAGATGAGACCTTCTTCCCCAACGGAGTTAAATTTCCAACTATCAATCTACAGCGGAAACCATTCAGTTTTGCCCAGATTCCCCAGCAAGTTATCTTAAAATCTGAGAATCAAACAGATAACAGTGAACTTTTGTCTTATCCCCAAACTAGGATAATTCCCCAGTAAAGTGGCATACAACCCAAACTCCTGAACTTCTTCCAAACAGGAATAAGCTTTTCCCCCAGACTCCTGAACTTACTCTCCAGCAGGATAGCTACTCCCCAGCAGTATAGCTATTCCCCCACAAAGTTTTTTTCATCCCCCAACAGAATGAAGATTCTCATTCTTGATTCCCCAGTGAAGTTGCCAGCGTCTTCATTACTCCCCACCATGAATTTGTCAGAATTTTTAAACCCCTGCAGATCGAAGATTCTCATTCTTAACTCCCCAACATGAACTCCCCAAGGATTTAAATTCCCCAGGAGATCGAAGATTCCCATTCTTAATTCCCCGCGGAAGCCATCAGAGTCTTCCTTATTCTCCAGCAGATCAAGGTTTTCCTTTGTCTGATCCCTGGTAGAGATCGCCAGAGTTTTCCCTATTCCCCAGCCGAGTAAGGATTCCCATTTTTTTAACCCCCAGTAGAAGTCTTCAAAGTTCTCAGGATTCCCCAAGCAGGTTTCTCAAATAACACTTGGCATTATTCTCACAACATAATGATTATCATCCTCCAACTCCAAAGACTTGAAGGATCCCTATCCCCAGGAAAGTCATGAAGGATTCTCACATCCCCAAAGAAGTTGTCAAAGATTTTGAATCTCCAGCAGCGGTCCAGGATTTATTTTCCCCGGCAGCAGTCAAGGGTTTTATTATCTCCAGCTATCAAGGATTTACTTTCCTCAGCAATACAGCAAATCAGCTTACATGCGCATACATTACACTCATATATCATAATCATTGATAAAACACATTTTATTGTATCATGCATTTCATGCAACATAACTTTGTGTTTCAGCTAACATTTTACCCTTTTCAGGATAAGATTAACAGCTACCTTTAACAAGAATTCAAAGTCAAGGCATAGTACGGATACACTCCAGACACGGAAGTCATTCTATTACTCATTCAAATCTCTTATTCAGATACAGTAAAGATACACTCCAGACACGGAAGTCATTCTATTACTCATTCAGAATTCAAAGTCAAGATACAGTACAGATACACTCCAGACGCGGAAGTCATTCTGTTACTCATTCAAATATCTTATTCAGATACAGTAAAGATACACTCCAGACACGGAAGTAATTCTATTACTCATTCAGAATTCAATGTCAAGATACAGTGCGGATATGCTCCAGACATGGACGTCATTCTGTCACTCATTCAGACTTCAAAAATCAAGATACATATTGGATACGCTCCAGAAACGGAAGCCATTCTATTTCTCATTCAGATTCAACCATCAACTTCAAGTTCAGATACACTCCAGACACGGAAGTCATTCTGTCACTTATTCAGATCCCAGTTACAGTTTAGATACACTCCAGACACGAAAGTCATTATGCTACTCATACAGATCTCAACTTCAGATACAGTCCAGATACGCTCCATACACGGTTGCCATTCTATCACTCATTCAAACTTTTTCCCCAGCTCAGAGATGCTCCAAACACAGATGTCATTATGTCGCTTATTCATATTTCAGACTCAGATACAATACAGATACACTCCAGACACGACAGTCATTCTGTTATTCATTCAAATTCAAATACAGTTATAGCTCGGATACGCTCCAGACACGGACGCCATTCCATTGCTCATACAGATTCAGTCTCCAGATACAGTACAGATACGTTCCAGACACGGATACCATTCTGATACTCATTCTTTTGACTTACAACTTACAGTTCAACAAACATCCTTAGATGGAATCTTTAAGCCCATCTCTGACAAGATTATGTCACCCCTCCAAATGGCATCTTTAAGCCCATTCCCTCAACTGCATTTTGATGAGTGCAAATTTACGGGCACTCTAGTGTCCAATCATCTTTTACCTTCGAGTCACGAACGACAAATCTCGCCAATCTAACTCTTCAGGTTCAAGAAGATTGAACAGGGGCAGCTGTTGTACCCCAAAATTTTCCCTCTCATTTTATCAAGATTTTCCCCACAAGACTCTTTGGACTCCAGACAGGATTAGGGTTTGCTCAGCTCAAGACATCTCCTTGCATTGTTAACCTGAAATTAGGGTTTGAGTTTGCACAAGGATTTTTGGACTTCCAATGCCTCATGTGACTTTCATACTTCATATTGGACCTATAAGATTTCTCATACCAAGTTTCAAGCCTTGAATCACATTTTTGCCCAGTCAATTGGACAGTTGACCTAAAAATCAGCTGTATTGGGGAAAAAGTCAACTGTGGCCAATTTACCGTCAAACCTCATAATTTTTTATCCAAGTCAACATTATAGACTCATATGAACCATGTGATCAAGTTTGGACCACAACTCCTCAAGAAATTTAATCAGATCATCAAAAGGGCAAAATGGTCAAAATTAGGGTTTTGACTGTAGAAGGACAATTTCTGATTTTTCACCTAGCCAATGGAAAATTGGGTTCAAGCATCTTTTCAAGGACTCAACGGCATCATATTGACCTAATCACAAGGTTCAAAAGATCTCAAATGCATTAGATTGACATATGAATTTTCCAGTCAACTGATCAAAAATCAATTGTACACTGAAAAGTCAAACTTTGACTTTTTGGTCAAAATCAAGTGCCAAGGGTCATTTTTCATCAAGATGTGTCAAAACATGAAACTTGTTCACCAAGAAACCTAATTTTGAAAATTAGGGTTTAAGTTTGAAAAATTTCATAACTTAGAATTTTTCTAAGTTATGAAAATTTCTTATTTTTTCCCAACTTTTTCAAACTTTTTCACCATGATGCAATGGGATTCAAAGAAACATTACAACATGAAAGTTGTAGTTATCCACAAAATATACAACTTTTATTCACAAAGTTTTCCCAAATGATGTTTGGATCTCAAGTTATGATTTTGTGAATAGGGGTCCATGAAACTTTTAACTTAGTGAAATTTGCTCTAGTTTAGGTAGATTTTTTACCTAACTTCATGGAAACTTTTCACCTAGTTCCAATTGGAATCTCAAAATTAATTTCAAAGATGTATTGTAGATCATGTTATAAGCTTTCCAAAATTTCCAAGAACTCTCCAAGATCATTTATGGTTAGGGAGAATCGAAGAAAAGAAAATGGTCATTTCTCACTTTTGTCCATGACATTTTTCACATTGGCACAAGTTGCAAATCAGTTTGGATCATGCTTGTACTTGTTTTACAGGACTTAATCCTTTCCACACTCCTTAATTAAATGCAAATACATTGGACAATGGCATTGTTTTGATCTTAGAAGCTTTGTACAAGGGTTTAATCCAAAAATGGCAAAAAGGTTACAATACCATTTCCATAAACATACTTTTTGCAATTTTGTTTATCTTGAGCATTGGACCTGATCTCTTGATACAAATAACATCCACAAATACCAGGAAAAGTGTACCAACTCTCCTCAGGCCTTGAGCTAGCTTGTACAGGCTGTGAGCTTTTTCAACTCACTTTTGCTTCAAAAGCAAGTAAGCTTACAAAAAGTCCATAACTTGAAAATCTGATAAAACCAAGTCTTGTAACATTTTCAAACAATCTCAGTATATTGTACCAAGCCAAAAACACGAGTTGCCAACTTCTCAAACCCTCTAAAACACAGAAATCACCATTTTCTGACCAAACAGTGCAACCACTGCAGAACCTTGGTCAAATCCATATTCCCTCGTGCGTTTTGTCTTGAACCACTTCCAACACACTCCATACATGACACCTAAGTTGTCCAGGCCTTTTTCCAACAACTGTAACCCCTGTTTCGTGCTTCACCATTTTCAATTTCTGAGTTTGCAGGTTGACTTCAACAGGGACATTCAAGCCATTTCAAAGCAAGTTGAGCATTGGGAAAGGTTGAGACAACTTCAGGCAAGCTCACAAGTACCTCAGGCCTCGCTCAAAGTTGCTACATTGCCATATTCAACTTCAACTGAACAAGGTATTTTTTAAGTTTCTATCTCTCTATTTAGACATCCTTAGGCTTAGGTTTGTGAAGCAAAAATGTAGTCCTTAAGTTCCTTGAGTTGTACATATGCGTAGATTTCATTTATATTAACTGAGCTAGGAGTATTTGATAGTTGAAGTTGCTGAAAAAACTAGGTCAAGATTTAGGGCCACTGAAATTCTCTCTGATCTTTGAGAGTTAGGTCAAGTTTTTTATATCAATGGAATCATGACTAAAAATGCTACAAGTTTCATGTTGCAAGATTTTGTTTTTAAGCACGTATGCAGGAGATATAGTTTGAGTTGAACAGGGCGCGCGCGTGTTTGTTCCAAGGTCATAGACGAAGCTAGCTGGGCCTGGCGCTTGGGCTTTGTTCTTTTGGCGCCCCCTATTTACTTTCTGCACCCCGATGGCCCATTTGTTTTATTTTTGTATATTTTTCATTTCTTTTATATTTTCTGACTTTTATTATTTTTTCTAAACAATGAAAAATTTCAAAAATATTTTCTTAATTTTTTGTATTTTATTTTATTATTTTTATTATTTTTTGGGCATAAAAATAGTTTATTAATAATAATATAAGTTATTTTTCTAAATAAAACTTGTAAATAATACAAAAATATTATATATTTTTATTTTTATTATTTATACACTCATATTAATATTTTCATACAATATTTAATTTTTCAACATTTTTGTATATATTGTTATTATTTTTCTTAAAGAAAAAATGAATAAATAAATAATATAATATATTTTCTCTTAAAAACCAAAAATTAGAGTTTTCACCCTTTCAAAAAACAATCATTTTATTTTCTTATTTTTAGGACTTAAATAAACTTATTTTTTACATACATAAAAATAATTACAAAAAACATCTTTTTGCATATTTACATTTATTTGCATATTTAAATATTTGCTTATTTATTTATTGTATATGAATTCAATTGGGTTGTAATATTAAATTAGGGTTTTATTTTGTGAAAATACCCCCTATTCAAACTTGTACCCCCCCCCCCCCCCTTCCCATAATATTGTTGTAATAGTCTAGATTTACATTATGCAATTTATCGTATTATATGCATGATAGTAAGATTAGGGTTTTGTATGCAAGGACCAAAATTAAACAAATAGCATGACTTAATACAAGACAAAAATGCATGAAAAATGACAACACATTGCACATAAGCACCCCTAGGGTTTCATCCACTTTGTTGCCTTAAAATGTCCATGGTATGCATGCTAGGTATCTTAGCAAAACAAAATCAATCAAAAATATCATAGTCCCTCGATGATGCTATCTTGGTTGCCTAATCAAAAATGATCTTAAGTCCCTCAAAACTTGCTAAGATACTTGGCACCATTGCTATCATGGTCATACGGTGACCCACGCCTGTCCCGTTTAACATCCAAAGATAGGGTTGTTTACCAAATACAATGGTAAAACAACAATGTCAAAAGGGTTAAAAATGTACAATAAAGACTTTTGATTAGGGTAGACAACTCCTAGTTACTTGATCAATTTGCAAACATCCTTTCTAATTTCAAAAACACACACAATTTCAAAACATTTCCCAACAAACTTTCAAACATTGAAACATTTTTCAAAAGACAAACATCTTTGTATACATTCTTTAAACAAGAATCATTACAAAGATTGCCAAAACGATGGCCTCTTTTCAAAATACTTTCAAAACCACACAAAACACCATTTCAAACAATTGGAAAAGCAAAGCAAGTGATCTAAACAAGTAACTAAGAGCCCATGGAAAACCATGGATGAAAAGAGTGCTAGCACCTTCCCTTTTCATAATCTACCCCCCGAACTCAAGAAAACATCTCAAAGGTCTTTCCTGTGCTTTTTGACCTTTCCTTTGGATAAAATAAAAAGTCAGTGGCGACTCTTGCTAAACCGAAACATTTGCAAACACAAACACAAAACCTCAAGTCAGTTCTCCCACCGTATCACAGTACCCAACCCGTTCTCCATGATGTTCTCCAGTCCTATACCCAGTTAATTGTGCGCTTGGATTCCAATTGAGTCTGGAATGGTTTTTCAGGTGATGGTTCAGATATTGGAAGTTTACTTGTGAAGGCAGTCATTTTTTGCAACATTTTTCATGTTGTCGAGGATTTGTAGCAACCTCTTTTTTTGATTTACTATCCCTAATTTTTTCCTGACTGTTTTTGTTTTAAGATTACAGCCAGCAGGATGCCCCAGTTTTTCTTAAGCCTCCTTCATAGGTTTTGACCTAATGGGCTTTTCTTTTTTAGAGGTAAACATTGCCTATTTCATGGGGAACCAACACCATTTTTTGATTCAAAAGGATATTTTTGTTGTGAAGTGATAACTTATGAATGAATGCGCCTTTGGATTAACAGAGAAACTACCCCGCCCCAGGTTATGATTAAAGGTTTCAATTTGTGCGAAAAAGAGAACTCCTACTTTTTCGGCTCAAAGTGGTTGACTAGGGATTATCTTCCTTATAACTCCACTGTTATAGGAATTGAAAGAACGCCTGTACATCATCAACAAGGTCTGTCTAAAAGCATATTATATGAGATTATGGTATTGTTTTCGCCATCCTCCCTCTAAATACTTAAGGCTTGTAGTCGAGAGTTGAATATCATGCAAAAAGAGGTAAAAGCATAATTTTAGTATAGTGAAAACGAATGGATTAATTCAAGACAAACATATGTAATGCATTAATAAAAATAACCAAAGTTTGACATAAAGATAAGTGTTTAAGAAAACAAAGAAATTACAACTGAAAGTTTGAATGAACGAAAACTTCTCCGCCTAAATTTCTCACTTCAGATGGTGTGCCTTTGAGGGATGACAGAAAAATTCAATCTGACCATCTTGTGTGAATTCCAATGCTCCTTTGTCGATTAGGTATTGTATCTTATATTTTAAAATCCAACAGCTATAAGTATCATGCCCCGGACTGTTGGAGTGATATGCACACCTTGCATCGGGATTGTAGTTAGGAGCATAAGTATTAGAATTCCGAGGAGGATCCTTCAATGTGACCAAATTCATCTTCAACATGTGTTGCAAGGCTTGCGACACCGGCATGTTGAGTTTGGTATATTGCCTATTGGATGTATTCTGCTTACCTCGACTACCCTGTCGTTGTTGGTGAGGTCGTTGTTGGGCTCGTGATGTAGCACTAATTTGGAAAGGTCTACTCTCCACCAAGCCAACTTCTTGTCTCATCGGGGGCTGATTAATGACTTTATCACCAATCTTAAACGTTTGTTCCATACGGTTGCATTTGTCTTGATGAAGCTTGTTGATGAGAGTTCTCAACTCTTCCTGTCCCCGAGCTAAGTTTTGGATAAGAGCCATTTGCCCCACCATCTGGATTCTCATTGTTGCCATTTCAGTTTGTAATCGTTCCAACTGGTCATCCCTATTATCTTCGGGATTCTTCTTGGTCATGCTCTTAGTGAGGAGTGCTTTCAATTCTTCTTACCCCTTGGATAGGTTCAAGAACATTTCTTGAAGTTGAGCATTTTGGGTCTGAAGATCCTGGATAATCTGTTCTAGAGCCATCTCTACTGAAATAAACAGTAAGCAGATGAGAAAACCTGTATGGGGAAAACCTATCATGATATGATACAAGGTATGTGGATGCGATGTTTTCAAGGATCTCGTGGGGTAAACACCAGAAAATGTTAGAAGTTGAACTTTGATCATAGTTTTGAGTGAAGAACTTCGTATCGTTGAATTTCCTTCCACGAGAATCCAGCTCACCATGTCAAGTGGGTCATAGCCCTTGACTCAAGTTATCATGCTTTGGTCTTTGACGACATTTGGTTAGAGGAAAATAAATCCTCTTGCCCCTTGATAGACATCTGGTTCGATATATCCCTGCATTACAAACCCTTGAGACCCTCTAAATGGTTATTGAAAATGCTATGGCATGATCTTATGATGTTATGTGCAAATAACATATACAAGAAAGGCAAACAAGTCCTTAGGTTTAGGCTTGTATCAAGTTCATAGGTAAGTACCCTCTTGAAGTTTAGTTGGTTCAACCTGTCCTAGAAAGTAATCGGGTTCTAGGGAATCTCAGTATCACTGATCTTTCTTCATCGGGCATTGTTTCAGCGCAAGCCTCTTTATTGGCGATCGAAATACCCCAAAAGTCTGATCTTAATGAGCGTAGTATCGAGTATCAACCAACTTCGGACTGCTCCAAAGTCGACTATCTCACTACTTCCTAATGGCCAAGTTGTTCAATTAAAGGTTCTAAGGTCAGTTAGTGCTTCATGACACCATACAGTGGCCCCATATTCTCCTTGAATTGACTCAAGGGCTACCAGTACCAACAAATATGTCACACTAACGTAGCCATGGCTTCAACCATGTCGGTATACCCCGCACAGTCCCCATGATTTTTTGCTACTTACCTAATGATGTTCCCAGATTCGGGTAGAGGATCAATACAAACCCAAACAAGGACCTATAAATGTAAAGAAAACAAATCAAACAATGAAAGAAAGTAAATAGGATCTAACTCTAAGGTAACTCCACCTTTTTTTATCCCTCCCTAGCAGAGTCTCCAGTTCTATAATATGGTGGGAGAGCTGACTTGGTTGTTTTGCGTTTGATCGCAATTATTGCGGATAGCAAGAGTCGCCACCGACTTTTCTTTTATCCAATAAGGAAAGGGTTAAAAGAACAGGAAATACCTTTGAGATATTTTTCTTGAGTTTGGGGGATAAGTTATGAAAAGGGAAGGTGTTAGTACCCTTTTCATCTGTAGTTATCTATGGGCTGTTAGTTGCTTGCTAGATCACTTTTGAAATTTCTTTATTTGAAATGTGTTTGTGGTGGGTTTTGAAAGTATTTTTGAAAAGCTCCTTCGTTTAGGAAAACTTTGTAATGATTCTCGTCTCTATAAGAATGCATACAAAGTGTTGGACTTTTTGAAAATGTTTCATGTTTTGAAAGTGTTTGGTGTGTTCGAAAAGATGTTTAGTGTGTTTAAAAAGATGTTTGTTTTTAAAGATGGATTGTGAGCAAGCAACTAAGAACGTTCTACCTACTCAAAAGTCTTTTGTTAATTTCTCTCTTTCCTTTGACATTGCTTTCTTACCATTGATTGGTAAGAAGCCTTATCTTTAGATGTAAAGGGACGAGCGTGGATCATCGTATAGTCATAGATAGCAATGTTGTGAGATACCTTAGCATTTTTATAAAGGAACTAAGATCATTTTGAAGGCAACATTCGTAGCGTCATTGAGGGACTATGATCTTGTATTTTTATTGTTTTCACTAAGATGTCTCACATGCATAATATGACCATTTTTAAGGCAACAAAGTGGATTTAACCCTAGAGGTGTAAATTGTGCAAGTGTATGATTTAAGGCATTTTTGTCTTTGAATTAGGGTTTTCTAAGCATTGATTTTCTCTTTCCATATAAACCCTAAATTACTAGCATTTATATGAAAGCGATAAATTACGGAAAGTAAATATCCTACGCTATTACATCATTTAGGGATGGGGTGTACAAATTTACAAATGGGAATTGCAAGAAATTAAACCTAATTATCTATTACAACCATATTGAACTTGAATAATGTATAAGAATTAAAATGTATATAATGTACAAGACATGAATGAAAGAAAATGAATTTGTTTTGATTTTGGTAAAGAAAATATTTTAACCTAATTTTCTAAAAGAAGATAAATAGTTAGAAGTAAGAAAATTAAACTAAGTTACTTTTAAATTTAAACAAAGAAAATGAACTAAATCTAAGTTTAATATTAAGTTAAAGAAAAGAAGTTAAATAAGAAAATGTTTTTGGCCTTTTTTATTTTAAGAAGTTAAATAAAAATAAACTAAATAATTTAAAAAAATTAATATAATATTTTTGGTGTTTTTGATTAATAAAAATAATAATAATAATAATAATAATAATAATAATAAAAGAAAGAAAGAAAATATAAAATTAAAATCAGGGGGGTTTAGAAATGGGAAAGGAGAAAATCCCATAAGTTTTGGCCCAGGCACGCTACTAACAAGTAAATAGAGGGAATGATGCTGGAAGAAGAAAATGAGAAAGCCTATAAGTTATGGTCCATGCATGATGCTAATAAGTATATGGAGGGCGTGATGCTGGAAGAAAAATGAGAAGACCTAGAAGTTCTGGCCCAAGCATGTTGTTAACAAGTATATGGAGGGGGTGATGCTGGAAGCTAGAAAGAGAAGGCCAAGAAGTTCTGGCACAGGCGTGCTGTTAACAGGTAAATGGGGGAGGTGAGGCTAGAAGCAAAAATGAGAAGGCCTAAAAGTTCTGGCTCAGGCGTGCTGTTACCAAATACATGGGAAAAAATGTAAGAAATAAAAACAAAAATGTGCTCCTGGGGCTAGAACCCACGACCCTTAACACTAATGTCTTACGCGCATGCTCTCTACCACTGGGGTGGTTATACATTTGGTATTAGAAACAAAACCATAAATATATATTACAAAATCATTTCTGGTGATGAACTTCATCTTCTTCCTCGCGCCAACTAGAGCATCTATAACTCATTCATTTCTCAACCAAAATGGAAAATCTAAACATGAAAGTTATGGAAAATTGCATCATGGTTTCAGAATTATAAAGCATTAAAACTATAAATCAGAAACAAACATGAATTTTGCTAGCCCTAATCTGAACCCTAATTTTTTCAAGAAGTTTTGATCCTAAATTCTCTCTACTCAGGCCATATAAATAAAATCTATAGATATGTACAATTTCAGAGCAATGATATCTACATTTTGTCTTTGAAAATGCAAGCCTAACAATGCCTAAATAATGAGATGAAAATCAGAAGAACTTACCTTTGTAATTGGAGATCGTGTTTTAAATTAGAGCTTGATTCAAGTTGTTCTGATGATCTGGCTAGCTTCCTCAAGTTCCCATGAAGCTAATGCAATGGTTTTCTTGAGCTATGGATGGCTGGAATGTTCTGGAGAAGTCAAGATGTAATGCTCTATTTTTGAAAATGGAGGTTGGTGAAGATGATGTTACAGTCTGTAAACAAAGGTTGGGATAACTTTTATATGTGTATCAGAAACTTTGTGGATGGTTTGGCCAAGAAACGCACGAGGGATTTTGGAGATTGGATTCAAAAATCATAAATGACAAGTTTTTTGTGCTTGTGTTGCAGTTTCTGGTTCTAGAGAGTTTTAGTGAGTTTCAGGGCTTGTCCCAATCCTATTTCAGCTTGCAAATGAAGGTTTAATTTATAGGCAAAGGGTTTGGAAGCTTGGTGAAATCAGAAGTACAAAATCACATGTTATGGATTTTGACTTGTTCTTGAAGTAAGCTTAGACAAACATGGTTTCAAGGAAAGGTAGGGTGGCTAGCAACTTTAAACACGCTTGTTCTGAATTTGTAGGGGATGCTTGCGCAGAAAGAACAAACACAAAGCTCAAGAAGAGTGGACTTTGTGATTAAATTCACTTGTCCAGAATGGAAGTGTGAACTTTCTTCCTTAAATGGCAAGGTGTATTGGACAAAGCTTAAATCAAGTGGTTCATAACTCAAAAGCTTGTGTAATCTTCTGATTAAGGATAGATACACACATTAGAGGGCCTGAAAAGTGGGATTATGCAGCATTTCTTGGAATTGGATCAGATGTTCATCATGAAAATGACTCATAATTTACGAATGAATGTCTAACTTCTGGTCTTCGATTCTCCCTGCTCCAGCATGATCTGAAAGAGTTCTTGGACTTTCTATAAATATTGTAATATGTGTAGCAGTAGAAATGTTAATACTAAGCTATTAGATTGACTTGACTCGCACAGATCAAATTAAAAATCGCCACGGCGCTTTATTATTTCCAAAGGAATGGGAAAAGAGAGAATAACCCAAAAGATGGGGGAAAGATTCAAGGTAAGGGGGTTGGTTATGCAAAGGGAACGTATTATCACCCTAAACATCTACAGTACTCCGCAGGAACCTCTTTGAAAAATCTGTATATTTTGGAATGTTGTATGTAAAATAGATGGTGGAGGTGAGAAAAAGAAATATGTTTTTTATGATTTTTGCACCCTCCGTGGTTGCGAACCTTTAGTGTCTACGTACCACCTTTCGTGCAATATGGGATCAGGATACACGTAGTTCACCTTTTAAAAAAATTTAAAACACAAGTGTGTTGGTTAATTTTATGGGATAAGACATCATCGTCATTGTCCGTGTGGAAAACATACTTACTACCCACAATCATGAGAAAGGAGAATTTGCATCATCTCAAAGTGTAGGATATGGCTTGGATTTTAAAATCAGCAATGCCTCACTCAACACCCAAGTGGAAAATATCTCTCGTCACTACATATTATAGAAGTATAGTTGTTTGCATGACTACAACGATTGACAAGAGTCTAATCTTTTGAGAAAGGTTTAAAAATAAAAAGCCAAAGTGGAAAAATGATTTGAAATGAGATTGATGTACTTTTAGTCTTCTCACAAAAATGTCAAGATATTACTAAATTGATTAGAGTTTATTCATGAAAATGTTTTGAAAATGCATGGACCTAAGTCCAAGTTTATTATGAAAATGGTTCAATTTTCAAAACAAGAAGAGTTTTCAAAAGGAGGAAGAATATTTTTGAAATTAAAGAAGATGGGAGGAGATGAAGAGACTATCCTAAAGCATAAGGTAAAAGCTAGGGATAAGAACCATCTAACCAACAAGAAGTCAATACTTGACATTATGAGTCAAGATAGAATTCCCATTCTTTGGATTGAAACCGAGCAAGCAAAGATACTAGACCTCTTGAGAGAACTGAACTTCAAGTGTACTAAGTCTTCGTAAAAATTGGGCAGAGTAACGGCTGTATACGGGTGAATTCCAGATTACAAACAAAATTTAATCACAAAAACATGCACACAAAATAAACAAACAACCCAATGTCTTGAGGTAAACCTCAAGAACTCCAGATAAAATATCAATTAAGGTCACAAGGTCTCCAACATAGGCCAAGGTTTCAAATCCTAAGTCCAAGAAGTCCAATACTACATCATGTCAAGGATAGTAACCAAATAGTCCAAGTATCATTAAAGTTTTTTATGGTTTATGTTGATTATTAAGTATATTCAAAAATAAAATAAAAGCTCAAGTGAGAAAAGATGAAAATAGCATGAAATGTAAATGCTAAAGTAAATAGTACAAAAATCATAAAAATAAAAGCATAAAGTAAAGTCAATTGTTAATAATTAGTGGTTAGTTGGATGACCATCTTGAAAATTGCATTTGGAACACACTAGAGGATTGGTGGAACCAAAGCCTCTCAATAACAAGTTTCATTTGCTTTTTGTCAAGTATATCATCCATTTAAGAATTCTCAAGGCAACATTTAATGATCAACAATGTTTAAGTGATCCACGTTGACCAAAATTTATGAAGATCCATTAGAGGATTGGTATAACCAAAGCCTCCACACAATTAATCTCAAGTTTATTGGATCAAAGGGATCAAATTAACATACTTGGGCTTACAAACATAGGTTTGGGCCACAAATGATCATTTATTCGAATCGAGACAAAATTTAGCACTATATTAAGCAATCGTAAGTGGACTTATGTAGAAGTCGCACCTATTTTGAGGCTGGTCAATAGAAATCTATGTATTTCATGTTTGGATAAAATATATAGATATCATTATCCCATAACATGTAATACAATAAGAAAGGGGGATAAGATGAAGATGGAAGGGATTATAGTTTCAAATATCATCAACATCATTCGTCCATTTTAATGGATTTGGTTTATCAACCTATCAACACCCAAGACCCAATGATGTTGAAGAATTTGTCCTCAAGGTATGCTCCAAGTCAGTACCATATGCTATTTCAATAATCAAACAAGAATCATGTAGCAAAGTTTTCAATTTACAAACATTGTTCAAAGGGAAAACCCTAAATGAAATCTTAAGTCAAAAATAGTTTTAAAATATGAAAATAACTTGAAAAATTATGAAATTAAAACTCTAACTTCCTAAGGTCCATAAAAGTTAGAAATAAAATTTGGAGTCCCTGGATTGAGGTGGAAAGTTTCTTTAGAAATGCAAACTTTGAGACTAAATAGTTTAAGCCTTAAACTAGATGGTTTTGGAAAATAATTTGTGAAAAATATGAAATCACATTGTAAAATTCCAGAAAAATGATTTTTATGGCCTCAACATGTTCAAGCACTCCAAACAAATTCATATATGATTTTATAGGTATAGGAAATTAGAAATTTAAATCCATTAATGTGCATGATCAAGCAAAAACCCTAAAAAAGGAAAATAAGTTCAAAAATTAATCAACTAGGTCCAAAGGTCAAATAAATTTGATGTAGAATAACCTAAATGTTAATAAAACTCTAAGGATCAGAAATCATATTTTTCTTGAATTTTATCACAAAAGGAAAAAATAAATAAAAATTATTTAAACAACTCATTAAAAATAAACAAGGAAAAGATGAATATGTTCAATTAAATGATTTAATTTGTAATCCAAATTTTTTATAAAATAGGACAAAAAATATTTTCATGTAACAAACTCAGAGAGGAGTCCAAAAATATTTTTTATGATTTTTTTTACTTAATAGAAATAGGAAAATAAAATTCAAGATTTAAAAGAAAAATTAAAACCCTAATTATTCACATGACTTTAATTAATCAAGAAAAATGATTAAAAAAAAGAAATAAAAATAAAAATATAATAATATACTGAAAAAGGAATTTAAAATAATTTTTTGATAATTTTTGAAATGAAGAAAATATTAAAATGAAATTTAAGAAAACAAAAGAAAAATTAATATATGAAGCTTTTTACACCCTTTCTTGACAAAATGCGCTGTAAAAGACAAAATGCATCCATGTTCAATCAGGCAGGGACACGTCATCGTCCCTAACAACACACCAAAACCCAAAACGCGTGTAAAACAGATTTCATCAAGGCAACTTCCAGCTTCAATTTCTCTATTGTTTCTCAACCATTTGAGATGATTCAAAAAGCAAATGTATTGACCATAATTGACCATAGCTTCAACTTCCAGTCTTGGATAACATTTTTGCTCATTCAATTGATCAGATGACCTAAAATCAGTTGTATTAGGAAAAAATCAATATGGTCAATTTACAGTCAAACTTCATAATTTTTTATCCATATTAACATTATGAACTCATATATGTCATTTGATGAAGTTTGGATCACAATTCCTCAAGAAATATGATCAGATCATCAAAAGGGCAAAATGGTCAAAATTAGGGTTTTGACTGAGAAGGTTCAATTTATGACTTTTGACCTAGCAAATGATTGATTGGTTCAAGGCATGATCTCAAGGATTAAAATGCATCATTTTGACCTAATGGCATGGCTCAATACATTCTTCAAGATCAATTGATTGATATTTAATTTTCAGTCAACTGATGAAAAGTCAATTGTACACTGAAAAGTCAAACTTTGACTTTTTGGTCAAAATCAAGTGTCAAAGATTACCATTCATCAAGACATGTCAAAATATGAAACTTGTTCATCAAGAAATCAAAAAGTCAAGATTTCATTTTGAAAAGTCAAAATTTCCAAACTTAGAAAGTTTTCTAAGTGTTGGAAAATTCATATTTTTTCACAACTTTGAGCCAAATTTACACCATGATGCAAGATGATTCAAAGGAAACTTCCAACATGAAAGTTGTATATCTCAATGAGATATAAAACATTATAGAACACAAATTCTTATATAAATGCATGTATTTCAAGTTATTATTTTGTGAAGACATATTCATGAAACTTGGAAACTTAGTTAAATTTTGCCCTAGTTTAGGCAGGATTTTGACCTAACTTCATGGAAATTTTTCACATTGTTCCAAGATAAACTTTCAAAAAT
Source organism: Vicia faba (assembly GCA_948472305.1). Taxonomy (NCBI): domain Eukaryota; kingdom Viridiplantae; phylum Streptophyta; class Magnoliopsida; order Fabales; family Fabaceae; genus Vicia; species Vicia faba. Next base: position 29,883,895 of record OX451735.1, read on the forward strand.
GTCCAACAAATAGGTTGTAGAGGATGTTACAAGCTTTCCAAAATGTCCAAGAACTCATTGATATCATACTTGAGCAAGGAGAATCGAAGGAAAGAAGTTAGGGTTTCATTCTTGAATTACAAGTCATTTCTTGATGAACACGTAACTCAATTTCAATGTTAGGCTGCATAATCTTGATTTGCATGCCTTCTAACTTGTGTATATAGCCATCATTAATGGATTACACAAACTTTTGAGCTATAATCCAAGTGGTTTAAGCTTTATCCAATTCACATTGCCATTTTGGGAAGAAAGTGAAGAATGTCATTCTTGAAAAGCAAGCTTATGTGCAAAGTCAATTCTTGAGCCTCTAACTTGTTCCCTCTGATCACACTCCATCTACAAAGTCAGAAACAAGTTTGTTTAAAGAATAACCACTCTACATTAGCAAGTACACAAGACTTTGAAACTTGGATTTCTCAAAAATCACATGTTGAGTTTAAACATTTGTTTTTGAATTCTGATCAACAACAAGTCTCAAAACTTGTTGCTTATAAATAGAGTCACTATTTGTGAGCTAAGACACGACCATTAACACCTTGAAACACTCCCAAACTCCCTCAAGCCAGAAAATTGCTCAAAAACACCATTGTTGCATGGTTTCTGACCTTGAACTTGCAACTCATATTTCCCTCGTGCATTTCTTGGCTTTTCACTTCCTAAAGCTTCCTTACATAAAATACAACTCATCCCCATCCTTATTCCAGAACTGTAACACCATTTACCATAACCTCCATAACCAAAAAACAGAGTCTGCATATTGACTTCTCCAAGCCATTCCAGCCATCCATTGCTCAAGCTAATCATTGCATTAGCTTCCTGGGAACTTGAGGAAGCTAACCTGATCATTGCAGCACCTTAAAAGCAGCTCAAACTCATTTCATGATTTCCAGTTTTGAGGTATATTTTTGAACTTCTATCTTCTCATTTAGGCATTGTTAGGCTTACATTTGTGAAGATAAAATTTAGACATTATTTCCCTGAAATTGTATATGTCCATAGATTTCATTTATATTGCTTGATTAGTGAGAATTTTGAGTTGGAACTTTCTGAAATATTTAGGTCAGAATTTGGTACTTTTAGAAATTCTCATTCATCTTTGATTTATAGCTTATGATATTTATATGATTGGATTCGTATGGAAACATAGAACAACATTCATGTTTGCATATTTCATTTTTGTTGAGAAATGGTGACGTTGCAGATGTTCTGGCTGGAGGTTGAAGATGAAGTTCATTTCGGGAACTTGTTTTTTATTATGTATTTATTATTTCAGTTAAGTTAACGGATGTACAGCCCCCCCCCCCCCCCCCCCCCCCCCCCCCCCATGGCAAAGGTGGTGTGCGTGTGTATGGAAGGTCATGGGTTCAACACCCAGCGCTACCTTTTCTCATTTTTCACATTTTTTTCACTCTTTTTTGTTTCAGCTTCAAGCGCCTATGCCTCTCCTTTGGGCTTTTGTTTTTTTTTGCTTTCTTTAATCCCCTTGTTTACTTTTGCAGGCTAGCCCAATTTCTTTTATTATTTCATATTATTTTATTTTTATTTTTCCTATTTTTATTTTATTTCAATTTTCTTTCATTATTTTTTATTATTCATATTATTAATAATATTATTTTTATTAGTAAAAAATCCAAAAATATTTTTATTATTATTTAGACTTATTTAGTTTATTTTCTCTATAAATACAAAAGACTAAAAAACATTTTCTTAAACAAATTAATTTATTTTTTAAATAATTAATAATTAGACTTAGGTTTAATTATTATTTTATTTTCTTAATTAAAATTAACTTAGAATTTAGGTTTCTTTTAATTAATTAATTTCTCATTTTATTTTTATTAAATTAAAACCTTTTCATAAAAAACCCTAAAAATCATTTTTAACTTAATCTCTTTTCTTAATTAGTTTAGGTTTAATTTATTTAATTTTAATTAATCATCTCTCTTAATTAGGTTAAAAACCTTTCATGAAAACCAAACAAAAATATTTATTTTTCCATTTGCATTTATACATTATTATTTATTCAATTCATGTACATTTATTCAATATGATTGTAATAGATAATTAGGTTTAATTTTCTTGCAAATCCCCATTTATAAATTTGTATACCCTCTTAATGATGTAATAGCTTAGTAATTTTACTTTACGTAACTTATCGCTTTATATAAATGCTAGTAATTAGGGTTTGTATGGAAAGATTAAAAATCAACAAGTAGAAAATCCTAATTCAAGATAAACAAGCATGTAAATCAAACACCCTTGCACACTTGCACCCTTAGGGTAATTCCACTTTGTTGCCTTACAAAAATGGTCATGTTATGCATGTCAGATGTCTTAGTAAAAAGCAATAAAAAGTACAAGATCATAGTCCCTCAATGACGCTATCAATATTGCCTTTCAAAGTGATCTTAGTCCCTCAAATAAAAATGCTAAGACATCTCACAACATTGCAATCATGGCTATACGATGACCCACGTCCATCCCTTTACATTCAAAGATAAGGATTCTTACCAAATCAATGGTAAGATAGCAATATCAAAGGAAAGGAAGAAATGAACTAAGACTTTTGAGTAGGTAGATTATTCCTAGTTGCTTGCTCATTTTCAAATCAAACATCCTTACTTATTTTCAAAATAAACACCAACACTTTCAAAAACACTTTCAAAACATTTTCCAAACATGAAAGATTTTCAAAAGATCAACACTTTGTATACGTTCTTACGAACGAGAACTATTACAAAGTTTGCCTAAACAAATGAGCCTTTTCAAAATACTTTCAAAAACCACACAAAGCATATTTTCAAATAAAAGCAAGTGATCTAGCAAGCAACTAAGAGCCTATAGATAACTATGGACGAAAAGGGTGCTAACACCTTCCCTTTTCATAATCCACCCCCCGAACTCAAGAAATAATCTTAAAGGTCTTTCCTATTCTTTTCAGCCTTTCCTTTTGGATAAAAGAAAAGTTGGTGGCGACTCTTGCTAACCGTAACATTTGCGATAAAACATAAAACAACCAAGTCAGTTCTCCCACCGTATCACCAGAACTGGAGACTCTGCTGGGGAAAAACTTAAAAGTGGGGTTACCTTAGGGATAGATCACCTTTATTTGCTTTCATTGTTTAATTTGTTTGCTTTACATTTTGGTTCCTTATTTAGGCTTGTTCTAATCCTCTACCTGGATTTGGGATACGTTATAGGTAAGTAGCAATACGTTGTGGAAACTGTACGGGGTATACCAACATGGTCTAAGCAATAGCTACGTTAGTGTCACATGTTTGTGGGTACCGGTAGCCCTTGAGTAGTCAAGGAGAATACGGGACCGCTGTGTGATGTCATGAAGCACTAACTGACTTTTAGAACTTTTACTTGACCAACTTGGCCATTAGGACGTAGTGAGATAACCAACTTTGGTGCAGTCTGAAGTTGGTTGATACTCAATACTAAACATATTGAGGTTTGACTTTTCAGGATATTTCGATCGCCGTGAAAGAGGCTTGCGCTAAAACAATGCCCGAGAAGACAGATTAGTGATATTGAGATCCCTTAGAACCCAGTTACTATTTCTAGGACAGGTTTGAGCCAACTAAACTTCAAGAGGGTACTTACCTATGAGCCTCCATGTAAGCCTAAACCTAAAGACTTGTTTTCCTTGTTTGTATATACTTACTTGTACATGACATCATAAACATTATAACATCATACTCATTCTCACTAACCATTTCAAGGGTTTTTGGGATTTATTTTTGTTTTGTAGGACATGGCTTCTATCCGCAGGAATACTATCCAAGTCAATCTCGTAAGAGTTCCTCCTCAACTCAAAGATTTAGCATCAAGGCTTCCTGAGAATTCTCCATTCACCGAAAGACATGGTTGCCTAAGCTTGGTTACCTCTAAGACTGATGAAGATATGATGAAGGTGCTCTTCCAATTCTTTGATCCTCTACACCATTGCTTCACTTTTCCCGATTATCAACTTGTACCAACTTTAGAGGAATTCTCTCAACTATTGAGGATTCCCATCCTCAATCAACTACCCTTCAACGGTACGGAAAGAGATCCAAAACCTGGAGAGTTTTCTTAAGCATTACACTTGCAACAATCTGATATCACAACTAATTGGGAAACAAGGAGTGGTGTCAAAGGTTTCTTAGCCAGGTTCTTGTTCGAGAAAGCTCAAGATTGTTAGTACTCTTTGGACTTATGAGATTTTAAAGAAATATTGGCCCTTCTCATCTATAGATTGGTTTTGTTTCCAAACCCTGACCAACTCATAAATGTAAATGCTTTCAAAATCTTCATGTCTCGCAATCCAGTGCCTACTTTGTTGGGAGACATATTACATTCTTTTCACTCTCGCACTATGAGGAAGAGAGGGATCCTCATGTGTTGCACTCCTCTCTTTCCAAGATGGTTTATTTCGCATCCCCGGTCTATGTTGAAGAATGATCTAGGTTTGAGGTGGTCCCATAGGCTGATGACGCTCAAACATTTAGATATTCATTAGTGTTCTCGATCATTAGAGAATGTTACTATCATCGACCATTGTGGGGAATTCCATAATGTCCCTTTGCTTGGCATTAGGGGAGGTATCACTTACAACCCTTGCTTAGCCTTACGACATTTTGGTTATGCCCGAAGAGATGTCCCATATGAGATGCTCATCCAAGGAGTGGTATTTGACTATGAAAGTGAGGATCAAAGCTACCGTCATAGGTTTATTCGAGCTTGGAGGATGGTAAGAAAAGTGGACAGTAAGACGCTAGGACCCAAGAATTCCATTCCCCTCGAGCCTTACCTTAAGTGGGTACGAGCTCGTGCTCAGAAACTTGTGATTCCTTATTGTAGCGGTAGAAATGTTTAAGACTAAGCCATTGGATTGACTAGACTTATACAGATCAAAATAAAAATCGCCATCACGCTTTATTGTTTCCAAAGGAATGGGAAAAGAGCGAGTAACCCAAAAAAAGAGGGGGGAAAGATTCAAGGTAAGAGGGTTGGTTATGCAAAGGGAAGGTATTAACACCCTAAACATCTACGATACTCCGCAGGAACCTCTTTGTAAAATTTGTATATTTTGGCTATATAAAAAAATGTTGTATAAAAATAGATGGTGGAGGTGAGAAAATAAATATATTTTTTTATGATTTTTGCACCCGCCGGGGTTGAGAAGCTCTAGTGCCTACCTACCAACTTCCTAGCAATAGGGGATCAGGGTACACGTAGTTCCTCTTTAAAAATTTTAAAACACAAGTGTGTTGGTTAATTTTATGAGATAAGACATCATCGTCATTGTCCGTGTGGAAAACATACTTACTACCCACAATCATGAGAAAGGAGAATTTGCATCATCTCAAAGTGGAGTATATGGCTTGGATTTTTAAAATCAACAATGCTCACTCAACACCCAAGTGGAAAATATCCCTCTTTACTACATATTATAGAAGTATAGTTGTTTGCATCACTACAAGGATTGACAAGAGTCTAATCTTTTGAGAAAATTTTAACGTAAAAGCCAAGATGGAAAAATGGTTTGAATGAGATTGATTGATTTTTAGTCTTCTCACAAAAAATGTTAAGGTATTATTAATGTTGATTGAAATTTATTTGTGAATTTTTTTTTGAAAAAGCATGGACATAAGTCCAAGTTTATTATGAAAGTGGTTCAAGTTTAAAATCAAGAAGAGTTTCCAAGAGGAGGGAGAATATTTTTTGAAATTGAAGAAGATGGGAGGAGAAGAAGAGAATATCCTAAAGCATAAGATAAAAGCTAGGGATGAGAACAATCTAACTAACAAGAAGCCGATACTTGACATTATGAGTCAAGATAGAATTCCCATTCTTTGGATTGAAACCAAGCAAGCACAGATACTAGACCTCTTGAGGGAATCAAACTTCAAGTATATTAAGTCTTCACAAAAATTGGGCAGAGTAACGACTGTATACGGGTGAATTCCAGACTATAAACAAAGTATGTAATGACAAGAACCTGCATACAAAACAAATAAATAACCCAATGTCTTGAGGTAAACCTCAAGAGCTCTAGACAAAATATCAATTAATATCACAAGGTCTCCAACATAGGCCAAGGTTTCTAATCCTAAGTCCAAGAAGTCCAATACTCCATAATGCCAAGGATAGTAACTAAATAGTACAAGTGCCATTAAATTTTTTATGGTTTATGTTGATTATTAGGTGTTTTAGAAGAAAAGAGAAAAGGCTCAACTGAGCAAAGATGAAGATAGCATGAAATGTAAATGCTTAAAAGTAAATGGTGCATAAAGCATAAAAAATAAAGGGGCATAAAGTAAAAACCAAAGGGTAAAATCAATTATTAGTGATTAGTGGTTAGTTGGATGATCATCTTGAAACTTGAATTTGGAACTCATTAGAGGATTGGTAGAACTAAAGCCTCCAAACAACAAGTTGCATTTGCTTTTTGTCAAGTATATCACCTATTTGGAATCCTCACAAGTTCCATTTAATTATCAACGATGTTTAAGTGATCCGCGTTGACCAAAAGTGTTATAGATCCATTAGAGAATTGGTAGAACCAAAGCCTCCACAAAATGAATCCAAGGTTATTGGATCAAAGAGATCAAATTAACATACTTGGGCTTACAAACATAGGTTTGGGCCACGAATGATCATTTACTCGAATCGGGATAAAATTTAGTACTATGTTAAGCAATCGTAAGTGGAATTATATAGAAGTCGCACCTATTTTGAAGTCGGTCAATAGCAATCTATGCACCGTTTGTTTTGAGACATGATATAGAGATCGTGATCCAATAAAATTTAGTGCAATAAGAGATAAATGCAAGAGAAAAACAAAGATCTTAATCGAAAACAAAATATAACTTTTATTAATTGTAAATATTGTCTGAAACAAAACAGGGGAACCCTTACACGCAACCCCTATGCCTCGGGCTTGACATAGGTTCTTTCAAAACAATAAAAATTACTTAGGAAAGAACAAGATCTCGAGAATCTCCACGGCAATCCATCTTTTGAGTTCTTCTCCTGGGGCATATTCTCGGATAAAGTCAGTTTCCCTTTGGGTGTTGACTTTGTTGGATATCATCAACACATGTCCGTCGTGCTTTATTCCCTTGTTGACAAAGGTCTCTTGGATTAGAGGAAAACGTGCTTTACCCTTCATAGTAGCTTTCGATTATTCATAGCCAAACCAAAGCGATTCTTCTTTTCAGGTATTTCTGGGAGCTTTCCCCAACCTTTCGAGGAATCACATTCCATGGTTGTTTGCAAATCTCTCCACGAGGTTACCTTAGGCTTATTATTTTTCTCCACTGGTAAAGTCACCATTGAGAATTTTTTTTATTAATAACCATGTATTAAAAAAATATTTCGCAAATAACCGGGTTTCGGAAAAAATTACGCAAATAACCATGTTTCAGATGGCTCCACAAAGGAGGAGCCATCTCAATTGGCGCATGCACCTACGGTTTTGCCCTAGGCGCCATCTCACTTGGCGCCTCCCTTGTCTTTTAGCCAAGTGAGATGGCGCATGCTCCTTAAAAATGAGAGGAGGCGCCATCTCACTTGGCGCCTAGGGAAAAACTAAGGTTTTTTGATGTTTTATAAATAATTCGTCCGTTTCTTTGAAATTTCTCACACTTTCTCGCACTGTATTTTTATTTTGTACTCCGTTATTTACGTAATGACGTCGCCTATGATTTTTAGCAGAGATGGTTACGTTATATTCTCCGCCACGAAACCTGCGATGAAAATGAAATTCTGGCACATTCACTCCATGGAGCGTCTGAAGCAGGAGTTGATGCGGTGGCTAGATGGAGACATCGCGGAGGGGGAAAAAATTCGAAGGATCCAGCAAAAACGAATAACAACCTTGCATGCGACAGGAAGACCTAATGTGTGGTTGGAGGAAGTCAAAACAGACAGTGATGTAATCCTGATGATGCATGGGTCAGATGAAATTGTGTTAACAGTTGTAATTTCCTAGATTGAATATCGTTAATCATTGTTGTACGCGAAAACCCTAATGTAATTTCCTATATTGAATTTCTTAAATTGTGTTAACAGTTTTATTAACGGAAAACCCTAATGTTTACAACACAAATATTGAAAATATTTATTGTATTACAAAATTTATGTGGTCGAGCCAGACGCCCGATTCGGATAGTTTTTGTGATTGTGTCCGACCTGACGGCATAAACCACACTTTCTTTCCAACCTGTCAAGATCGTCCATTTCTGTTGTGATGCGCCTGCTTTTGGGACGACCCTTCTTGTTCCTTCGCATTTGGTCATTGTGCCAAACTATATCGCCGTTGTATTCAGGCCAATAGTCCGGTTTTGCCACCAAAGGAAAGTTGTTGTTGTAAACAGTGAGCAACGTTTCAGATTTATAAACGTTTGAGAGCAGTTGAAGCGCGTCTTGATGGGTATGAGCACAAGCGGCAATGACATGAGCGCAAGGCATACAAAATGCTTGAAACCTGCCACAATCGCACCATTGAGAAGGTAAAATGACCCTGTATTCTTGTCTTGCCATGCCTTCATTGTGGTCGATTGTCTCTTTCACAATGAAGTTGTGGCTGTGTCGGTCAAACTGTGTAACCATGTGAGTGTTGGCTTTAGCACTTTCAGCCTTAATGTATTTCATACAGCTTTCATTCCATAGTTGTCCTGATTGCAAGACCGCATACCACATTTCACCTCTTTTGGCAAATAACGCAGCCATCCTAAAATACGTGGATTTCACCAAGGCAGTGATTGGGAGGTTTCGTATGCCCTTGAATACCCCATTCATTGATTCAATAAGATTTGTTGTCATATGCCCCCATCTTTGGCCATTGTCGTATGACCTAGTCCACTTTTCGACCGGTATATTGTCGATCCACGTACCGGCTTCTGGGTTAGACAAACGGATCTCGTTGCAGTAATATTTGAATGTGGGCTGTGTCAGTGCGTATCCCGCATTCATCATCGCTTTCCTCAATGTTTTGTCCTTGACCTCCCTCGAGACATTCTGGACGATATGCCTGACGCAATAGACATGCGCAGAAGGAGGGTCATGCCAACCATTTGCTGGATTATTATAGGCACTTTCAATTGAGGAATGTCTGTCCGAGATCAAACAGAGATCTGGTTGAGGAGCCACGTGTGTACGAAGATTTTTCAGGAAAAAGCTCCAAGCACCACCGGTCTCCCCCTCGACAAGGGCAAACGCAACGGGGAAAATGTTATTGTTGCCATCTTGTGCAACTGCCATCAATAGCGTGCCTTTGTACTTCCCATACAACCAAGTCCCGTCAATTTGTAGAATTGGTTTGCATGATGCAAACCCTGTGATGCATGGTTGAAATGCCCAAAACACGCGACTGAATATTTCATTGCCATGCAGTAGACTACCATCTTGGGCGTACGCTGGCAATGTTTCCAGAACATAAACACTACCTAGAGAATATGTCTTGAGTGCATTTAGGTAGCGGGGAAGTTCTCGGTATGACTCCTCCCAGTTTCCGTACACCCTTTCAATCGCCTTAGTCTTTGCTAACCACGCCTTACAGTAAGATGGAGTGTAGTTAAAAACCGTGGTGATGTGGGAGATGATTGTTTTCACCTTCAAAGAAGGGTCGTTGCTGACCAGGGGTAGGATTTCTTGACAAATTAGATCATGGTTGAGTTTTCGGTGGTCTTGTGATTGAGTGGAACTTACACAAGTATGGGTAGTCATGGAACCTATGACCCAGCAGTCACCCCTTAGTCTGTATGATGCGGTCAGCTTGAACATACAGTCAGGGTGGACACACTTGATCTTGTACCTTTCCGGGTTTACACGATCCACCTTATAATCAACCGAGTTGAGCATGTGAAATTTTTTGATGGCCCTTATGCATTCCTCTTTGTTACGAAACTTGTCCTTCTCTTTTAAATTTTCATCCGACTGCATATACGGTTGGAAAAACAAGTCAGTAGAAGGTTCATCTCCGCCCATGTTGAAGTTTGTCATGTGCGTAAGTGGTGTGTAGATTTTGTCAGTAGGAATACTTGGGATGCCATCATCGTCAGAATCGTCGTTCACCATTTCATCAAACTCTAACTCGTTATCTTCTTCTTCATCATCAACTGCATCCACCTCATCTTGTTCATTCTCCAAAGGATCAACCTCCTGTGTCACCGGAGGCTCTACCTCCTGTGTCACTGGAGGCTCTTGAAGCAAAACGTACAACTCACTAGAGTCATTTCCAGAATAGACATGGCTGGAAATCATGTTCTGGAGATCCTCGTCATCTTGAACTTCAACCTTATAAAAAATAACTTGGTTGTTTCCAAAAAAGACTGGACTCTGATAAAATATCTGGGATACCGGGCCTCGTTCAAGTTTGGCCTCCAATGTTTTCTTAAAGTACAAGAAATTTGCTTTCCCGTTTAAGAGAAATCGAACGTTGTCGGTGTTTCTAAACAAAAACCCAACTGTGGGACACATGTATGTCTCACCGTTGAAATGTGCTTTGACAACAAATTGTGGTGAAGAGGCCATTGTGTAGAATTGTTTTAAGGTTTGAAGGTTGGAATGTTTGAGGTTTATTGATTGTATGAAGGTATGAATGCTGGAATGTTTGAAGGTTTGATGACTGATTCGAAGGTTGGAAGATTTTACAGATTATGTGAATGAATGTTATGTTCAACGTAAGGCAAAAAATTTCAATTAAGTAAGGGATGCAACCCCCCAAGGCTGCCAATAATATTACATGCAATAATGAAACCCCATAGCCTGCCACCTATCCTGGCCCTATTCTGCATGCAACAAAGAAAGGAATCCCAAAGGCTGTCACGTAACCTGAGTCTATGCTGTAAGAAGTGACACCTCTTATTCGCCAAATGGGGTGGCGACACCATTCATTTTTGTACTCTTTCGCCAAGTGAGATGGCGCCTCCCTTACTGTCCAATCGTGATACATGCATGGGCTTATGAAGCCACCTAGCCTGCCACCTATCCTGGACCTATTCTGCACACATAAATGTTTTGTGTAAGACTCCACCCATCAACTCCAATGGCCTTGCATGCAACAAAGAAAGGAATCCCAAAGGCTGTCACGTAGCCTGAGCCTATGCTGTAAGAAGTGACACCTCTTATTCGCCAAATGGGGTGGCGACACCATTCATTTTTGTACTCTTTCGCCAAGTGAGATGGCGCCTCCCTTACTTTCCAATCGTGATACATGCATGGGCTTATGAAGCCACCTAGCCTGCCACCTATCCTGGCCCTATTCCGCACACATAAATGTTTTGTGTAAGACTCCACCCATCAACTCCAATGGCCTTGCATGCAACAAAGAAAGGAATCCCAAAGGCTGTCACGTAGCCTGAGCCTATGCTGTAAGAAGTGACACCTCTTATTCGCCAAATGGGGTGGCGACACCATTCATTTTTGTACTCTTTCGCCAAGTGAGATGGCGCCTCCCTTACTGTCCAATCGTGATACATGCATGGGCTTATGAAGCCACCTAGCCTGCCACCTATCCTGGCCTTATTCTACACACATAAATGTTTTGTGTAAGACTCCACCCATCAACTCCAATGGCCTTGCATGCAACAAAGAAAGGAATCCCAAAGGCTGTCACGTAGCCTGAGCCTATGCTGTAAGAAGTGACACCTCTTATTCGCCAAATGGGGTGGCGACACCATTCATTTTTGTACTCTTTCGCCAAGTGAGATGGCGCCTCCCTTACTGTCCAATCGTGATACATGCATGGGCTTATGAAGCCACCTAGCCTGCCACCTATCCTGGCCCTATTCTGCGCACATAAATGTTTTGTGTAAGACTCCACCCATCAACTCCAATGGCCTTGCATGCAACAAAGAAAGGAATCCCAAAGGCTGTCACGTAGCCTGAGCCTATGCTGTAAGAAGTGACACCTCTTATTCGCCAAATGGGGTGGCGACACCATTCATTTTTGTACTCTTTCGCCAAGTGAGATGGCGCCTCCCTTACTGTCCAATCGTGATACATGCATGGGCTGCCACCTAGCCTGCAAGAGTGACACCTTACATTTTTTGTAAATGCATGCATGCATATGTGTAACACCCTAAGCATGCAAATGTGACACTTCGCAAGCATGCAAGCACAAGCAACCACTACATCAAACTTATTTGCCTATAAATACATACCTTATGAAACATCTCTCACACCCACACAACTCTCACTCTCTGCTACGAAATATTTCTTAAGTCTATCATACTCTCTATTTCTTCCTAAGTCTTTCATACTCTCAAGCATTCTGAAATATGGCTCTTCTAACAATGGGCGATACTCACAGAGGCACAAGGGAAAACATTGCTGCATTTGTAAGTCTCTTTTTTGGTTATACATTTTTCATACTTCAAATAACGTGTTGTTCATCTTAATTAATCTTACACTTGTTTAATTATGATCTCAGGATACAAAAAGATTCAGAATCCGTTCGCACAACTACCTGGCTCCCGACCCATTTATCGTCCCTTATCTGGAATATGCAGGTTTTGGACATGTAATAAAGATCTCCAACTGCACCATTGACTCAAAATTCATTCTTGCAATGTTGGAGAGGTGGAGACCGGAGACCCATACATTTCACCTACCAATAGGTGAATGTACCATCACTCTCGAGGATGTGTACATGCTACTGGGCCTCCCTATCGACAGTAAGGCGGTGAATGGGTCAGTTCAACAACCCAACTCACAGTGTGAAGAACTGTTGGGTAGGGATATGGTAGAAGGTGGTGGAGCAAGAGGGCAGGGAATACTACTCACTGACCTGAAACGGCATTATGCAAGTATGGAATTAAATGAAAATTCCTCAGAGAATGACCGAGTAGTAAAAGCCAGAACGTATCTTATGATACTTTTTGGTACATTTTTATTTCCCGAAAGTACGGGAAATAGTGTAAATTTCATGTACTTACATTTACTAACAAATTTTGAAAAAACTAGAAAATATAGTTGGGGTTCTGCAGTATTAGCCCACTTGTACAGTTCCTTGTGCAAAAACGCAGTCAAGGAAAAATGTACATTTTATGGGTGCGCATTTTTACTACAAGCCTGGGGTTGGTGGAGGATGGAGTCCTTAAACCCCATCAACAACAACACTTTTGGTTTCCCGTACGCAACAAAGTAAGTCATTAAGTTATAACATTTATAACTATTCTGCTCTTTCCAAAATATATGCTAAAAATAACATGTTTCTCATTTCCTTTAGGTACTGCGTGAGGGGTATGGATTACGGCAAGAATCCAAGATTCAATGTCGCACTCTACCGGAATCTGTTGGATCACTTAGGCCCAGATGACGTATGCCGTAGCTTTTCACTTTTGTTCATTTTAATTATTTATACATTACTTTTGTGCTAACCTGATTTAAATTTTATCGCAGTTCGTCTGGAGACCATATTTGGGTTTGGGCCATTCTCCAAACCCAGAGGATGCAGCAACTTGGACTGCAAAGACTGCACTCATTCGGTTCAACATTGTGGAGATGCACCACAGCGACCGTGTGAAGATGCAGTTCGGAATGCATCAAGAGATACCAAGTGATCCAACAGATTTGTCCCCCTGGCATCTAAAAAGGGTCGACGCCCAGTGGGGTCTTACCAACTGGAAAGACTTTGCTCCAGAATGGTGTATAATGTGGCAAAGGCGTCACCGCTATATCTTGCAATCCCCGGTTTTCCTTACTCAAGGTAACACGCGACACACTGATCAATATATGTCGTGGTACAGGTCGGTTAGTAACCCAGAAATGCACGTGTCTCATCCGAAGTACTTGGTTGACCCACGTACACAATGGGCACAACCCTCGATTCCCCATCAATAAACCCAAAATCCATCAACCTCAAACCAACCCCCAAGAAGAAACAGACCAACAAACACACAACCACATTCCCCACCACAACACAACTACAATCAAATTCCGTACTACCAACCACAATCACCACCAAACTACCAATACCCGGATATGCCTCAAACCCAACCACAATACCAACCCCAATACCAGCACACCCACATACCCCAGACACAATTTCAGTCTTCCACATATCCCAATATAGCGCCCTCAACATCCAGCCTTAGCCCTGGTATGGGAATGTCAGAAGATTATGACCAAGCCGACCAAACCTACCATCAACCACCATATCACCAAACAACCCAACATCCACAATACCAAACACCCCAAGATCCATTTCCTTTCTACCCCCCATACTCAGACGACCAATGCTACCGACCAACCATGGAACCCCACCCACCGCCAACACGACCAAACTTTGAGGGTATGGGTAACCGACTGTACCAGAGCGGATCTTCGAGATATGGAGATCTTACTGATTTTATGGATTCGGATCGCATTGACTTCACTGGGCCATCGACCTTGCTGCAGCAGGAAACGCGACGACACCCAGCAAGAGAAAGGCGAGGACGGGGATGCGGAACCGGGGGTCATTACCGGGTTCCGGGGGATCACTGATGTATCTTTTTTTTTCCCAGTATTTTTTGTATCCATTTTTTTTACTGTTCTTTTAATGTAAAAGAGTTGAATGTAATTATTTTTTTTAAATAAAAAATCCATTTTGTTGATCTCTGTCTAATAGGCAACGCACAGGAAAGAAAATAAAAAAAAATGTTTTGCCCTAATTTTGTACATAGGCGCCATCTCACTTGGCTTAGGGCATGCCCTAAGCACTTAGGCGCCAAGTGAGATGGCGCCTCCCTTAAAAAAGGAGGTGCATGCGCCAATTGAGATGGCTCCTCCTTTGTGGAGCCATCTCAAACATGGTTATTTGCGTAATTTTTTCCGAAACCCGGTTATTTATGAAATTTTATTTTAATACATGGTTATTAATAAAAACAATTCCACCATTGAAGCAATTTCCAAGGCATGGAACGGGGTGGTTATACAGTCTTTGTCGGCACTGATATATCTATATGATTCAACGTGACTTACAAAGATGTCCTCCTCACCGTAAATTATGATTAATTTCCCTTCCACTAAGAACTTCAACTTTTGATGTAAGGTCGAAGTGAATGTCCCTGCTGTATGAATCCAGGGTCTCCCTAGTAAGCAAGTGTACTCCGACTCTATATCCATGACTTAGAAAGTGATATAGAAGATATGTGGCCCAATTTTGACTGGAAAGTACACTTCTCCCAATACTGAGCTTCGAGAATCGTCAAATGCTTTCACTATTGTAGAGCTTGGCTTCATCACAACGTCATATAATTTTAGCTTCATCAGACTTGATTCCGGTAACACATTGATGGAAAAGTTGGTATCGGTGAGTGTGATCGGTGGATTTAGAACTGACTGTTTAACACTGGTTCGCGAAATGTTGCGGAAGCAAGAGTCGCCACCGTCTTTTTTTTCTCCAACATGGACAGGACAAAAGCACAACAAAATTCCTTATGAGATAGTTTCTCGGTTCGAGAGGTAGATTTATAGAAAGGGAAGGTGTTAGCACCCTTTCTATCCATGGTTATCCATGGGCTCTTAGATACTTGCTCATTGTGTTTTCAAAAGTGTTTGCTTTTCAAAGTGCGAGTGGGTTTGAAAAAGTTTCGTTTAAAGATTTCAGAATGACTCTTGTATCAGTCCTCAAGAGTGTTTGAAAAATTGTTTTGAAAGCTTTTTGAAAGTGTCGGTGTGAAAAGAGTTTTGATTTGTTTTTGAATAGAGCAAGTATCTATGAGTCATCTACCTACCCTAAGGAATTAGGCTGTGTAAATGTCCTTAAGGTAGTGCCATCCCACCATTGAGAGGTAGGTAGCACCACCGTTGGAGGTGTTCGGCTCAATTCGTTTTTTCAGGGAGAGTGTGGTCACCAGAGCAACAGTAGGACACCTTAGAAGCTACCCTTATGCCCTTGATCCTTTTTAAATCCGAGGCAACCGTTTCGAGGCAACTGGATCATGGACATAAGGACTTACTAAAACGTCCTATACTCGACGACCACGTTTCGAAGGCAAGGCAACAGTGAGGCGTACCCTAGAAGTGGTGTGTGAATTTGTGTGTTGTTTTCATGTTTAGCAATTATCTTTGATCAGGCATTGGTGAGCTACGCATTATTTTTAATTAGCCATACATTCTTTCATGCAATTAGAATTTATACATCGCCAAATTACAAAGACCCGGGTCTATACATCGCCAAATTACAAAGACCCGTTTGGTAAAAATGCGGAAAGTAAAACCTAGTTACTATTACATGGCTTGGACCCTTTTGAAATTAAATTGAATTAAAAGTTAATTAATTATTTTATTAAAAGAAAAGAAATTGTTTTTTTATGTTTTTTGGTATTTGTGAAAAAAAGAAAATTAAAAATCAAGAGAAACCCTAATTCTAAGTTATTTTTAATTATTAAATGAAAAACATTAAAGTTGACCTAATTTACACTAATTAATTAAATTACATGTTTATTTACAAAAATATTTAATAGTTAATAATAATAATAATGAGAGAAGATTATTTATTAAAAGAAAAGGTGAAAAATATCAAAACCCTAATTCTACCTATTTTAATTTATTTAAGAAAAAAATGTTGAAATTGAAACCTAAATTAACTAAATTAATTGTCAAAGTTTATTTACAAAAATAATAATGGTGAAATTAATATTAATAAAATAAACATTTTTGATTTTTATGTATTTTATATTATGAAAAGTTATTTTATGGAATTAAAAGAAATAATTAAAATACTAAAAAGAATTAAAAGAAAATCAAATAAAAATGATAAAAATGATGCAAACCATGAGGGGTATCAGGCCCATTTAGGAGGTGAATTGAAGCATTTTGGCCCACTGAATCAAAGCCTTTTTTGACTTTCTGTGCTTGCGTGCGTGTCCATTGACTGAGGTACATGGTAGAACTCCTTTTGTAGCCTTTGGATTGAAGCTCATGGGCGCGTGGCAGGCTTGGATGTGAGGTTGTATGATGGACTCTGAAGGAGGCGCTGCGTATGAACACATTAAGACAAAAATTATTAAACGTTTGGGGGGGCCTGGGAATCGAACCCAGGTCCCTGTACCTGCAAGACACGTCTTCTACCAACTCAACTATCGCGTGCGTTTGTTAATGTAATGGAGCATAATTATTATAATAAAAAACAAAGTTAATGATATGAAACAAGAAAAAGCGCGCTAGATTTTGAATACTCCAACCATGTTATGACACCTCAGCGTCTTCTTCATCTTTCTTCCTGTAATATAAACAAATAGCAGGGGTTTTAAACCCCCACTAAATGATGCCTGAAAAATAGCGATTAGATCATAGACAAATATAAAAAGGGCGCGAGGTATGGGTTTGCTTCATCTTGTTGCAACGAGTTTAATGGCATAGGTTTTAAGGTCTGATTTTACAGGATGTGTAAAGCCCCAATTTAGAGCTTCTGAAACCCTAGGTTTCAACAATGGTGGATTCTGATACATGCGTCGTTAGTTCAATCAAATATTACCAATAGCTTCAGAACAACATTGTTAGTGTAAAGCAACAAATAAAACATGTGAGTAATGCATGAAAATTAGAAAACGATTGAGGACATGTTCATGAAGAAGACGATTATGTTCTACCAGTTCTTGGAGTATGGGGACTCGTTCTTGATTGCAATCGATTCCTAGCAATGTCAGGAATGTATTAGAATGCTTTTTGTGCTTTGAAACGCCTTGTAGCTATGATTTCAATTTTCAATTTTTTGATGAAATTTTGCAAATTGGTATGCAGCTTCTGAGCAATTTTTCGTGTGTGCTTGAATAGGGTTGAGTTGTGCCTTTGTACATGAAGCAAATTAGGTTAAGAAAACAAGCCCAAAGTCCATGTATTAATGTTTTCAATATTTGATTTTTCCATATCTTTTTTCAATCTTTTTGCCATGAAAACCATGCCAACTATGGAAGATTTGGTCTTGTTGATTGATGAACGATTTGCCACCTTGCCCTAGTTTGATTTGCTGCACAAAAAAGATTTAAAAAGCATGATTTGATATTTTTCTTATAATTTAATTTAATTAAATGAAGTAATAAGAATAAAAATTCAATTAATTAATTAAAAATAAGAAAATAAATCCCTTTGAGCTTAATGGGTCGTGCATATGCTTTGGGTAATGATTCATGAAAGAAATTGAGGCCCATTAGCATTTTTGAAGCTTTTGAAGCAAAGTTGATTTTTCAAAATTCCCAAAAATTTCCCAACTTCTACAAGGCATATCTTGCTCAATTTTGAAGCTATGAACATGTTCTTGGACATTTTGGAAAGGTCTTGAAGTCCTATAACCAATGCCTTTGGTCCCATGTCATTTTGATTTACCAATCTCAAGTTATGGTCTTTGACTTAAAGTGCCTTTTTGTTGACTTTTGTAAATGACCTATAATGTTGAAATTGATAACTTTTTGTGAGAGTATTTCTTGGACTTGAAGTGTGAAGATGAGTTGTAGGAAATGTAATCCTCTTCAAAATGAGCTTTGGATGGAATTTTTCTGATAAACCATGAAGAAGTTATGCCTTGGTCAATTTGCAGTTGACTTTTTCAACTGTCCAAAAATAGAAACTTTTGCATCTTGAGACTTTTTGAGCCATGCTTTGAGAATCATGATCAAGAATTGATCAAATGATGTTTGTAGCTTCAAAATAAGATGTTGACCAAAATTTTTTACTTTTGACTGTCAAATGACCATTTTGCCCCTATAGTTGACTGTGGTGCAATTAGGGTTTTTTGACTGTGCAATTTGGTGTTGTGAGTCTTGAAACTTGACATATGGATGCTTGACAATGTTTATGGGCATGTGGGACTTGATTAGACCCTTGGAAACCTCAATTTCTTTGCCAGAACCAAAACCCTAGTTTTGACTGTGCTAGGAGGCAATTGGACTATGCAACCCTTGAGAGATTTTGAACCTTGATCTTGGAAAATCTTGAAGAATATGGGAGGGAAAATTTTGGGGTACAACAGTTGCCCCTGTTCAATCTTCTTAGACCTGAGGATGTAGATTTGCTGGTGTGCCTTTCGTAATCCGAAGGTGGAAGATGATTGAACACTAGAGTGCCCAGAAATTTGCACTCACATAGTAGAGTATTAGCAGTGTGATGTCGGGAATGGGCTTACAGATGCCATTTGGAGACTGATGGATAGGAAGATGGGCTTATAGATGCCATCTGGAAGTGTGACAGTACCTTGTCGGGAATGGGCTTATGGATACCATTTGGAAACTGTCGGTATGTGGATGGGCTTATAGATGCCATCTAGGTGTCGATCGCGTAAGAGATTCCTTAGCGAGAACTTGCGTACCTGAGAAAGAAAATAATTACCTGGCCTGTTACAAGAGTTGATCTTCAAACTCTTTATGTAGATGTGCCCTGGCTGGATACAGGAATCGAATCTTTAAACTCTTCAGACGTGCCCTGGCAAGATACAGGAATCGAGTCCGGAGAATATAGTTGTCAACAGATACACCCTGGAAAGATACAGGAATCGGATCTTCCAACTCTTCAGACGTTCCCTGGCAGGATACAGGAATCGAGTCTGGAATTAGTCGTCAACAGATACACCCTGGCAAGATACAGGAATCGGATCTGGGGTTGCGACAGTTGATAGGTAATTTTTGTAAGTTGAAAGAGGGAACCTGTGTAGGATCGCCTGGTGATGAGCTCATGTAAAACTGCATTTTGGGAAGAAGGACACCTGTGTAGGATTGATTGATGATGATTCCGTGTAAAACTACGTCTGGAGTTTTAAGGAGGGAACCTGTGTGGGGTTACCTTGATGATGAGCCCGTGTAAAACTGCATCTTTGGAAAGAGAGAACCTGTGTAGGGTTTCTTTGACGACGAGCCCGTGTAAAACTACGTCCGGAGAGATAGAACCTGTGTAGGGTTTCTTTGGGATAAGTTCGTGTGAAACTTATGGAGGAACCGGGGTAAGGTTACTTCGGGATAAGTCCGTGTAAGACTTCTGGAGGAACCAGGGTAAGGTTACTTCGGGATAAGTTCGTGTAAAACTTCTTGATGAACCGGGGTAAGGTCACTTCGGGATAAGTTCGTGTAAAACTTCTTGATGAATCGGGGTAAGGTTACTGCCGGATAAGTCCGTGTAAGACTTCTGGATGAACCAGGGTAAGGTCATCTTGAGATCAGTCTATGTAGGACTTCTTCTGAAATAGAAGGAACCGGTGTAGGGTTACTTTTGGTGATAAGTCCGTGTAAGACTTCTTCTGAAAATTGAGAAGGAACCGGTGTAGGGTTGCCTGATGATGAGTTCGTGTAAAACTACATCTGAAGTTGAGAAGGAACCTGTGTAGGGTTGCCTGAGGATGATCAAGTAGATAATTGTCCTGTTTGGTTTCGGATATTAACCCACGATCAGTTGTCCATAGAATTTTCCTGGCTTGTTACCGGTATTGATCCGGAACTGTAAAGGTAGATGGTAATCATCTTTTGATTGACTTTTTCCTTAAAAGGCAAAGTATTAGTCGTATGCAATGTCATGATGCATGAACTGCATGATTTTAAGATGTTCTCAAAGATAAATGAGATTTGTGTTGTATGATGCGTATGCATGCTATAATGTATGAAGATGTGATATTTATGACTGTATTTTCGTCTAGGAAAATAAATCCTTGACGGGTGCCGGGAAGTCAAATCCTGGGCTAATGTTGAAGAGTAGCGTTCTTTGTTTCCGCTGGGGATGATGGTTGCAAGAATACCGGTAGGAGAAGATGACTCCGTTGGGGAATAAACTTGGCGAATAGATTACTCTGCGGGGAGTGAACTCTGTGGGGAAAGAGAGGTACTTTGTTTAGGTTGATGATAACTCCACTGGGGATACCATTATTGATCTCTGTTGGGAGATTTGATGAACTCCGCTGGGGATAGGAAAACTTCGCCGGGGACGATCTTTCCGTGGCAATTAGCTGAGGATAACCCAGTTATAAGCTCTAGTGGGGGATAACTTTTGAATAAAGCTGGGGGAGCGTTCGTACTATGCGGGTGACAAGCTTCCAGAATCTACTGGGGATAAGCTTCCTGCTGGGGAGATGGATTCCACTTTCCTGGGGAGACTTCTCAGATTGGACTGGGGAATGGCTCCACTGAATGTCTGGTATACCGTCGGGGAACAATCTTGGACCAAGACTGCCGGGGATGCTTGTTGGGAATGTTTGTATACTCCACTGAGGAACGTTGAGATCTGCTGGGGATAATCCAACTTCCATAAGGCTGACGGTATATTAACTCTGCTTGAGGAGAGTACCGTTGACTTGCTGGCTCACTCTCTGGGGAATTAAGATATCTTGGTTACATTCTTCAGCTGAACTTACCTTGGTACCTTGGTGGACAGAGCCATTTGCATTGTTTGGACAATTCTTATTGCCCCAGCTTCCGTGGGAGAAGGAGGTAATGGACAAACCTTCTGGTTGATAGGTGACGAGGTGCCGGGACATAGTCGTACGCTTTGATCCCTAACTTTTGCCTGGACCGCCCTTTCGGGTTTTCAGTCCACCGGGATACCCATTTTTGCCCAAGCCGCCTTTTCAGGTTTTCGACTTGCCGGGTGTACAGATTTTTTTTATTTCATCCCTTATTTTTGCCCGAACCCTTTTAGTTCGCCGGGAAGCCCTTATTTTTGCCTAGGCGTGTCAACCTAGCGGGTCTTTGATTATGCATAGTATTTTTTCGACTATGTTCACGCTCTCAGAATGTAGGGAGTTGCCCCTGTTGTTGTGTTGCCATATCACCAGAAGATCTTCGTTTGATCGTCCAATGCCCCAAGTGATGGAGATTTGCCCCAAGCTAGTTGGCCTTTTGAGAGATTCTCCGAATCTTGACTTAACTGCCCCAGATGACAGACAATGATCATGCCATGCCCCTTGATTGGAGGTGCTTCTGTTCATTAGACATTCGTCGTGCGAACTTCTATGCTGTTCAAATAAATAGTCATATGCAAGCAATATTATATTAAAATGCAAAGCTCATGTCTATCTTGAAGTTTTTGAAAATGCATTTTTTTCATAAAAACAAGTGAATTTTTTGTAAACTGTGATGTCAATTCGTTATTTTACCGCAAACCTTAAGGAGTCAGGATACCTTTCATAACAGTATGCTTTCGAACCAACCCATGCTTCAGCTAGGACTTTTGAGGGTTATAACGTGGCCTGGTTCATGGTTTAAGAAACAAAGGAAAAGGCTCAAATTTTATTTGTACCCACCCGCTCTTCGTGATGTTCTTCAATCCTAAACTCAGCTAATCGTGCGTTAGATCTTGTTTGAGTCTTTGCTCTGATATACCAGTGATGGTTCGGATACTGATAGCTTATTTTGAATAGGCAGTCATTTCTTTTTTTTGTTGAGGGTTTGTAGTACCTCTTTTCTTTTTTGATTTCATTATCCCTATTTTTTTTTGAACTGTTTCTTTTGCGATTACAGTCAGCGGGATGCCCCAGTTTCGTGAGTCTCCTTCATAGGTTTTGACTCGTTGGGCTTTTTATTTTGAGATAATGACTGCCTGTCCTTATGATTATTCGGAACCATCACCATCTTTTGTTTTTGGAAGGACTCCTTTGATGTCATTCGTTGTGCACTTGGATCAGCTGAGAGAACTACCCTGCCCCAGGTTATGATTAAGGGTTTTAATTTTCGAAAAGAAAAACTCCTACTTCTTAGGCTCAAAGGGGTTGACGAGGGATTATCTTCCTTATACCTCCAGTGTTTAGGAATTGAAACAATGCATGTACCTCATCAGTGGGGTCTGTTCAAAAGCATACTGTAAAGATCGTGGTATCGTTTTCGTCATCCTCCCTCAAGAGGCTTAGAATTTTCAATCAAGAGTTGATCATCACAAAAATGAAAGCAATTTTAAGCATAGTGAACATAATTACTTCAAAACAGACACGTGTAATGCATTAATGAAATAATAGAGTTTGACATGGTAATTGTTTGAATAAGCATAGAAAAATACAATATCAGAATTTAAATGAAACAAGAGTCTCTCAATCCTAGCCATGTTTTGGCAAGGGAGCAGTAATCACGTTGGGAGTCTCGGCAGGCTCGAACTCGATCTCCTTGGCGTCAATCATATTCTGGATCTTGTATTTCAGCGCCCAACAATCCTCAGTGTCGTGCCCCGGGCTACCAGAATGATAAGCACACCTCGCTTCTGGGTTGTAGTTTGGAGAAGAGGTCTTGGGGTTTGCAGGAGGGTTGATCACCGCAATCAGATTCATCTTCAACATGTGCTGCAATGCTTGTGACAATGGCATGTTGATGTTGGTGAACTGTCTTTTAGGCTCGTCCGGCCTTCGCTGATTTCCCTTTTGTGGTTGTCGGCGTGGTGCAGAACCAGAGATCATGACTGCCCCTGCATGTTGGTCACGACGACTCTTTTGATTGTATGCAGCATTAGACTCTTTCTTCCCCGTGTAAGGCTTTTTGTGAGTGTCAGAAGGTGCGGCCTCTTGAATCTTTCCAGCCTTGATACCAGCTTCAATTCTTTCCCCAGTCAGGATCAAATCTATAAACCCAGCAGAAGAATTGCCAATCAGATGGTTGAAGAACGGCCCAGACAGGGTCCCCAAGAACATATCGACAAGTTCCCGATCAGTCAGAAGTGGTTGTACCCTTCCAGCAAGGTCCCTCCATTTTTGAGCATATTCTTTGAAGCCTTCGCATGTACCCATAGACATCCCCTGAAGTTGGGTACGCGTGGGAGCAAGATCGGCATTGTACTGGTACTGCTTGTAGAATGCAGTGGCCAAGTCCTCCCAGCTGCGGATGTTGGCTCCATTCAGTTGATAGAACCAGTCGAGTTGAGTTCCTGACAGACTATCCTGAAAGAAGTGAATCCACAAATTCTTGTCAGCCGTGTAGGGCTGGATCCTCCTTATGTATGACTTGAGATGCAACTTAGGACAGGATGCCCCGTCGTATTTTGCAAAGGCAGGTGCCTTGAATTTGTGTGGGATCACTACCCCCGAAGACAGACCTAGATCTTCGAAGTCCAGGTCGGGTACTTTTTGTATCTCCATAGCACTTAGCCGGTCTTCCAACTGTTTATACCGATCCTCAGCTGGAGGGTATTGTTCGTCATTGAACTATGTCTCATTGTCGGAGACCATTGGGCTAGGAACCTCTCTCTCATGGGGGCTGCCCTTTCCAACAGATGGGGTAGTCTGCTCCACTTCATTTAGTGATCCATTCCCAGATTTGCGTCTCGGGTTGAACAACACCGTTTTCTTCTTCTTCTTCTTCGAGAGCAGAGTCTTCAAATCCTGTTGACCTTGGGCTAGACTCTTAATCAACTCCTGGAATTGGGCGTTCTGAGCCTGGAGGGCCTTGATGGATTGCTCAGTAGATGATTCAAGATTCATAATGAGACTGCTGAAATAAACAGCAAAGAAGGTAAGTGACCTGTAAACAGTGGTACTTGTAATGCAATGATATGTATGATATGCATGCAATGTTTCCAAGGATCTCGCGGGGTAAACAAGAAAAATTGTTAGAGTCTGGTAGCTTGATGGAAGGAACTTCATGTTGTTGAGAGTCCTTCTTCAAGAGTCAAGGCTCACCATATCGAGTGGGTCATGGCCCCTGGCAACCTTGGCTAGAGGAAAATAAATCCCCTTTGCCCCTTGCTGGACAGTTGGTTCATCCTGACCTGCATCACAAGCCCTTGAGATCCTTGAAATGGGTTAGTCTTTATGTAGGATGTATGCAATGGTATGATGTTATGTTATGCATGGGGTGATGTATGTAACCCTGTTATGGGTCCAGGTTAAGGACTGTAAACAAAACCTGCAAGAAACTCAAATGTCAGATAACAAGCATGCAAGTAGTCAAGTTGGAAGGCACACAAGTCACACAAGAGAGCCCTTAGAGTTTAGGCCAGCATGGGGTCTGGGGTACTACCCTCTTTCAGTTTGTTGGTTAAGACCTGTCCTAGAAAATAGTAACCGGGTTCTAGAGGATCCCAATATCACTGACTACCCTCAATCGGTCATAACTCCAGCATTGCAATCTTTTCTTGCGGCCAGAACCATCGCGAGAGTTTAGCCTCAATGGGTGTAGCATACTGCTACTGTTCTATGGGCCAAGTTGGGTCAAATTAGGGTTCTAAGGTCGGTTGGTGCTTAATGACTCCTCAGAAGACCCATATTCTCCTCGTTGCAACACAAGGGATATCGGTACAGACCAAGGTGTCACACCAACGTAGCCACTGCTTCACCCGTGTCGGTCTACGCCGGACAGGTCCCTCACAGCTTATGCTACCTAACAGGGTATCCCCAGATCCGGGTTAGGATCTATGTAACTCCGATGCAATGCCCACAAATATAAAGCAAACAAACACAGCAATTGAAAACACAAGTCTGAGCTATCCTAAGGTACACCTCACTTTAAGTATGTCCCCAGCAGAGTCGCCAGTTCTGTGATCGGTGGATTTAGAACTGACTGTTTAACGCTGGTTCGCAAAATGTCGCGGAAGCAAGAGTCGCCACCGTCTTTTATTTTCTCCAACATGGACAGGACAAAAGCACAGCAAAATTCCTTATGAGATAGTTTCTCGGTTCGGGAGGTAGATTTATAGAAAGGGAAGGTGTTAGCACCCTTTCTATCCATGGTTATCCATGGGCTCTTAGATACTTGCTCATTGTGTTTTCAAAAGTGTTTTCTTTTCAAAGTGCGAGTGGGTTTGAAAAAGTTTCGTTTAAAGATTTCAGAATGACTCTTGTATCAGTCCTCAAGAGTGTTTGAAAAATTGTTTTGAAAGCTTTTTGAAAGTGTCGGTGTGAAAAGAGTTTTGATTTGTTTTTGAATAGAGCAAGTATCTATGAGTTATCTACCTACCCTAAGGAATTAGGCTGTGTAAATGTCCTTAAGGTAGTGCCATCCCACCATTGAGAGGTAGGTAGCACCACCGTTGGAGGTGTTCGGGTCAATTCGTTTTTTAGGGACAGTGTGGTCACCAGAGCAACAGTAGGACACCTTAGAAGCTACCCTTATGCCCTTGATCCTTTTTAAATCTGAGGCAACCGTTTTGAGGCAACTGGATCATGGACATAAGGACTTACTAAAACGTCCTATACTCGACGACCACGTTTCGAAGGCAAGGCAACAGTGAGGCATACCCTAGAAGTGGTGTGTGAATTTGTGTGTTGTTTTCATGTTTAGCAATTATCTTTGATCAGGCATTGGTGAGCTACGCATTGTTTTTAATTAGCCATACATTCTTTCATGCAATTAGAATTTAAAAGTGCTGAAACTTAAATGCGGAAAGTAAAATCCTACGCTATTACAAGGTGCGGGTCTATACATCGCCAAATTACAAAGACCCGTTTGGTAAAAATGCGGAAAGTAAAACCTAGTTACTATTACATGGCTTGAGCAGTTACATAATATTCACAAGAAAATAAAATAACGTGCGAAAAGAATAAAAATAGAACGTTCGAGGGCGTTGGACCCTTTTGAAATTAAATTGAATTAAAAGTTAATTAATTATTTTATTAAAAGAAAAGAAATTGTTTTTTTATTTTTTTTGGTATTTGTGAAAAAAAGAAAATTAAAAATCAAGAGAAACCCTAATTCTAAGTTATTTTTAATTATTAAATGAAAAACATTAAAGTTGACCTAATTTACACTAATTAATTAAATTACATGTTTATTTACAAAAATATTTAATAGTTAATAATAATAATAATGAGAGAAGATTATTTATTAAAAGAAAAGGTGAAAAATATCAAAACCCTAATTCTACCTATTTTAATTTATTTAAGAAAAAAATGTTGAAATTGAAACCTAAATTAACTAAATTAATTGTCAAAGTTTATTTACAAAAATAATAATGGTGAAATTAATATTAATAAAATAAACATTTTTGATTTTTCTATATTTTATATTATGAAAAGCTATTTTATGGAATTAAAAGAAATAATTAAAACACTAAAAAGAATTAAAAGAAAATCAAATAAAAATGATAAAAATGATGCAAACCATGGGGGGTATCAGGCCCATTTAGGAGGTGAATTAAAGCATTTTGGCCCACTGAATCAAAGCCTTTTTTGACTTTCTGTGCTTGCGTGCGTGTCCATTGACTGAGGTACATGGTAGAACTCCTTTTGTAGCCTTTGGATTGAAGCTCATGGGCGCGTGGCAGGCTTGGATGTGAGGTTGTATGATGGACTCTGAAGGAGGCGCTGCGTATGAACACATTAAGACAAAAATTATTAAACGTTTGGGGGGACCTGGGAATCGAACCCAGGTCCCTGTACCTGCAAGACACGTCTTCTACCAACTCAACTATCGCGTGCATTTGTTAATGTAATGGAGCATAATTATTATAATAAAAAACAAAGTTAATGATATGAAACAAGAAAAAGCGCGCTAGATTTTGAATACTCCAATCATGTTATGACACATCAGCGTCTTCTTCATCTTTCTGCCTGTAATATAAACAAATAGCGGGGGTTTTAAACCCCCACTAAATGAAGCCTGAAAAATAGCGATTAGATCATAGACAAATATAAAAAGGGCGTGAGGTATGGGTTTGCTTCGTCTTGTTGCAACGAGTTTAATGGCATAGGTTTTAAGGTCTGATTTTACAGCAAGTGTAAAGCCCTAATTTAGAGCTTCTGAAACCCTAGGTTTCAACAATGGTGGATTCTGATACACGCATCGTTAGTTCAATCAAATATTACCAATAGCTTCAGAACAACATTGTTAGTGTAAAGCAACAAATAAAACATGTGAATAATGCATGAAAATTAGAAAACGATTGAGGACATGTTCATGAAGAAGACGATTATGTTCTACCAGTTCTTGGAGTATGGGGACTCGTTCTTGATTGCAATCGATTCCTAGCAATGTCAGGAATGTATTAGAATGCTTTTTGTGCTTTGAAACGCCTTGTAGCTATGATTTCAGTTTTTAATTTTTTGATGAAATTTTGCAAATTGGTATGCAGCTTCTGAGCAATTTTTCGTGTGTGCTTGAATAGGGTTGAGTTGTGCCTTTGTACATGAAGCAAATTAGGTTAAGAAAACAAGCCCAAAGTCCATGTATTAATGTTTTCAATATTTGATTTTTCCATATCTTTTTTCAATCTTTTTGCCATGAAAACCATGCCAATTATGGAAGATTTGGTCTTGTTGATTGATGAACGATTTGCCACCTTGCCCTAGTTTGATTTGCTGCACAAAAAAGATTTAAAAAGCATGATTTGATATTTTTCTTATAATTAAATTTAATTAAATGAATTAATAAGAATAAAAATTCAATTAATTAATTAAAAATAAGAAAATAAATCCCTTTGAGCTTAATGGGTCGTTCATATGCTTTGGGTAATGATTCATGAAAGAAATTGAGGCCCATTAGTATTTTTGAAGCAAAGTTGACTTTTCAAAATTCCCAAAAATTTCCCAACTTCTACAAGGCATATCTTGCTCAATTTTGAAGCTATGAACATGTTCTTGGACATTTTGGAAAGGTCTTGAAGTCCTCTAACCAATGCCTTTGGTCCCATGTCATTTTGATTTACCAATCTCAAGTTATGGTCTTTGACTTAAAGTGCCTTTTTGTTGACTTTTGAAAATGACCTATAATGTTGAAATTGATAACTTTTTGTGAGAGCATTTCTTGGACTTGAAGTGTGAATATGAGTTGTAGGAAATGTCATCCTCTTCAAAATTATCTTTGGATGGAATTTTTCTGATAAACCATGAAGAAGTTATGCCTTTGTCAATTTGCAGTTGACTTTTTCAACTATCCAAAAATAGAAACTTTTGCATCTTGAGACTTTTTGAGCCATGCTTTGAGAATCATGATCAAGAATTGATCAAATGATGTTTGTAGATTCAAAATAAGATGTTGACCAAAACTTTTTACTTTTGACTGTCAAATGACCATTTTGCCCCTGCAGTTGACTGTGGTGCAATTAGGGTTTTTTGACTGTGCATTTTGGTGCTGTGAGTCTTGAAACATGACATATAGATGCTTGACAATGTTTATGGGCCTGTGGGACTTGATTAGTCCCTTGGAAACCTCAATTTCTTTTCCAGAACCAAAACCCTAGTTTTGACTGTGCTAGGAGCCAATTGGACTATGCAACCCTTGAGAGATTTTGAACCTTGATCTTGGCAAATCTTGAAGAATATGGGAGGGAAAATTTTAGGGTACAACAGTGAGTACTCTGGATAGGATGGTAGTACCTATTTGCATAGATATATGGAGTGCTTTGTTGTAGGCTCGGCCTTGTGGTGGCAACTCATTGTTACTAAAACCCAAGTATGATCTGGGTGTTAGATTTGCTATATCATTGTCAAATTGATTCACATAAATCTCTTCCGCAACGTGAGATGAACTCAGTACCTTCATTAAAGAGTCTCTGTATGCTTCAGAGTTGATGAGCAACGAGAGTATGGAAATTTTAGCTGGAGTTTGGTGAAGTTGATCTACCACCCTGTAGTCACTTCTCTTGATGATTTTCAGAAACTCCTCTGCCTCTTGATCAGTAAAGTTTTTGCTTGGAGGTTCTTTTTCTTGACTTGCTTCCACCACTGCTTTTCCCTTATATTTTATTAAGGTCTCATCTTTCTTCTTTGGTGGTTCAGATCTAAAGACTCGACCACTTAGGGTCATACCCCCTGCCCCTGCTATATTTGAAATTGCAGGTCCTTGACTTGACGATAGCTCGTTTTCTTGTTTCTCTCTATTAATATACACGGCTGAGTCATAACTCCGCGATATTGCTTTGTTACTTTCATAAGGGATAGATGATGGTCCCTTAATTATCATCGTGGACTTTGGAGCTGCTGATATTTGGAGAACCTTCTTTGGTTCTATCCCTGGGATTTTTGCCGATTCTTCCCATAGGATCACTAGGGTCTTCTTGTTAAGATTTAGGCCTTGGCAAGGGATTACCAATGGCTTCTTTCCTTCAATCGCTACTAAATATCTTTCTTCAGGGTATGGTTCGAATTGGACTATCCCCTGGTCCACTAGCTTCAGTAGAGTTATTTTTAAAAACTTCATTATGTTCTAGCAGGAATCCATATTCCCACGGATATTCCTTCAATAAGTTTATCGGAGCTTTTGCTTGTATGGTTGCCCTGAAGTTAGTGACTACTTCAATTGCATTTATTGTTGGTCCACCATACGGAGACATGGGGTTTGATTTGATGTTAGGCTTCTCAAATGTGATGTCTTAAGATTCTAACAAATCTTGAACTTTATGCTTGAATGCCCAACACTGCTCTATGGTGTGGCCAGGAGAATTAGCATGATACTCGCATCTGGCATCAGCATTGTACTTTCACGGGAGTGGCCCGACTAGAGGAGCTAGGGGTTTTAATTCCACCAAGGATGCCTTGACCAGGTGTTATAATAACTGGCTAGGTGGCATAGGGAGCGGATCAGAATTTCTCTATAGCCTTCCAAATCTGCCTTGTTATTGTCCTTGTGGGATCATTAATGGTTGTTGTGCCCTCGGTTGTGAGGCTACAACATTAACCTATCCCTCTTTTCTTTTGGGGAAGTTTGAAGCAGGTCTTCTTGAATTGTAGGGTGCATTTGATGGTCCCCCCGATATTTTCCCATTCTTTATCCCAACCTCGATTCTTTATCCGATAAATCTGTGAATCCCGAAGAGATACTTCTAACCATCTTCTCATAATATAGCCCTTGTAAGGTTCCCATGAACATATTGACTAACTCCTTTTCCAACAGCGGTGGTTGCACACGGGATGCCATCTCCCTCCATATCTGAGCGTACTCTTTAAATGACCCTTCTTTCTTCTGGGACAGATTCTGAAGTTGCGTGCGAGTAGGCGCCATGTCCAGGTTATATTTGTAATGCTTTAAGAAAGCATTAGCAAGATCTGCCCATGTTCGAATGTGTACTCGCTCCAATTGCATATATCAGTCTACATATGCCCCCACTTAAGTTGTCTTAAAAGCAGTGAACCATCAGCTTTTGATCGTGGGGATGGGCATGTATCTTTCTACAATACATGCGCAAATGATTTCTGGGACAAGTGAGCCCTTTGTATTTTCCAAAGTCAGGCACTTTGAACTTCGGCGGAATTACTACATTAGGAACTAGGCCCATTTCAAGAGCATCTACTTCGAAGGCATCAAATCCCTCAATAGCTTTCAGCCTTTCTTCCAGAGCCTTATATTGATTCATCACCAGTGGGTTATTAACAACATGAGTACCAGTCGTCTTGGCATCCTCTAGGTCGTGGTCTCCATACTGCAGGCCCAAGTAGTTGTCTGCATTGTTGAGTGGAATTTGTAGGGTATGTGATGCCCCTGCTTATGATGGTGGTGGGACAAACCCTTCAGTTTCAGCTTCTCTTGTCTCTTGTTGGGCCATGACAGACTTTTGGGGTCCTGTTTCTGGATCCTTTCTTAGTTGGTGACCCCTCTATGCACCAATCGTTTGAGCTACTTCTTCGAAAGCTACCCTGGGAATCTGATCTTGTTTGTCAATGATGTTCTTTAGAGCTAGGAGAACTTGACTCAGATCTCCTTTCATTGAACTCATATCACCCTTTACTTGATCGAGATCCTCCTTGAGTGCAACCTGATTCTCCTTGATTTATTCCATTTCTTTTTGTTGGTCGGCCCTTGTTTGATATGGAGGTCAAGGAGGTGGTAATCTTTTTCTACCAATGGTTTAACTGGAAAGATTTTTTAAAAAACATGAGCTTGGGTATGAAATGCAAGTGTTTGTGAATTCATGCATGCGAATGAATATGTATGATATGTAATGGTTTCTTATTTTAAATGTCTTATTCATTTAGGTATATATTTATCTTTTGCTTCTCTTTTTTTTATTTGGTGAATATCTTAGAAATAGATACACAAACAAGATACGGAAACAAAACGTCTTTATTGAAAGTAACATGATTCAGATATTGAAAGATATTACAATCTTAAACCAAAACTTGCTTGCATGAATTTAAGCAAAAGGGAAACAAATCTTATAGATGCGCTTGCGAATGTCTTTTCTTGAAACCATCGACCATTGCTCAATAAAGTTTGAGAAAGTCTTCAACATCCTTAGGATCAAGGGTATCCCTATAGCAGCGAGCGAACATCTTCAGAGCTCTTTCGTATAATTTCCCTTTTATGTCTTTGATTTCAGACATGTCTGGCTTGAAGGAATTGACGCGGATAAGTTATTTCCCTCTAGTGTCCATTTTCAAAGATAATCACCAAAATCTTGATTTTATTGCTTTTTGTTTTCTTTACCCTGTGAATAAGACAAATAAAAGAAACAGATGATGAATATACAAAATGTATGAATGCATGTATGTGTGGTTTAGTGACGGGATTTTGTGATAGGTACCCTTATAAGGTAGGCTCTTAAATTTGACCTATGGTTAGTCTACCCTCCTAAAAGGTGGCTTCCTTAAGGTTATCATGAATAACACCAGAGGAAGAAGGCACAAGGGCCTCCCTTAGGTGGAGCCTCTATACGGACCGAGACTTTCGTCTCAAAGTTGTGAAAGGTCTCGTCATGAGATTTTGGTTAAGGTCGGTACAAAGAGTCATGGGTGGAATTCCAAAGTCCTACTCGTCAAGAGGATATCTCTCGATAAGTATTTCTTTTGCGGAATTCCATCGACTCTAGGTGAAGTCGTCACAAAAACTCGCATGGATGATGTATCCCTAAGCTAATAGACGAACCTTCTTACTAAGGGCTATTTGAAAATATTTTTTGAAACAAAAACCCACCACGCAGCAAATATATAATGATAAAAAAATAGAAAAGAATAAATAAATGCAATAAATAAATAAATAAATAAATAAAGCAAAAGAATAAAAATAAAAACCCAAAATAAAACCTAAAACCTAAGGTTGAGATCCCCAGCAGAGTCGCCAGCTGTTGCAACTGGATTTAAAATCAGAGTCGCAACTACTAGTTTTTATCCTAAGGAAGGACATCTAATAGGAAACCCTAAATTGTAAAACAGAGATTCTAAGTTCCGGACTCCATTAGACGAAAGGAAGGTGTTAGGTACCTTTCATCTACCTTATTCTTAAGGATACTAGGTTTAGGTTTAGGTTTCGAATAAAACAGGGTTTTAAATTTTAATAGGGGAACTCGCCACGATTTTAGTCGTATTCTTACGTATCCTCTTATGAGGAATCAGAGTCTCAATTCGTAGTTCATATGGGTTTGTGTTTTTTAGGGGTTGCAGAAGTATTTTGAATTGCCTCGCGTTTGACATGGTGTAGCGATTGCGGAATTTTGGACTAAATGCGCGATTAGTCAAAATATATTCGGAATCCTTTAGCAAAAAATATTTGTTTAAATTAGTTTATTGCGAAAAAGATTTAGTGTTTGTTATGTATTTTTTAATCATATTAATTATGAAATTTATTAATTAATGCATGATATAAAAATATTTTAATACAAATATATAAAAATGTACATGAGTTTTTTTATATAAAATAATTTAAATGATATATATATATATATATATATATATATATATATATATATATATATCATAAAAGATGATAATAATAATAATAATAATAATAATAATAATAATAATAATAATAATAATAATAATGATGATAATAATAATAAGAAAATAATAAATATGAATAAGAAAGTATAAAAGATAAAAAATGGAAAATATTGATTAATAATCAGGGGGTGCATTTTATATTGGATAGTAAAAAGGGTAGGGTGTTAAAAGTCAGTTCCTGAATTCAAATATTGGATTCATGATAAGTAAGTCTAGGGGTGCAATTTTGAACTAATGAGTAAAACAGGGGGTTGTTCTTAGAAGCTGGGCCCAAGTTCAGATATTGAACTGGGCCCATAGGTGAGGGAGGTGCATTGCTGGTTCGTTTGAATGAAAAAGAAAAGAGGGTGGTGTAGTTAGAATTGGGCTTGGCCCAAAACATGTTTGAGAGGGGGTCCGGTTGGTTGAGTGCGTGAGGGTGTACAGTTTTATGATGAGACTTGGCCTTACTTTCGTCTGATGAAGATCACGTAGATGAAATTGAAAGATGCATGATCATTGTTACCGACACGCTTGTATGGAATTATTACGAAACATAAAAATATTATTTTACATTATTTTGTCTCATATATTATTATGTGTTTTACAGCCTTTTCCTGTCCTCTCTCTTTCCCTACCCTTTATTCTTCCCTAAATCCCCAAACTAAAAACCACCTTCGCGACGACACTACCATATTACCCAACCCTACTGTAAATCAAAACCACACAACCCAAATATTCGATGCCAATCCCTCTCTTTCCCCTTATTCGTAAGTTCCGGTGACGGTAGCGAAGACAGATTGAGAGTGGCGGACAGCGAGATGGTGATGGTGTCCACTGGGTTACGTGATTAGTGTTTTAGATGTTGAAACTCTAATCGCCTCTTTCTCTTGGTCTTCAACAACTTTGTATCTAGCCTCTTCATCTTTGATTTCTGGATCCAAGGCTCTCTCTGTCTCTTCAATTTCTTCGAATCCTTCTTGATTTCTTCTGCAGTAAAAAAACCTCCCTTTTCTGTATTCTTTTCTAGTACTTATAGGGTTTTAATTATATTATTGTTACAATTGTTTTAGATTAGATTAGGGATGAAGAGATCAATTAGGGATTGAAACATCATGTAATTGATCTAGTTGTAATTGTAATATATTCTTCTGAGATTTGATTTTGTAAGAAACTAAGATCTGCTTTGTACATTTTTCGATTTGCAATGAAGATTTAATTCAATATCAAGATTCGCTCTGTAATATCTAAGATCTGACTTAATCTATTTCTGTACATTATTCTGGGCTTTTGTATTACTGTCAAGATTTGATTTAGTATGCTTTTGATTTCTACAGTAATAATTAGTCCCACAAAATACACATATTTCCCTTTGATTCGCACAGTGTATGTTAATGATTTGGGCTCGCTTAATTTTTTCAAACAGATCTACCAAAAAAGCTATTGGGCCTCAAACTGTCTAACCCAATACATTATTTCTGTCGGCCTTCTCTTTTTTTGCTTACTGCGAAAACTCCTCTTTCCAACACGGACTGGGCCTATACCACATGCCTTTTTTTATAAAACTTTGTTTTCAAAAATTAAACTTACATTTTTTTTTAAAACTTATCTAATCAAATATTTTTTAATAAATAAAAATATTATTATAATAAATCCCTTGATAGATAAAAAGTATTTTTTTTTAAATAATTGATAGGATCGAACAATGTTTAATAATAAAAAAATTTCTAAAGTAAAACAGTAAGAAAACATCAAACGGGCTAAAAAACTCAATGGACCCGTAGTTTGTAATCATACCCCTCTTTTTACAATATACCCCCAAAAGAAACAAGCCAAACGAAAATGAGCTTGCAAATTTTATTTTCACCCCTTCTTTTTACTAACAACCACAACTTAAATGGACTTTATTATACTTAAACTTAATATTTTTTTCTGAAATAACCTTCTATATTCGAATCTCATGGGTCATTAGCCAACATGCTTCGCAAATGGGTCTACGAATACATGGGTCTTTCTGATTTTGAAAGCCTCACTTTCCTTAATTATAATACACCCCCTGGTTGACTTGGATTTAAGAATGAGCCATCAGATATTGTTGGACCATCTTTAATTAAAACATTCTCTTCTATTTTTAATCTTGAAAATAAAGGTAGGGCAAATTTGGGGTACGAAAAAGTCGAAGAATGACGTGGCTCTGTAGGCTCAATTAGCAAGAGACAAGAAAGGAAAAGGAAAGTGGTTCGACAACAAAGGTAAAGGTGGATATAACAATTCGACTGGTAGAGGAAATCAACACGAAGAAAATGTGTCGAATCAAATAAGACCATACCAAGGAAACCAAAGAGGTGGTGTTGTAAATAGAGGAAGAGGTGGTGGTCGAAAACCAGACAAGAGTCACATTCAGTATTTCAATTGTCAGAAGTATGTTCACTACTCGAGTGATTGTCCATAAAAGAGAAAGAATCAAGAAAGTGACACAAAGTTTGAAAAATATGAAGAAGAGGAGATGTTGTTGATGGTTGCAACAAGATATGAATAAAAATTCAAGGATCAATGGTACTTGGATTCAGGTTTCTCATCACACATGTCTGGAAGGAAAGATTGGTTTGTCAACTTAAAACCCTCAACAAATAACATGGTGAAATTCGCAAATAACAATACTCTAGCAGCTAAAGGTATTGGAGATGTTTTGATTATGAGGAAAGATGGAAAAAGGTCAGTTATTTCCAATGTGTTGTAAATTCCAGGCATGAAGAGCAATTTGCTCAATATAGGGCAGTTGTACGAAAAGAATTACAAAGTGTTGGTCGAAGACAAAATGATGAGAGTCGTCAACACGAATGAAAGGTTAATCATGAAGGCTCCTATGTCTCAGAATAGAACCTTCAGATCGAACTTATTGTGATGGAGCACCAGTGACTTTCAAGTGCAACTAGCAGAGATGAGTGGATATGTCATTATCGATTAGGCCATCTCAACTTCAGAGACATCAGAGATTTGAAGAGAAGAAATATGGTTTTAGGATTTCCAGAAATTGACATTCCAAACGAGGTGTGTAAGGAATGTGTGCAGGCGAAGAGCACAAGAATAGCTTCATCAAAGATGCAGGAAGCAGGTTGACGGATATTCTTGAAGTCAAATACGCTTATGTATGTGGATCAATCCAAGGGGATTCATTTGTAGGTAACAAATACTTTGTCACGTTCATAGATTATTTCAGTAAAAAATTATGGACTTACCTGATCAAGAAGGAAATTGAGGTAATCGGGGTATTTACCAAGTTTACATCTATGGTCGAAAGCTCAATGTTTTGAGAACTGATGGCGGTGGAGAGTATGTGTCGAAATTATTTGACAAATTATGTGAAAAAGAATGGATTGTGAATGAGGTGGTGCCACCCTACACTCCACAACAGAATGAAACTGAAGAAAGGAAGAATCGAACCATTATGAATATGGTGAGAAGTATGTTGAAAGGCAAGAACTTACCTAAAGAGTTTTGGAGTGAAGCTGTGTCAACTGCAACATACATATTGAACAGATGTGCGACAAAGAAGCTAGGAGAAATTACTCCAGAAGAATGTTGGTCTGGTGTGAAGCCTAACTTAAGTCATCTAAAGGTATTTGTATCTATTGCACATAGACATGTGTCAGATTAATTGAGAAGAAAAAAGTCGAGTCAGATGATCCTAGTAGGATATCATTCAAGGAGGTTACAAGTTGTTCGACCTAGTGAACAAGCAGATTATGATCAACAGGGACGTGATCATAAATGAGCTTAAGAAATGGGATTGGACAGAAAATATCAAGAAAGATTCAGTAAGAATCTTATTTAAAGAGTCAACAGTTGAAGTCGAAAGAGAAGTTTGACAAGAGGAACCAGCGGTTATAGATAAACCAAGTACAAGAAGGCCTCAAAGAATAAGACGTATGCCTGCAAGGTTGCAAGATTCTGTGATTACATCATATAATATGGTTGATAACGAATGTGAGCTGGTACATTATGCTTTCTATGAAGATGTCAAACCAGTCAATGCAGCTGAAGCATTGAAGGATTCGAAGTGGGTGAAATCAATGAACAAAGAAGTGAAATCCATCGAAGACAATAATACTTGGTCACTTATCGAATTGCCTCAAGGCAAGAAGGCAATTGATGTCAAGAGGGTATACAAAGTTAAGGAATCCCAATGGGGAAGTAAATCGACACAAAGCAAGGCTTATGGCGAAAGGATTTCTACAAAAAGAAGGAATATACTTCAATGAATATTTTGCACCCGTGGCTAGAATTGAAATAACCAGGTTGGTTGTTGGTCTTACAGAAATAAACAGTTGGCACATATTTCAGATGAACATGAAGTGTGCATTCCTGAATGGACCCTTAGACGAAGAAGTTTATGTTAAACAACCTGTTGGATTTGTGAAACATAACAAAGAGAAAAATGTGTACAATCTGCATAAAGCCCTGTATGGATTGAAGCAAGATCCAAGAGCTTGGAATAAGAAGATAAATATGTTTTTAAGGGAGAAGGAATTTGTGAAGTGTACAACTGAACATTGAGTATATGTAAGAATAAGAAATAGTAAATTGCTTATAATATGTGTCTATGTCGATGACTTGTTAATAATAGATAGCTGCAAGAAGGAGATTGAAGACTTCAAAGGTGATCTCAGCAAGAAATTTGAAATGTTGGATCTGGGTGACATTTCATACTTCCTTGGTATCGAATTCTACAAGAGTAGTAGAGGTTTGATTGTGCATCAAAGAAGATATGCAGGAGAAATTCTCAAGAGATTTGAGATTGAAGAATGTTACTCATCTTCGACACCTGCAGAACCAAGACTGCAACTGTGAAAGATTTAGAAGAAGATGATGTCATCCCAACCCAATACAAAAGACTTATTGGGTCATTAAGATACCTTTTCCACATGAGGCCCGACTTTGCATACATTATAGGTATGGTAAGTAGATTCATGCATAAGCCAAAGGCATCACATCTATCAGCGACGAAGAGGATACTAAGGTATCTGAAAGGAACTCTTAACTATGGAATTTTGTTCCCTGTGGCTGATAAAAGAAAAGAGTGCAAGTTAGTGGGATACACTAATTCGAGGTGGTGTAGTGAAGTTGAGGATCAAAAATCCACAGTAGATTATGTGTTTATGTTAGGTGGTACACCAGTTGCTTGGAGTTCGAGAAAGGAACCAGTAGTGACATTATCATCATGAGAAACAGAGTACATAGCCGCTTCTCTTTGTGCATGTCAAGCAACTTGGATGGTGAACTTGGTCGAAGAAATTACAGGTAAAGATCATGGAGAAATTACCATGAAGATAAACAACATGTCAACTATCAATCTGGCGAAGAACCTGATAGTTCATGGTCAAAGCAAACACATCAAAATAAGATTCCACTATCTTCGAGGGCATGTAGCAAACGGGAAGATGAACTTGGAACCCTGTAGATCTGAGAATCAGATTATAGATATCATGACGAAGAGAGTGCAAGTCGAAATATTCAGAAGACTAAGAGTCATGATGAATATTGATAGTTTAGACACAATGAATTAGGTGATGTGTTAAATTGTAATTCTCATGTGTCGAAACTATGTGTGTCGAAGGGTTAAAGGTTGTTGAAGTAGGTTGCTCGATAGAAACTATTGCCCAGTCAAAGAGCTTGTGTATCGAAGCAGGCTATACACAGTTTTGA
Source organism: Vicia faba (assembly GCA_948472305.1). Taxonomy (NCBI): domain Eukaryota; kingdom Viridiplantae; phylum Streptophyta; class Magnoliopsida; order Fabales; family Fabaceae; genus Vicia; species Vicia faba. The sequence goes on from OX451735.1 coordinate 29,923,145, forward strand.
TTTTAGATTTAGATTTTATTTAGATATAAAATAGATAGGTTTGATTTAGTTTCAAAACATGTATTTTGGGATTTCATAGTTTTGGACTTTGGCTTAGGGAGCAAGCTAACTTAAATCTATAAATAGAGGGAGTAACCCCTATTTTTGTAATCAAGTCAATTAAATTGTATTCACAAAATTTGCAGTTGCAAGTGAATAATAAAGTTTTTCACAGTTTATTAGCAGAGAGAAACTCTACAGAAAAATACTTTCTTTCTTTCTTAATCTTTTATTTTTTGTTGTCATTATATAATGATATCATTCTCGTTCGTCAAGATTAATATAAATTCATCATAGATAGATTATGATTGATTTCTAACAAAGCTAACAAAATTATCACTCATATTGAGTAAGACAAAGGAAATGTTGAAGTTATGTAAAATGTGAGGGGCAGAGAGTACTCGATAAAGCCGAAGTTGATGAGAAAGTAAAGTGTAATGGGGAAAAGGGAAATTTTATTCAAGGATTTGCAATTGCTTTGGAAAATACTCTTGTGGAAGAAAAGAGAAAGACACTTACAAATAGAAATTGACTCTCAGAATATATAAAGATAAAGGAGAAAGGTTGTTATTAGTTTATTCACTACTTTTCATCATTTTATCGTCCCAAATTACTATAATTATGGTCATATATACGCATGTTGGTAAATATCCACTCTCAGTATCCAACACATAAAATGTCACCGAGCTATTGATAAATGAAGACTTAATTGAGATCATTGATTTTTAAGAAAGGTTTTGATTATGACAATGCAAAACACAATTTAATATATGATACCTATATCCTAATAGTCAATGTTAAAATTTACGTCATATAGGATCCCAAACGACTTATTGATGGAATGTTCAAGTCATATTTTGAAAATTTTTTTTGAAATAATTAGGTATTAAAAAAAATTCGTAAATAACCATGTTTCGAAGAAAATTACGTAAATAACCATGTTTCAGAAAATCCCATAAGGGAGGAGCCAACCCAGTTGGCGCATGCACCTTATTTTAAAGGGGAGGTGCCATCTCACTTGGTGCCTATGTCTAAAAGGCTTGCCCTAAACCAAGTGAGATGACGCCTTAGTGCAAAAGACAAACAATTTTTCGCATTTTTTATTTTAAATGCGGTACGTTACATAAACGATATAGGATCAAGAAAATTGACTTTTTATTTACACAATATGATTACACATATAACGATTACATAAAAAATACAGATTAATCAGTGGTCCCCCGGAACCCGGTAATGACCCCCGGTTCCGCATCCCCGTCCTCGCCTTTCTCGTGTTGAGTTTCGTCGCGTTTCATGTTGTGGTAGGGTCGATGGCCCAGCGTAGTCAATGCGTTCCGGATCCATGAAATCGGCCAGATCTCCATATCTAGAAGATCCTTTTTGGTACAGTCGGTTGCCCATACCCTCATAGTTTGGTCGTGTTGGTGGTGGGTGGGGTTCCATGGTTGGTCTGTAGCACTGATCGTCTGATTATGGGGGTAGAAAGGAAAGGGATCTTGGGGTGTTTGGTATTGGGAATGTTGGGTGCTTTGATGATGTGGTGGTTAATGGTAAGTGGGTCGGTTGGTTCATAATCTTCGGACAATCCCAGATCAGGGCTAAGGTTAGATGTTGAGGGGCTCATATTGGGATATATAGAAGACTGAAATTGTGTGTTGGGTATGCGGGTGTATTGGTATTGTGATTGAAATTATGGTTGGGTGTGAGGCATATGGGGGTATTGGTACTGAGGTTGTGATTGTGGTTGGTTGTGGGGCATGTGGGTGTAATCGTATTATAGTGGTGATTGTGGTTAGGTGTTTGTGGTTCTGTTTCGTCGAGGAGGTTGGTGGGAGGTTGATGTGTGTTGGGTTTGTTGTTGGGGAAATGAAGGTTGTTCCCATTGTGTTCGTGGGTCAACCAAATACCTTGGACGAGACACGTGCATTTCTGGGGTACTAACTGATTTGTACCAAGTTAAATACTGATCTGTGTGTCGCATATTATCATGGTTGAGGAAAACTGGGAATTGCAAGACATGTCGGTGACGCCTTTGCCACATCTTACACCATTCTAGAGCAAAATCTTTCTAGTTGGTAAGACCCCATTGGGCGTCGACCCTTTTGAGATGCCACAGGGACAAACAAGTTGGACCGCATGGTATCTCTTAATGCATTCCAAACTGCATCTTGACACGGTCGCTGTGGTGCATCTCCACAACATTGAACCGTATGATTGCAGTCTTTACGCTCCAAATTGTTGCATCCTCGGAGTTTGGTTCATGGTCCAAACCTAAATATGGTCTCCAGACAAACTGCAGATAAAATTAAATCAGCTTAATGAAAACGTAATAAATAAATAATTTAAAAGTAGAAAAGTTGAAAGGTATGACGTACATCATCTGGGCCAAGGTGATCTAATAGATTGCGGTATAGAGCGACATTGAATCTTGGATTCTTGCCGTAATCCATACCCCTCATACAGTACCTAAAAGAATTGAAAAATATTTTATTTTTATCATATATTTGGTGAAGAGATGAATAGTAATAAATGATATAAGTTGATGACTTACTTTGTTGCGTATGGGAAAACGAATGCGTTGTTGTTGACGGGGTTTAGAAACTCCATTCTCCACCAACCCCAAGCTTGAAGTAAAAAAGCGCAACCATAAAATGTATATTTTTCCTTGATTGCATTTTTACACAAGGAACTGTATAGATGGGCTAAAACAGCAGAACCCCGACTATACTTTCTAGTTTTTTCGAAGTCTCTAAATAAATTTAAATACATAAAATTTACACTATTTCCCGTACTTTCGGGAAATAAAAAGGTTCCAAATAATATTATTATATAATTTCTAGCTTTTATTACCTTAGCTAGCTCGAAGGAATTTTCATTCAATTCCAGAGTCGCATAATGATTTTTTAGCTCAGTAAGTAGTATACCCTGACCTCTCGCACCATCACCTTCAACCATATCCCTGCCCAACAATTCTTTACACAGAGAATTGGGTTGTTGAACCGACCCGTTAACTGCCTTACCGTCAACAGGGAAACCAAATAACATGTACACGTCCTCTAGTGTGACGGTACATTCACATATTGGTAGATGAAATGTATGGGTCTCTAGTCTCCACCTTTCCAACATTGCAAGTATAAACTTTGAATCAATCGTGCAGTTGGAGATCTTTATAATGTTTCTGAAACCTGCGTATTCGATATAGGGTACGATCAACGGGTCGGGAGCAAGGTAGTTGTGTGACTGGATTCTGAATCTTTTAGTATCCTAAGTTAAGAATGTAAAAAGTATAAGAGTCGATAAGATGAATAAAACATTAATAGAAGTATGAAAAATTTATAAGTATACAAGAAACTTACAAATGCTGCAATATTGTCCCTTGTGCCTCTGTGGGGATCGCTCATTGTGAGAAGAGCCATTGTTGAAATTGTCTGAGGTTATGAAAGAGTTTGAAATTATATGAGATTATGAAAGAGTTTGTAGCAGAGAGTGAGACGATTGTGGATTCAATAGAAGTATGTGAGGCTCTGTATTTATAGGAAAACTTTTATCACGGAGTAAGTGAGGTGGTTGGTGGATGCATGCATGCATGTTAAGTGTCACTCTTGCAGTGTAGGCGCAGGCTAGGTGACAGCCTTGGGGAAGGCATCTCTGCATGCATGTAACATGATTGGGCGTGAAGGGAGGCGCCATTGGACTTGGCGAATGAGTACAAAAATGAAAGGTGTCGCCATCCCTGTTGGCGAATAAGAGGTGGAATGGGTTGCAGTGTAGATGCAGGCTAGGTGGCAGCCTTGGGGAAGGCATCTCTGCATGCATGTAACACGATTGGACGTGAAGGGAGGCGCCATTGGACTTGGCGAATAAGTAAAAAAATGAAAGGTGTCGCCACCCCTGTTGGCGAATAAGAGGTGGCATGGGTTGTAGTATAGGTGCAGGCTAGGTGACAGCCTTGGGGAAGGCATCTCTGCATGCATGTAACATGATTGGACGTGAAGGGAGGCGCCATTGGACTTGGCGAATAAGTACAAAAATGAAAGGTGTCACCATCCCTGTTGGCGAATAAGAGGTGGCATGGGTTGCAGTGTAGGTGCAAATTAGGTGACAGCCTTGGGAAAGGCATCTCTGCATGTATGTAACACGATTGGACGTGAAGGGAGGCGAATTCGAGGTTGCTTACTGTTGGTTTATTCAAATTCAGTACAACCTATTTAATCTTACATTTATCAAAACACTCCTACACTTAATCACTCAAACACTAGAACATTCAAAAATTCAAGCAATTAACTCAAACACTTGTAACCTTCAAACCTCCGAACCTTCAAACAGTCATACACAATGGCCTCTGCACCCCAATATGTGATCAGTGCATATTTCAACAGTGAGACATACATTTGTCCCACCTCTGGGTTTTTGTTTAGAGACACTGAGAACATCTGATTTTGTTTAAACGGGAAAGCCAATTTCTTGTATTTCAAAAAATGATTGGAGGCCAAACTTGGACGAGGTCCCGTGACACAAATCTTTTATCAGAATCCTTTTTTTTGGTAACAACCAAATAATATTTTATAAGGTTGAGGTTCAAGATGACGAGGACCTTCAGAATATGTTTTCCAGTCATGAGTATTCTGGGTACGACTCTATTGAGTTGTACATTATGCTGCGAGAGCCTCGGCTGTCACAAGTAGTTGATTCTCTGGAGACCGAACAAGCAGAAGTAAATGTTGTTAACAAAAAAGAAGAAGATGATGAGTTGGAGTTTGACAACATGGTCAACGATGATTCTGAAGACGATGGGATACCTGGTATACCTTCAAACGAGACCTACGCACCACCTCCGCACATGACAAACTTCAACATGAGCGGAGATGAACCGTCGTCTGATTTATTTTTCAATCCGTATATGCAGTCGGATGAAAACTTAAAAGAGAAAGACAAATTTCGTAATAGAGAAGAATGTATCCGAGCCATAAAAAATTTCACATGCTCAACTCGGTCAACTTTAAGGTGGACCGTGTAAATCCAGAAAGGTACAAGATCAAGTGTATTCACCCAGATTGTATGTTCAACCTCACTGCATCATACAAATTAAGAGGTGATTGTTGGGTCATAGGTTCTATGTCCACCCACACGTGTGTCAGTTCTACTCAATCACAGGATCATCGAAAATTAAATTATGATCTCATATGTCAAGAAATCCTACCCCTCGTCAGCAATGATCCATCATTGAAGGTGAAAACCATAATCTCCCACATCACTACGATATTTAACTATACTCTGTCTTACCTAAAGGCGTGGTTAGCAAAGACCAAGGCGATTGAAAAGGTATATGGAAACTAGGAGGAGTCATACCAAGAACTTCCTCGCTACCTGAATGCACTTCAGACTTATTCTCCGGGTACTGTTTACATTCTGGAAACACTTCCAGCGTACGCCCCAGATGGTAGTCAACTCACTGGAAATGGAATATTCAGTCGAGTGTTTTGGGCTTTTCAACCTTGCATCACAGGGTTTGCGTCATGCAAACCAATTATACAAATTGACGGGACTTGGTTGTATGGGAAATACAAAGGCACACTACTGATGGCAGTTGCAAATGATCGAAACAACAACATTTTCCCAATTGCCTTTTCCCTAGTCGAAGGATAGAATGGTGGTACTTGGAGCTTCTTTCTCAAGAATCTCTAAACACATGTGGCTCCTCAACCATATCTCTGTTTGATCTCTGATAGATATGCATCTATTGAAAGTGTATACAATAATCCTGCAAACGGTTGGCATGACCCTCCTTCTACGCATGTCTATTGCATTAGACATTGTCCAAAATTTCACGAGGGAGATCAAAGACAAAGATCTTAGGAAAGCGGTTATGAATGCGGGATATGCATTGACACAACCTACGTTCAAATATTATCGCAACGAGATCCATTTGTCAAACCCGGATGCTGGTAGGTGGATCGATAACATTCCGATAGAAAAATGGACTAGGTCATACGACAATGGACAAAGATGGGGCCACATGACAAAAAATATAATTGAATCCATGAACGGGGTATTCAAAGGCATATAAAACCTCCCAATAACTGCTTTGGTTAAATCAACATATTTTAGGATGGCTTCGTTGTTTGCCAAAAGAGGTGAAATATGGAATGTTGTGTTGCAATCTGGACAACTATGGAGTGAAAGTTGCATGAAGTATATTAAGGCAGAAAGTGCCAAAGCCAACACCCATCTGGTTATACGGTTCGACCGACACAGCCACAACTTCATTGTCAAAGAGACAATCGACCACAACGAGGGTCTGCCAAGACAAGAGTATAGGGTTATACTACCTTCTTGTTGGTGCGATTGTGGCAAGTTTCAAGCCTTTCGTATGCCTTGCTCTCATGTCATTGCTGTGTGTGCCTATACTCATAAAGACGCGCTACAACTTCTGTCTCCCATTTACAAATCCGAAACCTTGCTCAACGTATACAACAATAACTTCCCTTTGGTAGCAAAACCTGATTATTGGCATGCATACAACGGTGAAATAGTATGGCACAATGACCAAATGCGAAGGAATAAAAAGGGTCGTCCCAAAAGTAAGCGCATCACAACTGAAATGGACTCCCTTGACAAGATGGAAAGAAAGTGTGGTTTATGTCGTCAGGTCGGACACAATCGCAAAAATTGTCCGAATCGGGCTACTGCTCAACCACATAAAAATTGTATTACAAAAAATCTTTACTTTTTTAAGTTGTAAACATTAGGGTTTTTCATTAACAGCATTTGTTATAATAAACCTTGCGCGAACAAGAAATAAAATACGATAAACCGTCTACGAAATTACAGCCGTTAAAACAATTTCATTTGACCCGTGCATCATCAACATTACGTTGCTGTTTGTTTTGACTTTTTCCAACCAAAAATTAGGTCTTCCTGTCGCAAGTGAGGTTGTTGTTCTTCTTCGCTGGATCCTTCTAATTTGTTCCCCATCCTCGATGTCTCCCTCTAGCCATCGCATCAACTCCCTCTTCAGACGCTCCATGGAGTGAATGTGCTAGAATTTCATTTTCATCGGAGGTTTTGTGGCGGAGAAAATAACATAACTATCTCTGGTAAAAATCATAGGCGATGTCATGACACAAATAACAGAGAAAAAAATAAGAGAACAGTGCGAGAAAGTGTGAGGAATGACGGAGAAACAGACGGATTATTTATAAAAAAAAATGTATTTTGCCCTAGGAGCCAAGTGAGATGGCGTCTCCTCTCACTTTTAAAGTGCATGCGCTATCTCACTTGGCTAAATAAGAGAGCATGCGCCAAATGGGATGGCGCCTAGGGCAAAATGTTTAGTGCATGCGTCAACCGGGTTGACTCCTCCCTTGTGGGATTTTCTAAAACATGATTATTTGCGTAATTTTCTCCGAAACATGATTATTTAGAAGAAATTTTTTTTTAAATACCTAATTATTTCAAATTTTTTTTCCATATTCTGAATACACAATCACAATTATGATCTCAAAGCTCTGCCTCTTCAAAAATGTATGCTTATGATAAATTCATGTTAAGTGCTATCTTACTTCCACTCATTAACATTACAAAACTCACGAATATAATAATTCTTTATTTTCATTCTTATAGGAAACTATCTCAAATAAATATAATACTATATTAACCTTTGCATTTTTATAGTTGACTTTCAGTATAACTCTTTCTACCATTAAAAAGATGAAATCTTAAAATTTTGACCGGTACTATCAAACATGTTCAAAGGGTTTAAGAGCACATTTTTTATGCGGTGATGGTAATACAACAAAAGTTGAAATTTTTAGATCTATATATAAATTCATATCACCATCCATGTATATTTTTTTCCTTATATTTATTGGACGTGTATGCTCATTAATGCGAGACAATGATGTTGCCATCCCTAAAGAGTTTCTTTTTTCTTTTTGGTTCGTGTATGCTCATTAATGCGAGACAATGATATTGCCATCCCCGGTTAAAGAGTATCATTTTTCTTTTTGGTTGACATGTTCTGGTCAAAGATGTAAACACTTTAAGATTAAATTCATCATTAGAGAAAATCTTATCAAAAGTCATTAAGTAATTTGTCAAATGTATAAATCTTTTCTGTAAGTTAATGATCGATTCTCCGGACTCCATTTTGAACAATTCACACTCTTGATATAATGTTCTTGATCTTTTTACTTCAGTGGTTCCTTCATGAGTGACTATTAACGTATCTCATATTTATTTCGTCGTTATACATTGAGAGGCACAAAAGAATTCATACATGCTTAGGGCTGTCTGAAGTAAGTTTATTGTTTTTTTGTTGTAGATAATATTTTTCTTATCATCTTCATCCCATGAGCTTTTGATTTTGGTGTGCCAACACCATTGACAACACTAGTGGGAACTAATGGACCATTTTCTACAACATCCCATATTTCTTCTTCTTGTGCTTCAAGATGTGTTTTCATGCAAATTTTCTAAAAATTAAAGTATTCACCACAAAACAATGGAGACGTATTGTTTCTACCACCATCTCTAAAAACCGAATTTGCGGAAGCCATTTCTGAATCTTTAGGAACAAGTTACCTACAACCTGCTGTGATGCTAAATGTAAGTATGAAAAAATAATTTAAGAGGGGAGGGTGAATTAAATTAATCAGTATTATTGAATTTTTCTCGATTATGATCGTTAGTGATGATGTTCTTATTTTTCTAGAACCGATATGAATGTTAAAGTGCTGAAAAATAAATGCAAAAAATAAAGAATACGGAGATATATTTTGGTTTCCCTTTCCAAACATGGATACTCCAATCCCTCACACTCGTGAGAGATTTCACTATGTCCGATATATTTCAGTCAATCAACTTGACTCTCTTAACTTTCTAACACAATCACAAAGGCACATCATATTTTGATTTTACAACACACAAGAGAAAGTACACAACTTTCACTTGAATACAATGATCATTCACACTTGGTGATCATAACAGAATTTGAATAATAATGAAGAAGATTTGTATTTCAGACAATTATGAGAATTGATCTCCCCTTCTAAATAAACAATTCACAATGTATAATATTTATGTATTTGGAACTTGAGAAATGAAGCTTTAATGATGCTGTAAAAATTATGCATAAGTTTTGACTCAATGCACTTAGATGAAAATTGAGAAAGATTTGAATTTAAATTGTTAGGAAGAAGTGAAATTTGAAATTCAGAAACTACAACTATTTATATTTGAATTGTACCTCTTGAAAAGAGTACAATATCATGAAACATTGATATGATTCATGAATGAACTTTGGAAATCGTTGGAATCAAAATGATTCTTGAAAATCTAGTATTGGTTCAGTGTAACCATTTACTATATTGGCGTAACTGGTTACAAGTAACTGTAGCTGAGAAAGTATTTTTCAAAATTTATGTGGATGTAACCGGTTACAGGGTTTGGTTAATCGATTATAATTGTTACTTTTTCTCAAAATACTGAAATTTTGGCTCCAGTAATCGGTTACAAATTTTGTGTAACCGGTTAAACTGTTTGAAAATTCCCAATACAGCTTGTAACCACCTTGTTTTAAAATCAATTCTTTTAAAAACATGTTAGGATGCTTAGTGATGAAAAATGCAATTTTGTTCTGAGCTATTAAGGTATTATGCAAAACACAAGTTTAACTTGTACCTTAGGCCCATGATCAATTCATCAATGTCCAATGTCTTTTGAAGATTGTTTGAATTCCAAGTCTTGTCACAAGAGATTTCTTTAAAACTATGAACTTTTTCCTTCTTTGATAATACATTTGAGTTTGATTCTTTGTCTTCATCAAAACACGAAACAATTTTGGGAGCTTGTCTTCACAAAACATACCAATTATTGTTAAATTGTAATTCATAGTGTCGAAGAGATTAAATTTGTTTAGATTTAAATAGATTTGATTTAAGTCTAGAATAGATTAGATTTGATTTAGTAACAAAATAAATATTTTGGACTTTGGGCTTAGGATGCAAGCTCAGTTATAAATAGAGGGAGTAACCCCTATTTTTTGTAAGCAAGTCAAGCAAGTCATTCACAGTATTTTGCAGTTGCAAAATGAATAAGAAAGTTTTCACAGTTTGTGAGCAGAGAGAAACTCTGCAGAAATTATTTGTCTTCTTTCTTTGTTTATCTCTTAATTAAATTGTCATTGTGGTAGAAATTCATCATAGACTTTGGTGAGTTTCCAACATCTGGTATCAAGAGCTTTATTTCGATTCGAGGGAAGTGTCAATCAAGAATGATTGAAGAATTCACGATGGAAAATTATGAGAATGCAAATTATCCAGCAACTCTATCAATTCTAAAAGTAGACAACTATGACAATTAGTGTAAACAGATGGAAGTCTTATTCAGGTGTCAAGGTCTTTAGGACCTTGTAAAATATGGGGTCGGAGTGCTTTAAGAAAACGCTTCAGAAGAAGAAAAGAAGAAACACATAGAAATTGAGAAGCTGAGTTATTAAGCGCTCTTTATAATTCATCAATGTCTGAGTCCAGAAAACTTTGAAAACGTGAGTGATTTATAATCTGCAAAAGAAGCTTGGGACGTTCTTGAGAAGTCCTTTGGAGGTGCAGAAAAGGTAAAAGAAGTGAGGTTACAAACTCACAAGAGAACCTATGAATTGCTTCAGATGGAAGATAGTGAGAGCGTATCTGATTTCTTCACTAGAATTACAAAACTAGTTAATCAAATCAAGACATGTGGAGAAACATTAACAACAAGAGTTATTGTTTCGAAGATCTTGAGATCTTTAGCTCCTAAGTTGGACCACATAGTGGTGGCATTAAAAGAAGGGAAAGACTTGTCGAAAGTGACAAAGGAAGAACTTCAAGGGACGCTTGAATCTCATGAACAAAGAATGATCGAAAGAGCTGCATACAAATCAAAGAGTGATGTGGCCTTGCAGGCACATTCAACAAAAGAGACCAAAGGCAAAGGAAAGTGTTTCGACAGAGATAGAAGTGGCTACAACAAATCGAATGGTAGAGGAAACCAGATCAAAGGAAACGTGTCGAATCAAAGAAAACCATATCAAGGCAACCAAAGAGGTGGTGTTGCAAATAGAGGAAGAGGTGGTGGTCAAAAACCTGATTAGAGTCACATTCAATGTTACCATTGTCAGAAGTATGGTCACTATTCAAGTGATTATCCAGAAAGACGGAAGAATCAAGAAAGTGATGCAAAGCTTGCAAAACATGAAGAAGAAGAGATGATGCTGATGGTCACAACAAAAGATGAAGATAGATTCAAGGACCAATGGTACTTGGATTCAGGATGTTCATCACATATGTCTGGAAGGAAAGACTGATTTGTCAACATAAAGCCCTCAACAAAAAATATGGTAAATTTACAAATGACAATACCCTAGCAGCTGGAGGTATTGGTGATATCATGATTATGAGGAAAGATGGCAAGAGGTCAGTAATTTCTAATGTGTTGTACATACCAGGCATAAAGAGCAATTTGCTCAGTATAGGGCAGTTGGTCGAAAAGAATTATAAAGTGTCAATCGAAGATAAGATGATGAGAGTCGTTGATACAAATGGGAGATTAATCTTGAAGGCTCATATGTCTCAGAATCGAACCTTCGAGATTGAACTAAATGTGATGGAGTAAAAGTTCCTTTCGACTGCAGCTAGTAGAGATGAATGGATGTGGCATTATAGACTAGACCATCTCAACTTCAGAGACATCATAGATTTGAAGAGAAGAAATATAGTTTCAGGATTACAAGAAATCAACATTCCAAATGAGGTATGTGAGGAATGTGTGCAGGCGAAGCAACACAAGAATAACTTCAGCAAGGATGCATGAAGCAGGTTGAAGGCTAGTCTTGAAGTCATATACTCTGATGTATGTGGACCAATCCAGGTGGATTCAATGGGAGGTAACATATACTTTGTTACATTCATAGATGATTTCAGTCGAAAGTTGTGGACTTATCTGATCAAGAAGAAAAGTGAAGTGATCGAAGTATTTGCCAAGTTTAAGTCTATGGTCGAAAGATAAAGTGGTCGAAAGCTCAACATTTTGAGAACTGATGGTGGTGGAGAATATGCGTCGAAAGACTTCGACATGCTATGTGAAAAGGAAGAGATTGTGCATGAGGTGGTGTCACCCTATACTCCACAACAAAATGGAATTGCAGAAAGGAAGAATTGAACCATCATGAATATGGTGAGAAGTATGTTGAAAGGCAAGAATTTACCTAAAGAGTTTTGGGGTGAAGCTATTTCGAATGCAACATACATTTTGAATAGATGTCCTACAAAGAAGCTAGAAGGAATTACTCCAGAAGAATGTTGGTCTGGTGTGAAGCCTAACTTGAGTCATATGAAGGTATTTGGATTTATAGCACATAGACATGTGCCAGATCAGTTGAGAAGAAAACTTGATGACAAGTCAAGTCAAATGATTCTAGTTGGATATCATTCGACACGAGGCTATAAGTTGTTTGATCCAGTGAAAAAGCATATTGTGATCAGCAGGGACATGATCATAGATGAGTTTAAAGAATGATATTGGACTGAAAATGTCAAGAAAGATTTAGTGGGAATCCTATTCGAAGAGCCAGAAACTCAAGTCGAAAGAGAAGTTCGACAAGAGGAACCAACAGATATACCAAGTACAAGCAGACCTTAAAGAACAAGACGCATGCCTACAAGATTTCAAGATTGTGTGATTATATCAGATGATGTGATAAATGATGAAGGTGAGCTGGTACATCATGCTTTCTACGCAGATGTCGAACCTGTTAATGCAGCTGAAGCATTGAAGGATTCAAAATGGGTGAAAGCAATGAACAAAAAAGTGAAGTCTATCGAAAATAACAACACTTGGTCACTTGTCGAATTGCCTCAAGGCAAGAAGGAAATTGATGTCAAGTGGGTATACAAAGTGAAAACGAATTCGAAAGGTGAAGTAACTAGACACAAAGTAAGGCTTGTGGTGAAAGGACTTCTACAAAAAGAAGGAATAGACTTCGATGAAGTTTTTACACCTGTTGCTAGGATCGAAACAATCAGGTTGGTTATTGGTCTAATAGAAATAAATAGTTGGCACATATGTCAGATGGACGTAAAGTGTGCATTTCTAAATGGACCCTTAGACAAAGAATTATATGTTAAACAACCAGTTGAGTTTGTGAAACATGACGAAGAAAGAAAGGTGTACAGGATTCATAAAGCCCTATATGGATTGAAACATGCTCCAAGGGCTTGGAATAAGAAAATTGATAGTTTCCTAAGGGAGAAGGAATTTGTAAAGTGCACAACTGAACGTGGAGTATATGTAAGAAGAAGAAAGAGTGAATTGCTTATATTATGTCTCTATGTAGATGATTTGTTGATAACAGGTAGTTGTAAAAGTAAGATCGAAGACTTCAAAGGTGATCTCAACAAGGAATTTGAAATGTCTGATTTGGGTGAGATTTCATATTTCCTTGGTATCGAATTTTACAAGAGCAGTAGAGGTTTGATGATGTATCAAAGAAGATATGCAGGAGAAATTCTCAAGAGGTTTGAGATGGAAGAATGCAACTCAACTTCGACACCTACAGAACCAAGACTGCAATTGTCAAAAGATGCAGATGAAGATGATGTTGTTCCAACCCAATACAGAAGACTTATTGGATCATTGAGATACCTTTTTCATACAAGACCTGACTTAGCATATAATGTAGGTATGGTAAGTAGATTCATGCAGAAGCCAAATGTATCACATCTAGCAGCAGTGAAGAGGATACTAAGGCATCTCAAAGGAACTTTCAATTATGGCTTTTTGTTTCCTGCAGCTGATAAAGGAAAACAATGTAAGTTAGTGGGATACACAGATTCAAGTTGTTGTAGTGATGCTGAAGATCGAAAGTCAACAGCAGGATATGTGTTTATTTTAGGTGGTGCACCAGTTGCTTTGAATTCAAGAAAGGAACCAGTAGTGGCATTATCATCATGTGAAGCATAATACATAGCTGCTTCTCTTTGTGTATGTCAAGCAACTTGGATGGTGAACTTGGTCGAAGAGATAACAAGGAAAGATCATGGAGCAATTACCATGAAAATAGACAGCATGTCAGCTATCAATCTGGCAAAGAACCCAATACCACATGGTCGAAGTAAGCACCTCGAAATGAGATTCCATTATCTTCGAGAGCAGGTAGCAGATGGGAAGATGAATTTGGAACAATGCAGAACTGAGAATCAGATTGCAGACATCATGTCGAAGGGAGTGCAAGTCGAAGTATTCAGAAGGCTAAGAGTCATGATGAATATAGATAGTTTAAACACAATGAATTAGGTGCTGTGTTAAATTGTAATTCATAGTGTCGAAAAGATTAGATTTGTTTTGATTTAAATAGATTTGATTTAAGTCTAGAATATATTAGATTTGATTTAGTAACAAAATAGATATTTTGGGCTTTGGACTTAGGGTGCAAGCTCAGTTATAAATAGAGGGAGTAACCCTTATTTTTTGTAAGCAAGTCAAGCAAGTCATTCACAATATTTTGCAGTTGCAAAGTGAATAAGAAAGTTTTCACAGTTTGTGAGCAGAAAGAAATTCTACAGAAATTATTTGTCTTATCTTCTTTCTTTGTTTGTCTCATAATTAAATTGTTATTGTGGTAGAAATTCATCATAGACTTTGGTGAGTTTCCAACAATTATAACTCTCCTCTTCCTTGGTTAAATTCCATATTTCTTTCTTTCTTACATTCGAGTTTTTACATGTTTTGTACAAAGTCAAAATAGGCTGAATTATCCTAATTATTCTTGCATATAGACTCTGAAACAAAATAGAATGCTTGAAATATTCCTATATGAACGAATCAAGCCTTCATCAATTTAATTTACAATCATTATCTGACACTCCAAATAAAGTACTAAGAAAGTTAGGAGAACCCTGTGAAAACTGTTGTATCAATGAGGAGAGGAAAGGGACTCTAGCTAGCATGTTGATGATAGAGTTAGGATGCTACAAGATCATTTTAATGTTAGTATGTACCATATTCAAAGCCATGGTCTATTCTGACTTCAACTTTCTATCATGCCAAAAACTCCTCTGCTATTGACTAGGAACCTAACCTCTCTTCACTCTCTTGTAAATTAGGATCCAATTCAATTGTATACTATTTAATAACTTTGTCTTTTCGCTGTGAAGTAACTTCAACTTCAGAATGGTGGCACAAATATATAAAATTCACAAACACCTTCTAATTTAAAAAATTACAAGGATGGATGAAAATAGTATTAAAAACAAACAAACTATGTTGCTTAAGTTACAAGCTATTCCATGCCAAGATTCAGACCAATAAACAGTAAAAGATATCATATATTATACTAATTTTATGTTAGAAACTAGAAATTAATCCTTTCCTTTAAAAGCAAAATTATAGATGCCATTTAATAACCCAACACATCACCCTATCCTTCGGTTCCACAACATTTCATCAACTCATCACAGTTGATTGCTTCAATACTGTTCAAGTACAAAATTGTACAATCTTACAAAGGATTATGGGAATGAACACAAGCCTAATGAGAGGAAAAGGTCAAATATTGATTTATTCTTTTTCATAATACTCATTATTTGTCTACTAATTAGTGCTTTATCATCATCATCATCTTGATATTGCTTCACAGGATTATCAACCTCCCAGGTGTTGAGTTTGGCAATGAATAAACTGTACAAGCAATTTGTTGAGAAAGATGTCAAGGAGTTTGAAGCATTCCATGTTGCTATTCTTGATACCTTCAAGTAAGCATTCCATATCTCTAAGGAAGCTCTCAAGTAAGAGGCTTGTGCATGGAAAAAACAAATCCAGAAGATGTTCAATCACACGTTCGTCAACGTGGATTAGTCATCGACAAAACTAGATAATTCTTGCACTAAAATTTGCATTTCTCACAATAATTTGATCACATTATCACCATAACAAAGAATCAAGTTTTATGCAGGACTATCAACATGGCTATATCGGGGAAACATTATGATTCCCCGACATATACGGATGTAAAGGTCAGTTATCTTCTTATGCAATTTGTCCTCTTCAGATATTATGAATAAACTCACTATTTTTTCTTAGATACTACTCTTGATCTTGATTTTCAAACAACACGAAACAAATTTGGCGTACAAGAGCAATTTCATTCAAACTCATAAAGTAACAAAAAAAATGTTATACAGGAAATTTTCAAACATTGGAAGGAATCTAATGAAGAAGCTAGAAAGGAGATGTTGATAGACTTCTTGAATAAGAATGTGAATCTCAACAAAGTAGATGAATCTATGATAATCACTGCAATAGTGGCACCACCAGCTGCCATGGTGGCTAAGAGAACCGGACAAAGAACGCTACCTCAGCTAAAATTTATGAATGCCATTCCTGATGTAGTCTTTGTTCCTTCGGCTACTGTTTTGGCTCTCATTGCTGTCAAAATCCTAAGGTTAATGTTCATAGGAAATGGCGCAACATCAAAGGCCGCAACAGGGTCACTTGTTGATCGTGTAGTGCAGCCTTCAAGTGTGGATAACATTTTTCCACCAGCACCTGAAACTACATCAGATAATTTAGAACAAGTCATACCAAGAACTGCATCAAGTTCAAATGCAACACCGGACTTGGTAAAAGCTGCATCGGATGCACATCAACTTACCCCCAAGGGCAATTACTGTGCCTTGTGTAAAAAGGTTCATGATGATTAATTGTTCTATGCTAGTTTATATACTATTCTATGTTCATGTCATATACTATTTCGGGGCTTAATTATATGTAAAAGTAACTGCAATTTACTTATTAAAAGGTTAATTAAAAAGTGATAAAATTATATATATTGAGAACCGTTAGCAAGATCATAAAGTTCTACATTAGTTAGGCATTAGAAATTGAAATAATTTATATAGAGTGATATTTTTTATCTTACAAATCGATTTTATAAGGATGAGTTATATCAAACTCTAATAAAAACTAAAACTAAAACTTGATTAAGATTGACTTTACAAGAACTTGCATTTGAGTGAGCATGTCACACCTATGATCACCATCTGTGTGTTGAAGGCGTTGTTGTGTTTCTGTGGGCCACTCTTCCTATCATACATCACTAGAAGGGATGGGTTTAAAACTCTCTAAGACTAAAGCATTCCAGATTTTAGAAGAGAGGGGTTGAGGATCTTTAACCTTTATCCCCTACTGGTGTATGTATGGTGTATATTGTCTTTTCATTGTTGTTATTGGATTGTCATGATGGTTACCTGCATGTTTAGATTCTAGTGGTGTAGTTTGTAACACCTTAAAAATCTAGTGTTTTTTATTATTATTACATAAGACATACTTGAAAACACATAGTTTCACTTAGGTTGTTACTCGATATCGAACACATATATTTTGTAACACATATTATATAATAAGATATTCAACACCTATCATCGCATGTTCATCTTCACTTAGGGTATCATTGTAACATAATCATAAAGTAAACATGCTTTGTAAAATCACATAAGTCACATAAATTATTTATTAAACTCAGATAAAACATGGTAAAAATATCTATCAAACAACATAGTCATCATCACTATGAGAGTATAACATCTAACTCTTTAAACAACATTACAAAATTAAAAATATCGTTTATCCCGTCCAGTGTTACAGATCAGAGCATATAATCTAAAGATCCAAAAAGAAATTAAAAGAAGAACAGTCTCGCGCCATCCTCCACTCTAAGCAGTTACTCGGTTACCTTCTTGTTTGTACTCCAAATAGAAGCACATGCCACAACAACAACAATAAGGGGGTGAAAAATTACATTAATAAAGTAAGCGGTACATACTATCAACACACACATATTCTACAGGTAATTGCATACAATATTGCGCAAGACATTCTCACACCCAACTCCATAATCACACACAAAACAGATATTATACATGCAACTCACTCATGTGATGCAACTCAACTATGCAACTCGATGCATATGCATGTGGTACCATATCATCAAAAAGTTCCTTAGCGAACCGAGTTCACCCTACTCGAATCCCGAATCCACCCTGCTCGAATTATAACTTGCATCTTTCTTCAACAACGAGATCATGAATGCATGTCAAAATATGTCAATGCAGCAACAACCTAATGTTTAAAGTCGCCTTCCGACAATAAATAAAACATGCATTAACCCAAAAATAATAGTTCTCCCTACTCGAACCATTATTCACCAATCACATAATCAACATCAATATTATTCTCAACATCATAACACAAGAGCATCATAATCATCATCAATATCATACACAATAATATCATAATCATTATCGACATCATACACGACAACATCATAATCATCATCAATATCATAACGACATAATCAACTATCATACTTACACAGTAGCACATACTTATCACAACTTACAACATCATCAATATTCAACATTTACATTGTTAACCAAATATAATTAACATTCTCAACATCATAACATAATCACAATATAACATCAACAAATACACACAATTCTCATCAATTATTCATGTTTTCACGACACATTCATCCCATGAAACTAATTCCATTTGATGGTAAATTGTGTTAGCTTTTCAACACTTTGAATCACATCTTATTTGGACTTACAAATTAAAATTTATGACTGAAACAATCGGTGAACCAATATATTGTTGCCGCAGACCAATCTATTGTTCCTAGCTACTGCCTATGAAATTTTCATAAAAGGGTGATAACCAAACGATTGGTATCCTGGTGTCATTCGAATGGTCTGAGTTACTGTAACAAAATTTGTCAATTTTTCCAAAATACCAATTGATTGTTTTCAAGTTCAATCGATTGATCCAAGCTACTGTTTTACAATTTTTCCCAACTTTTCAAGGAGCCAATCGATTTCTCCCCCTAGGCCAATCGATTGGTCGTCGCTGTTTTTCCAAAATATTCACTTTCGTGTACAGTAGAATTACTTATTTATTTTTACTTCACTAAAACATTGGTCCAACTTATTTCGAATTCTAATTGTTATAGACCAATTATCTACTGTAAGTTCATCCTAATTTCATCAATAAACACCTAAATTAATCAACCAAACATCATCAATGATTCAAATATGTTCATACCCTAAACATCCAATTTCACATAAAACTCAAAAACACAGACTCATAACAACAACACACTATTGCAAATCAAATCAATGCATATAACAACAGATCCATCATCATATATTCATTACTATTCATCAAGACTCAATGGATAAACAAGCCTATTGGAGATTAAGGACTCATATACCCTACCCCTCATTCATATACCAATTATTAAGGTTATTCTCCCCCTTACCTTGTGATTCCAACAATTGCAAGCAATCTCTATGGTGTCCTTTCTCAAAACTCTAGATCTCCTCTTATTCTTCTCTTTGCCTTATATTTTTCTCTCTTCTTGCCTCTTTTCACTTTTTTTATGTACCGATAAAACACTGTCCTCTTAACTCCTTTTTAAAGTAAAAATCTAATTCTCAAATTAGGATATTCCTACTTTACCTTCAGATTCTTCCCTAATTTCCACATTATCCTCAATATCTCTACAACTCTTATTTTCCATTTATCTTATTATTTTATTTAAATAATAAAACTAAAACATTAATTTAATTAATAAAATGATTCTAAATAAATCTAACAACTTCTAATTACTCTCCCCACTCTCCTCTCAAGATCACTCACTCTCATCACCTTTATTAATTTAAATAATTTAATTAAAATATTATTTATTCTAATTATTAAGATTCTAAATAATTTGTATCAACTCCAACAAGTCACAACTTATTCTCTACACCTCTATCTATAGGACCTACATTCCTATCCTCTTTTTATCTAATTATTCACACACAATAATTAAATAAAACACATATAAACCCCAAAGAATTCACAAATAACTCAATAAAAATTTAATAAAATCCGGGGCGTTACAACTCTTTTCCACTTAAATAATTTTCACTCTCGAAATTTTTTTAAGCAATAGAGTTAGATACAACTCTCCCATTTGACCCTCGAGTGATCCACTTTGTGATCCTCTACTCGCAAGGGAGATGCCTAAACACTTGTATCAGACTCAACGATTTATGATGTTCAATCTTCGAATTCTAACAAGTCAAGTAAGCATAAACAAACTCCACTACTTCCTTCTTCATTCTAGACCATCAAAATATCTTCTTCAATTCTTGATACATTTTAGTAGCACCGGGATAAATACTCAGACCACTTCTATGACCTTCCTCAAGAATAATCTTCTTAAGTTCTGGCACATCAGGTACACAAACTTTGACTCTGAATCTCATCACACCATTCTCGTTGTAATACGGTGAGAGTACTGACGTTTTGATTTTTATCCAAAATATACGGATAGCTAGAGTCGCCACCGACTTTTCTTTTATCCAATAAGGAAAGGGTGAAAAAAACAAGAAAGACCTTGAAAGATTTTGAGTTCGGGGGGTAGGTTATGAAAAAGAAAGGTGTTAGCACCCTTTTCATCTGTAGTCATCTATGAGCTCTTAATCGCTTAACTCACTTTTAAAAATTTGCTTTGTGTGTGTGTTTGAAAATATTTTGAAAATTGCCAATGTAAGGCGAACTTTGTAATGATTCTCATATTTATCCTCGAGAATGTGTACAAAGTGTTTTGAAAATATCTTTTAAAAGTGTTTGTGAGATGTTTTGTTTTTTGAAAGCTTTTTGTGAGCAAGCGATTAAAAGTTCTACCACTCATGGTTATTCTTGTACTTTTCCTTCTCCTGTAGATAGTGATGTCCATACCATTAGTTAGTAGGAAGCCCTATCGTTGGATATGAAGGTACATACGTAGGTCATCATATAGTCATCGAAGGCAACTCTTAAGAATGTTTTAGCAATTTTTGTAAGGGACTGTCATCATTTTATTCTAGGCAACTCGAGGGACTAGATCATTTCCGGAAGGTAACATAGAAAGGGTCGTCAAGGGACTATGATCTTTTTGTATGATGAATTGATCGAGGTTCTTTTCTAAAGCGTCCCCACGTTCAAGGGACATGATCATTTTATTTTCTGAAGGCAACAAGGAAGGTCAGCCTAGAGGTGCAAGTGTGCGAGTGATTTGTATTCAGTTACTTTAGTCTTTGCAGTTAGGATTTTCTAAAGATACTTAACACAATTGCTATTATGGTATATACGATGACCCGCGCCTGTCCCGTTTAACATCCTAATACAAGGTTGTTTACCAAATGCAATGGTAAAACAACACTGTCAAAACGGTTAAAAACATATAGGAAAGATCTTTGAGTAAAATAGGGTAGATAACTTTTAGTTACTTGATCAAAACTTGCAAAACATCCTTGCTATTTTCAAACACACCTCACAACACAATTTTAAAACATTTTCCCAAATCAAACTTTCAAACATTGAAATCTTTTCAAAAGACAAATACACCTTTGTATACATTCAAACAAGAATCATTACAAAGGTTGCCACAAGGATGGCCTCTTTTCAAAACATCTTTCAAAACCACACACAAAGCACCATTTCAAACAATTGAAAAGCAAAAGCAAGTGATCTAAACAAGTAACTAAGAGCCCATGGATAACCATGGATAAAAAGGGTGCTTGCACCTTCCCTTTTCATAATCTACTCCCCGAACCCAAGAAAACATCTCAAAGGTCTTTCCTGTGCTTTTTGACCTTTCCTTTGGATAAAATAAAAAGTCGGTGGCGACTCTTGCTAAACCGAAACATTTGCGAACACAAACGCAAAACCTTAAGTCAGTTCTCCCACCGTATCACAGAACTGGCGACTCTGCTGGGGATAAATTTGAAAGTGGAGTAACCTTAGGGTTTAGATCACCTTTGCATACTTATCTTGTTTGCTTTGATTGTTTTACATTTGGTTCTCTTGTTTGGGTTTGAATCCTCCACCCGAATTTTTGGGAAAACATTCATAGGTAAATAGTAATACGTTGTGGAAACTGTGCGGGGTATACCGACATGGTTGAATCAATAGCTATATTAGTGCGACATATTTGTGGGTACCGATAGCCTTTGAGTCAATCAAAGAGAATACGGGGCCGTTGAGTGATGTCATGAAGCACTAAGGAACTCTTAGAACCTTTACTTGACCATCTTGGCATTTTTAGGGGTAGTGAGATGACCAGCTTTGGTGCAGTCCGAAGTTGGTAGATACTCGATACTACACTCATTGAGGGTTATTTTCTTGGAATATTTTGGTCGCCAGTTAAGTGGATAAACTAAAACAATGAACACAGAAAATAATCCAGTGATATTGAGCTCCTTAGAACCCGGTTACTATTTATAGGACAAGTTGAGCCAACTAACTTCAAGAGGGTACTTACCTATGAAACCTCATGCAAGCCTGAAACTAGGATCTTGTGTGATTTGCTTGTACATATACTTGTGCATACATCATAAACATCATGAAGCATCATATGCATCCACTAACCATTTCAAGGGTTTGGATCTTCATCTTTGTTCTTGTTTTGTAGGTCATGGAATCTCTTCGCAGGAAAAAAATTCAAGTCAACCTTGTGAGAATCCCTCCTCAACTCAAGGAGCTTACTTCCAAAATTCCAGAGAATTCTCCTTTCAGTGAAAGACATGGTAGACTTCTCAACTTGGTCAACCCCAACATTGAAGAAGACATGGTGAAAGTTCTCTTCCAGTTCTTTGACCCCCTACACCGTTGTTTCACATTCCCTGATTACCAACTAGTACCTACTTTGGAGGAATTTTCTCAACTCCTGAGGATTCCTATTCTCCATTAACTACCCTACAACGGTACGGAAAGAGAACCAAAGCCTAAAGATGTTGCTCAAGCCTTACACTTGCAACCATCTGATATCAAAGGTCATTGGGAAACCAGAAGTGGTATCAAGGGTTTCTTGGAAAAGTTTCTGTTTGAGAAGGCACAAGACTGCTGGAATTCTCTAGATCTGCAAGCTTTTGAAGAGATTGTAGCACTCCTCATCTATGGGTTGGTCTTGTTCCCAAACCCTGATCAGCTTATAGATGTGAATGCTGTCAAGATTTTCATATCTCCGAATGCTGTGCCTACATTGCTTGGGGACATCCTTCACTCATTTCACACACGAACAATGAGGAAAAGGGGTGTTCTCATGTGCTGTACTCCTCTTCTAGCAAGGTGGTTTATTTATCACCTTCCCCAATCAGTTTTGAAGAATGAGCAGGGTTTAAGGTGGTCACAACGGTTGATGACCCTCACACATTCTGATGTTCATTGGTGTTCTCGGTCCAGAGAAAATGTCATCATCACTGATCGTTGTGGGGAATTCCCTAATGTCCCACTACTTGGCATTAGGGGAGACATTACCTACAACCCCTGTTTAGCTCTGAGACAATTTGGGTATGACCGAAGGGATGACCCTCACGACATGCTGATTCCTGACTTAGTTTTTGACTTTGACAACGACGCTCAAGGACTTCGACAAAGGTTTATCTGAGCTTGGAGGATGCTGAACAAAGTGGATAGTAAGACACTGGGACACAAAAATTCCATCCCCCTTGAGCCTTATCTCAAGTGGGTACGAACCTGCGCCCAAAATCTTATGATGCCTTACCCCCACATTCTCCCCGTGATCAAAGAGCCTGTTATGGAAGGAGAGGTTCCATACACCCTCCTACATCCTGACATGCCAACATCATTGGAAGAATTGCAAAAGAGTTAGATACAACTCAAAGAAGAACATAATACTTTTGAAGCCAGCTTCTATGCCAGTGAGAAGAAGGTTTTGGAACTTACCCGCCGACTTCACTAAGAGGAGACTCTTAACACTTACATCGCACCAAAAAGGATGCGCAACGTCTTTTTACATTAAGAAACTTTGTAATATTTTTCCCATGGGGCATTTATGTACTAACAAATTTCTTCTTATTAATATGACGTGTGTTCGTTTTGTTTGCAACAAAATTGAATTTTTGAATCCTTGAATGCATTACATGAATAACATATCATTCATCATATGCATAAACAGGTCTTCACACCAGGTTTCCTTATCTTTCTGCTATTTATTTCAGCAAGATGGATATAGAGCAGACGGTCAAAGATCTGTAAGCACAGAATTCGCAATTCCAACAACTCCTCATGACCTTAGCAAAGGGTCAAGAGGACCTTAAAGCACTGTTAAAGAAAGAGAAAGACAAAGAGAAAAAGAAGAAAAGGGCTGGTGTAGCCACTATGGGAAGAAGATTTGAGAACCAGGCTAGAAGGGTCCTCGAGTTTCCCTCGACGTCTGACGAAGGGGTTGGTAAAGGTAAGGGAGTTGCAATGCCCTCCGAGTCTGAAGCTGAAGAGGAAGAAGAAGAAGAGGAGGAAGATTACTCTGAGCAGCAGTATCCTCCTGCGGACGATAAATATAAAAATCTGGAAGAACGGTTGGCGGCCATGGAAGTACAAAGGGTTCTCGGGCTGGATTTCGAAGAACTAGGGTTGGTTGCTGGGATCTTCATTCCCCCCAAGTTCAAAGTGCCTACATTTGCCAAATATGACGGTTTGTCATGTCCAAAGATGCATTTGCGGTCCTACGTCAGAAAGATACAACCTCACTCTTCTGATAAGGATATGTGGGTCCACTTCTTTCAAGATAGTTTGTCGGGTACACAATTGGACTGGTTCTATCAACTTGAGAGATCTGATGTTCATAACTGGGAAGATTTGGCCGCTTCTTTCTATCGACATTACCAATATAACGCAGATTTAGCGCCTACCCGTACTCAACTACAGAGTATGGGTATGGTTTCTAATGAGGGCTTTAAGGAGTACGCCCAGAAGTGGCGAGATTTGGCTGGAAGGGTGCAACCACCATTGTCGGATAGAGAGCTGGTTGATATGTTTTTGGGGACCCTGTCAGGTCCATTATTTAATCACTTAATCGAGAGCTCATCTGCAGGGTTCACCGAATTAATACTGACAGGTGAAAGGGTCGAAGCTGGCATTAAGAGTGGTAAAATTCAGAAGGATGCAGCTGCTCCCACTGCTATCAAGAAGACCTTCCCAACCAAGAAAGAAGCTTCTGCCGTTTACTCCCATAGAAATCAAGGAAGAACGGAGCGCCAACCAACGGTGGGGGCTGTGATGATCCAGAACTCCTCAGCCGATCAACCTCGAAGCAGTCAACCTAGGGCTAACCAGAATAGGGTGGAAAGGCCACAATGATAATTCACTCGGATCAATATGACACCAGCTCAGGTCCTCCCTCATCTGTTAAAGTTAAACCTTACCAACTTGAAAGAAGCGCCGAAAAACCCAAATACCTCTTCTCCATATTATCATTCAAATGCAAAATGTGCATATCATTCGGACAGTGTGGGGCATGACACCAACAACTGTTGGGCCCTTAAAAACAAGATCCAAGATTTGATAGATGCCAAGGAGGTAGAGTTTGATGCTCCCGAAAAACCGAATGTGATATCCTCTCTTATGCCAAAACATGGTCATAATGTCCATGCCATTGTAGAAGATCTTCATGTTACTGCTGTTGATTACTTAATGACTCCATTGCCAATGATCAAGATGAATCTGTTGAAAGCCAGGATTTTCCCGGGCTGTGAAAAAGATTATTACTTTTGTTCAACCTTGCAATCCGACTGTCCGCTGTTGAAATAAGGCATCCAACGCCTGATGGATACTCAAGAGATCCTCTTTCAAAAAACTCCTGTTGATACTATTACTCATGTTACTTCTGTTACTCCTGTTACTCCAATCAATGACATTGCTATAATCACCATTTCTGACAATCTTTCCAAGACCTGCAAAAGGCCTGTTAAGATTACACCTGATCCAAAGTTTGTATCGCTGAAGATTACCATGCCGGGGCCTATCTCATATAAGTCCAACAAGACGATACCATGGAATTATGGAGGAGAGATCTTCTACCATGGTGTCAAGCAGATCGAATCAGCCGAAGAGAATTCTGATGAAGAAACTCCTGATGTAGGAAATATTGCGGGGACAAGTAAGATAACTCGTAGCGGAAGAATCTTCTCTCCGGAGATTGCTCCTCCAAGGGCAGTCTTCGGACCCTCAAGTGTTCCTGTGCCTATCATGATATCTGTGCGAAGTCCAGTGATCGAAGAAATCGTTACTCCCGAAGTTGTACCCTCTGCTGTTATTGCTGATAAAGGTAAGGGAACCAAAGAAGCGCCCATCAGGACGAGGGCCCGGACTTTGGTTATCCCCGAGACCACTCAAAAGGATATGGAGGAGATTTTAAAGATAATTAAGAAGAGCGACTATGATGTCGTAGAGCAGCTGGGGAAAACCCCTTCAAAAATCTCTATGCTGGCTCTATTGCTCTATTCTGAGGCTCATGCCAAAGCCTTGATCAAATTCCTGAAGACGGCGCACGTGCCTCAAGAAACTTCTGCAGATCCGTTTCAAGAGTGTGTAGCCAGCCTTACAGCCGACAATGGTCTGGGCTTTTCTGATGCCGATCTAACGTCCAAGGGAAGAAAGCATAATGATGCGCTGCATGTTTCGGTAGAGTGCAGGGGGACCACACTTGCTCATGTTCTGGTCGATACCGGCTCATCTTTAAATGTCCTACCAAAGAAAGCATTGGACAGATTGGACTGTGAGGGTTTGACCCTAAAGCCCAGTAATATCATTGTTAGAGCCTCCGATGGTTCTAAGCGGATGGTTCACGGAGAAGTGGACATCCCAATTAAGGTGGGAACAGAAATATTCAACTCTACTTTTTATGTGATGGACATCCGTCCTTCATATTCATGCTTGTTGGTAAGGCCATGGATCCACAACGCCGGGGCAGTCACTTCTTCTTTACACCAGATGCTCAAATACCCAGTCTAGGGTAAGATCATAACAGTTCATGGTGAGGAGGAGTATATGATAATCCACCTTAACTCTTTCCGCTACGTGGAGTTAGATGGTGAATTCATATAAACACCTTTCCAACACTTTGAAGAAGTTTCTCCTGAAGTTGCGGTAACCAAGACAATGACTGATGTGCCCATCATTACCAAGCCTGTGTCCCGGTTGTCATCCCTTACAGATGCAGAGGCTGTAGTCAAGGAAGGAGGAAGTACAATATGGGGTCAACTGCCAGATTTTCCTTACAAGACAGACAATTTCGGATTGGGTTTCACTGCTGCTTGCCAGAAGTCTGTGCGTCGCTCCCGGGCTAGAGGACCACCCTTAAAGATCACTCATCATGGAGTTCATGCTTTAGAAGATGATGATGAAGAAGGCAATTTTGAAGATTGGATCTTTCCAACCATTGAAGGGGGACTGAACAATTGGGAGGCAAAAGACTTCGTTCCCATTACTTTCATCAATCAGTAATTTATCTTTTGAATGTTTCATGTTGGTCTGTAATAACTTTTAAACAATTCGTACACTCTTTTGCCTTGTGCCTTTCCCGGGGCACATAGGTCCATTTGTAAGGGTTTTGATTCTTCATTTTCATATGCCATTTTTAATGAATCATGGACGTTTTCATCTATAAACTTTTGTGTTCATTTTCTTTCCTTTTACATTTTATTTTGTTTAAGGATGGATATCCCTTACACACACCCACACTCACAAAATGAAGGTACCCATCCACTCCGGACTCCATGGGTGACTATTTCTTTTTTGCCCTTCAGTGACTCTGAAGATTTGGTCAATCATGCCGAGTACGAAGGTGATGAAGACTGTGAAGTGCCTGGAGAATTGGCTAGACTTTTGCAACAAGAAGAAAGGGCTATTCTGCCCCATGAAGAGTTGTTAGAGACTATCAATTTGGGAACAGAGGAAGACAGAAAAGAGGTTAAAGTGGGTGACAACCTAGAGCCAAGTGTCAAAGAGCGCGTAGTTCAGCTATTGAATGAGTTTGTTGAGATCTTCGCCTGGTCCTATGAAGATATGCCGGGATTGGATACAGATATTGTGGTTCACCGTCTCCCTACAGGAGAAGACTGTCCACCAATCAAACAGAAAGTCTACTGAATGAGGCCCGACATGTCCGGAAATATCAAAGCTGAAGTGTTGAAGCAGTTCAATGCTGGTTTTCTGGCTGTTACTTCCTATCCATAATGGGTTGCTAACATTGTGCCCGTGCCTAAGAAGGATGGCAAAGTCAGAATGTGTGTGGACTACAGAGATTTAAACAGGGCTAGCCCTAAAGACGATTTTCCACTACCACACATTGACATCTTGGTTGACAACACAGCTCAACACAAGGTATTCTCTTTCATGGACGGATTTTCAGGGTACAACCAGATCAAAATGGCCCCCGAAGACATGGAGAAGACTACTTTTGTTACGCAGTGGGGTACCTTCTGCTATAAAGTGATGCCATTTGGACTGAAGAATGCAGGGGTAACCTATCAACGCGCCATGGTAGCTCTGTTTCATGATATGATACATCATGAGATAGAGGTCTATGTAGATGACATGATATCCCGTTCACAGACAGAAGAAGAACACCTCGACCATCTGCAAAAGTTTTTTGTCAGGTTAAAAGAGTATAAGCTCAGACTGAACCCTAGCAAGTGTACTTTCGGAGTCAGGTCCGGTAAACTTTTGGGATTTATCGTCAGTAACAAAGGCATTGAGGTTGATCCTGCCAAAGTCAAAGCTATACAAGAAATGCCTGCCCCCCGCACTGAGAAGGAGGTTAGAGGTTTCTTGGGATGCCTAAACTATATTGCAAGGTTCATCTCTCACCTAACATCTACCTGTGAGCCAATCTTCAAGATGTTAAAGAAAGATCAGGTGGTTGAATGAAACAATGATTGTCAAGTTGCTTTCGATAAGATCAAGGAGTATCTGCTGGAACCTCATATCTTGATGCCACCCGTCGAAGGAAGGCTTTTAATCATGTATCTGACTGTTTTGGATAATTCAATGGGGTGCGTACTGAGCTAACATGACGAGTCTGGTCGAAAAGAGCATGCCATTTATTACCTTAGCAAAAAGTTTACCGACTGTGAGACTCGCTACTCACTGCTCGAGAAAACTTGCTGCACTTTGGTATGGGCTGCTCGCCGGCTAAGGCAGTATATGTTGACACATACCACTTTGCTGATTTCTTAAATGGATCCGATCAAATACATCTTCGAGAAGCCTTCTTTATCCGGAAGAATTGCTAGATGGCAAATGATCCTGACTGAGTATGATATACAATACATAACCCAAAAAGATATAAAGGGGAGTGTACTAGCTGACCATGTAGCTCATCAAGCCGTCGAAGATTACCAATCTATGAGGTTCGACTTCCCTAACGAGGATATTATGACATTGGACAACATTGAAGGTAACAGACCACATGACGGACCTGAGCAAGGATCCCGATGGACCCTGTACTTTGATGGTGCTTCAAATGCACTTGGCAACGGTATCGGTGCGGTACTTATTTCTCCCGAAGGTTGCCCTACACCTTTCACTGCTAGACTCTGCTTCAGCTGCACCAACAACATGGCCGAGTATGAAGCTTGTATCTTTGGTCTCAAAGTTGCGATTGACCTAGGAATCAAATCTTTGGTTGTATTTAGGGACTCAGCTTTGGTTATCAGTCAAATCAAAGGAGAGTGGGATACTAAACATCCTAATATTATCCCATACAAAGAACATGTCCTGACATTGTTACCTCATTTCGAGCAGATTACCTTCGAGCACTTCCCGCGAGAAGAAAATCAGCTAGCGGATGCTCTAGCTATAATGTCTTCCATGTTTAAACTCAACTGGGATAATGAGGCTCCCCAAATCACCATCGAGCGAATGGACGAACCTGCACATTGTCATGAGATTAATACCGAAGAAGTAGTGGAACAACCGTGGTTTCATGAAATCAAAAGGTATCTCAAGACTCGAGAATACCCTGAAGGAGCTTCAGTCAACGACAAAAAGTTCTTAAGGAGATTTACTGCCAATTTCTTCCTGAGCAATGGTATCCTATATAAGCGCAACCATGATTGTGTTCTACTTCGTTGTGTGGACAAGGTTGAAGCTGAGCTGATCATGACTGAACTGCATAGTGGCACATTTGGCACCCATTTGAGCGGACATATGATGGCTAAGAAGATTCTAAGGGCAGGCTACTATTGGTCTACCATGGAAGCTGACTGTCATCAATATTCCCATACTTGTCACAAATGCCAAGTCTATGCTGACAAGGTACATATTCCTCCAGTCCCTCTCAATGTCCTAACAGCTCCTTGGCCATTCGCAATGTGGGGAATCGACATGATTGGAGAGATCAAGCCTATGGAATCCAATGGACATCGCTTCATCCTAGTGGTTATTGATTACTTTACCAAATGGGTCGAAGCAGCTTCTTTCGCCTCCGTTACAAAGAATGTGGTTACCCGCTTCATCAAGCAGAACCTCATATGCCGGTATGGTATCCCCGACAGGATCATCACGGACAATGGTACAAACCTGAATAACATTGTGATCACCGCTCTGTGCGAGCAGTTCAAAATTCAACATCACAATTCATCTCCCTATTAGCCAAAGATGAACGGTGTTGTTGAAGCTCCGAACAAAAATATTAAGAAGATCATTCAAAAGATGACAGTCACCTACAAGGACTGGCATGAGATGTTACCGTTTGCTCTGCACGGATATCGTGCCACGACGCGTACTTCAACCGGGGCAACCCCCTTTTCTTTGGTATATGGCATGGAAGCTGTTTTACCTATGGAGGTTCAGATTCCTTCCTTGAGAATTATGAAGGATGTTGGTTTAAGTGAAGACGATTGGATTCAGACCCGGCTTGATCAACTTAACTTGATCGATGAGAAACGACTTACTGCTATTTGTCATGGTCAGACGTATCAAAAACGTATGATCAAGGCCTTTAACAAGAAAGTCAGACGTCAGGTGTATCAAGTCGGAGATCTTGTAATCAAGCGGATCATCTTGCCGCAGAGTGATCCCAGGGGAAAGTGGACTCCTACTTACGAAGGGCCATTTGTGATCAAAAACATCTTTTCTGGTGGGGCAATGATTTTGACCACCATAGACGGTGATGATCTACCGCACCCTGCGAACGCAGACATAGTCAAAAGATACTACGCATAAACGACCCGACAAGTTGAAAATCCGAAAGGGCGACTTGGGCAAAAAATGGGCATCCCAGTGAATCGAAAACCCGAAAGGGCGGTTCAAGCAAAAATTAGGTATAAATAAAAAAATCTGTACACCCGGCAAGTTGAAAACCCGAAAGGGCGACTTGGGCAAAAAAGGATTTCCCGGTGGATCGAAAACCCGAAAGGGCGGTCCAGGCAAAAGTTAGGGAATTAAAAGCGTATGACTATGCCTCGTCGGATCACTTTAAGGACAAACCTTTTCACAAATAAGCTTCGGGCTTCTGATCAACCTAATCATCGTCGAACAAGGCAACGAATGGACAAGATACTCAGAGTTACGAAGGCTATAGCAGAATGGGAATCCCATGGAAATTGTTACACATAGCCATCTTTCTTTGTATAAATTTTTCTCAATTTTATGACAGCATCCTCTTACTAGGATGTCTGTCTCCTTTGTACAAAATACTTACACAAAGTTAATACAAAGATACTTCAAAGTGAAGAAATTTGTTTGCCTTTTCTTTCTTTTTTTTTACACTTGTGTTTTATTTGAAAACGTCCAATGATTTATTAAATGAGCATATGCATTTGAATATAATCACTGCCTACAAAAAAAATGAAATAAGAAAGGATAATTACTGATATGTCGAAAGTATAGGAAAACGACTTTTAGGCTATTCCAAAAGAAATCCCCTGCAGTATGTCATTCAGACGCTCAACCAAGCTAAAACCTTGAAATACATATCCCCAGCGGAGTTATGTTTCAAAATTGCCCTCAAAGCTAAGTTTCTAAACTCCCGATCCTCAGCGGAGTTATCCTCAAACAACAAAACAGGAATCCCCAGTAGATTGGCATACAACCCAAACTCCTGATTTCCCCAACAGGATAAACATTCTCCCCACAGTTATTTCCCAGTAGAACGAAGATTCTTATCCTCATTTCTCCAGTTGAAGCCTCCCAGGTTTTAATTCCCCAGTAGAGATCGTCAGAATTTTCCTCATCCGCCAGGAAAGTCATGAAGGATTCTCAATTCCCCACATAAGTTGTCAAGGCTCTTGTTAATCCCCACGAGTCACCAAGGATTTTCAATCCCCAGCAGTAGTCCAAAGGATTCCTCAGTCTCAACAATCAAAGGTTTTGAATCTCCGACAGCAGTCAAGGATTTATGTTCTCCGGCAGCATTCAAAGATTTCATTATCTCCCGCTATCAAGGATTTATTTTCCTCAGCAAGACAACTAATCAGCTTACATGCGCATCCATTACATTCATATATCATAAATATTGATAAAACACATTTATTGAATCATACATGTCATGCAACATAACTTTGTGTTTTAGGTAACATTTTACCCTTTTCAGGATACGATTAAAAGCTACCTTTAACAAATGTTCAAAGATTTCAGATACAGTACAGATACACCCCAGGCACGGCGGTCATTCTACTACTCATTCAAAATTTCAAAGTCAAGATACAGTATGGATACACCCCAGACACGGCGGTCATTCTACTACTCATTCAGACTCCAGCAATCAGATACAGACTAGATAAGCTCCAAACACAGGAGCCATTCTACTTCTCATTCAGATTCAACTATCAACTTCAAGTCCAGATACACTCCAGACACGGAAGTCATTCTGTCACTTGTCCAGATCCCAGTTACAGTATGGATACACTCCAGACACGGAAGTCATTCTGCTGCTCATACAGATCTCAACTTCAGATACAGTCCAGATGCGCGTCAGACACGGTCGCTATTCTGCCACTCATTCGGAATTTGTCCCCAGCCCAGAGATGCCCCATACACAGATGTTTCTCTGTCGCCCATTCAGAATTCAGATACAATACAGATACACTCTAGACACGGAAGTCATTCTGATATTCATTCAAGAATCAAATACAGTTACAACTCGAAGACGCTCCAGAAACGGACGCCATTCCTTTGCTCATACAAATCCAATCTCCGGATACAACCCAAATACGTTCCAGATACGGATACCATTCTGATAATCATTCTCCTGATTTTCAACAAACAAGTCTTGGATGGCATCTTTTAAGCCCATATCCATAAATATTCTACCATCTCCAAATGGCATCTTTAATCCCATTCCCTCAGTTATATTTTGACGAGTGCAAATTTACGGGCACTCTAGTGTCCAATCCTCTTTTACCTTCGAGTCACGAAAGGCCAAACTCGCCAATCTAACTCTTCAGGTTCAAGATTTAACAAGGGCAACTATTGTACCCCAAAATTTTCCCTCTCATTTTATCAACATTTCTCATCACAAGGCTCTTTGAACTCAAGATCAAGCTAGGGTTTGCTCTGCTCAAGATATCTCCTTGCACTGTTGACCTAAATTAGGGTTTGAGTTTGCACAGGGATTTTTAGACTTTCAATGCCCAAAGTGACTTTCATACTTCATGTTGGACTTATAAGATTGCCTCTACCAAGTTTCAAGCCTTGAATCAAATTTTTACCCAGTCAATTGATCTAGAAATCAGCTGTATTGGAGAAAAAGTCAACTGTGGCCAATTTACTATCAAACCTCATGATTTTTGACCCACATCAACATTATGAACTCATATGAACCATTTGATCAAGTTTGGACCACAACTCCACAAGAAATTTGATCAGATCACCAAAAGGGCAAAATGGTCATTTTTAGGGTTTTGACTGCACAAGGGCAATTTCTGATTTTTGACCTAGTCAATGGAAAATTGGGTTCAAGCATGGATTCAAGGACTCAATGGAATCATCTTGACCTATTCACAAGGTTCAAAAGATCTCAATTGCATTGGATTGACACATGAATTGTTCAGTCAACTGATCAAATTTTGACTGTACACTGAAAAGTCAATCTTTGACTTCTTGGTCAAAATCAAGTGCCAAAGGTCATTTTTCATCAAGATGTGTCAAAACATGAAACTTGTTCATCAAGAAACCCATTTTTTGCAAATTAGGGTTTAAAGTTGAAAATTTTCATAACTTAGAATTTTTCTAAGTTATGAAATTTTCTTAATTTTTCCTAACTTTGCCCAACATTTTCACCATGATGGAATTGGATTCAAACAAAACTTACAACATGAAAGTTGTAGTACTCCACAAAGTATACAACTTTGATTCACAAAGTTTTCCCAAAATAAGCTTGGATCTCAAGTTATGATTTTTGGAACAAGGGTCCCTAAAACTTTTAACTTAGAGAAATTTTGCCCTAATTTAGGCAGGAATTTGACCTATCTTCATGGCCATTTTTCACATAGTTCCACTTGGATTCTCAAATTTCATTTCAAAGATGGATTTTATAGAATGTTGCAAGCTTTCCAAAATGTCCAAGAACTCTCCAAACTCATTTGTGGTTATGGAGAATCGAAGGCTTGAAGTTGGCAAAAACTCACTTTTCATCCATGGCATGTTCATGTTGATACAAATTGCAATTTCAAGTCAGCTTGCTTTGCACTAGATTACAGGCCTCAAAACCATTCCACACTCAATAATTAAGTGCAAAACCATTGTTCTAAGGCATTGTTTTTGTCATTAGGGCATTGCACATAAGATTAACCCTTAAATAGAAAATGAAACATTACCATTTTTTGCTTAAATCTTGCTTTATGTCAAAACTGATTTCTTGAGCATTGGTCCATATCTCATGCAGCAAATCAAATCCACAAATTGGAGGGGACAAGGGAAAAGTGTGCAAGGTGGTGGATAGCCTGTACAGGCCTGCTACACATCATTTCTCATGTTTTCTTAAAATACAAGAAAGAGATCCAAAACACTAGAACTTGAACATCTGTGAAAACTAACTTGTGAAAGCATTTGAGACAACTTTCTCACATCCCCTTGAGCCTAAAACATGACCCTTTGAGACCTCAAACATCCCATAGCTCAAAATCACCTTCCATTGGAAAAACAGGACAACATCTGCATCTTGACTTCCATAGCACAATTTGCTCGTGCGTTTTGCCCCAAACTTGTTCAAACACCTTCCATTCCATCCATCCAAGCTATCCCAAACCTTAAACACTAACTGTAACTCCATTTACAGGGTTTGCCATTTTCAATTTGAGCTTGTGCAGGTTGAGTTCTGTAGGCTTGTTCAAGTACATTCAAGGCAAGCTAGGCATTTGACAAGGTCAAGTGAAGTTCAAGCAAGCTCCCAGACATCTCAGGCCTTGTTGAGAAGCTCCACATTGCCATACACGAAGTCAGCTGAAACAGGTTTTTATCAACTTCCTATCTCTCTATTTAGGAACATTTAGACTTAGGTTTATGAATAAGAAATGTAGTATTCACAGCCATGAAGCTGTACATATGCTCAGTTTTCATTTTTATTAAGCATGCTAAGAGAATTTGGTCCATGAGCGTCCTGAAAAAATTATGTTAGATTTTAGGGCCAGAGAAATTCTCTCTGGTCTTTGAGAGTTAGGACAAGTTTTTTATATTGTTGGATTCGTCTTGTAAAGCTCTACAACTTTGATGTTATGTGTTTTTGCATTAGAGCTCGTATGCAGGATCTAGCAATTGTACAGGGCGCGCGTGAAATTTTGGACAAAGGTTGAAGATGAAGTCTGGCTTGGGCTGGCCTTTGCTTCTTTTGATTTTGACACCCCCCTTTTGCTGAATGCACCCCCTGGCCCAATTTCTTTATGCTTTGATATTTTTGTATTTTATTTTCATTTCTGATTTTATTTTATTATTTTCAAATATAAAAAATACTCAAAAATATTTTTATAAATTTTTCACATTTATTTTGCATTTTATTTTTATTTTTCTAACATAAAAAGCAATTTAATTAGTAAATACTTTATTTATTAAAAATTTGAAAATAAATATGTAATAACCATTATACTTTTATTTTATTATTTTATTTACACTAGAAAATATTGTTCTAAATATATTTTTTTTATTTCTTGTATATATTTTTATTTTTTGTACATATTTAATATGATTAATATTATATATATATATATATATATATATATATATATATATATATATATATATATATATATATATATATATATATATATATATATATATATATATATATATATATATATATATATATATATATATATATATATATATATATATATATATATATATATATATATATATATATATATATATATATATATATATATATATATATATATATATATATATATATATATATATATATATATTTTATTTAATAAATACTTTGGAATAAAAACATAAAAATACTATACTTTATTTTTATTATTATTTATACTAAAATAATACTTTTTTCTAAACATACTTTATTTCTTGTATATATACTATTTTATTTTATTATATATATAAATAATATATTTAATATATTGGTATTCTTAAAAGAAATTAGGGTTTACCCTTAACAAAAAATAATAATCTTTTTATTTTTATTTCTTCTTTTTTACATTAAATATTTTTTACATACATAAAAAATAAACAAAACCTTTTTTGCATATTCATGTGATTTTGCATATTTGTTTAATTTGTTTAAATATTATTCATTTGTTATTTATGCTATTTGATTCAATTTGGATGTAATAGTAAAACTAGGGTTTTAATTTCTTGTCAAATATACCCCCATTCAAAATTGTATCCCCCTTCCCATAATCAAATGTTGTAATAGTATAGATTTATTTTTACGCATTTTACGCTTTCAGTTATGCCATGATTAGAGATTAGGGTTTGTATGCCAAATTCCAAAATCAACAAGTAGCTTGACCTAATACAAAGATAAAAAAGCATGAAAATCAATACACAATACACACTTGCACCCCTAGGGTTTCATCCACTTGTTGCCTTAAAAATGGGCCATGTTATGCATGTTGGGTACTTTGGCAAAACAAAAAAACAAAACAAAAGATCATAGTCCCTCGATGACGCTATCTTGGTTGCCTATACAAAATGATCAAGTCCCTCAAAAATTTGCTAAAGATACTTAACACAATTGCTATCATGGTCTATACGATGACCCGCACCTGTCCCATTTAACATCCTAATACAAGGTTGTTTACCAAATGCAATGGTAAAACAACACTGTCAAAAGGGTTAAAAACATATAGGAAAGCTCTTTGAGTAAAATAGGATAGATAACTTTTAGTTACTTGATCAAAACTTGCAAAACATCCTTGCTATTTTCAAACACACATCACAACACAATTTCAAAACATTTTCCCAAATCAAACTTTCAAACATTGAAATCTTTTCAAAAGACAAATACACCTTTGTATACATTCAAACAAGAATCATTACAAAGGTTTCCACAACGATGGCCTCTTTTCAAAACATCTTTCAAAACCACACACAAAGCACCATTTCAAACAATTGAAAAGCAAAAGCAAATGATCTAAACAAGTAACTAAGAGCCCATGGATAACCATGGATGAAAAGGGTGCTTGCACCTTCCCTTTTCATAATCTACTCCCCGAACCCAAAAAAACATCTCAAAGGTCTTTCCTGTGCTTTTTGACCTTTCCTTTGGATAAAATAAAAAGTCGGTGGCGACTCTTGCTAAATTGAAACATTTGCAAACACAAACGCAAAACCTCAAGTCAGTTCTCCCACCGTATCACACTTAACTTATTAAAAATCATAAAAAATGTAAAAATGATAAATATTATATTTTGTTTATTTTATTTTATTTTCTCATAAAAAAATATATTTTTTAGTTATTTATTAACTATTTTTTCCTATTAAACTTGTAAGTAAAAAATATAATTAGGTTAATTATTTATTCGTTTTCTCACACTTATAAATATTTATTTTAACATATTAAAAAGACTAAATATTTTCATAAATACTATTTATTATTTTAAGACAAAAAATACACAAAAATAATACTTAAAGAATTTTATTTTCTTTTAAAATTAGAAATTAGGGTTAACCACATTTTCAAGAAATATTTTCCTTTTCTTAAATTATTAGGATTAGGTCAAAACTCTTTTGCATATGAAAAACAAAGAAAAAACCTTTTTTCTTGCATATTTAAATTATATGGTATATTGTTTATTCAAATACTTGTACAAATTCGATTTGGTTGTAATAGCTTAATTAGATTTACATTATTGCAAATCCCCATTCATAATTTGTATTCCCCCCTCCCATAAAATGTTGTAATAGCGTAGTAATCTTTAAATTACGCAATTTACCGCTTTTATATACCATGCTAGTAATTAGGGTTTGTATGGCGAGATCAAAACAAATCAAATAGAAAACCCTAATCCAAGACAAAATCAAGCATGAAAATAACACACTTGCACACAAGCATCCTTAGGGTTTCTCCACTTGATTGCCTTATATAAAAATGGCCATATTACGCATGCGAAGTATCTTGGCAAAAACAAACAAATATAAGATCATAGTCCCTCGATTACACTATTCAAAGTTGCCTTACAAAATGATCTTGGTCCCTAAAAAATGCTAAGATACTTTGCAACATTGCTAATCATGGTTATACGATGACCCACGCCCGTCCCGTTTATATCCAAAGATAGGGTTTCTTACCAAATCAATGGTAAGACAACAATATCAAAGGAAAAGAAAATGAACAAGAAAGACATTTGAGTAGGTAGATTACTTCCAGTTACTTGCTCCATTTCAAACAACTATCCTTGCTATTTTCAAAACACACACATTTCAAAACATCTTACAAACATTGAAAACATTTTCAAAAAGACAAACCTCTTTGTATACATTCTTACGAACGAGAATCATTACAAAGATTACCTAAACAATGGCCTATTTTTAAAAATACTTTCAAAACCACACAAAGCATGATTTCAAAACAAAAAGCAAGTGATCTAGCAAGTAACTAAGGTCCCATGGAAAACCATGGATGAAAAGGGTGCTAACACCTTCTCTTTTCATAATCTACCCCACGAACTCAAGAAACAATCTCAAAGGTCTTTCATGTACTTTTTCACCTTTCCTTTTGGATAAAAGAAAAGTTAGTGGAGACTCTTGCTAACCGCAACATTTGCGATAAAATGCAAAACCTTTAAGTCAGTTCTCCCACCGTATCGCAGAACTGGCGACTCTGCTGGGGATGATTATAAAAGTGGGGTTACCTTAAGGCTAGATCACATTTATTTGCTTACATTGTTTGACTTGTTTACTTTATATTATGGTTCTTTGTTTGGGTTTGAATCCTCCACCCAGATTTGATATACATTATAGGTAAATAGCAATACATTGTAGAAACTGTGCGGGGTATACCGACATGGTCTAAGCAATAGCTATGTTAGTGTGATATATTTGTGGGTACCGGTAGCCTTTAATTTAATCAAAGAGAATACGCGACTGCTGAGTGATGTCATGAAGCAATAATGAACTTCTAGAATCCTTTACTTGACCAACCTTGCCTTTAGGATGTAGTGAGATGACCGGCTTTGGTGCAGTCCAAAGTTGGTAGATACTCGATACTACACTCATTGAGGTTTGGTTTCTTTGGATATTTCGGTTGCCATTAAAGAGGCTTGAGCTGAAACAATGACCAAGGAAACAATTTGGTGCTATTGAGCTCCTTAGAACCCAGTTACTATTGCTAGGACAGGTTTAAGCCAACTAAACTTCAAGAGGGTACTTACCTATAAAACCCCATGCAAGCCTAAACTAAGAACTTGTTTGTCTTGCTTGTGTATGCATACTTATACATAACATCATGGATATCATGAAAATAATATACACCTACTAACCATTTCAAGGATTTTGGAGATTCATCTTTGTTCTTGTTTTATAGGATATGGATTCGCTTCGCAGGAAAACTATCCAAGTCAACCTTGTAAGAATTCCTCCACAACTTAAGGAGCTAGCTTCAAGGATCCCTGAGAACTCTCCATTCACTGAGAGGCATGGTCGTCTACTCAACTTGGTCACCTCCAACACAGATGAGGATATGATGAAAGTGCTCTTCCAGTTCTTTGATCCTTTGTACCATTGCTTCACATTTCCCGACTATCAGCTTGTGCCTACTTTGGACGAATTCTCCCAACTCTTGAGGATTCCAATTCTCAATCAACTACCTTTCAACGGTACGAAAAGAGACCTAAAGCCATAAGAGATTGCTCAAGCTATAAACTTGCACTCATCTGTTGTCACAACTCATTGGGAAACTAGAAGTGTTGTCAAAGGCTTCTTAGCAAAGTTCCTGTTTGAGAAAGCCCAAAGCTGTTGCAATTCCTTAGACTTGCAAGCCTTTGAGGAAATTGTGGCTCTTCTTATCTATGGAATGGTCTTGTTTCCCAATCCTGACCAATTAATACATGTGAGCACCGTCAAAATCTTCATGTCATGCAATCCGACGCCTACATTGCTAGGGAATATCCTACACTCTTTTCACACTCGCACAATGATGAAAAGAGGTTTCCTTATGTGTTGCACTCCTCTCCTGGAAAGATGGTTTATTTCTCATCTTCCCCAATCAGTCTTAAAGAATGAGCAAGGTTCAAGGTGGTCACAAAGGTTAATGAAGCTCAAACATTCAAATATTCATTGGTGCTCCCGATCCAAAGAGAATGTCATCATTGTTGACCGTTGTGGGGAATTACCTAATGTACCTCTACTTTGCATTAGGGGAGGCATCACCTACAACCCATGCTTAGCTTTAAGATAGTTTGGTTACGCTCAAAGGGATGGCCCACACTAGATGCTGATTCAAGATTTGGTATTCGACTACGACAATGACGATCAAGGTCTTCGCCAGAGATTCATCCGAGCTTGGAGGATGCTAAAAAAGGTGGATAATAAGACTTTGGGACACAATAATTCCACCCCTCTTGAGCCTTACCTCAAATGGGTACGAACCCGTGTACAAAGTCTTATAATGCCTCATCCTTCCATTCTTCCGGTAATTATTGAGCCTGTTAAGGAGGGAGAAGTTCCATACACTATCCTACATCCTGACATGCCCACATCTCTTGAAGACCTACAAAGGGAATGGATATACCTCAAAGGAGAGCGAGATACTTTTGAAGCCTGATTCTACGCAAGCGAGAAGAAGGTTTTGGAACTCACTAGGCTACTTCATGAGGAGTAGACTCTAAATGCCTACATTTCACCAAAGAGGATGCACACTACTTTTTTATCTTAGAGTTTTGTATTATTTTGCCCAAGGGGAATTGATGTACTCAAAATTTATCTTATTAATATAACATGTGTTTCTTTTTGTCTAAAACAAACTTGAATCTTTGAAATCCTTGAAAATATTGCATATGCACATATCATTCATCATGACATAAGAAGGTCTTTTGCAACGAGTTTCCTCATCTCTCTACTGTTTATTTCAGTAAGATGGATCTCGAACAGACAGTCAAAGATCTCCAAGCTCAGAACACGCAGTTTCAACAGTTGCTCATGACCATAGCCAAGGGGCAAGAAGAGTTGAAGACTCTACTGGTTGAGGAAAGGTGTTGTACCCCAAAATTTGCCCTCCTCTTTTCCACGAGAAATCACAGCTTCAGGCTTTTCCTGATTTTTCAGATTGGTTTAAGAATCGGTCAAACAGACATTTCTCGTCAGTCAGACAAAATTGAGATTTCCATTAACTTTTGAAGAACCAAGCAGATTATTAGGGTTTTTAGTGATTTGGTTGAGTTTGGCTCAGGGTTTGATCAGGCGGACGTTTCTTTGACAATAAATCCAACATTAGGGTTTGCACACACATTTTTAGAAGAATTTGAATCCACAGTGTCTTAATTGACTGTCACATGGTTTTGACGTTTGCTCAAGATTTCAGTTTGTTTCTCAAGGTCTAAACATCTGGGATATGGGTTGAGGTTTCTGATTGAGAGTTTGAAGTGTTGGTTTAAATCAGTGAAATGAAAGACGTATAGACATTTGTTTTGTTTGACTGTGCAATACATATGGTTAATTGGAACGCTGGGCTTATTATTGGTTAATGCAAGACAGTGAGAATGTGACGTTTGTTGATTATTTATAAATTCTAAGTTAAGATTATTGGGATAATTTCCAATTATTATGACTCAAGAAATATAAATAATTAAATAAGCAATTGCAGAAGAATTAAAAGAGATTAACTGACAAAGGATTTCTATTCATTTTCAATTGTTGTTACAAATGTTTATTTGATACAGTAAATTTATTTACAGTGTTACAATGACATTTATTACAATGATTAAAAATAAATTGAAACTATATCCTAAGTGTCTTGAAATCTTCATCTGCTACTGTTGCATCTTTTGCTCAACTGATATTTACCTGCAAAAAGAGAAAAGAGAAGTCAAACACAAATGAATTAAAAAAAAGGCATTCTCAGACAGATAATTAAAACTCATCATTAAAGGTGTTGGCCGGAATCAGTTTGTTCGTCCTCTCTGCAAATCGCAAGAAGATGTCTCTTCTTGGTTCACAAAGAGGGAAATTAAATGTTTGCAAGCATGAATTAATTGAATACAAGGCTGCATAAAGAAATGCCAAGCAAAGCTGCACACTGAAAAATGCCAAACCAAGTCACAAGTGACAAACTAACTGAACAAGTTTCAAACTAAGCAAACTAAATCACAAAGAAGCTGTCAAACTGTCCAAAGAAGATATCAAAAGATATCAAAAGTTATCAAACTGTCATAAAAGAAAATAAGAAAGTACAATATGCAGAATGAAAACCAAACTGCAAGCAACTTGTTAAAATCACTTCATCACTTTCCAAGCCAACACCTTTTCAGAAAATAAGCTCTTTAAGAAATTAAATATGCTTTAAAAGAGAGAGAAAAGAGAGAGAGAAGTAGAGGCTTACAGTTTGCAGGCTTAGGATATAAAACAAGGAATTTCAGTTTAGAACAAAAGAGAGGGCAGAATACACATAGAAAAA
This sequence comes from Vicia faba, assembly GCA_948472305.1. NCBI lineage: Eukaryota > Viridiplantae > Streptophyta > Magnoliopsida > Fabales > Fabaceae > Vicia > Vicia faba. Next base: position 29,966,121 of record OX451735.1, read on the forward strand.
GATATCACAAAAAACTGTAAACCTCAAGCCTTGCAGCATATCAACCTGCATAAACTCAGAACCCAAACCTGCTCAAGCGTAGCATTCAAACCAAAGCTTGCTTCAAAAACAAGCCTTGAGGCTTGTATCAAAAACCTGCCTGTATAATATCAGTTATAAAAATCCAAAAGCATATCTCCAAACTTAAAAAACCTGCCTTTAGCCCTGTCAAAACTACACAAAACAGAAAACCTGTTTCAAGCCACAAACCTTGAAGCCTGTTCAAGAAGCCTGTAAAAACACATAACAGGAGCAAGCCTAAAAGCTTGATCATCCTCAAGCCTTTCAAAGCCTAAACTCCAACAAGCCTGTCAAAGCCTAAACCCCAACAAACTATACAACAAGCAAGCATTCAAGCCAAAAAGCCCTCAGAACAACTTCATCATAGGGCCAACATCAACATCTCAGTATAAACAGTAGCAAAACACCAACTCATAATCAAAGCCAAAAGAGAGAGGAAGAGCAATCTCAGAATAATCATCATTGAAAAAAGCCAAAAGTAAAAAAGACAACAAGGTAAGCAAGCAGAACAGGAACAAGCAAGCATCTTCATCAAAAAATAAGCATTCAAATACTCAGAGGCCGGCAATCAGAAGAAGAAGAGAGAACTAAAAGTCGTGTTTTCAGAAAAGATTCATCATAAAACATATAAAGCAAGATACAAAGTACCAGGGAGGTCAGCAAGCACATCACCGCGTCTCTCCGCCTCTTGGCCACCTGAGAAGCGCCGTCGTCCTCCTTCGTCTCCTCTCCAAAGGTAGTAATTCCTTCTCCCTTTTTACACACCTCACATAAACATGTAACACATAAAGGTCAGAACATACAAAAATAAAGCATGCAAGACTAAAATCCAAAACCCTAAAACAGAAATCGTTACCTTTTCTCATCACTGCCTTGCACGACCATGGAAAGAGGGAGATGGACGGTGGCGCTCTGCCAGCTGAGGTGTAGAGGGAGCATCAATGGCCTTCATTTGAGAACGAGAAGGACGAAGAAGAAGAAGGGAGCAGCGCCGTTCTAAGCCAAACTCTGTATCCCTAATTCTGAACAAAACCAGTCCCAACCCTAAGAAAAATTTTCAAAACGCGTTGGGCCTGTCCCCAACAGAATGAACCCTTAAGCCCAAACATTCAGGCGTCTTACCCCCCCTGTTTTTCTTCTTATCTTATATTTTTTTGTTTTTATTTTGTTTTCTTGGGCCAAACACACCCTATTAGGCCCATTTAATTTTTTTTCTATTTTTCTCATGTCTACAAATTAATGCTAACATTTTCATCACTTTGTTTTTTTTATAACTTAACTCCTATTTCTTTCTTGTTAAATAAAAATAGTGTATTAATTTTTCATATTAAGATTTTTTAACAATACTTTTTTTATTACACTTAAAATACATAAAAAAATAGATTTTTTAAAGTTAAATACTTTTCTATTATTAAACCTTTTGTTTATATAATATTAACAAAAACACAAAAATAAATAATAATACTTAACTTGCATCATTTGTAAATAATTATATGCATGACACAATATTTTTGTTTATCTTTGATTCTTATACTTTGATTATATTTTACATTGAGAATGCGATTCGATTTGGTAGTAAATAATATTTGGACACTACTATTCCGATAAGTCTCATTCCCATTTGTAAATATTTGTATCCCCATCCCCATAATCATGTTGTAATAATTTAGGACTTTAAATTTCCGCATTTAAAAGCTTTCAATTATGCCATGTTTAGACTTAGGGCTTGTATGCAAAATCAATCAACAAATAGCTTGACCTAATTCAAGATAAACATGCATGAAAAATAAGCACAATGCACATTTTGACCCTTAGGGTTACTCCACTTGTTGCCTTCAAAAATGGGCCATGTTTGCATGTCAAGTACTTTGGCAAAACAAAACAAAAACAAACAAAAAGATCATAGTCCCTCGATGACGCTATCTTGTTGCCTAAGTAAAATGATCATAGTCCCTCAAGAAAATTGCCAAAATACTTGACACTATTGCCTCATGGTCTAAAGGATGACCCGCGCCCGTCCCGTTAACATCCTAACACAAGGTTGTTCACCAAATACAATGGTGAAACAACACTGTTAAAAGGGTTAAAACATGAGAAAGACCTTTGAGTACAATAGGGTAGACAACTCTTAGTTACTTGATCAAACTTGCAAAACACACTTGCCTACTTTCAAAACACACTCCACAACACAACTTTCAAAAACATTGAAACATATTTTCAAAAAGACAAACACCTTTGTAAAACATTCGAGTAAAGAATTGTTACAATGGTTGCCTAGACAAGGTATCTTTTTCAAAACATTTTCAAAACCACATACACAAAACACCATTTCACACAATTGAAAATCAAAGCAAGTGATCTAAAACAAGTAACTAAGAGCCCATGGATAACCATGGATGAAAAGGGTGCTAGCACCTTCCCTTTTCATAATCTACCCCCCGAACCCACGAAAACATCTCAAAGGTCTTTCCTGTGCTTTTTGACCTTTCCTTAGGATAAATAAAAAGTCAGTGGCGACTCTTACTAAACCGAACAAGTGCAAATACAAACGCAAAACCTCAAGTCAGTTCTCCCACCGTATCACAGAACTGGCGACTCTGCTGGGGATCTATTTCTAAAAGTGGGGCTACCTTAGGGTTTTAGATCACCTTTACATGCTTACTTTGCTTGCTTTGATTACTTTACTTTTTGGGTTCCTTGTTTGGGTTTGTTTAAATCCTACACCCGAATTTGGGGGCACCTTTTAGGTAAATAGCAATAAACTGTGAGGGAACTGTGCAGGGTATACCGACATGGTTGAAGCAGTAGCTATGTTAGTGTGACATATTTGTGAGTACCGGTAGCCCTTGAGTAGTCAAGGAGAATATGGGGCCGCTGAGAGATGTCATAAAGCACTAACAAACTCTTAGAACCTTAATTGACCATCTTGGCCTTTTTAGGGGTAGTGAGATGACCGACTTTGGTGCAGTCCGAAGTTGGTAGATACTCGATACTACACTCATTGAGGGTTGTTTTCTTGGAATATTTTGGTCGCCAGTTAAGTGGCTAAACTAAAACAATGAACATAGAAAATAACGCAATGATATTGAGCTCCTTAGAACCCGGTTTCTCTTTTAGGACAGGATGAGCCAACTAACTTTAAGAGGGTACTTACCTACAAACCCCATGCAAGCCTAAACCTAAGGACTTGTTTGCTCTGTGTGAATATGATTGCCTGTATATACACTTGCTTACTTTTGCATACACGTACATAACATCATACCATAGCATTTTCAATAACCATTTCAAGGATCTCGAGGGTCTTTTGATGCAGGGTCACGTTGAACCAGACGTCTACCAAGGGGCAAGAGGTTTCTCCTCTAAACAAATGCCATCAAAGATCAAGTGAAACAACTTGAATCAGGGGCTATGACCCACTTGACATGGCGAGCTTGATTCTCGTGGAAAGACATCCACTGATACAAAGTTCTCCAATCAAAGATGTTGATCAAAGCTCATCCTCTAACATTTTCTTGTGTTTACCCCGAGAAATCCTTGAAAACATTGCATACGTTGCATACATATCATCGCATAACAGGTTTCTCCTACAGGTCTCCTTATCTTCCTACTGTTTATTTCAGTAAGATGGAACAAACGGTGAAAGATCTCCAAGCTCAAAACGCTCAATTCCAACAAATGCTTCTGGCTATGGGTAAAGGGCAAGAGGATCTGAAAGCTCTCCTTCTCAAAGACAAGAAGAAGAAGTCTAAGAGGGAAGCAAGCATTCTGAACTTGAGAAGAAGACCTAAAGCCCAAGATCTTTCAACTCCATCCAACATGGGGGTTAGTCTTGAAGAAGACCACAATTTGGAGATTGATGGAGTTGAAGCTGACTACTCCGAGGAACAATATCCTCTTGCTGATGACAAGTACAAACAGTTGGAGGATCGCCTCAGTGCTATGGAGATTCAACAAATACCTGGCTTGGATTTAGGAGACATGGGTTTGGTTTCTGGATTAGTCATCCCGCGGAAGTTCAGAGCCCCCACCTTTGCCCTGTACGATGGAATTTCTTGCCCTAAGATGCACCTGAAGTCTTATGTCCGCAAGATTCAACCATACACAACTGATCCAAAGCTTTGGATCCATTTCTTCCAAGAAAGCCTGGTAGGGGCTCTGTAATTGCAAGCTTCTCAAGTCATATTTAAAGCATGTGTTTTGATGAAGACAACATGGACATCAACTTTCAAAGGATGTGCAAAAAGCTTATCAACATCAAATAAAAGTCTTGAAGATTATTGAAGAAATCATCAAATGTCAATATGGTATAAATAATTCTTTAAACCTTGAATATAGATGTTCACAATATGCATTCATCAACATATACATATTCCATAATTTTAACATCAAGAAAAACATTGTTTGAAATATCTTTCAAAATGTATTTTTGAAAATAAACCTTTAGGAACCGGTTCCTCGCTAACAGGGAACCGGGTTCCAGCATTTCTCAAAAAACATGGTTCTGGTTTTTGTACCAGGAACTGAGTTGTACCAATAGGGGAACCGGTTCCTACATGTAAATTTTAGAATTTCAAATTCTAACGTTCACTAAGAACCGGGTTCTGTCAGTGTCGGAACCGGTTCCTAGCGAACCAATGCAGCTTTTACTTTGTTTTTTGAACATTTTTCAAGTGGTATCTTTTCATGAATGCATTGCAACTTTTCATATGAATTGGCATGAATGAAGAGGTTCTTACAACTTTATAAAATGCAGATTTTCTTATTTCAAACAATGTTCAATGCTTCAATTTTCAAATTAACAAATATACTTCTTCATTAACAATTTTCTCATTTTACTCACATTTGAAATTACACTTTCATGTGTTCATAATTTTGTGAAACTTGCCATATACACTTTCATTATCATTACAAGTTTCATTCATACATTGTAAACATTTATATACATTGTTGAGAATTGTTTTTATCTTGAAGAAGAAGATCAATTGAAGATTGATAAAGCTCTCCATATACTTCAAACTAAATCATTGTATTACTTAAAGGTTTTTCCCTTACTATCCAGGATTGTTGGAAGTAAGTGTTGTGATTTGAAGAGGATTGTTCTTCATTCACATTAGTGTTTGTTTGGTCTTAAAGGTGTTAAGAACCTTTGATCACCCTATAGGTTAGATAGTAAGCATAGGCTGTACAATCATTCTAACTATAGTGAAATCTCTTTCGTGTTGGAAAGGGGACTGGAGTACTCTCGGATTGTGAGGGGAACCAGGATATATCACCGTGTTCTTTACTTTTCCGCATTTATCGCTTTCATCACCATAATCAGGAAAAGATAAAGATATAATCAAAACCTTCAAACACTTAACTAAAAATTACTACCAAGCATTCTCATAAAACCGAATAAATTTTTATAAGACCTAATTCACCCCCCCCCCCCCCTCTTAGGCACTCTGAGACTTACAATTGGTATCAGAGCAAGTTATAGGTAACTTGTTCCTAAAGATCCAGAATGGCTTCCGCAAATCATCAACCAGTCTTCAGAGATGGTGGTAGTAACAACAAGCCTCCTCTATTCTGTGGTGAATATTTTGACTTCTGGAAAATACGCATGAAGGTGCATTTAGAAGCACAAGGAGAGGAAGTATGGGATGTTGTTGAAAATGGTCCATTTATTCCAATATCAGTAATCAATGGCATTGGTTCTGTAAAGCCCAAAACTGCATGGGACGACGATGATAAAAAGAAAGTTCTATATGACAAAAAGGCAATAAACCTTCTTCAAGGTGCACTCAGTATGGACGAATTTTTCCGTGTCTCGAACTGCAAGACAGCAAAAGAAATATGGGATACCCTGGTTCAAACTCATGAAGGAACGGATGAAGTAAAAAGATCAAGGCTAAATACCTTGGGTCAAGAATATGAACTATTTCAAATGCAGCCCAGAGAATTCATTCTTAACTTACAAAAGAGATTGGTGCATTTGACAAATCACTTAAACGCTCTTGGTAAAACCTTGACAAATGATGAACTCAACTTGAAAATCCTTAGATCATTGACTAGGGAATGGCAACCAAAGGTAACGGCAATCTCGGAAAAGAAGAGTCTCTCCGCAATGACTTCCGCTACATTATTTGGCAAACTTCAAGAATACGAAACGGAACTCAGTAGACTTGAAAAACATGAAAATTTAGAGAAGAAATCCAAAGGAATTGCCTTGAAAGTTGATTCAAAGGAAAGTCAAGATAAAGATGCATCGGAGGAAGATGAAAACTTCTTGCTTCTTGTAAAAAGGTTAGGAAAATATTTTGGTCATAAAAATAATCTTCATAATGCTAATTTTGTCAAGAGGAAGAAATTTTATAATCATAAAGATAAAGAAGCCTCCACATCAACACAAGATGTCACATGTTATGAATGTGGAAAGCAAGGTCACATAAAGTCGGATTGTCCAAAACTCTCCAAGAAAAATGGATTCAAAGGCAAAAAGGAGTTCAAGAACAAAAAGGCTTATGTTGAATGGGAAGATAATGAGATAAGTTCTTCATCCGATTCGGAAAGCGAGGAATGTGCAAATCTAGCATTAATGGCTTCACATCACTCCGACAATGAAGAAGAGGTATGCTTGAAATCCACATCAACTGTATGGTATCTTGATAGTGGATGTTCAAAGCATATGACAGGAGATGTACACCAATTTTCATATCTAGTACATAAAGCCAAAGGGTATGTCACCTATGGAGACAACACCAAAGGAAAGATTCTTGGCGTTGGAATAGTTGGCACACCTCCATCCATTCAAATTGAGGATGTTCTCTATGTTGAAGGATTAAAACACAATCTTCTTAGCATAAGTCAACTTTGCGATAGAGGGTTCAAGATCAAATTCAACAAAGATGAATGTCTCATTATGGATGAGGCAACCAATGAGGTAAAACTCAAAGGTATAAGATCTAACAATATTTTTATGATTACTTTAGATGATTTGTCTCTGAAGGTACAATGTCTTATGGTAAACAACAATGACGCTTGGTTATGGCACAAGAGGATCGCTCACATTCACATGGAGCACTTGAACAAATTGGTTAAGCATGACTTAGTTATTGGTCTACCAAAGATGAAGTTCATCAAAGACAAATTATGTAATGTATGCCAAAATGGCAAACAGACCAAAACAACTTTCAAATCTAAGAATGTGGTGTCTACTACAAGGCCACTACAATTGTTACACATGGATCTCTTTGGTCCATCAAGAACAAAAAGCTTTGGAGGTAATGTATACGCTTTGGTCATTATTGATGATTTTTCTAGATATTCTTGGACTTTGTTTCTTGTGCAGAAAAGTGATGCTTTCAAATCCTTTAAGAAGTATGCTAAGCAAATCCAAAATGAAAATCACTAAAGATTGTATCCATAAGAAGTGATCATGGTGGAGAATTCCAAAATGCTCAATTTGAAGAATTTTGTGAAGAACTTGGTATTTTGGATGAAGGTGATATCTAATGTTTCTCTTAAGATACACGTTTTAATTCTTATTTGTATCTATTTCTCTTTTTTCCCCATCCTTTTTGATGTTAACAAAGGGGGAGAAGAGTATGCATGTGTGTTGTTTTGTATCAAAGAAATTGCAGGCCCAAATAAATATCAAACTCACTCCAAAAATCAAAGAATCATGGACTTAGGGGGAGCATACATTTTAGGGGGAGCCTTGCATTTGCTCAACATGTTTGCTACACAAAACAACATGAACAATTCAAGAATCGTTTTCAAGACTTGGTTGTCATCATCAAAAAGGGGGAGAATGTAATTGCAAGCTTCTCAAGTCATATTTAAAGCATGTGTTTTGATGAAGACAACATGGACATCAACTTTCAAAGGATGTGCAAAAAGCTTATCAACATCAAATAAAAGTCTTGAAGATTATTGAAGAAATCATCAAATGTCAATATTGTATAAATAATTCTTTAAACCTTGAATATAGATGTTCACAATATGCATTCATCAACATATACATATTCCATAATTTTAACATCAAGAAAAACTTTGTTTGAAATATCTTTCAAAATGTATTTTTGAAAATAAACCTTTAGGAACCGGTTCATCCCTAACAGGGAACCGGGTTCCAGCATTTCTCAAAAAACATGGTTCTGGTTTTTGTACTAGGAACCGGGTTGTACCAATAGGGGAACCGGTTCCTGCGTGTAAATTTTTGAATTTCAAATTCTAACGTTCACTAAGAACCGGGTTCTGTCAGTGTCGGAACCGGTTCCTAGCGAACCAATGCAGCTTTTACTTTGTTTTTTGAACATTTTTCAAGTGGTATCTTTTCATGAATGCATTGCAACTTTTCATATGAATTGGCATGAATGAAGAGGTTCTTACAACTTTATAAAATGCAGATTTGCTTATTTCAAACAATGTTCAATGCTTCAATTTTCAAATTAACAAATATACTTCTTCATTAACAATTTTCTCATTTTACTCACATTTGAAATTACACTTTCATGTGTTCATAATTTTGTGAAACTTGCCATATACACTTTCATTATCATTACAAGTTTCATTCATACATTGTGAACATTTATATACATTGTTGAGAATTGTTTTTATATTGAAGAAGAAGATCAATTGAAGATTGATAAAGCTCTCCATATACTTCAAACTAAATCATTGTATTACTTAAAGGTTTTTCCCTTACTATCCAGGATTGTTGGAAGTAAGTGTTGTGATTTAAAGAGGATTGTTCTTCATTCACATTAGTGTTTGTTTGGTCTTAAAGGTGTTAAGAACCTTTGATCACCCTATAGGTTAGATAGTAAGCATAGGCTGTACAATCATTCTAACTATAGTGAAATCTCTTTCGTGTTGGAAAGGGGACTGGAGTACTCTCGTATTGTGAGGGGAACCAGGATATATCACCGTGTTCTTTACTTTTCCGCATTTATCGCTTTCATCACCATAATTAGGAAAAGATAAAGATATAATCAAAACCTTCAAACACTTAACCAAAAATTACTACCAAGCATTCTCATAAAACTGAATATATTTTTATAAGACCTAATTCACCCCCCCCCCCCCCCCTCTTAGGCACTTTGAGACTTACAGGCTCAACTCGAGTGGTTCTATCAATTGGAGAGTTCTCGCATCTACACCTAGAAGGACTTAGCTGTTGCTTTTTATGAACAATATCAGTACAATGCTGATCGTGCACCTACTCGTGTCCAATTGCAGAACATGACCATTGGTTCTGACGAGAACTTCAAAGGATACGCTCAAAAATGGAGAGATCTGGCGGGTAGGGTGCAACCTCCTTTAACTGACAGAGAGCTGATTGACATCTTCATGGGAACTTTGACAGGGCCTCTCTTCAATCACTTAATTGGGAGCTCCTCAGCTGGGTTCACCGAGCTAATACTGACTGGCGAAAGGGTCGAAGCTGGCATCAAAAGTGGAAAGATCCAAGGAGCTACACCCTCTGATACTCAGAAAATTCCCTACAATGGAAAGAAAGAGTCCAATGCTGCGAACAATCAAAAGAGTCGTCATGACTAACACGTAGGAGCAATCTTGATCTCTAATTCTACGCCTGCTCAACAAAGACAGGGGCATCAGTGTAAGGAGGTCGCACCTAAAAGACAATTCACCAAGATCAACATGTCACCGGGTCAAGCGCTACAACGCATGTTGCAGGCAGAGCTGATTACATTATGGGCTCCCCTCCGGAACCCAAATACTTCTGCTCCTACCTATCATCCCAATGAAAGGTGTGCATACTACTCTGACAGTCCGGGACATGACACAAACAATTGTTGGCCTCTGAAGAACAAGATCCAAGACATGATCGATGCCAAGGAGATCGAGTTTGACCCTCCGGAGACTCTAGCATAATCACTTCTCCTATGCTAAATCATTGAGAATGTCTTTGTTTCATTTGAATTTTCAAGTTGTAATTTCTTTTGTTATTCAAACATTTATCTGTTGATGTCAAACTCTGTTTCATTAATGCATTGCATATGTTTGTCTTGAATTCATCCATTCATTTTCACTATTCTTATGCTTTCTTTATGATATTTAACTCTTGATAAAAAGCTACAAGCCTTTAGAGGGAGGATGACGAAACAATACCATAATCTCATACAGTATGCTTTTGAACAGACCTTGCTGATGATGTACAGGCATTTCTTTCAAATCCCAAACACTGGAGTTATAAGGAAGATAATCCCTAGTCAACCCCTTCGAGCCAAAGAAGTAGGAGTTTTGTGTTCTAAACAAATTGAAACCTTTGATTTAAACCTGGGGCAGGGTAGTCTCTCAGTTAATTCAAAAAAAAAAATTAAAAAATGCGCATTGAAGTCGCAAACTCTCAGTTCGTAATACAACGAATGACATCAAAAACATTCCTTTGGAACCAAAAGACAGTGATGGTTCTTTATCTCATAGGCAGTCAATCTCTCAAAAGAGAAAAGCCCATTAAGTCAAAACCTACAAAGGAGGCTTAAGAAAGCCAGGGCATCCCGCTGACTGTGATCTCGAAAACAGGAACAATCAGGCAAAAGTCACGGATAACAAATCAAAAGAAAGAGGTCATTATAAATCCTCAAACAACATGAAAAATGTTGCAAAATAAAAAGGAGATGATGACTGCCTTCCAAATTCAACTTGTGTGAACCATCACCAAAAAAAGTCGTTCCAAATTCGAATAGAGTTCGTCGCACAATTAACTGAGTCTAGGATTGAAGGACATCACGAAGAGCGGGTGGGTACAAATATACTTTGAGCCTTTATCCTTTGTTTCTTAAACCGTGAACCTAGCCTCGTTGCAACCCTGCAAAAGTCCTAATTGAAGCATGGGTTAGTTCGAAAGCATACTGTTACAAAAGGTATCCTGACTCCTGTAAGGCTTTGCTCTAAATCTTGTGTTGATTTTGTCTTATAAAAAGTTTTCTGCTAAAAAACGCATTTTTCAAAACTTCGAGACAAACATAAACTTTGCATTACCTGAATATCATTGTTTGCATTTGGCTATTTGTTTGACAGTGGAGAAATTCACACAACAAATATCCAATGAACGAAAGCTCTCTCAGTGAAAAAAATCACTTCGAAAAGGATGACACCTCACTTGACAAATCTCCTATCAACAAGGGGCGTGACATGTCACTATCCAGCACACCTGGGGCAGTCCAGTCAAGATTTCAAGAAATCTCTCAATTTGCAGAGTAACCTGGGGCAAGTCTCCCTCACCATCACTTGGAGCATTTAAACGTCAATCTCATCAAAGGGTTACGTGCGATCCAAGTGTCCTGACAATATCACAAGCATCTTATACTAGGGGAAAAGATCATCACCTTCCAAGATTTCCTTCTAGAGATAGTTTAGATGTGACCCAGATTTGGCGACATTCCGATACTTATTCCAGATTTTCTTCTAGAGATAGTTCAGATGTGACCCAGATTTGGCGACATTCCGATACTTATTCCAGATTTCCTTCAAGAGATAGTTCAGATGTGACCCAGATTTGGCGACATTCTGATACTTATTCCAGATTTCCTTCTAGAGATAGTTCAGATGTGACCCAGATTTGGCGATATTCCGATACTTATTCCAGATTTCCTTCTAGAGATAGTTCAAATGTGACCCAGATTTGGCGACATTCCGATACTTATTCCAGATTTCCTTCTAGAGATAGTTCAGATGTGACCCAGATTTGGCGACATTCTGATACTTATTCCAGATTTCCTTCTAGAGATAGTTCAGATGTGACCCAAATTTGGCGACATTCCGATACTTATTCCAAATTTCCTTCTAGAGATAGTTCAGATGTGACCCAGATTTGGCGACATTCCGATACTTATTCCAGATTTCCTTCTAGAGATAGTTCAGATGTGACCCAGATTTGGCGACATTCCGATACTTATTCTAGATTTCCTTCTAGAGATAGTTCAGATGTGACCCAGATTTGGCGACATTCCGATACTTATTCCAGATTTCCTTCTAGAGATAGTTCAGATGTGACCCAGATTTGGCGACATTCCGATAATTATTCCAGATTTCCTTCTAGAGATAGTTCAGATGTGACCCAGATTTGGCGACATTCTGATACTTATTCCAGATTTCCTTCTAGAGACAGTTCAGATGTGACCCAGATATGGCGACATTCTGATACTTATTCCCCACAGAATTCTTAATTCCCCAAGCAGAATGAAGACTCTCATTCTCAGTTCCTCACAAGATATTCAGATATTCCCCAGTGAAGATCTCCTCAAGACAGGAATCCCCAGTAGATTGACATACAACCCAAGCTCCTAATCCCCCAACAGTGGTTCCAAGACTTCTCATTTCCAACAATCCCCTGTAGCAGTCAAGGATTTACTTTCCCCAATAGCAGTCAAAGATTTCATTACCCAGGATTCGTCTTCCTCAGCAAGACAGCTACTCAGCTTACATGCGCATCCATTCATATCATAAACATTGATGAAGTACAATTAATTACATCATGACATTGCATACAACTAACTCTTTACCTTTTCAGGAAAGATCAATCAATAGACAAAGATCATCATCTTCCGAGATTCCTTCTAGAGATAGTTCAGATGTGACCCAGACATGGCGACATTCTGATACTTATTCCAGATTCCTTCCAGAGACAATTCAGATGTGACCCAGACATGGCGACATTATGATACTTATTCTAGATTCCTTCCAGAGACAGTTCAGATGTGATCCAGACATGGCGACATTCTGATACTTATTCCAGATTCCTTCCAGAGACAGTTCAGATGTGACCCAGATATGGCGACATTCTGATACTTATTCCAGATTCATTCAAATACAGTCCGGATACGATCCAAATTCGGATGTAATTCTGTCACTCATCCAAAAGCAATTCAACAATCATTTCTCAATGGCATCTGTAAGCCCATTCCCGACATCACAATACCTGTAGAGATTGAAGATCAATACCTGTAACAAGCCAGGAAAACTATCTTTCTTTCTCAGGTCAGAGATCAATACCTGAAACCAGACATGACAATTATCTACTTGACCATCATGAGGCAACCCTACACCGGTTCCTTCTTTCCAAGATGCAGTTTTACACGGACTTATCATTAGGCAACCCGACACCGGTTCCTTTCTCAATCCCAAGACTTCTGAAAACAGTTTACGGATTCTCCTAACATGGATGTTAATCTATCGCTTGTTCAGATTCAACTACTGAAAACAGATTACGGATGCATCCAAACATGGATGTCAGTCTATTGCTTATTCAGACCCCCAGTTCAAAGATGTTCCAAACAGGGACACCTTTCTGATACTCACCCACTCACCAACGACATACAGTTCAACAAACATTCTTAGATGGCATCTACAAGCCCATCTCCAACAAGATACAATCATCTTCAGATGGCATCTATAAGCCCATTCTCCTACCAACAATTTCCAGATGGCATCTCTAAGCCCATCCCCCGACAAGATTCTGTCACATCTCCAGATGGCATCTTTAAGCCCATCTCCAAATGGCATCTTTAAGCCCATTCCCTCAAACTACGCTTTGACGAGCGCAAATTTTTTGGGCACTTTAGTGTCCAATCTCCTTTTACCCTCGAGTCGCGAAAGGCAAACCTGCCAATCTAACTCTTCAGGTTCAAGAAGATTGAACAGGGGCAACTGTTGTACCCCAAAATTTTCCCTCCTCTTTTTCACAAGAAATCACAGCTTCGGGCTTTTCCTGATTTTTCATATTGGTTTAAGAATCGGTCAAACAGACTTTTCTCGTCAGTCAGACAAAATTGAGGTTTCCATTAACTTTTGAAGAACCAAGCAGATTATTAGGGTTTTTAGTGATTTGGTTGAGTTTGGCTCAGGGTTTGATCAGGCGGACGTTTCTTTGACAGTAAATCCAACATTAGGGTTTGCACACGCATTTTCAGAAGAATTTGAATCCACAGTGTCTTAATTGACTGTCACATGGTTTTGACGTTTGCTCAAGATTTCTGTTTGTTTCTCAAGGTCTAAACATCTGGGATATGGGTTAAGGTTTCTGATTGAGAGTTTGAAGTGTTGGTTTAAATCAGTGAAATGAAAGACGTATAGACATTTGTTTTGTTTGACTGTGCAATACATATGGTTAATTGGAACGTTGGGCTTATTATTGGTTAATGCAAGACAGTGAGAATGCGACGTTTGTTGATTATTTATAAATTCTAAGTTAAGATTATTGGGATAATTTCCAATTATTATGACTCAAGAAATATAAATAATTAAATAAGCAATTGCAGAAGAATTAAAAGAGATTAACTGACAAAGGATTTCTATTCATTTTCAATTGTTGTTACAAATGTTTATTTGATACAGTAAATTTATTTACAGTGTTACAATGACATTTATTACAATGATTAAAAATAAATTGAAACTATATCCTAAGTGTCTTGAAATCTTCATCTGCTACTGTTGCATCTTTTGCTCAACTGATATTTACCTGCAAAAAGAGAAAAGAGAAGTCAAACACAAATGAATTAAAAAAAAGGCATTCTCAGACAGATAATTAAAACTCATCATTAAAGGTGTTGGCCGGAATCAGTTTGTTCGTCCTCTCTGCAAATCGCAAGAAGATGTCTCTTCTTGGTTCACAAATAGGGAAATTAAATGTTTGCAAGCATGAATTAATTGAATACAAGGCTGCATAAAGAAATGCCAAGCAAAGCTGCACACTGAAAAATGCCAAACCAAGTCACAAGTCACAAACTAACTGAACAAGTTTCAAACTAAGCAAACTAAATCACAAAGAAGCTGTCAAACTGTCCAAAGAAGATATCAAAAGATATCAAAAGTTATCAAACTGTCATAAAAGAAAAGAAGAAAGTACAATATGCAGAATGAAAACCAAATTGCAAGGAACTTTTCAAAATCACTTCATCACTTTCCAAGCCAACACCTTTTCAGAAAATAAGCTATTTAAGCAATTAAATATGCTTTAAAAGAGAGAGAAAAGAGAGAGAGAAGTCGAGGCTTACAGTTTGAAAGCTTAGGATATAAAACAAGGAGTTTCAGTTCAGAATAAAAGAGAGGGCATAATACACATAGAAAAAGATATCACAAAAAACTGTAAACCTCAAGCCTTGCAGCATATCAACCTGCATAAACTCAGAACCCAAACCTGCTCAAGCGTAGCATTCAAACCAAAGCTTGCTTCAAAAACAAGCCTTGAGGCCTGTATCAAAAACCTGCCTGCATAATACCAGTTACAAAAAGCCAAAAGCAGATCTCCAAACTTAAAAAACCTGCCTTTAGCCCTGTCAAAACTACACAAAACAGAAAACCTGTTTCAAGCCACAAACCTTGAAGCATGTTCAAGAAGCCTGTCAAAACACATAACAGGAGCAAGCCTAAAAGCTTGATCATCCTCAAGCCTTTCAAAGCCTAAACTCCAACAAGCCTGTCAAAGCCTAAACCCCAACAAACTGTACAACAAGAAAGCATTCAAGCCAAAAAGCCCTCAGAACAACTTCATCATAGGGCCAACATCAACATATCAGTAGCAACAATAGCAAAACACCAACTCAGAATCAAAGCCAAAAGAGAGAGGAAAAGCAATCTCAGAATAATCATCATTGAAAAAAGCCAGAAGTAAAAACAACAACAAGGCAAGCAAGCAGAAGAGGAACAAGCAAGCATCTTCATCAAAAAATACGCATTCAAATACTCAGAGGCCGGCAATCAGAAGAAGAGAGAACTAAAAGTCGTGTTTTCAGAAAAGATTCATCATAAAACATATAAAGCAAGATACAAAGTACCAGGGAGGCCAACAAGCACATCACCGCGTCTCTCCGCCTCTTGGCCACCTGAGAAGCGCCGCCTTCCTCCTCCGTCTCCTCTCCAAAGGTAGTAATTCCTTCTCCCTTTTTACACACCTCACATAAACATGTAACACATAAAGGTCAGAACATACAAAAATAAAGCATGCAAGACTAAAATCCAAAACCCTAAAACAGAAATCGTTACCTTTTCTCATCACTGCCTTGCACGACCATGGAGAGAGGGAGATGGACGGTGGCGCTCTGGCAGCTGAGGTGTAGAGGGAGCATCAATGGCCTTCGTTTGAGAACGAGAAAGACGAAGAAGATGAAGGGAGCGACGCCATTCTAAGCCAAACTCTGTATCCCTAATTCTGAACAAAACCAGTCCCAACCCTAAGAAAAATTGTCAAAACGCGTTGGGCCTGTCCCCAACAGAATGAACCCTTAAGCCCAAACATTCTGGCGTCTTACCCCCCCTGTTTTTCTTCTTATCTTATATTTTTTTGTTTTTATTTTGTTTTCTTGGGCCAAACACACCCTTTTAGGCCCATTTAATTTTTTTTCTATTTTTCTCATGTCTACAAATTAATGCTAACATTTTCATCACTTTGTTTTTTTTATAACTTAACTCCTATTTCTTTCTTGTTAAATAAAAATAGTGTATTAATTTTTCATATTAAGATTTTTTAACAATACTTTTTTTTATTACACTTAAAATACATAAAAAAAATAGATTTTTTTTAAGTTAAATACTTTTCTATTATTAAACCTTTTGTTTATATAATATTAACAAAAACACAAAAATAAATAATAATACTTAACTTGCATCATTTGTAAATAATTATATGCATGACACAATATTTTTGTTTATCTTTGATTCTTATACTTTGATTATATTTTACATTGAGAATGCGATTCGATTTGGTTGTAAATAATATTTGGACACTACTATTCCGATAAGTCTCATCCCCATTTGTAAATATTTGTATCCCCATCCCCATAATCATGTTGTAATAATTTAGGACTTTAAATTTCCGCATTTAAAAGCTTTCAATTATGCCATGTTTAGACTTAGGGCTTGTATGCAAAATCAATCAACAAATAGCTTGACCTAATTCAAGATAAACATGCATGAAAAATAAGCACAATGCACATTTGCACCCTTAGGGTTACTCCACTTGTTGCCTTAAAAAATGGGCCATGTTTGCATGTCAAGTACTTTGGAAAAACAAAACAAAAACAAACAAAAAGATCACAGTCCCTCGATGACGCTATGTTGTTGCCTAAGCAAAATGATCATAGTCCCTCAAGAAAATTGCCAAAATACTTGACACTATTGCCTCATGGTCTAAACGATGACCTGCGCCCGTCCCGTTAACATCCTAACACAAGGTTGTTCACCAAATACAATGGTGAAACAACACTGTTAAAAGGGTTAAAACATGAGAAAGACCTTTGAGTACAATAGGGTAGACAACTCTTAGTTACTTGATCAAACTTGCAAAACACACTTGCCTACTTTCAAAACACACTCCACAACACAACTTTCAAAAACATTGAAACATCTTTTCAAAAAGACAAACACCTTTGTAAAACATTCGAGTAAAGAATTGTTACAATGGTTGCCTAGACAAGGCATCTTTTTCAAAACATTTTCAAAACCACATACACAAAACACCATTTCACACAATTGAAAATCAAGGCAAGTGATCTAAAACAAGTAACTAAGAGCCCATGGATAACCATGGATGAAAAGGGTGTTAGCACCTTCCCTTTTCATAATCTACCCCCCGAACCCACGAAAACATATCAAAGGTCTTTCCTGTGCTTTTTGACCTTTCCTTAGGATAAATAAAAAGTCGGTGGCGACTCTTGCTAAACCGAACAAGTGCGAATACAAATGCAAAACCTCAAGTCAGTTCTCACACCGTATCACAAAAGGAAAAAGAAAACAAAGAAGGTCACCGGGGTTTTAAACATGGGGAGAAGGTTTCAAGGGAAGACTAGAAGAACCTCGAATTTAGATACAACATCCGGTGAAGGAGAGGGGAAAGGAAAGGAAACAACGGTTCCGTCAAAATCTGAAGAGGAGGAAGAAGAGGAAGACTACTCTAAGGAATAGTATCCTCTAGCTGATGATAAGTACAGACATCTTGAAGAGCGTTTGAGCGCCATGGAAATATAAAAGGCGCCAGGTCTAGACTTTGAAGAAGTGGGACTAGTATCGGGGATTGTGATTCCTCCGAAATTCAAAGTGCCTTTGTTCGCAAAATATGATGGAGTGTCATGTCCTAAGATGCGCATCTGATCATATGTGAGAAAGATCCAACCACACTCCGCTGATAAAGACTTGTGGGTGCATTTTTTCCAAGATAGTCTATCTGGAACACAACTCGACTGGTTTTACCAACTGGAAAGGGCCAACGTCCATAAATGGGAGGATCTTGCTGCATCTTTCTACAAGAAATATCAATATAATGCTAATTTAGCGCCTACCCGTACTCAACTTCAAAGTATGGCTATGGCTTCCAATGAGGGTTCAAGGATTACGCGCAGAAATGGAGAGATTTAGCTGGAAGAGTTCAACCCCCTTTGTCTGAAAGGAAATTGGTGGGCATGTTCTTAGGCACTCTATCAAGCCCTTTATTCAACCATTTAATTGGAAGCTCATCTGCAGGATTTACTGAGTTAATACTGACCGGAGAGAGAGTGGAAGATGGTATAAAAAATGGAAAGATTCAGAAGGATTCATCTTCTTCTACAGTTGTGAGGAAACCTTTTATTAGGAAGAAAGAAGTAGCTGCTGTATATCCATAAAGGAACCAAGGGAGAGCCGAACGCCGACCTGTGGTAAGGGATGTTATGATCCCAAAGCCTACATCTGATTAACCAAGAAGTAATCAACCAAGGGTGGAAAGGCCAATCCGGCAATTCACCAGAATCAATATGACTTTGTCCCAAGTGTTACCTCACATTCTAAAATCCAATCTGGTAACTCTGAAAGAAGCTCCAAAAAACCCCCACACAGTGTCCCCACATTATCACCCAAATGCCCGTTGCGCATATCATTCCGAAAGTCCGGGTCACGACACTAACAACTGTTGGGCCTTGAAGAACAAAATTCAAGACCTTATAGAGGCAAAAGAAATTGAGTTTGATGCGCCCGAGAAGCCAAACGTCATATCTGCTCCTATGCCCAGACATTGTCACAACACCAATGCTATTGAAGAAGATTTGTTCATTACCACAGTTGATGAACTCATAACTCCACTTCCAATCATTAAGATAAACTTATTGAAAGCCGGTGTTTTCTCGGGTTGTAATGAAGACTGCCACCTCTGCTTATCCTCACCAACTAATTTCCCTTTGTTGAAAACAGGCATTAAACGCTTGATAGACGACAAAGAGATTCTGTTTGAAAGTACTCCTGTTTCACCTATTCCTGTTGAAGATATTTCAATCATCACCATCTCCGCCAATTCTTCCAGGGTCCCCAAAAGACCCGTTAGAATTACATATGTTCCAAAAGCTACTCCTCTTATAATCACAACGTTTGGGCCAGACCCATATGAATCAGACAAAATTGTGCCGTGGAATTACGGTGAAGACATCTATTACCATGGCATCAAACAAAATGGATCGGCCGCCGAAGAGATAAGCTTCGAAGAAGAAGACTCCGACATTAGCAATATTGTCGGAACTAGTAAGATTACCCAAAGCGGTAGAATATTTTCTCCAGAAATTTCCCTTCCAAAGGCATTTTTTGGACCCGTGGCTACTCTAAAGGTTACTTCCGTACCAATAATCATCTCTGCAAGTTCTCCTATTGACGAAGAAGATAAAACCCCTGCTGTCATTCCTACGAACACTCCTGCTGCTGAAACTCAAGGAAAAGTATTCAAGTGGAGCTTGTCAGGACGAAGGCTCAATCACTGATATTCCCTGAGACCTCCAAGAAAGAAATGGAGGAGATTCTAAAACTAATAAAGAGGAGCGACTACGACGTAGTTGAACAGTTGGGGAAAAGTCCCTCCAATATCTCCATGTTGGCATTGCTGCTGTGTTCCAAGGCACATGCGGAAGCCCTAATAAAGTTCCTAAAGACAGCCCATGTGCCTCATGAGACGTCTGCTGATCAATTTCAAGATTACGTGGCCAGCTTGACAATGGATAACGGCCTAGGCTTCTCAGATGTTGATCTGACACCAAGGGGAAGAAAACACAACGAGGCATTACATATCTCTGTGGAATGTAGAGGAACAACTCTGGCCCATGTCTTGGTGGACACTGGCTCATCTTTGAATGTTTTACCAAAGAAAGCTCTCGACAGACTAGGCTGCGAAGGACTGACGTTGAAACCAAGTAACATAGTCGTAAGGGCATTTGATGGCTCAAAGAGGATGGTACACAGGGAGGTGGATATCCCCATAAAGGTTGGGACTCAGACTTTCAATTCAACCTTTTATGTAATGGACATCCGTCCCTCTTACTCCTGCCTACTAGGACGGCCATGGATCCATATTGCTGGCGCTGTCACCTCTACACTGCACCAGATGCTGAAATATCTGGTCCAAGGAAAGATTATCACTGTCCACGGAGAGGAAGAATATATGATTAGCCACCTCAATTCCTTCAGGTATGTGAAATTGGATGGCGAGTTCATCGAAACTCCTTTTCAACACTTCGAAGAGGTCCCCCAAGAGGTAGCAGTGACCAAAGTTGTGTCCTAGATTCCCAAGATTACAAAACCTCCACTCTGGATGTCATCTCTGAAGGACGCCAAATAAGTAGTAGAGGAAGGGGGATGCACCATCTAGGGGCAACTTCCGGATATTCCGTATAAATCTGACAAGTTTGGCTGAGGTTTTACTTCAAGTGCTCAGAAGGCTGTACGCCGTGCCCGTGCTCGAGGGCCACCCTTGAAGATTAGAAATCCAGAGGTCAATGCAGCAGAAGATGGTGAAGAGGATTGCAACTTAGAGGATTGGATCTTTCCTACTATCAACGGAGGACTTCGCAATTGGGAGGCCAAAGACTTTGTCCCAATAACTTTCATCCCTCAGTAATTTATCTTTACATTTTGATTGGACTTGTAATATTCAAAAAAAAATTCTCACTCTAAAAACCTTGTGTCTTACCCGAGGCACAATTGTCCATTTGTAAGGGTTATTATTTCATCTTCATATTACATTCAATGAATCATGGACGTTTTTCGCATGCAAACTTTTGTGCTCATTGTTTTTCTTTTACATTTTATTTTTAAGGATGGCTATACCCTTACACATACCCACACTCACAAATGCAGGTACCCCTCCATTCTGGATCCCATGGGTAACGATACTGCTATGGCATTTTATGACTATGAGGATCTAATCTTCCAAGCCGAAGACGAAGGTGAGGAAGATTGTGAAGTACCAGGGGAACTGGCTAGATTACTACAACAAGAGGAAAGAACCATTCAGCCTCATGAGGAACCTGTGGATACAATCAACTTGGGTATCGAGGAGGATAAAAAAGAGGTCAAGGTGGGTGCCAATATGGAACCCAGTGTCAAGGAGCGTCTGATTTAGCTGTTGCATGATTATGTTGAGATCTTTGCTTGGTCATATGAAGATATGTCGGGACTTGATATGGACATTGTGATGCATCGTCTTCCTACAAGAGAAGATTGTCCACCAGTAAAACAAAAGGTCCGCCGCATGAGACCTAATATGTCAAAAAAGATCAAAGCGGAGGTCATGAAGTAATTCAATGCTGGATTCTTGGCTGTCACTTCCTATCCTCAATGGGTTACCAACATTGTTCCCGTACCTAAAAAGGACGGCAAAGTATGAATGTGTGTGGACTATGAGATTTGAATAGGGAAAGCCCTAAAGATGATCTTCCACTCCCCCACATTGATATCCTGGTTGACAATACGGCACAACACAAAGTGTTTTCCTTCATGGACGGATTCTCAGGTTACAACCAAATCAAAATGGCACCTGAGGACATGGAGAAAACTACATTTGTCACACAGTAGGGCATATTCTGCTACAAGGTGATGCCATTCAGACTGAAGAATGCTGGGGCAACCTATCAACGCGCCATGGTAGCTTTATTTCATGACATGATACATCATGAAATAGAGGTCTACGTAGACGATATGATATCTAGGTCACAAACAGAAGAAAAGCACTTGGATCACTTACAAAAGCTGTTTGAGAGATTGAAGAAGTACAAGCTAAGGTTGAATCTAAACAAGTTCACATTCGGAGTACGGTCTGGTAAACTCTTAGGTTTTTTCGTCAGTAACAAGGGTATTAAAGTCAATCCTGCCAAAGTTAAAGCAATACAAGAGATGCCTGCTCCTCGTACTGAGAAGGAAGTCAGAGGATTCTTGAGACGCTTGAACTATATTGCCAGATTCATTTCTCACCTAACAGCTACTTGTGAGCCAATCTTCAAGCTATTGAAGAAAGATCAAGTAGTCAAATGGAATGATGAGTTCCAGGTCTCTTTTGACAAAATCAAAGAGTACTTACAAGAGCCTCCTGTGTTGATGCCACCAGTCAAGGGAAGACCACTGATCATGTATCTGACTATTTTAGAAAATTCAATGGGGTGTGTATTGGGGCAGCATGACGAGTCTGGCCGAAAAGAGCATGCTATTTATTACCTGAGCAAAAAGTTTACCGACTGTGAAACCAGGTATTCACTGCTCGAGAAAACTTGCTGCGCTCTGGCATGGGTTGCTCTCCAGCTAAGACAGTATATGATGACTCATACTACCTTGTTGATATCTAAGATGGATCCGATAAAATACATCTTCGAGAAGCCTGCTCTTTCTGGGAGGATAGCTAGATGGCAAATGATCCTAACAGAATACGACATACAATATACTACCCAGAAAGCTATAAAGGGCAGTGTATTGGCTGATCATCTTGCTCATCAAGCTGTAGAAGACTATCAGTCCATGAATTTTGAATTCCCGGATGAAGACATCATGACATTAGACAACTGTGAAGAAATCATGCCATATGACTGACCTGAACAAGGATCCTGATGGACCCTGTTCTTTGATGGGGCATCCAATGCACTTGGTAATGGTATCGGCGCTGTACTCATATCTCCGGAAGGGTGTCACACTCCCTTTACTGCCAGACTTTGCTTCAATTGTATAAACAACATGGAGGAATACGAAGCATGCATATTTGGTCTCAGAGCTTCCATAGACTTGGGAATCAAATCCTTAGACGTATTTGGAGACTCAGCTTTAGCCATCAATCAAATCAAAGGGGAATGGGACACTAAGCACCCAAACCTTATCCCTTACAAACAACATGTTTTGACATTGCTCCCACATTTTGAGAAAATTACCTTCGAACATTTCCCGCGAGAAGAAAATCAGCTAGAAGACGCTCTAGCCACAATATCATCTATGTTTAAACTTAACTGGGATAACGAGGCTCTCCAGATCACCATCGAACGAAGGGATGAACCAGTGCATTGTCACGAGATTAATATTATAGAGGTATTGGACCAGCCTTGGTTTCATGAGGTCAAGAGGTATCTCGAGGCTCAAGAATATCCAGAAAGAGATTCAATCAATGATAAGAAGTTCTTAAGGAGATTCTCTGCTAAGTTCTTCCTTAGTAATGGCATCTTATACAAACGCAATCATGACTCCATTTTGCTTCGGTGCGTGGATAAGGTTGAAGCTGAAAAGATCATGGCTGAATTACATGACGGTACTTTTGGCACCCACTCCAGTGGACATACGATGGCGAAGAAAATCCTACGGGCAGGCTATTATTGTTCTACCATGGAAGCAGATTTCTATCAACACTCTCGGACTTGTCATAAGTGTCAAATTTATGCTGACAAGGTGCACGTACCTCCGGTTCCTCTGAATGTCTTAACGGATCCTTGGCCCTTTGCTATGTGGGGAATTGATATGATTGGAGAGATCAAGCTTACAACCTCCAATGAACACCGCTTCATCCTAGTGGCCATTGACTATTTTACAAAGTGGGTTGAAGCAGCCTCCTTCGCCTCCGCTACCAAGAATGTTGTGGCCCGCTTCATCAAGCAAAACCTTATTTTTCGGTACGGTATCCAGGAAAGAATCATTACTGACAATGGTACAAATCTAAACAACACTATGATAACCGCCTTCTGCGAGCAATTCAATATTCAGCATCACAATTCTTCTCCCTATCGGCCCAAGATGAATGGTGTTGTTGAAGCTGCGAATAAAAACATTAAGAAGGTCATACAAAAGATGACAGTCACGTACAAAGACTGGCATGAGATGCTACCGTTCTCTCTCCACGGGTATTGTACAACGGCTCACACATCAACCAGGGAAACACCCTATTCTTTGGTTTACAGCATGGAGGCCGTCTTGCCTATTGAGGTACAGATCCCCTCTCTGAGAATTATGAAGGAAACAGGTTTGAATAAAGACGATTGGATCCAGACTCGACTTGATCAACTGAACTTAATTGATGAAAAAAGGCTTACTGTTGTTTGCCATGGTCAGATGTATCAAAAGAGGATGATCAAGGCTTTCAACAAGAAAGTCAGACGCGAAGTATATCAAGTTGGGGATCTAGTGATCAAACGTATCATTTTGCCACAAAGTGACTCCAGGGGAAAATGGACTCCTACCTATGAAGGACCATTTGTAATCAAGAACATATTCTCCGGTGGGGCAATGATCTTGACCACCATGGACGGTGACGACCTGCCACACCCTGGGAATGCGGACATAGTCAAAAGATACTACGCATAAGAGACCCTCTAGGTTGACACACCTAGGCAAAACAAGGGGCATCCCGGCAAACCAAAAAGGTTCGGGCAAAAATTAGGGATAAAATGAAAAAAATCTGTACACCCGACAAGTTGAAAACCCGAAAGGGCGACTTGGGCAAAAAAGGGTTTCCCGGTGGACTGAAAACCCGAAAGGGCAGTCGAGGCAAAAGTTAGGGAATTAAAGCATATGACTATGTCCCGTCGGATCACTTTACGGACAACCTTTGACTTCCACTGACAAATTCAGAGTTTCTGATCAATTCAATCATCTTCGGACGAAGCAACAAATAGAAGAGATATTCAGAGATATGAAGGATATAGAAGGATTGGAACCCCATGGGATTATTACACATAGTCATCTTTCTTTGTATCAAAATTTTCTTGTTTTACGACAACATTCTCTTACTAGAATGTTTGTCTGCTTTGTACAAATATTTTGTTCAAAATCAATACAAAGATATCCCTTTAAAAGTGAAAAAAAAACTATTTGTCTTTTCTTTACGCTTATGTTTTGTTTGCAAAAAAATGTCCAATGATTCATTGATGAACATATACATTTGAACATGATTACTGTTTACAAATAAACAAAATGAGAGAGACAATTACTGATGGTTCGAATGGATAGGGAAATACCTCTAGACTATTACCCAAGAAATCCCCACAATACATCATTTAAATCCCCAGCGGAACAAAATTTCAAGTTATTAATCCCCAGTAGAAATCATTAAATTTCTCAGGATTCCCCAAGCAGATCTTACAAGCAGTACACGACATTTCCCTCACAACGAAATTTACTTCTCTCAATAAGAGTTCATCAGTACTTCAACTTCAAGACATGAAAATTCACATATCCCCAACATCATTCAAGGATTTATTTTCCACAATCAAACAACAATACAGCAAATCAGCTCACAGGCGCATACATTGCATCCATATATCATAAACATTGATAAAGCAAATACATTGCATCATACATTTCATGCAATATAACTTTGTGTTTCAGCTAACATTTTACCCTTTTCAGGATAAGATTAATAGCTACCATTAACAAGATGCAACCTTTCATGATACAGTACGGATACGCTCCAGACACGGATGCCATTCTGATACTCATTCAGATTCAACTTTCAGATACAGTGCATATACGCTCCAGACACGGATGCCATTCTGATACTCATTCAGATTCAACTTTCAGATACAGTGCAGATACGCTCCAGACACGGATGCCATTCTGATACTCATTCAGATATAGTTCAGATACGCTCCAGACACGAATTCCATTCTGATACTCATTCGGATATAGTTCAGATATGCACCAGACACGAATGCCATTCTGATACTCATTCAGATTCAACTTTTAGATACAGTTCAGATACGCTTCAGACACGGACTCCGTTCTGATACTCATTCTTTCAGCTTACAACTTACAATTCAATAAACATTCTTGGATGGCATCTACAAGCCCATCTCCAAAAAGATTCTATCACCTATCCAAATGGCATCTGTAAGCCCATTCCTTCTAACGTCACATCATCGAGTGCAAATTTATGGGCACTCTAGTGTCCAATCTTTCTTTCACCTTCGAGTCACGAACGACAAAACTCGCCAATCTAACTCTTCAGGTTTAAGAAGATTGAACAGGGGCAGCTGTTGTACCCCAAAAATTTGCCCTCTCATTTATCAAGATTATTCTCACAAGATCTCTTTGACTCCAGACTGGATTAGGGTTTGACCAGCTCAAGACCTCTCATCATGCACTGATCACCCAAAATTAGGGTTTGAGATTGTACACAGATTTTTGGACTATCAATGCTTCACATGACTTTCAAACATCATTATGGACCACTAAGATTACTCATGACAAGTTTCAAGCCTTGAACCACATTTTTGATCAGTCAATTGGACAGTTGACATAAAAATCAACTGTATTGGGGAAAAAGTCAACCATGGCCAATTTACAGTCAAACTTCATATTTTTTTATCCAAATCAACATTTGGACTCATATGTATTATTTGATCAAGTTTGGACCATAATTCCTCAAGAAATTTGATCAAATCATCAAAAGGGCAAAATGGTCAAAATTAGAGTTTTGACTGAGAAAGGGCAATTTCTGATTTTTGACCTAGAAAATGACCAATTGATTTGAAGCATGATTTCAAGGGTTTGATTGTATCATCTTAACCTAATAACATGGTTCAAAACATTTCAATTTCATTGGATTGACAGATGAAATTTGCAGTCAACTGATCAAAAGTCAACTGTATACTGAAAAGTCAAACTTTGACTTTTTGGTCAAAATCAAGTGCCAAGGATCACAATTCATCAAAACATGTCAAAATGTGAAAATTTTTCATCAAGAAATCAAAGATTGAAGATTTGGTTTTGAAATTTGAATTTTTCTTAACTTAGAAAAATATTTCTAAGTATAGAAAATTTATTATTTTTTCTCAACTTTAAGCCATTTTTTCACCATGATACAAGATGATTCAAAGAAAGTTCCCAACATGAAAGTTTCAGATCTCCATGAAATATACAACTTTTCTTCACACATTTTTCCCTAAAGATGCTTGGATCTCAAGATATAATTTTGTGAATACATGCCCATGAACTAAAATAACTTAGTGAAATTTTGCCCTAATTTAGGCAGGTTTTTGACCTAACTTCATGGCAATTTTTCATCTAGTTCCAAGAGTAATCTTGAAATGAATTTCAAATATGAGTTATAGAGTACATTGCAAGCTTTCAAAAATGTCACAAACTGCTTGAGATAATTTTTGAGTAGGGAGAATCGAAGAGATGAAGTTGGCAATTTCTCACTTTAATTTCAAGCCATTTCATGAAGAACAAAATTCAAATATGAACCTATGCTGCCTAATCCTTGCTTTACAGGTCTCAAAATTGTTTCTCACTTCATAATTTAATGCTTACACAGATGATAAAGCCTTAATCTAAGCACAAGAGTCTTTGTCCAAGCTTTAATTCTATAAATGGCACAAAGTTGCCATTACCATTTTGGAAAAGCATAACTTTTGCAACTTTTCACTTCTTGAGCATTGGACCTGTTTTCTTTGCACACACAAGTCCTATAAACCAAAAATAAGTTTCCTAGAACTTGTAACAACTCCAAGCAGGCCTGTACAAGCATGTAAAGAGTGGTCTCTTCACCATTCTTAAAAAGCAAGTAAGAGTGCAAAAAGGCTATAGCTGAGAAATCTGTTGTGGAGTAGATGAAAAACCTTCTCTATACTTATACACAAACACATTACAACTTAGAAGACGATATCTCAAGGCCAGAAACTCTCCAAAACTCCCTATCACCAAAAACCTGTCAAAAACTTGCAGTTTGAAACCAAGCATAGCAATCCAGAAATTTACTCGTGCGTTTCAACTTCTAATCACTCAAACACTTAACCTACCTCATATCTAAGTGTTCCAGACCATCATTCCTTCACTGTAACACCTCCTTCTCAATATGGCATTTTTGTTTTTCAAGCTTGCAGGTTGACTTGGACAGAGAGATCCAGGCACTTTCAAAGCAAGGTAAGGATTGGAACACACTTAGGGAGGTTCAGGCAAGCTAAAGGAATCTTCAGGCCTTCATAAATCTCACTCAAACTCCATTCATGATCTCAGCTGAAAAAGGTAAGAACTCTAACTTCTATCTCTTCATACAGGCATCTATTGGTCACGATTTGTAAAGATAAAATATAGATATCCTTGTGCTAAAACCAACCATGTTCATAAATTTCATTTATATTCATTGTGTATAGAGAATTTTAGAATTCAAATTTATATAAAAATTAGGTTTAAAATTAGGGCCTTTTAAATTCGCTTTGATCTTTGATTGTTAGTTTACATGATTTACATGGTTGAAATCGTGGGAAAAAGTACTATAATTTTCATGTTGGAAATTTCCATTTTCATGGAGAAATGAGAAAGATACAGAGGTTCTGGCCAGCTTGAGGAAGAAGATGAAGTACAGGGCAAAGAGGCTTTATATGTTATGTTTTTCTTGTTTCATTTAAACTAACGGACATATAGCCACCTGTTGCACCCCAAAATTTTCCCTCCCATATTCTCCAAGAAATTGCCAAGTCAAGTCACAAAACTCCCCAAGGGTTGCACAGTCCAACTGTCTCCTATACAGTCAAAACTAGGGTTTGTGTTCTGATCAAGAAATTGAAGGTTTCAAAGGCCCAATCAAGTCTCATATGCCTACAAAGATGGTCAAGTATCCTCATAACAAATTGCAAGGCATTCAGCTCAAAATTGCACAATCAAAACCCTAAATTGCACTACAGTCAACTGTAGGGGCAAAATGGTCATTTGACAGTCAAAAGTTCAAATTTTTGGTCAACATATCATTTTGAAGCCACAAACATCATTTGATCAATGCTTGATCATGATTCTCAAAATTTGGCTCAGAAAATCATCAAGATGCAAAAGTTTCCTTATTTGGACAGCTGAAAAAGTCAATTGAAATTGACCAGGGCATAACTTTCACATGGATTATCAGAAAAATTCCATCCAAAGCTCATTTTGAAGAGAAAGACATTTCCTACAACTCATCTGCATACTTCAAGTCCAAGAAATGCTCTCACAAAAAGTTATCAATTTCAACATTATAGGTCATTTTCAAAAGTCAACAAAAAGGGACTTTAAGTCAAAGGCCATAACTTGGGATTGGTAAATCAAAATGACATGGGACCAAAGGCATTGGTTAGAGGACTCAAAGACCTTTCCCAAATGTCCAAGAAAATGAGAAAAGCTTAAACATTGAGCAAGTTATGCCTTGTGGAAGTTGGGAAATTTTTGGATATTTTGAAAAATCAACTTTGATCCAAATGACCTAAAATTGCTAATGGGCCCATTTTTCTTCCATGATTCATCATTCTAAGCATATGCGCGACCACCTGGCCCAAAGGGAAGTATTTTCTCATTTTTTATTTATTTATTTGAATTTTTATTTATATTAATTCAATTAAATCAATTAAATATATGAAAAATGTTTAAATTAACCAAACCAATCTTTTTATACATGTGTTAAGGTCAATATTTCGTGTAAATGCAAACTAGGAAAGATTTGGGGTGATTGGATGCTAATTGATACAAGAACATGTGAAAAAGATATGAAAAGATCCTTAAGAAAAATCAAATATTCAATCCATGATTGCAAGAGATTTTCATCAATTTTGTTAACCTAATAGCCTCAGTACATAAGCATGAATCAAAACCTAATGCCCATACATTGAAAGCTGCGCTAGAGACCAATATACAAACTTGGAATTTTCACTTAAAAACTCAATTCTGAAACCATTGTTAGAGGGCGAGTCAAGGCACGAAACTCATTCCAATAGCTTCCCTGGAGACTACTGAACACATTCCAATCAAAATCATCCATCCAAACGCAAAGAATTGGTATACAGAACCTGGAATGCTTTGTGAAAAATTTGTGATCGTGTTTTTAAATTTATGCATCTTCATGACATATTATTCATTGATTCATATTCCTGATGAAGTTTACAAGCTAACCATAACCTTTAATTGAAATTTCATGCGTTCTAGGCCAAGATGCCATGTTAGTTTTCTAGGGTTTTGCAGGACTGGAATTTGGGGCTTTTGCAATAAGGGAAAATTAGCCCTCAAGACCACCACCATTGGCTTCAGAATGCTCAAACGATCACAAACCAACTATTGCGCCTAATTTATGATTGCCCTAATGCTAATCGCTATTTTCTGTAAAAGCCTTTTCTGCAACGGTGTAAAAACCGTTTCTTATGTTGTTTGTATTTCAGGATGATGGAGACGATGACATCGTGGCAAAACGTGACTGGCTAGTTTCAAATTTCGCGCGCGTTGGGGCCACTGACTTTTTTTTCCTTTTTAACATTTATTAACCATTATATATTAAATGTAATTCAAGCGCTTTAGTGGCAGGTGTTCACCTTTGCAATGTCCAAGACCTGGGTTCGAATCCCAGGTCTGTATTATTCTCAATATTATTTTTCAACATGTGTTCACGTGCAGTTCCATAACATGGGCATACCATGCGCTGCCAAGATTCAACGTCCATGTGTCCAAGGGAACCAGATCAATGGCTGAGAACTGAAACCTATGGTGGACTCAGGTCAACGCGTATGTACGTACCATGCAAAAGTCAAAAAAGGCCACTGCTTATTGGGCCAGCATTCTCAAGATATACCTCTATCTGGGGACTGAACCCCCCCTGGTTTGCATTCTCTATATTTTTCTTATATTTTATTTTTTCAATTATTGTTTTATTTATTTTATTGCTTTGATTTAATTAATTAACTATTTTTTTCATAAATATAAAAATACCCCAAAAAATCAGAAAAAGATAAAAAATGCAATAAATATTTTTATTTTAACATTTTCTTGTAAATAAATTGTATATAATAAATTTAGTTTTAAATTAGGTTTAACTTAAATTCTTTTCATAACAAAAATCCAAAAATATAGAATTAGGTTTAATTGACAATTTTTATCCCTTTTAATTTTTTTTTCTTTTTTCACCATAATATTATTTATCTTATTTATTTTCCTGATTAAATTTGCATGTAAAAAATTAGGGTTAATTTAGTTTAAATTTAATATTTTCCTAATAACTTAAAAATAATTAGAACTAGGTTTAACATTTTATTTTAGCTTTGATTAATTTTTTTTTCTATTAAATACACAAAAAACATAAAAACACCAAAAACCTTTTCTTTTAATTTTAATTCCTTATTAATTTAATTTTTGCAAAAGGGTCCAACGCCCTCGTCACGTTCTTAATTTCTTATTTAATTGCGCGTATTTATTTTATGTCATTTATAATAATTTTGTACCTCCCCCAAAGCTTTGTAACATTTACTTTTCGCGCTTTTATTTCCTTTGCTTTATTTATTTTCTGTCAAATCGGGTCCGGTTTAATTTTGGCGATGTGGACCCGCGCCATTTGTAATAGCTTAGATTTACTTTTCTTCGCAAATATTTTAACTGTTAACAAAGCATGCAAGAATGAATGGCCTTAAATAAAATCAAGCGTAGCACACCAATAAACATGACAAGACAAATGCAAATGAAAATGACACACAAATCGCACACACCACCCCTAGGGTACGCCTCACTGTTGCCTTGCCTCGAAAGGTGATCGTCGAGTAGAGGATGTCTTAGTAAGTCCTCATGATCCGGGAACCTGGCATGAGGGTAGCTTCTAAGGTGTCTTCCCATTGCTCTGGTGATCACCATGTCCCTACAAACTCGAATTGACCCGAACACCTCCAACGGTGGTGCTACCTACCTCTCAATGGTGGGATGGCGCTACTTTAAAGGACATCTACACAGACGAATTCCTAAGGGTAGGTAAGTTCTCATGGATACTTGCTCTCTTCAAAAACAAAACAAATCAAAATCTTTTCACACCGACACTTTTTCAAAAGCTGTCAAAGCAATTTTTCAAACACTCTGACACAAGAGTCGATCTGAAATTTTCAAAGAAACTTTTTTAAAAAACCCACAGTTGAAAAGCAAACAAACAATTTTGAAAACACATTGAGCAAGTATCTAAGAGCCCATGGATAACCATGGATAGAAAGGGTGCTAACACCTTCCCTTTCTATAACCTACCTCCCGAATCGAGAGCAATCTCTGTAAGGAATTTTTCTGTGCTTTTGTCCTTTCCATTTGGAGAAAATAAAAGACGGTGGCGACTCTTGCTTCCGCGACATTTCGTGAACCAGCGTTAAACAGTCAGTTCCAGATCCACCGATCACAGAACTGGCGACTCTGCTGGGGAAACTACCTAAAGTGAGGTGTACCTTAGGGCTAGGTCATAACTATGTTTTCAATTGTATTGCTTTGCGTGCTTTAAATTGTGGGTTGCTTGGGAGTTCTATAGATCCTAACCCGGATCTGGGGATACCTTTCTTAGAAAGTAGCAACAAGGCTGTGAGGGAACTGTGCGGGGTATACCGACATGGTTGAAACAGTCTGCTACGTTGATGTGGCACTTTGGTGTGTACCGGTAACCCTTGAGTTCAGTCAAGGAGAGTACGGGGCCTCCGCGTGGTGTCGTGAAGCATCAACAGACCTTAGGAACCTTAATTGAACTATCTTGGCCTCTTTAGGGTAGTGAGATAACTGACTTTGGTGCAGTCCGAGGTTGGTTGATACTCGATACTACGCTCAATTGAGGGTTGCTTTCCTGGAATATTTCGGTCGCCAATTCAGTGGCTAAATCGAAACGATGAACAATGAAAGCAATCCCGTGATATTGGGAACCTTAGAACCCGGTTACTTTGATTAGGACAGGTTGAACCCACCAACTTCAAGAGGGTACTACCCAGACCCCATGCTGGCCTTAAACCTTAAGGGCTTGTCTTGTGTGCCTTGTGTGCCTTACATGTTTGTCTTTGTAAATATCTGTGGTGTGTTTAATCATAGCATCATAACATCATCCCGCATCATATGCATTGACTAACCATTTCAGGGGTTCGAATTTTCATCTTTGTTCTTGTTTTGTAGGACATGGAAACTGTTCGTAGAAAGACAATCCAAATCAATCTTGTAAGGATCCCTCCTCAGCTCAAGGAGCTTATATCCAGGATTCCCGAGAACTCTTCATTCAGTGAAAGACATGGAAGCCTCATCAGCTTGGTCAACACCAACATTGAGGAAGATATGATAAAGGTCTTGTTCCAGTTCTTTGATCCTCTGCATCACTGTTTTACCTTCTTGGACTATCAGTTGGTACCTACATTGGAGGAGTTCTCCCAGCTCCTGAAGATCCCTATCCTTGATCAGCTACCCTTCAACGGTACAGAAAAGGAACCTAAGCTTGAAGAGATTGCTAAAGCCTTACACCTACAGTCATCTGACCTCAAGGGACATTGGGAAGTTAGAAGTGGTATCAAAGGGTTCTTAGCCAGATTTCTGTTTGAAAAGGCCCTTGAATGTTGGAACTCCCTTGACTTGCAAGCTTTTGAAGAGGTTGTGGCCCTCCTTGTCTATGGTTTGGTGTTGTTCCCTAACCCAGATCAGCTTATTGATATCAGTGCTGTTCAGATCTTTATGTCCAGGAATCCTATACCTACTTTGCTGGGGGACATCCTTCACTCATGTTACACTCGAACCATGAGAAAAAGAGGTGTCCTTATGTGTTGCACTCCTCTCCTGGGAAGGTGGTTTATTTCGCACCTTCCACAATCAGTCCTGAAGAATGAGCGGGGTTTGAGATGGTCACAACGGTTGATGACTCTTACACATGCAGATATACATTGGTGCCCTAGGTCCCGAGAAGATGTCACTATCATTGATCGTTGCGGGGAGTATCCTAATGTTCCCTTACTTGGAATCAGAGGAGGTATTACTTATAGCCCATGCCTGGCTTGGAGACAGTTTGGTTATGCTCAGAGGGATGGTCCTCATGACATGTTGATCCCTGACATAG
Organism: Vicia faba; assembly: GCA_948472305.1. Lineage (NCBI taxonomy): Eukaryota > Viridiplantae > Streptophyta > Magnoliopsida > Fabales > Fabaceae > Vicia > Vicia faba. Next base: position 30,000,214 of record OX451735.1, read on the forward strand.
TTTTTGACTTCGACAACGATACTCAAGGACTTCGCCAGAGATTTATCAGAGCCTGGAGGATGCCCAGTAGGATAGACAGCAAGACACTGGGGCACAGGAATTCCATCCCGTTGGAACCTTATCTCAAGTGGGTACGAGCCCGCTCCCAGAAGTTAGTAATGCCTTATCCTCATATACTCCCGGTAATCAAAGAACCAGTCTTGGAAGGGGAAGTGTCCTACACTATTCAGCACCCTGATATGCCCACATCCTGGGAAGAGATGCAGAAGAGCTGGATCCAGCTTAAGGAGGAAAGGAATTCTCTTGAGACTAGTCTGCATGCCAGTGAAAAGAAGGTCCTGGAGCTCACCCGCCTGTTGCATGAGGAGAGGAATCTCAACACCTACATAGCTCCGAAGAGGATGCGCAGTGTATTTTGGGATTGATTTGATTTTTTGTACTTTTGCCCATGAGGCCTTGATGTATTAAACAATGATTTCCTTAATGATAGCGTGTGTTCCTTTTTGTCTACAACAAATTTGAACTTTCGAACCCTTGAATGCATTTGCATACGCGTTTCATACATCATGTGCATAGCAGGTTTTTTCCTCTTTTCAGGTTGCTTACAGTTCTTCGCTGTTTATTTCAGCATCATGAATCCCGAATCTGCATCAACCGAGACATTGATCAAGGCTCTTCAGGCGCAGAACGCGCATTTTCAAGAATTAATCAAGGGTCTGGCTAAAGGCCAAGAAGAACTGAAGGCTATGCTCCTGAAGAAGGAGAAGAAGAAGAAGAGAAGAACTGTTCTGTTCAACTCGGGCCGAAGGTTTGGCAATACTCTGCAACATGAAGAGGCTGGTTCTTCTGTTGGCAAGAGTCCTTCTCAGGCAAAAGTAAAGGTCCCTAGTCCGGTGGTCTCCGACAACGAGACAGATTTTGATGAAGAGCAGTACCCTCCTGCAGACGACAGATACAAGCAACTGGAGGATAGGTTGAAGGCTATGGAAGTTCAACAGGTACCTGGGCTAGATTTCGGAGATCTGGGTTTGTCGACTGGTGTGATCATCCCTCATAAGTTCAAAGCACCATCCTTCTCGAAGTATGACGGGGCGTCTTGTCCCAAGCTGCATCTGAGGTCCTATGTTCGGAAAATTCAGCCGTACTCTGCGGATAAGAATTTGTGGATCCACTTCTTCCAGGAGAGTCTTTCAGGGGCTCATCTCGAATGGTTCTATCAGCTGGATGGGACCAAGGTTCGTAACTGGGAGGAGTTGGCTACTGCTTTCTACAAGCAGTATCAATATAATGCCGACCTTGCCCCCACACGTACCCAACTCCAGGGTATGTCGTTAGGCGCAAGCGAAGGTTTTAAGGAGTACGCTCAGAAGTGGAGAGACCTGGATGGCAGGGTGCAGCCACCATTGACTGATCGGGAGCTGGTTGACATGTTCTTGGGGACCCTATCTGGGCCATTTTTCAACCATCTCATTGGGAATTCTTCTGCTGGGTTCACTGATTTGATCTTGACTGGAGAAAGGATTGAAGCCGGGTTGAAGTCTGGAAAGATTGCGAAGGGTGCATCATCTAGTTCTGAGAAGAAACCCTTCAAGAAGGAGTCTAGTGTCGTATATGGTTCCAGAAGATCAGAGAGACATGAGCACCGCCAATCTGTTAGTGCGGTAATGATTGCTAAGCCTGCTGCCGCTCCTCGGCCAAACAATACTCAGAAGGTGGAAAGACCCCGGAGAGAATTCACCCGTTTAAGCATGACTTTGTCGCAGATCCTGCCACAGTTACTCTCAACCAATTTAGTGACTGTCAGGGAGGCGCCAAAGTTCCCCAATACTGCATCCCCCAAGTACAATCCGAATGCTCGCTGTGCCTACCATTCAGATAGCCCGGGGCACTCTACTGATGACTGTTGGGCGTTAAAAAATAAGGTGCAAGACCTTATCGACGCAAAGGAGATACAATTCGAAGCGCCTGCGAAGCCAAATGTAGTTACTGCCCCTATGCCTCAACATGGGGTAAATGCTGTTGATGAAGACGTTTATGCTGTTTCTGTGGTTGATTTAGCCATTCATCTAAAGATTGTCAAGAAGAACCTACTGCAGGCCGGTTTATTTCCGGGTTGTAGTGAGGGTTGCCTGTTCTGTGCTGTGTCCCCATCTGGTTGTCCCTTGTTAAAGTTAGGCATCCAAAGCTTAATGGATAGCAAGGAGATTCTATTCAAGAAGTCTGCTGTTCGGTTGGTTCCAGTGGAAGAAGTTTCTGTGGTGACTATCCTCAATAATCCGATCCCGGCTCTCCCGAAGAAGCCCGTCCAAATTCTGACTGTTGCACCTGTTATTATCACTGTTCCAGGGCCCCTGCCCTATGTATCTGATAAAGCTGTCCCTTGGCACTATGGGGCAGACGTATATGTAAATGGGATTAAACAAGAGCTCAACGCTGGCGCCAGCATTTGTGACATCACTGGCCCAGCCAAAGTTACCCGCAGTGGCAGGCTCTTCTCGCCTGACATTGCACCGCCTGCTGCCCGAAGACCACTCCTCATAACCCCTGCAAGTATACCTGTTCCTGCTGCTGATCCGATTGTTTCTCCTGCTGCCGAGTCATCCAATGCTCGGGGTAAGGGAATTGAAGTTGAGCCTGCCCAGACGGAGGCACCTGTACCCATAACTGCTGAGGCCTCCCAACAAGAGATGGAGGAGATTCTAAAAATTATAAAGAAGAGCGATTTTAATGTTGTGGAACAGCTGGGGCACATGCCCTCCAAGATCTCCATGCTCTCTCTATTGCTGTGCTCCGAGGCCCATGCCAAGGCCCTAATCTCATTCCTTAAGACGGCCCATGTGCCACATGAAACCTCTGCATTCCAGTTCACTGATTGCGTGGCAAGTCTAACGGCAGATAATGGCTTGGGTTTCTCAGATGCTGACTTGACCGCAAAGGGAAGAGACCATAATGATGCTCTGCATGTCTCTATTGAATGCAGGGGCACTACCTTGGCACATGTGTTGGTGGATACCGGGTCATCTTTGAATGTGCTACCCAAGAAGGCTTTGGACCGTCTAGATTGTGAAGGACTGGAATTAAAACCCAGCAACATCATCGTCAGGGCTTTTGATGGTTCAAAGAGGATGGTCCATGGAGAAGTTGACATTCCGATTCGGGTGGGCTCTCAGGTGTTCGACTCCACTTTTTATGTGATGGATATCCGTCCATCTTACTCTTGCCTATTGGGTCGACCTTGGATACATAAGGCTGGGGCAGTGACCTCTACCTTGCATCAGAAGCTGAAGTACCCCGTCAGAGGGAAGATCGTCACCGTGCAGGGAGAGGAGGAATATATGGTGAGCCACCTGAACTCCTTTAGGTACATTGAGATGGATGGGGAGTTTATTGAAACCCCCTTTCAGCATTTCGAGGAGGTGTTTCCCATCGCAGCAACAGCAACAGAAGAAGGTGCTCCTTTGAAGATGGCTTCCCTAAAGGACGCCCGGGCTGTGGTTCAGAAGGGTGAATGTGCCGACTGGGGCAGACTTCCAAACTTCACACAGAAGACTGATAAACTTGGGCTGGGTTTTACCACAGAAGGTCAAAGAGCTATGAGGAAAGCAAAGATTGGAAGGCCTCCGGTATTTATTAAAAGTTCAGGAGTGAACGCTGTCGGGGAAGACCATGAAGTGGACGAAGCTGAATTCAACAGCTGGATCTATCCAACGGCTGAAGGCGGATTGAACAACTGGATTGCTAAGGATCATACCCCTGTTACCTTTGTGACGCAGTAATAAATTTCTTTGTTTCGTTATTTTGTAATAAACAATGATAAACTCTATGGCCCGGTGTCTTACCTGAGGCACTGTGGTTCTATTTGTGAGGGCATACAAATTGTCATTTCATATATCATGAATGAAAATCTTGGACGTTTTTCGCATTACAAATATTGTGCTCCTTTCCTGTCTTTCTTTTCCTTTACATAATTTTCAAAACAGCTGTATTTACACACACACTCACTCATACAGGTTTCAATCCACTCTGGATCTCACTGATAACAACTCTGCTACTGCCAATTATGACTTCGAAAATCCGATCAACTTAGCCGAAGACGAAGGTGAAGATGATTGCAAAGTGCCTGGCGAGCTTGCAAGACTGTTGCTTCAGGAAGAGAGGGCAATTCAACCTCATGAAGAGCCAGTGGAAACCATAAACTTGGGTACTGAGGCAGACAGGAAAGAGGTAAAGATTGGTGCCAACCTAGAGCTCAGCGTGAAGCAACGGTTAACCAAGATGTTACATGACTATATGGAGATCTTTGCCTGGTCCTACGAAGACATGCCCGGGTTGGATACCGATATTGTGGTCCATCACTTGCCAACTAAGGAAGACTGCCCTCCAGTAAAGCAAAAGGTCCGTCGGATGCGTCCAGAGATGTCTGAGAAGATTAAGGCCGAGGTTATGAAACAGTTTGATGCGGGGTTCCTTGCAGTGACTTCTTACCCTCAGTGGGTTGCTAATGTGGTGCCGGTACCTAAGAAGGACGGCAAGGTCAGAATGTGTGTCGACTACAGGGATCTGAACAGGGCCAGCCCCAAGGATGACTTCCCCTTACCTCACATTGATGTCCTTTTTGATAATACAGCTCAGCACAAAGTATTCTCTTTCATGGATGGCTTTTCAGGATACAACCAGATCAAGATGGCACCTGAAGACATGGAAAAGACTACATTTGTTACTCAGTGGGGCACCTTCTGTTACAAGGTCATGCAATTTGGACTAAAGAACGTTGGGGCAACCTACCAACGTGCCATGGTTGCTTTATTCCATGACATGATCCATCATGAGATCGAAGTGTATGTGGACGACATGATCGCAAGGTCCCAGACTGAGGAAGAGCACCTAGATCATCTGCAGAAGTTGTTTGACCGGTTGAAACTGTACAAGCTGAGATTGAACCCGAACAAGTGCACCTTCGGGGTAAGATCTGGGAAGTTGCTAGGCTTCGTGGTCAGTGATAAAGGTATTCAAGTTGACCCTGCCAAGGTTAAAGCTATTCAAGAGATGCCAGTTCCTAAGACAGAGAAGGAAGTCAGAGGCTTTTTAGGACGCCTGAATTACATCGCTCGATTCATCTCACATCTGACTGCTACCTGTGAGCCAATCTTCAAGCTGCTGAAGAAAGATCAGGTAGTACGTTGGAACGATGAATGTCAGGCTGCTTTCGACAAAATTAAAGAGTATCTCCAAGAACCACCTATCCTTATGCCACCGGTTGAAGGGAGACCTCTGATACTATACCTGACAGTGCTTGACAACTCAATGGGGTGTGTGCTGGGGCAGCATGACGAGTCTGGCCGAAAAGAGCATGCCATTTATTACCTTAGCAAAAAGTTTACCGACTGTGAGACCCGATACTCACTGCTTGAGAAAACTTGCTGCGCTTTGGTATGGGCTGCTCGCCGGCTGAGACAGTATATGTTGACTCACACTACTTTGTTGATCTCAAAAATGGATCCTATAAAGTATATATTCGAAAAGCCTGCTCTGTCTGGGCGAATTGCAAGATGGCAAATGATCTTGACAGAATACGACATTCAGTACACAACCCAGAAAGCCATCAAGGGGAGTGTATTGGCAGACCACTTAGCGCATCAAGCTGTAGATGACTATCAATCAATGAACTTCGAATTTCCAGATGAAAGCATTATGATAGTAACTGATTGTGAAGTACCTGGACCGGATGAAGGACCTGAACCAGGATCCCGATGGTCTATGCACTTTGACGGAGCCTCCAATGCTTTGGGAAATGGTATCGGCGCCATCATCATATCTCCTCAAGGTATCATACTCCACTCACTGCCCGGCTGTGTTTCAACTGTACCAACAACATGGCGGAGTATGAGGCGTGTATCATGGGTCTTCAAGCTGCGATCGACCTAAGGATCAAATTTCTAAGTGTTTTCGGAGATTCCGCTCTTATGATCAATCATATCAAAGGAGAGTGGGATACGAAACATCCAAACCTAATTCCTTACAGAGAATGTGTGTTGACCCTGATTCCCCACTTCACAGAGATAACCTTTGAGCACTTTCCAAGAGAAGAAAATCAGTTAGCGGACGCGTTAGCTACAATGTCTTCAATGTTCAAGGTCAAATGGGATAATGAAGCTCCCCGGATCATCATCTGGAAACTGGACGAACCGGCATACTGTTGTGATCACGAAACTGAATTGGTGACTGAGAAGCCTTGGTACCATGAGGTGAAGAGATATCTGGAAGCTCAGGAATACCCTGAAGGTGCATCTGTCAATGATAAGAAATTCCTGAGGAGGTTCGCAGCCAAGTTCTTCCTTAGCAACGGCATCTTGTACAAGAGAAACCATGATTCAACCTTACTGCATTGTGTGGATAAGACTGAAGCAGAAAGAATCATGGAAGAGCTACATGAAGGGACCTTTGGTACGCATTCCAGTGGACACACTATGGCTAAGAAAATCCTACGGGCAGGATATTACTGGTCCACAATGGAAGCTGACTGTTACCAACACTCCAGGACATGCCACAAGTGCCAGATCTATGCAGATAAGGTGCATGTTCCTCCGGTTCCTCTGAATGTTCTGACTGCGCCTTGGCCGTTTGCAATGTGGGGCATAGACATGATCGGTGAGATAAAACCTACGGCATCCAATGGACATCGCTTCATCCTAGTGGCGATTGATTATTTCACGAAGTGGGTCGAGGCAGCGTCCTATGCTACAGTAACCAAGACCGTTGTGGCACGGTTCATTCGGCACAACCTAATCTGTCGGTACGGCGTCCGTGAGCGGATTATTACAGACAACGGTACCAATCTGAACAACAAGATGATCGCTGAGCTCTGCGAACAATTCAAAATACAGAACCACAATTCTTCTCCTTACAGACCGAAGATGAATGGGGCTGTAGAAGCAGCTAACAAGAACATCAAGAAAATCGTGCAGAAGATGACAGTGACCTACAAAGATTGGCACGAAATGTTACCGTTCGCTCTACATGGGTACCGAACCTCAGCTAGGACGTCAATCGGGGCAACTCCTTTCTCTCTGGTTTATGGCATGGAGGCAGTCTTGCCGATTGAAGTGCAAATACCTTCTCTCCGGATAATGAAGGATGCAAATCTGAACGAAGAGGATTGGATCCAGACACGACTTGATCAACTCAACCTCATTGACGAAAAGAGACTTGCTGCTATCTGTCACGGTCAGACGTATCAAAAACGGATGATCAGGGCATTTAACAAAAAGGTCAGACCACAGGAATATCAAGTTGGAGATTTGGTAATCAAGAGAATCATCCTTCCTCAGAGTGATCCAAGGGGCAAATGGACCCCTACATACGAAGGGCCATTTGTGGTTAAGCATGTGTTCTCAGGAGGAGCAATGATATTAACCAACATGGATGGTGACGACCTTCCTCACCCCGCCAATGCAGACATAGTAAAAAGATACTACGCATGAAAAAAGACCCGCTAGGCTGACATGCCTAGGCAAAAATTAGGGCTTCCCGTCGAACCAAAAGGGTTCGGGCAAAATGAAGGGATGAAAAGAAAAAATCTGTACACCCGGCAAGTCGAAAACCTGAAAAGGCGGCTTGGGCAAAAATGGGTATCCCGGTGGACCGAAAACCCGAAAGGGCGGTCCAGGCAAAAATTAGGGATAAAAGCGTAATACTATGTCTCATTGGATCACTTTGCATCCAGAATCCGGTATCTACATCAAGTTCAGACGGCATCGATCAGTCAGTTTCACCATCAACCAAGGTCATCAAGTGATGAGACGCTCGGAGTTATAAAGACAATAGCAGAGTTGAAACCCAATGGATCATTCATTTCACACAGCTGTTTTATTTTATTTTGTACAAAATTTGTATAAACTCTCTTGTTCGGCGACGTTCCTCTTACTAGGACGTCAGCCTCTTGTACACAAAACGCCTATTCACAGGCCATTCAAAATCAATACAAATATATTTTCAGTTAAACGTGCAAAGTGTTTTTCCTTTTCTGTTTTGTTTTGCGAAGAACGTCCAAGGTTCAATTTGTGATATATGCATTGACAATAATTTGCTAACTCATAAATATTTGCATACGAAACAAAGGAATTAATTGCAGGTGACATTAGAAACAGGGGCAATAAAGAGTTGTCCAAGCAATCTAATTGTTCTATCCTCCAAGGTACCGAGGTAGGTTCAGCTAAAGAACATAACCAGTACACCTTAATTCCCCAGAAAATAAGTCAGCAGCCAATACACTCTTCTCCAAGCAGAATCATCAAATCTTAAGGAAATTGAGTATCCTCCAGTAGATCTCAATACTCCTCCAGCAGCAGCATATATATTCTTAACGAGCATCCCCGGCAGTCTTGGTCAAGATTGTTCCCCGGCGGCATATCAAATATCCATAGGAATCACTTTCCCAGCATATCAAAGCTTCCCCAGGAGAGTCCAATCTAACTCCCCAGGAAAGTTGGAATTCATATCCCCAAGCAGCAAGCTTATCCCCAGTAAATTCTGGAAGCTTATCCCCTCGCAGAGCACGAACGCGTCGTCCGGCTTGATTTAAAGAGTTATTTCCTTAACAGGATATAACTAGGTTATCCTCAGCCAAAAGCCACGGAAAGATCGTCGTCGACAGAATCTTCTTATCCCCAGCGAAGTCCATTAGCACGTCCAATACAACAAGGATATCCCCAGCAAGTTACTATCAACAATTCAGCAAGATACATCTCTTCTCCCACAGAGTATTGCTTCCCAGCATGGTCGTTAGGGTATCTTTTCTCCCCGCAGAATCCTCCATTTGCCAAGTTTATTCCGAAACGGAGTCATCTTCTCCTACCGGTATTCTTGCAGTTATCATCCCCAGCGGAAGCAAAATCTATTCCTCAACATCAGCCCAGGATACGACTTCCCGGCACCCGTCAAGGATTCACTTTCCTAGACAAAAACATACATAAGACATCACATACATCATTATAGCATGCATAGACGCATCATATCTCACAAATCTCATTTATATTTAGAACATCATTGCTTGATCCATATCATGCATTTGCATATAACTGACCTTTACCTTTTAGGAAAGATGCAGTTGAAATTCTTAACTATATTTCAAGTCTTTAGACCGGTTCAGTTAAATCGACCCTAAGATTTTCCTGATGCTTATCCAGTCAAAGGCCTTCTCTGGTTCAGTCAGATCGACCCTAAGATCTCCCTGATGCTTATCCAGTTGAAGATATTTCAAGACCTAGACCGGTTCGGTTAAATCGACCCTAAGATTTTCCTGATGCTTATCCAGTCAAAGGCCTTCTCTGGTTCAGTCAGATCGACCCTAAGATCTCCCTGATGCTTATCCAGTTGAAGATATTTCAAGACCTAGACCGGTTCAGTTAAATCGACCCTAAGATTTTCCTGATGCTTATCCAGTCAAAGGCCTTCTCTGGTTCAGTCAGATCGACCCTAAGATCTCCCTGATGCTTATCCCGTTGAAGACATTCAAGACCTAGACCGGTTCAGTTAAATCGACCCTAAGATTTTCCTGATGCTTATCCAGTCAAAGGCCTTCTCTGGTTCAGTCAGATCGACCCTAAGATCTCCCTGATTCTTATCCCAGTAGAAGACACCCAAGATTTTTCTCAAACGAGCGTTGTTGAAGTTAAAATCGCCCAAGGTTCTCTTACCATCCATACTAAGGCAGTAACCATCCCTGGTTCATTCATCGCCGTTTGAAGCTCCAGACTCAGCTCCTGTAACCAGTCAGGACACATCCATACCAAGCATCTGAAAACCAGCTCCTGCAACGTGTCAGGTACTCATTTGTTCTTTTGCAGGTATGCAGGTTCTCGCTAAGGAATCCCCTACGCGATCAACATCCAGGTGGCATCTATAAGCCCATCATCCTATCCATCAATCTCTAAATGGCATCTATAAGCCCATTCCCACCACACTGCTAACATGTGAGCGCAAATTTCTGGGCACTCTAGTGTTCAATCATCTTCTACCCTCGGATTACGAAAGGCACGTCAGCCAATCTGCATCCTCAGGTCTAAGAAGATTGAACAGGGGAAACTGTTGCACCCCAAAATTTTCCCTCCCATATTCTCCAAGAAATTGCCAAGTCAAGTCACAAAACTCCCCAAGGGTTGCACAGTCCAATTGTCTCCTATACAGTCAAAACTAGGGTTTGTGTTCTAATCAAGAAATTGAAGGTTTCAAAGGCCCAATCAAGTCTCATATGCCTACAAAGATGGTCAAGTATCCTCATAACAAATTGCAAGGCATTCAGCTCAAAATTGCACAGTCAAAACCCTAAATTGCACTACAGTCAACTGTAGGGGCAAAATGGTCATTTGACAGTCAAAAGTTCAAATTTTTGGTCAACATATCATTTTGAAGCCACAAACATCATTTGATCAATGCTTGATCATGATTCTCAAAATTTGGCTCAGAAAATCATCAAGATGCAAAAGTTTCCTTATTTGGACAGCTGAAAAAGTCAATTGAAATTGACCAGGGCATAACTTTCACATGGATTATCAGAAAAATTCCATCCAAAGCTCATTTTGAAGAGAAAGACATTTCCTACAACTCATCTTCATACTTCAAGTCCAAGAAATGCTCTCACAAAAAGTTATCAATTTCAACATTATAGGTCATTTTCAAAAGTCAACAAAAAGGGACTTTAAGTCAAAGGCCATAACTTGGGATTGGTAAATCAAAATGACATGGGACCAAAGGCATTGGTTAGAGGACTCAAAGACCTTTCCAAAATGTCCAAGAAAATGAGAAAAGCTTAAACATTGAGCAAGTTATGCCTTGTGGAAGTTGGGAAATTTTGGATATTTTGAAAAATCAACTTTGATCCAAATGACCTAAAATTGCTAATGGGCCCATTTTTCTTCCATGATTCATCATTCTAAGCATATGCACGACCACCTGGCCCAAAGGGAAGTATTTTCTCATTTTTTATTTATTTATTTGAATTTTTGTTTATATTAATTCAATTAAATCAATTAAATATATGAAAAATGTTTAAATTAACCAAACCAATCTTTTTATACATGTGTTAAGGTCAATATTTCGTGTAAATGCAAACTAGGAAAGATTTTGGGTGATTGGATGCTAATTGATACAAGAACATGTGAAAAAGATATGAAAAGATCCTTAAGAAAAATCAAATATTCAATCCATGATTGCAAGAGATTTTCATCAATTTTGTTAACCTAATAGCCTCAGTACATAAGCATGAATCAAAACCTAATGCCCATACACTGAAAGCTGCGCTAGAGACCAATATACAAACTTGGAATTTTCACTTAAAAACTCAATTCTGAAACCATTGTTAGAGGGCGAGTCAAGGCACGAAACTCATTCCAATAGCTTCCCTGGAGACTACTGAACACATTCCAATCAAAATCATCCATCCAAACGCAAAGAATTGGTATACAGAACCTGGAATGCTTTGTGAAAAATTTGTGATCGTGTTTTTAAATTTATGCATCTTCATGACATATTATTCATTGATTCATATTCCTGATGAAGTTTACAAGCTAACCATAACCTTTAATTGAAATTTCATGCGTTCTAGGCCAAGATGCCATGTTAGTTTTCTAGGGTTTTGCAGGACTGGAATTTGGGGCTTTTGCAATAAGGGAAAATTAGCCCTCAAGACCACCACCATTGGCTTCAGAATGCTCAAACGATCACAAACCAACTATTGCGCCTAATTTATGATTGCCCTAATGCTAATCGCTATTTTCTGTAAAAGCCTTTTCTGCAACGGTGTAAAAACCGTTGCTTATGTTGTTTGTATTTCAGGATGATGGAGACGATGACATCGTGGCAAAACGTGACTGGCTAGTTTCAAATTTCGCGCGCGTTGGGGCCACTGACTTTTTTTTCCTTTTTAACATTTATTAACCATTATATATTAAATGTAATTCAAGCGCTTTAGTGGCAGGTGTTCACCTTTGCAATGTCCAAGACCTGGGTTCGAATCCCAGGTCTGTATTATTCTCAATATTATTTTTCAACATGTGTTCACGTGCAGTTCCATAACATGGGCATACCATGCGCTGCCAAGATTCAACGTCCATGTGTCCAAGGGAACCAGATCAATGGCTGAGAACTGAAACCTATGGTGGACTCAGGTCAACGCGTATGTACGTACCATGCAAAAGTCAAAAAAGGCCACTGCTTATTGGGCCAGCATTCTCAAGATATACCTCCATCTGGGGACTGAACCCCCCCTGGTTTGCATTCTCTATATTTTTCTTATATTTTATTTTTTCAATTATTGTTTTATTTATTTTATTGCTTTGATTTAATTAATTAACTATTTTTTTCATAAATATAAAAATACCCCAAAAAATCAGAAAAAGATAAAAAATGCAATAAATATTTTTATTTTAACATTTTCTTGTAAATAAATTGTATATAATAAATTTAGTTTTAAATTAGGTTTAACTTAAATTCTTTTCATAACAAAAATCCAAAAATATAGAATTAGGTTTAATTGACAATTTTTATCCCTTTTAATTTTTTTTTCTTTTTTCACCATAATATTATTTATCTTATTTATTTTCCTGATTAAATTTGCATGTAAAAAATTAGGGTTAATTTAGTTTAAATTTAATATTTTCCTAATAACTTAAAAATAATTAGAACTAGGTTTAACATTTTATTTTAGCTTTGATTAATTTTTTTTTTCTATTAAATACACAAAAAACATAAAAACACCAAAAACCTTTTCTTTTAATTTTAATTCCTTATTAATTTAATTTTTGCAAAAGGGTCCAACGCCCTCGTCACGTTCTTAATTTCTTATTTAATTGCGCGTATTTATTTTATGTCATTTATAATAATTTTGTACCTCCCCCAAAGCTTTGTAACATTTACTTTTCGCGCTTTTATTTCCTTTGCTTTATTTATTTTCTGTCAAATCGGGTCCGGTTTAATTTTGGCGATGTGGACCCGCGCCATTTGTAATAGCTTAGATTTACTTTTCTTCGCAAATATTTTAACTGTTAACAAAGCATGCAAGAATGAATGGCCTTAAATAAAATCAAGCGTAGCACACCAATAAACATGACAAGACAAATGCAAATGAAAATGACACACAAATCGCACACACCACCCCTAGGGTACGCCTCACTGTTGCCTTGCCTCGAAAGGTGATCGTCGAGTAGAGGATGTCTTAGTAAGTCCTCATGATCCGGGAACCTGGCATGAGGGTAGCTTCTAAGGTGTCTTCCCATTGCTCTGGTGATCACCATGTCCCTACAAACTCGAATTGACCCGAACACCTCCAACGGTGGTGCTACCTACCTCTCAATGGTGGGATGGCGCTACTTTAAAGGACATCTACACAGACGAATTCCTTAGGGTAGGTAAGTTCTCATGGATACTTGCTCTCTTCAAAAACAAAACAAATCAAAATCTTTTCACACCGACACTTTTTCAAAAGCTGTCAAAGCAATTTTTCAAACACTCTGACACAAGAGTCGATCTGAAATTTTCAAAGAAACTTTTTTAAAAAACCCACAGTTGAAAAGCAAACAAACAATTTTGAAAACACATTGAGCAAGTATCTAAGAGCCCATGGATAACCATGGATAGAAAGGGTGCTAACACCTTCCCTTTCTATAACCTACCTCCCGAATCGAGAGCAATCTCTGTAAGGAATTTTTCTGTGCTTTTGTCCTTTCCATTTGGAGAAAATAAAAGACGGTGGCGACTCTTGCTTCCGCGACATTTCGCGAACCAGCGTTAAACAGTCAGTTCCAGATCCACCGATCACAGAACTGGCGACTCTGCTGGGGAAACTACCTAAAGTGAGGTGTACCTTAGGGCTAGGTCATAACTATGTTTTCAATTGTATTGCTTTGCGTGCTTTAAATTGTGGGTTGCTTGGGAGTTCTATAGATCCTAACCCGGATCTGGGGATACCTTTCTTAGAAAGTAGCAACAAGGCTGTGAGGGAACTGTGCGGGGTATACCGACATGGTTGAAACAGTCTGCTACGTTGATGTGGCACTTTGGTGTGTACCGGTAACCCTTGAGTTCAGTCAAGGAGAGTACGGGGCCTCCGCGTGGTGTCGTGAAGCATCAACAGACCTTAGGAACCTTAATTGAACTATCTTGGCCTCTTTAGGGTAGTGAGATAACTGACTTTGGTGCAGTCCGAGGTTGGTTGATACTCGATACTACGCTCAATTGAGGGTTGCTTTCCTGGAATATTTCGGTCGCCAATTCAGTGGCTAAATCGAAACGATGAACAATGAAAGCAATCCCGTGATATTGGGAACCTTAGAACCCGGTTACTTTGATTAGGACAGGTTGAACCCACCAACTTCAAGAGGGTACTACCCAGACCCCATGCTGGCCTTAAACCTTAAGGGCTTGTCTTGTGTGCCTTGTGTGCCTTACATGTTTGTCTTTGTAAATATCTGTGGTGTGTTTAATCATAGCATCATAACATCATCCCGCATCATATGCATTGACTAACCATTTCAGGGGTTCGAATTTTCATCTTTGTTCTTGTTTTGTAGGACATGGAAACTGTTCGTAGAAAGACAATCCAAATCAATCTTGTAAGGATCCCTCCTCAGCTCAAGGAGCTTATATCCAGGATTCCCGAGAACTCTTCATTCAGTGAAAGACATGGAAGCCTCATCAGCTTGGTCAACACCAACATTGAGGAAGATATGATAAAGGTCTTGTTCCAGTTCTTTGATCCTCTGCATCACTGTTTTACCTTCTTGGACTATCAGTTGGTACCTACATTGGAGGAGTTCTCCCGGCTCCTGAAGATCCCTATCCTTGATCAGCTACCCTTCAACGGTACAGAAAAGGAACCTAAGCTTGAAGAGATTGCTAAAGCCTTACACCTACAGTCATCTGACCTCAAGGGACATTGGGAAGTTAGAAGTGGTATCAAAGGGTTCTTAGCCAGATTTCTGTTTGAAAAGGCCCTTGAATGTTGGAACTCCCTTGACTTGCAAGCTTTTGAAGAGGTTGTGGCCCTCCTTGTCTATGGTTTGGTGTTGTTCCCTAACCCAGATCAGCTTATTGATATCAGTGCTGTTCAGATCTTTATGTCCAGGAATCCTATACCTACTTTGCTGGGGGACATCCTTCACTCATGTTACACTCGAACCATGAGAAAAAGAGGTGTCCTTATGTGTTGCACTCCTCTCCTGGGAAGGTGGTTTATTTCTCACCTTCCACAATTAGTCCTGAAGAATGAGCGGGGTTTGAGATGGTCACAACGGTTGATGACTCTTACACATGCAGATATACATTGGTGCCCTAGGTCCCGAGAAGATGTCACTATCATTGATCGTTGCGGGGAGTATCCTAATGTTCCCTTACTTGGAATCAGAGGAGGTATTACTTATAGCCCATGCCTGGCTTGGAGACAGTTTGGTTATGCTCAGAGGGATGGTCCTCATGACATGTTGATCCCTGACATAGTTTTTGACTTCGACAACGATACTCAAGGACTTCGCCAGAGATTTATCAGAGCCTGGAGGATGCCCAGTAGGATAGACAGCAAGACACTGGGGCACAGGAATTCCATCCCGTTGGAACCTTATCTCAAGTGGGTACGAGCCCGCTCCCAGAAGTTAGTAATGCCTTATCCTCATATACTCCCGGTAATCAAAGAACCAGTCTTGGAAGGGGAAGTGTCCTACACTATTCAGCACCCTGATATGCCCACATCCTGGGAAGAGATGCAGAAGAGCTGGATCCAGCTTAAGGAGGAAAGGAATTCTCTTGAGACTAGTCTGCATGCCAGTGAAAAGAAGGTCATGGAGCTCACCCGCCTGTTGCATGAGGAGAGGAATCTCAACACCTACATAGCTCCGAAGAGGATGCGCAGTGTATTTTGGGATTGATTTGATTTTTTGTACTTTTGCCCATGAGGCCTTGATGTATTAAACAATGATTTCCTTAATGATAGCGTGTGTTCCTTTTTGTCTACAACAAATTTGAACTTTCGAACCCTTGAATGCATTTGCATACGCGTTTCATACATCATGTGCATAGCAGGTTTTTTCCTCTTTTCAGGTTGCTTACAGTTCTTCGCTGTTTATTTCAGTATCATGAATCCCGAATCTGCATCAACCGAGACATTGATCAAGGCTCTTCAGGCGCAGAACGCGCAGTTTCAAGAATTAATCAAGGGTCTGGCTAAAGGCCAAGAAGAACTGAAGGCTATGCTCCTGAAGAAGGAGAAGAAGAAGAAGAGAAGAACTGTTCTGTTCAACTCGGGCCGAAGGTTTGGCAATACTCTGCAACATGAAGAGGCTGGTTCTTCTGTTGGCAAGAGTCCTTCTCAGGCAGAAGTAAAGGTCCCTAGTCCGGTGGTCTCCGACAACGAGACAGATTTTGATGAAGAGCAGTACCCTCCTGCAGACGACAGATACAAGCAACTGGAGGATAGGTTGAAGGCTATGGAAGTTCAACAGGTACCTGGGCTAGATTTCGGAGATCTGGGTTTGTCGACTGGTGTGATCATCCCTCATAAGTTCAAAGCACCATCCTTCTCGAAGTATGACGGGGCGTCTTGTCCCAAGCTGCATCTGAGGTCCTATGTTCGGAAAATTCAGCCGTACTCTGCGGATAAGAATTTGTGGATCCACTTCTTCCAGGAGAGTCTTTCAGGGGCTCATCTCGAATGGTTCTATCAGCTGGATGGGACCAAGGTTCGTAACTGGGAGGAGTTGGCTACTGCTTTCTACAAGCAGTATCAATATAATGCCGACCTTGCCCCCACACGTACCCAACTCCAGGGTATGTCGTTAGGCGCAAGCGAAGGTTTTAAGGAGTACGCTCAGAAGTGGAGAGACCTGGCTGGCAGGGTGCAGCCACCATTGACTGATCGGGAGCTGGTTGACATGTTCTTGGGGACCCTATCTGGGCCATTTTTCAACCATCTCATTGGGAATTCTTCTGCTGGGTTCACTGATTTGATCTTGACTGGAGAAAGGATTGAAGCCGGGTTGAAGTCTGGAAAGATTGCGAAGGGTGCATCATCTAGTTCTGAGAAGAAACCCTTCAAGAAGGAGTCTAGTGCCGTATATGGTTCCAGAAGATCAGAGAGACATGAGCACCGCCAATCTGTTAGTGCGGTAATGATTGCTAAGCCTGCTGCCGCTCCTCGGCCAAACAATACTCAGAAGGTGGAAAGACCCCGGAGAGAATTCACCCGTTTAAGCATGACTTTGTCGCAGATCCTGCCACAGTTACTCTCAACCAATTTAGTGACTGTCAGGGAGGCGCCAAAGTTCCCCAATACTGCATCCCCCAAGTACAATCCGAATGCTCGCTGTGCCTACCATTCAGATAGCCCGGGGCACTCTACTGATGACTGTTGGGCGTTAAAAAATAAGGTGCAAGACCTTATCGACGCAAAGGAGATACAATTCGAAGCGCCTGCGAAGCCAAATGTAGTTACTGCCCCTATGCCTCAACATGGGGTAAATGCTGTTGATGAAGACGTTTATGCTGTTTCTGTGGTTGATTTAGCCACTCCTCTAAAGATTGTCAAGAAGAACCTACTGCAGGCCGGTTTATTTCTGGGTTGTAGTGAGGGTTGCCTGTTCTGTGCTGTGTCCCCATCTGGTTGTCCCTTGTTAAAGTTAGGCATCCAAAGCTTAATGGATAGCAAGGAGATTCTATTCAAGAAGTCTGTTGTTCGGTTGGTTCCAGTGGAAGAAGTTTCTGTGGTGACTATCCTCAATAATCCGATCCCGGCTCTCCCGAAGAAGCCCGTCCAAATTCTGACCGTTGCACCTGTTATTATCACTGTTCCAGGGCCCCTGCCCTATGTATCTGATAAAGCTGTCCCTTGGCACTATGGGGCAGACGTATATGTAAATAGGATTAAACAAGAGCTCAACGCTGGCGCCAGCATTTGTGACATCACTGGCCCAGCCAAAGTTACCCGCAGTGGCAGGCTCTTCTCGCCTGACATTGCACCGCCTGCTGCCCGAAGACCACTCCTCATAACCCCTGCAAGTATACCTGTTCCTGCTGCTGATCCGATTGTTTCTCCTGCTGCCGAGTCATCCAATGCTCGGGGTAAGGGAATTGAAGTTGAGCCTGCCCAGACGGAGGCACCTGTACCCATAACTGCTGAGGCCTCCCAACAAGAGATGGAGGAGATTCTAAAAATTATAAAGAAGAGCGATTTTAATGTTGTGGAACAGCTGGGGCACATGCCCTCCAAGATCTCCATGCTCTCTCTATTGCTGTGCTCCGAGGCCCATGCCAAGGCCCTAATCTCATTCCTTAAGACGGCCCATGTGCCACATGAAACCTCTGCAGTCCAGTTCACTGATTGCGTGGCAAGTCTAACGGCAGATAATGGCTTGGGTTTCTCAGATGCTGACTTGACCGCAAAGGGAAGAGACCATAATGATGCTCTGCATGTCTCTATTGAATGCAGGGGCACTACCTTGGCACATGTGTTGGTGGATACCGGGTCATCTTTATATGTGCTACCCAAGAAGGCTTTGGACCGTCTAGATTGTGAAGGACTGGAATTAAAACCCAGCAACATCATCGTCAGGGCTTTTGATGGTTCAAAGAGGATGGTCCATGGAGAAGTTGACATTCCGATTCGGGTGGGCTCTCAGGTGTTCGACTCCACTTTTTATGTGATGGATATCCGTCCATCTTACTCTTGCCTATTGGGTCGACCTTGGATACATAAGGCTGGGGCAGTGACCTCTACCTTGCATCAGAAGCTGAAGTACCCCGTCAGAGGGAAGATCGTCACCGTGCAGGGAGAGGAGGAATATATGGTGAGCCACCTGAACTCCTTTAGGTACATTGAGATGGATGGGGAGTTTATTGAAACCCCCTTTCAGCATTTCGAGGAGGTGTTTCCCATCGCAGCAACAGCAACAGAAGAAGGTGCTCCTTTGAAGATGGCTTCCCTAAAGGACGCCCGGGCTGTGGTTCAGAAGGGTGAATGTGCCGACTGGGGCAGACTTCCAAACTTCACACAGAAGACTGATAAACTTGGGCTGGGTTTTACCACAGAAGGTCAAAGAGCTATGAGGAAAGCAAAGATCGGAAGGCCTCCGGTATTTATTAAAAGTTCAGGAGTGAACGCTGTCGGGGAAGACCATGAAATGGACGAAGCTGAATTCAACAGCTGGATCTATCCAACGGCTGAAGGCGGATTGAACAACTGGATTGCTAAGGATCATACCCCTGTTACCTTTGTGACGCAGTAATAAATTTCTTTGTTTCGTTATTTTGTAATAAACAATGATAAACTCTATGGCCCGGTGTCTTACCTGAGGCACTGTGGTTCTATTTGTGAGGGCATACAAATTGTCATTTCATATATCATGAATGAAAATCTTGGACGTTTTTCGCATTACAAATATTGTGCTCCTTTCCTGTCTTTCTTTTCCTTTACATAATTTTCAAAACAGCTGTATTTACACACACACTCACTCATACAGGTTTCAATCCACTCTGGATCTCACTGATAACAACTCTGCTACTGCCAATTATGACTTCGAAAATCCGATCAACTTAGCCGAAGACGAAGGTGAAGATGATTGTGAAGTGCCTGGCGAGCTTGCAAGACTGTTGCTTCAGGAAGAGAGGGCAATTCAACCTCATGAAGAGCCAGTGGAAACCATAAACTTGGGTACTGAGGCAGACAGGAAAGAGGTAAAGATTGGTGCCAACCTAGAGCTCAGCGTGAAGCAACGGTTAACCAAGATGTTACATGACTATATGGAGATCTTTGCCTGGTCCTACGAAGACATGCCCGGGTTGGATACCGATATTGTGGTCCATCACTTGCCAACTAAGGAAGACTGCCCTCCAGTAAAGCAAAAGGTCCGTCGGATGCGTCCAGAGATGTCTGAGAAGATTAAGGCCGAGGTTATGAAACAGTTTGATGCGGGGTTCCTTGCAGTGACTTCTTACCCTCAGTGGGTTGCTAATGTGGTGCCGGTACCTAAGAAGGACGGCAAGGTCAGAATGTGTGTCGAATACAGGGATGTGAACAGGGCCAGCCCCAAGGATGACTTCCCCTTACCTCACATTGATGTCCTTTTTGATAATACAGCTCAGCACAAAGTATTCTCTTTCATGGATGGCTTTTCAGGATACAACCAGATCAAGATGGCACCTGAAGACATGGAAAAGACTACATTTGTTACTCAGTGGGGCACCTTCTGTTACAAGGTCATGCCATTTGGACTAAAGAACGCTGGGGCAACCTACCAACGTGCCATGGTTGCTTTATTCCATGACATGATCCATCATGAGATCGAAGTGTATGTGGACGACATGATCGCAAGGTCCCAGACTGAGGAAGAGCACCTAGATCATCTGCAGAAGTTGTTTGACCGGTTGAAACTGTACAAGCTGAGATTGAACCCGAACAAGTGCACCTTCGGGGTAAGATCTGGGAAGTTGCTAGGCTTCGTGGTCAGTGATAAAGGTATTCAAGTTGACCCTGCCAAGGTCAAAGCTATTCAAGAGATGCCAGTTCCTAAGACAGAGAAGGAAGTCAGAGGCTTTTTAGGACGCCTGAATTACATCGCTCGATTCATCTCACATCTGACTGCTACCTGTGAGCCAATCTTCAAGCTGCTGAAGAAAGATCAGGTAGTACGTTGGAACGATGAATGTCAGGCTGCTTTCGACAAAATTAAAGAGTATCTCCAAGAACCACCTATCAATATGCCCTGGTTTGCATTCTCTATATTTTTCTTATATTTTATTTTTTCAATTATTGTTTTATTTATTTTATTGCTTTGATTTAATTAATTAACTATTTTTTTCATAAATATAAAAATACCCCAAAAATCAGAAAAAGATAAAAAATGCAATAAATATTTTTATTTTAACATTTTCTTGTAAATAAATTGTATATAATAAATTTAGTTTTAAATTAGGTTTAACTTAAATTCTTTTCATAACAAAAATCCAAAAATATAGAATTAGGTTTAATTGACAATTTTTATCCCTT
Source organism: Vicia faba (assembly GCA_948472305.1). Classification (NCBI taxonomy): domain Eukaryota; kingdom Viridiplantae; phylum Streptophyta; class Magnoliopsida; order Fabales; family Fabaceae; genus Vicia; species Vicia faba. The sequence goes on from OX451735.1 coordinate 30,021,239, forward strand.
TTAATTTTTTTTTCTTTTTTCACCATAATATTATTTATCTTATTTATTTTCCTGATTAAATTTGCATGAAAAAATTAGGGTTAATTTAGTTTAAATTTAATATTTTCCTAATAACTTAAAAATAATTAGAACTAGGTTTAACATTTTATTTTAGCTTTGATTAATTTTTTTTTCTATTAAATACACAAAAAACATAAAAACACCAAAAACCTTTTCTTTTAATTTTAATTCCTTATTAATTTAATTTTTGCAAAAGGGTCCAACGCCCTCGTCACGTTCTTAATTTCTTATTTAATTGCGCGTATTTATTTTATGTCATTTATAATAATTTTGTACCTCCCCCAAAGCTTTGTAACATTTACTTTTCGCGCTTTTATTTCCTTTGCTTTATTTATTTTCTGTCAAATCGGGTCCGGTTTAATTTTGGCGATGTGGACCCGCGCCATTTGTAATAGCTTAGATTTACTTTTCTTCGCAAATATTTTAACTGTTAACAAAGCATGCAAGAATGAATGGCCTTAAATAAAATCAAGCGTAGCACACCAATAAACATGACAAGACAAATGCAAATGAAAATGACACACGAATCGCACACACCACCCCTAGGGTACGCCTCACTGTTGCCTTGCCTCGAAAGGTGATCGTCGAGTAGAGGATGTCTTAGTAAGTCCTCATGATCCGGGAACCTGGCATGAGGGTAGCTTCTAAGGTGTCTTCCCATTGCTCTGGTGATCACCATGTCCCTACAAACTCGAATTGACCCGAACACCTCCAACGATGGTGCTACCTACCTCTCAATGGTGGGATGGCGCTACTTTAAAGGACATCTACACAGACGAATTCCTTAGGGTAGGTAAGTTCTCATGGATACTTGCTCTCTTCAAAAACAAAACAAATCAAAATCTTTTCACACCGACACTTTTTCAAAAGCTGTCAAAGCAATTTTTCAAACACTCTGACACAAGAGTCGATCTGAAATTTTCAAAGAAACTTTTTTAAAAAACCCACAGTTGAAAAGCAAACAAACAATTTTGAAAACACATTGAGCAAGTATCTAAGAGCCCATGGATAACCATGGATAGAAAGGGTGCTAACACCTTCCCTTTCTATAACCTACCTCCCGAACCGAGAGCAATCTCTGTAAGGAATTTTTCTGTGCTTTTGTCCTTTCCATTTGGAGAAAATAAAAGACGGTGGCGACTCTTGCTTCCGCGACATTTCGCGAACCAGCGTTAAACAGTCAGTTCCAGATCCACCGATCACACCACCCCAGTGGTAAGGCAGCGCACTAAAATGCTTAAGGTCACAGGTTCGAGCCTTGGCGCTGCCTTTTTGCATTTTTCACATTTTTCATCCATTTTTTGGCTGTTTGCAGCGTGGGCTTCAACATTTGGGCTGTGTTTTTTTTCTCTAACATGCTACCTCCTGATTACTCAAGGCACCTCTGGCCCAACTATTTTCATTTATTTATTTTATGTTATTTTATTTTCATTAAATATATTTTTCTTAACTTATTAAAAATCATAAAAAATGTAAAAATGATAAATATTATATTTTGTTTATTTTATTTTATTTTCTCATAAAAAATATGTTTTTTTTAGTTATGTATTAACAATTTTTTCCTAATAAACTTGTAAGTAAAAAATAAAATTAGGTTAATTATTTATTCTTTTTCTCACACTTATAAATATTTATTTTAACATATTAAAAAGACTAAATATTTTCATAAATACTATTTATTATTTTAAGACAAAAAATACACAAAAATAATACTTAAAGAATTTTATTTTCTTTTAAAATTAGAAATTAGGGTTAACCACATTTTCAAGAAATATTTTCCTTTTCTTAAATTATTAGGATTAGGTCAAAACTCTTTTGCATATGAAAAGCAAAGCAAAAACCTTATATATATATATATATATATATATATATATATATATATATATATATATATATATATATATATATATATATATATATATATATATATATATATATATATCATTGCATATTTAAATTATATGGTATATTGTTTATTCAAATACTTGTACAAATTTGATTTGGTTGTAATAGCTTAATTAGATTTACATTATTGCAAATCCCCATTTATAATTTGTATTCCCCCCTCCCATAAAATGTTGTAATAGCGTAGTAATCTTTAAATTATGCAATTTACCGCTTTTATATACCATGCTAGTAATTAGGGTTTGTATGGCGAGATCAAAACAAATCAAATAGAAAACCCTAATCCAAGACAAAATCAAGCATGAAAATAACACACTTGCACACAAGCATCCTTAGGGTTTCTCCACTTGGTTTCCTTATATAAAAATGGCCATATTACGCATGCGAAGTATCTTGGCAAAAACAAAATAATATAAGATCATAGTCCCTCGATGACGCTATTCAAAGTTGCCTTACAAAATGATCTTGGTCCCTCAAAAATGCTAAGATACTTTGCAACATTGCTAATCATGGTTATACGATGACCCACGCCCGTCCCGTTTACATCCAAAGATAGGGTTGCTTACCAAATCAATGGTAAGACAACAATATCAAAGGAAAAGAAAATGAACAAGAAAGACATTTGAGTAGGTAGATTACTTCTAGTTACTTGCTCCATTTCAAACAACTATCCTTGCTATTTTCAAAACACACACATTTCAAAACATCTTACAAACATTGAAAACATTTTCAAAAAGACAAACATCTTTGTATACATTCTTACAAACGAGAATCATTACAAAGATTGCCTAAACAATGGCCTCTTTTTAAAAATACTTTCAAAACCACACAAAGCATGACTTCAAAATAAAAATCAAGTGATCTAGCAAGTAACTAAGAGCCTATGGAAAACCATGGATGAAAAGGGTGCTAACACCTTCCCTTTTCATAATCTACCCCCCGAACTCAAGAAACAATCTCAAAGGCCTTTCCTGTGCTTTTTCACCTTTCCTTTTGGATAAAAGAAAAGTCAGTGGCGACTCTTACTAACCGCAACATTTGCGATAAAATGCAAAACCTTCAAGTCAGTTCTCCCACCGTATCACAAAAGACATAGTATTTTCCTACCTACCAATTAAGGATAAAAACCTAATAGTTCGTGGTAAAAATATTAAAACGGTTTGTTGTGGTTGATTTTAGGCAAAAAGATATTTCATCATATTTTAGGGAGAAAGCTCAACTAATACCATCACAAGTATGAGAAGATAGATCTTGCATCATCGTGAAGAAAAATCTACTAAGTTGGATATCAATATCAACAAGTTTCCATTTAACATCTTCACATGGAAAGAATCACATTTACTTCAACGATTACTATGGGGATAGGAAAAGCATATCTCAACTATAAATAAGATTTATTTCTAATTTCATTTAGAAAAGGTTTTAAATTAAAAGTCAAGTGGCAAAAAGATTTGAGTGAGTTTGAATCACTTTTAGTCTTTTGAAATTGTTTTGATATGCTTAAATAAATTGAAGCATTTGATTAAAAAATAAAGTTTAAAAATACAATGGCACAAAATCAAAGTTTTTATATGAAAGTGGTTCAAGTTTAAAAATTGATTTTTTGGGTTAAAATATTTTTAGAGTACATGAGAATACATAGAGTGAGTTTTCATAAGAGTTTTTTGTACAAATATCAATGCATATGCACATGACTCACAAAGTCAATAGAACTATCACTTTTCCTTGGATTTAAAAACAATAATACAACAAAGTATAGACATTAATCATTTAAAAATAAGGTTAAACATACATAAAAAATGATAGTATAATGTCACAAAGTATCATGGCTTTTAAAATAGTCATTTTGAGAAAAATGTTCCTAAAGGTTTTAAAGAAAACACTAAGACTTTAATCAAACTAAAACAAAAGAAACTATTTTTTGGTATTTTTAATATGTTAAACAAAGACAGAAAATAAAATCAAAACTTTGAATAAATAAAAATAAAATATTTTTGGTGTTTTTAATATGTTAAAAGTGTGAGTGCAACTTCACTATTAGATGTTTTGCATGATGTCAAAACTCGGAAAACTAGTATTTCAGTATGGTGGAGGGTATCCTTATGTCTTGTAGCACTCCCTTGTATTAGAGGTCTTATGAATCATTTAAAACAACTTTAGAATTGGTCCCAATCATGAAAAAGCAGTTTTTGCATAAAATCATCATTTATGCGCCAACCTAAAATTTATGTGTCGACACATAAATTCAACATTTCTGCATTTTCTTAAAAGCTTCAATATGTGTCGACACATACGATTTATAGGCCGACAGATGTAATGCATTATTAAAGCTTTTCAACATATGTGTCGACACATACAATTTTCAGATCAGCACATTGTTGTACCCCAAAATTTTCCCTCTCATATTTCTCAAAACATTGCAAGAAAAATCTCCAAGTTGCTCAAGTTTGCTCAAGAGTAGGTCAGACAAATCATCTCCTAAGGCAGTCAACCCCAAATTAGGGTTTTATGTTGCATCAAGATCCTTGAATCCAAATGACATCAAGTGATCCCCAATGTCCTAATATACTCTCAAGATCATCCATGTCAAATTTCAAGCCTTGCAGAGGAAGTTTGCCCAGTCAATTGCTCAAAGGGTCCAAAAATTGACTGTGCTAGGGCAAAAGTCAACTGTGACCTATAAACAGTCAAACTTCAAGATTTTTTGTCAACATTCTCATTTTGAAGGATATTTCATCATTTGATCAAGGGTTGATCATGATTCATCAAGGATTTCTCAAAATTCATCAAGACTCAAAAGTTGCTAAATTAGGGTTTTGTAGGAAAAGTCAACTCAACTTTGACCAAGCATACCTTTCTCATACTTTATGAGAAATGACCCATCCAAAGCTCATTTTGAATAGGATGCAATTTCCTACAATCCATCTTCATCCCCCAAGATCAGAAAATTCACTCATAAGAAGTTATAAATTTAGACATTATAGGTCATTTTTGAAAGTCAACAAAAACACCTTTTTTGCCAAAGCTTATAACTTGAGCATGGAATATCAAAATGAGATGATACCAAAAGGGTTGGTTAGAGGACATCTCGAGCTTTCTATAAAGTCTAAGAAAACTTCCAAAAGTTCAAAATTGAAGAAGTCATGCATTGTTGAAGTTGGGCATTTTTGCAAAATTGCCAAAAGTCAACTATCCCCAAAACTTCAAATTTTGTCAAATGGGCCCGTTCTTTTCCACTTGATCTGGACTTGCCACATTGCATGCGTGTCCTAGCTTCAGCCTTGCGTCCATTTATTTATTTTATTATTTTATTTGATTTTTTATTGAATTATTTCATTTTTAATCAAATTAAATCAAATTAAATCCAAATATTGATTGCTTGATATATTTTTGGCTATTTTAGGACTTAATCATCATCATGATCAGCATCAAATTCGTATCTCACCATATCATGTACAAAAGATGAATTTTTGACAAATTAGGCAAGCTATCAAAAGTGAATCAAATCATATCTCATGGCATTGATGTGGAAAGATTCAAAGCACAATTGTTAACCTAATGCATTCCACATTACGTATAGAGGGCAAAGGCACGAAATTGGAGGCTAGAGGCTGCAAGAACCAACATAACAAAACTTGAAAAAGTGACAAAAAGTTGAAAACCAAAATCGTGTCTAGAGGCAATTTCAAAAGCAAAGCTTGACACCAATCGATTGCTGGAGGTTCACTGAGTCAGAACCAATCCCTAGCAAGCTCTCATACACACCAAAACGCGCTGTAAGTGTCACGTATCTCAGCCCTGTATTCAGAATCTTAACTCTCCATTCTTGCATCTTTTTGGAAAATCATTGATATATTTGTGACTCTCATAAGATTTCTAAGCTTGTGGCAATATTCGATTTCATTTATATGGACCGTAATCTCATAATAGCATGGTTAAGGTTTCGTGTTAGATTTTAGGGATTTGCATTTCAGGTGAAATTGGATCTCGTGATGGACATGGTTGCACTCAGGAGAGGGAGACGAACCTAACCATGTCTTTGGGGGTCATTTTTATGGCCTAGAATTGATTTTGGGATCGACCTGCGAATTTAGCTGCGGATCTAAATCCGCAGGTAAAATTATAGGGGCTGGAGGTAGGGGACGGAGACGTGGAAATTCCCCAGTGGACCATTCAAATGTTCACGCACTTTTTTTTATTTTCTAGCATATCAACGCATTATCTCTTATTATTATTCTTGCTTAATACATTAACAATTGAAACGCATTGGCTGAGTGGTAAACGTGTGCATCAAAACGCCTATAGGACCTGGGTTCGAATCCCAGGTCCTCCAAATTTGCATTTGTTATTTTTCTACAGGTTATCACATGCAGATCCAAGCGCATAGCCTACCATACTCCCTCACTCAATCAAGCGCCAGATGGCCCAAGGCCAGATCTGGTGATCCAGAATGATGATCCACCATGGGACCAAGTCAAAGGGCGCATAGGGAATCCAGAAATTCCACCAGGCCAGCGTGATAATGGGCCTTGGAATTGCTAAGAAAACCCCAAAATCAGGCCCAAGCCTCCTATCTCTTTCTATTTCTTTGATTTAATTTTATTTGTTTTATTATTTTTAATCAATTAACCAATCAAATTTTTTCTTTATAAAAATAAAACCAAAATATATTTTTCTTCATTAAAACCAAATTTTAATTTTTATTAATAAATACTAATTATATTAATTTAGTTTTAATTAGGATAACCTTAATATATTTTGTAAATAATCAAATTAACTTAGGCATAATTAGGTTTTTATTAACATTGATCAATTTTATTTTCTTTCTTTAAATAACACAAAAACCCAAAAATATTTATTTTTATTAATTAGTTTAATTAATTTAATAATTAATTTAGGATAGTTTATTTCCTAATTCAAAAATAACCAAAAAAAATCTTTTTTCTTTAATAACAAAGGGTCAAAACCCTAGAACTCGCACTCGATTTAATTTCCCGCACGCGATCCATTTTATTCAATATTGTATTTGTTCCCGGAATGTAATAAATAATTAGGACTATTTTTATTGCTTTATTTATTTACTGCATTTAAATTTAAAAGGGTTGCTTTTGGCGATGTAAATACCCGACGCCTTGTAATTTAATTTCCGCAATTTATTTTCCGCAAAATATAACTGCTAGATGTTTGATAATAGGGATGCATGACAAGATTGAACGTTTAAACCTAAAATCAACCTAGATCACCATTAACATGTACAAAGATAAATAACTGGAAACAACACACTCGCACATGCGCACTCTTAGGGTACACCCCACTTGGTTGCCTTCGTACGCGGTCATTGAGTATAGGAAGTTTTAGAGGTCGCCCTTTTGTCCAAAGATCATAGTTGCCTCGAAACGGTTGCCTCAGATAAAATGATCTAAGACATTAGGGTTACCGCTAAGGCATCCTAACATTGCTTTGGTGACCGTAAGTCCCTAAATTCAAATTGACCCTCAAACTCCAACGACGGTGCTACCTACTCATCAATACTAGGATAGCATTGCCTAAAGGAAGATAGCATAGAACAATTCCTTTTTTCGAATAGGTAGATGGTTCTTAAGTACTTGCTCTTTCCAAAATAAAACAAAACTTTTCACACTTACACCTTTCAAATAAAAACTTCTTCAAACCCACAAGCACAAAGAAAAGCAATTTTGAAAACAAAATGATCAAGTACCTAAGAGCCCGTGGATAACCACAGATAGAAAGGGTGCTAACACCTTCCCTTTCTATAATCTACCCCCCGGACCCGAGAAATATCTCGAAAAAGGAATTTTTCTGTGCTTTTTTCCTTTCCTAGTTAGATAAAATAAAATCGGTGGAGACTCTTGCTTACCGCGAAATTTTGTGAAAACAAACGCAAAATGCAAACCAGCATTCCAAAAAAAAAAACAGTCAGTTCTCTCCCACCGTATCACAGAACTGGCGACTCTTCTGGGGACGCTTAATAAGTGGGGTGTACCTTAGGATTAGATCATTGTGTTTTCAATTGTTTGCTTTATATGCTTTATATTTGTGGGCTTGAATCGGAGTTACTATAGATCCTAACCCGGATCTGGGGTACCCTTTAGGTAAGTAGCAATAAACTATGAGGGAACTGTACGGCATAGATCGATACGGTTGAAGCAGTAGCTACGTTGGTGTGACACTTTAGTTTGTACCGATATCCCTTATGTTGGAACGAGGAGAATATGGGTCATCTAAGGGGTCATTAAGCACCAACTGACCTTAGAGCCTTTAAATTGACCAACTTGGCCATAGAACAGTAGCAGTATGCTACACTCATTGAGACTAAACTCTCGCGATGATTCCGGCCGCAAGAAAAGGTTGCTAAACTGGAATTATGACCGATCGAGGGTAGTCAGTGATATTGAGATTCTCTAGAACCCGGTTACTATTTTTAGGACAGGTTTGAACCAACTGAACTGAAAGAGGGTAGTACCTAAGCTCCTTGCCAGCCTGAAATCTAAGGGCTCTCTGTGTGACTAGTATGCCTTTACCATGTTTGCTATTTGTGGATACTTGTGATGTACTTTCTATCATGACATCATAACATTGCATACATCTTGCATTGGACTAACCTATTTCAAAGACAGGAGGGATTCATCTTTGTTCTGTTTTGTAGGTCATGATACCCATGCGTAGGAACACCATCCGGATCAACTTTGTCCAGGTTCCCACCCTGCTTAAAGAATTGGTTGCAAAGATGCCAGATACTACCTCCTTCATCAGAAGACATGGGCATATTCTCAGTTTGGTCACTTCCAAATTGGAAGAGCAAATGATGAGTGTCCTGGTCCAGTTCTATGATCCACTGTACCATTGCTTTACTTTTCAGGACTACCAGTTGGTCCCCACCTTAGAAGAGTTCTCTGATCTGCTTGGTATCCCTATCCTGGAGCAGACCCTGTTTACTAGTTGGGAGAAAATCCTTAGGCCGGAAGAGATTGCTTTATCCCTTCATCTAACAAAGGCTGAGGTAATGGCTAATTGAGAAACTCGTAGTGGAGCAAATGGGTTTTTGACTAAGTTCTTGGTTGGTAAGGCTAACCATTTCTGGGATAGTCTAGATTTCCAGGCATTCGGAGATATTCTGGCTCTTCTGATATATGGCTTGGTATTGTTTCCTAACTCTGACTCCTTTGTTGATGTGAATGCGGTAAAAATCTTCATCTCTGGTAATCTTATACCCACTCTCTTGGGTGACATTCTTCATCAGCTTTATGCCCGTACTGCTCGAAAGAGGGGAACCTTGATGTGCTGTACTCCATTGTTGGCAAGGTGGTTTATTTCTCACCTTCCCAAGTCAGTTTTGAAGAACAAAGAAGGCATGGGCTGGGCCTATAGGGTTATGTCTCTCTCTCATAATGACATCATCTGGACTATCAAGGGTATAGACGAGGTGGCTATTATTGATCGATGTGGGGAGTACCCCAATGTTCCACTGATAGGAACCAATGGAGGGATCACTTATAATCCGTGCTTGGCCTTACGTCAGTTTGGGCGTGCTAGGAGGGAAGGTCCTCATGAATTGCTAATGCCTAGTATCATCTTTGATTTTCAAGGGGATAACGACGAGCAACGCCGCAAATTCATAAGAGCTTGGGATAGGGTTCACAGATCTGATCCACATGAGCTGGGCCCAAAGACTTCTCTTCTGATGGAGCCATATCTCAGATGGGTTCGTATCCATGCCTAAAAGTTGGGTATGCCGTATGAAGCCGTCTTGCCTATCATTGTCGAAGTTGCTAATGAAGAAGGGGTTCTTCCTACCATCCTCCATCCTCATATGCCCACTGACATTGGGGCACTAAAGAGATCATGGATGCAGCTGAGAGAAGAGCGGGATACTTATCGAGAAAAGTATCACGAGCAAGAGCAGAAGATTCAGAAGTTGACTAGGCAGTTGGAGAATGAGCAGACCATCAACGACTATGTCAGCACCAAAGGCAAACAACCATGGGAGCGCTGATGTCCTTTGTTTACTTCCAGTTTTTATTTACTTTTCAGCATTTTCTTTCTTGTAACGCCTTAAGGGCAATTTGTTGAACAATTTGAATTTCAAGTTTATCTAATAAAAGTGTGTTTCCTTTTTGGTTTACGAATTTGAATCTCTCGATGTCTTTGAAATCATAGCATACGCATTTCATTCCATGCACCTCATAACAGGTACCCTTATAGGTTTTCTCATCTTCTTCACTGTTTATTTCAGCATCATGTCTTCTGAACCATCAACTGAACAAGTAATCAAGGCTCTGCAGGCTCAAAATGCCCAATTCCAAGAGCTGTTCAAGAATCTAGCTAAGGGTCAGCAAGATCTGAAGACCCTTATTCTGAAAGAGAAGAAGAAGAAGAAGAGGACAATCCTATTTAACACGGGTCACAGGTTCGGAAACAGGCTACGAGATGAAGTTGATCTGACCACCTCATCTGGAGGGAAAGATAGTCAAGAAGAAAGGAGCGCTCCTAGCCCTGTGGTTTCAGACAATGAGACGGACTTCGACGAAGACCAGTATCCTCCGGCTGAGGATAGATACAAACAGTTGGAAGATCGGTTGAGTGCGATGGAAGTTCAGAAAGTGCCTGGTCTGGACTTTGTTGATCTGGGTCTGTCATCTGGGGTGGTGATTCCCCACAAGTTCAAGGCACCAGCCTTTGCTAAGTACGACGGAGTTTCTTGTCCGAACCTGCACCTCCGGTCGTATGTAAGGAAGATTCAGCCGTACACCGCTGATAAGAACCTATGGATCCACTTCTTTCAAGACAGTCTCTCAGGGACTCAGCTTGAATGGTTTTACCAGTTAGAAGGAGCCAGTATCCGCAGTTGGGAAGATTTGGCTGCTGCTTTCTACAGGCAGTACCAATATAATGCCGACCTCGCTCCCACGCGTACCCAACTCCAGGGTATGTCTATGGGAACGGGTGAAGGTTTCAAAGATTATGCTCAGAAGTGGAGGGATCTCGCTGGAAGAGTGCAACCACCCTTGGCTGATAGGGAGCTAGTGGATATGTTTCTGGGGACCTTGTCTGGTCTGTTTTTCAACCATCTGATTGGAAGCTCTTTGTCTGGGTTTACAGAGCTAATTATGACTAGTGAAAGGATTGAGGTTGGTATTAAGTCTGGTAAGATACAAAAGGGCGCTTCATTGAGCACCGAGAAAAAGCCTTTTAAGAAGGAGTCTAGTGCTGTTTACAGTTCGAAAATCCAGAATAGACCTGAACGCCGCCAAGCTGTTAATGCAGTTGTTATTTCAAGACCTATTGGGGCTCCTCAGCGCAACAATCAACAAAAGGCCGAGAGACCTCGAAGGAAATTCACCCATCTCAACATGACTTTGTCTCAGATTCTGCCGCAGTTATTGAAAACCAATCTAGTTAATACTGAAGAAGTATTGGACCAGCCTTGGTTTCATGAGGTCAAGAGGTATCTCGAGGCTCAAGAATATCCAGAAAGAGATTCAATCAATGATAAGAAGTTCTTAAGGAGATTCTCTACTAAGTTCTTCCTTAGTAATGGCATCTTATACAAACGCAATCATGACTCCATTTTGCTTCGGTGCGTGGATAAGGTTGAAGCTGAAAAGATCATGGCTGAATTACATGACGGTACTTTTGGCACCCACTCCAGTGGACATACAATGGCGAAGAAAATCCTACGGGCAGGCTATTATTGGTCTACCATGGAAGCAGATTTCTAACAACACTCTCGGACTTGTCATAAGTGTCAAATTTATGCTGACAAGGTGCACGTACCTCCGATTCCTCTGAATGTCTTAACGGCTCCTTGGCCCTTTGCTATGTGGGGAATTGATATGATTGGAGAGATCAAGCCTACAACCTCCAATGAACACCGCTTCATCCTAGTGGCCATTGACTATTTTACAAAGTGGGTTGAAGCAGCCTCCTTCGCCTCCGTTACCAATAATGTTGTGGCCCGCTTCATCAAGCAAAACCTTATTTGTCGGTACGGTATCCAGGAAAGAATCATTACTGACAATGGTACAAATCTAAACAACACTATGATCACCGCCTTCTGCGAGCAATTCAATATTCAGCATCACAATTCTTCTCCCTATCGGCCCAAGATGAATGGTGTTGTCGAAGCTGCAAATAAAAACATTAAGAAGGTCATACAAAAGATGACAGTCACGTACAAAGACTGGCATGAGATGCTACCGTTCGCTCTCCATGGGTATCGTACAACGGCTCACACATCAACCAGGGAAACACCCTATTCTTTGGTTTACGGCATGGAGGCTGTCTTGCCTATTGAGGTACAGATCCCCTCTCTGAGAATTATGAAGGAAGCAGGTTTGAATAAAGACGATTGGATCCAGACTCGACTTGATCAACTGAACTTAATTGATGAAAAGAGGCTTACTGTTGTTTGCCATGGTCAGATGTACCAAAAGCGGATGATCAAGGCTTTCAACAAGAAAGTCAGACGCGAAGTATATCAAGTTGGGGATCTAGTGATCAAACGTATCATTTTGCCACAAAGTGACCCCAGGGGAAAATGGACTCCTACCTATGAAGGACCATTTGTAATCAAGAACATATTCTCTGGTGGGGCAATGATCTTGACCACCATGGACGGCGACGACCTGCCACACCCTGCGAACGCGGACATAGTCAAAAGATACTACGCATAAGAGACCCGCTAGGTTGACACACCTAGGCAAAACAAGGGGCATCCCGGAAAACCAAAAAGGTTCGGGCAAAAATTAGGGATAAAATGAAAAAAAATTGTACACCCGACAAGTTGAAAACCCGAAAGGGCGACTTGGGCAAAAAAGGGTTTCCCGGTGGACTGAAAACCCGAAAGGGCAGTCGAGGCAAAAGTTAGGGAATTAAAGCGTATGACTATGTCCCGTCGGATCACTTTACGGACAACCTTTGACTTCCACTGACAAATTCAGAGTTTCTGATCAATTCAATCATCTTCGGACGAAGCAACAAATAGAAGAGATATTCAGAGACATGAAGGCTATAGCAGGATTGGAACCCCATGGGATTATTACACATAGTCATCTTTCTTTGTATCAAATTTTTCTTGTTTTACGACAACATTCTCTTACTAGAATGTTTGTCTCCTTTGTACAAATATTTTGTTCAAAATCAATACAAAGATATCCCTTTAAAAGTGCAAAAAAACTATTTGTCTTTTCTTTACGCTTATGTTTTGTTTGCAAAAAAATGTCCAATGATTCATTGATGAACATATACATTTGAACATGATTACTGTTTACAAATAAAAAAATGAGAGAGACAATTACTGATGGTTCGAATGGATAGGGAAATACCTCTAGACTATTACCCAAGAAATCCCCACAATACGTCATTTAAATCCCCAGCGGAACAAAATTTCAAGTTATTAATCCCCAGTAGAAATCGTTAAATTTCTCAGGATTCCCCAAGCGGATCTTACAAGCAGTACACGACATTGCCCTCACAACGAAATTTACTTCTCTCAATAAGATTTCATCAGTACTTCAACTTCAAGACATGAAAATTCACATATCCCCAACATCATTCAAGGATTTATTTTCCATAATCAAACAGCAATACAGCAAATCAGCTCACAGGCGCATACATTGCTTCCATATATCATAAACATTGATGAAGCAAATACATTGCATCATACATTTCATGCAATATAACTTTGTGTTTCAGCTAACATTTTACCCTTTTTAGGATAAGATTAATAGCTACCATTAACAAGATGCAACCTTTCATGATACAGTACGGATACGCTCCAAACACGGATGCCATTCTGATACTCATTCAGATTCAAGTTTCAGATACAGTGCATATACGCTCCAGACACGGATGTCATTCTGATACTCATTCAGATTCAACTTTCAGATACAGTGCAGATACGCTCCAGACACGGATGCCATTCTGATACTCATTCAGATATAGTTCAGATACGCTCCAGACACGGATTCCATTCTGATACTCATTCAGATATAGTTCAGATACGCACCAGACACGAATGCCATTCTGATACTCATTCATATTCAACTTTCAGATACAGTTCAGATACGCTTCAGACACGGACTCCGTTCTGATACTCATTCTTTCAGCTTACAACTTACAATTAAACAAACATTCTTGGATGGCATCTACAAGCCCATCTCCATCAAGATTCTATCACCTCTCCAAATGGCATCTTTAAGCCCATTCCTTCTAACGTCACATCATCGAGTGCAAATTTATGGGCACTCTAGTGTCCAATCTTTCTTTCACCTTCGAGTCACGAACGACAAAACTCGCCAATCTAACTCTTCAGGTTTAAGAAGATTGAACAGGGGCAGCTGTTGTACCCCAAAATTTGCCCTCTCATTTATCAAGATTATTCTCACAAGATCTCTTTGACTCAAGACTGGATTAGGGTTTGACCAGCTCAAGACCTCTCATCATGCACTAATCACCCAAAATTAGGGTTTGAGATTGTACAAAGATTTTTGGACTATCAATGCTTCATATGACTTTCAAACATCATTATGGACCACTAAGATTACTCATGACAAGTTTCAAGCCTTGAACCACATTTTTGATCAGTCAATTGGACAGTTGACATAAAAATCAACTGTATTGGGGGAAAAGTCAACCATGGCCAATTTACAGTCAAACTTCATAATTTTTTATCCACATCAACATTTTGGACTCATATGTATCATTTGATCAAGTTTGGACCATAATTCCTCAAGAAATTTGATCAAATCATCAAAAGGGCAAAATGGTCAAAATTAGAGTTTTGACTGAGAAAAGGCAATTTTTGATTTTTGACCTAGAAAATGACCAATTGATTTGAAGCATGATTTCAAGGGTTTGATTGTATCATCTTGACCTAATAACATGGTTCAAAACATTTCAATTTCATTGGATTGACAGATGAAATTTGCAATCAACTGATCAAAAGTCAACTGTATACTGAAAAGTCCAACTTTGACTTTTTGGTCAAAATCAAGTGCCAAGGATCACAATTCATCAAAACATGTCAAAATGTGAAACTTTTTCATCAAGAAATCAAAGATTGAAGATTTGGTTTTGAAATTTGAATTTTTCTTAACTTAGAAAAATATTTCTAAGTATAGAAAATTTATTATTTTTTCTCAACTTTAAGCCATTTTTTCACCATGATACAAGATGATTCAAAGAAAGTTCCCAACATGAAAGTTTCATATCTCCATGAAATATACAACTTTTCTTCACACATTTTTCCCTAAAGATTCTTGGATCTCAAGATATAATTTTGTGAATACATGCCCATGAACTAAAATAACTTAGTAAAATTTTGCCCTAATTTAGGCAGGTTTTTGACCTAACTTCATGGCAATTTTTCATCTAGTTCCAAGAGTAATCTTGAAATGAATTTCAAAGATGAGTTATAGAGTACATTGCAAGCTTTCAAAAATGTCACAAACTGCTTGAGATGATTTTTGAGTAGGGAGAATCGAAGAGATGAAGTTGGCAATTTCTCACTTTGATTTCAAGCCATTTCATGAAGAACATAATTCAAATATAAACCTATGCTGCCTAATCCTTGCTTTACAGGTCTCAAAATTGTTTCTCACTTCATAATTTAATGCTTACACAGATGATAAAGCCTTAATCTAAGCACAAGAGTCTTTGTCCAAGCTTTAATTCTATAAATGGCACAAAGTTGCCATTACCATTTTGGAAAAGCATAACTTTTGCAACTTTTCACTTCTTGAGCATTGGACCTGTTTTCTTTGCACACACAAGTCCTATAAACCAAAAATAAGTTTCCTAGAACTTGTAACAACTCCAAGCAGGCCTGTACAAGCATGTAGAGAGTGGTCTCTTCACCTTTCTTAAAAAGCAAGTAAGAGTGCAAAAAGGCTATAACTGAGAAATCTGTTGTGGAGTAGATGAAAAACCTTCTCTATACTTATACACAAACACATTACAACTTAGAAGACGATTTCTCAAGGCCAGAAACTCTCCAAAACTCCCTATCACCAAAAACCTGTCAAAAACTTGCAGTTTGAAACCAAGCATAGCAATCCAGAAATTTACTCGTGCGTTTCAAGTTCTAATCACTCAAACACTTAACCTACCTCATATCTAAGTGTTCCAGACCATCATTCCTTCACTGTAACACCTCCTTCTCCATATGGCATTTTTGTTTTTCAAGCTTGCAGGTTGACTTGGACAGAGAGATCCAGGCACTTTCAAAGCAAGGTAAGGATTGGAACACACTTAGGGAGGTTCAGGCAAGCTAAAGGAATCTTCAGGCCTTCATAAATCTCACTCAAAATCCATTCATGATCTCAGCTGAAAAAGGTAAGAACTCTAACTTCTATCTCTTCATACAGGTATCTATTGGTCACGATTTGTAAAGATAAAATATAGATATCCTTGTGCTAAAACCAACCATGTTCATAAATTTCATTTATATTCATTGTGTATAGAGAATTTTAGAATTCAAATTTATGTAAAAATTAGGTTTAAAATTAGGGCCTTTTAAATTCGCTTTGATCTTTGATTGTTAGTTTACATGATTTACATGGTTGAAATTGTGGGAAAAAGTACTATAATTTTCATGTTGGAAATTTCCATTTTCATGGAGAAATGAGAAAGATACAGAGGTTCTGGCCAGCTTGAGGAAGAAGATGAAGTACAGGGCAAAAAGGCTTTATATGTTATGTTTTTCTTGTTTCATTTAAACTAACGGACATATAGCCACCCAGTGGTAAGGCAGCACACTAAAATGCTTAAGGTCACAGGTTCGAGCCTTGGCGCTGCCATTTTGCATTTTTCACATTTTTCATCCATTTTTTGGCTGTTTGCAGCGTGGGCTTCAACATTTGGGCTGTGTTTTTTTTCTCTAACATGCTACCTCCTGATTACTCAGGGCACCTCTGGCCCAACTATTTTCATTTATTTATTTTATGTTATTTTATTTTCATTAAATATATTTTTCTTAACTTATTAAAAATCATAAAAAATGTAAAAATGATAAATATTATATTTTGTTTATTTTGTTTTATTTTCTCATAAAAAATATGTTTTTTTTAGTTATGTATTAACAATTTTTTCCTAATAAACTTGTAAGTAAAAAATAAAATTAGGTTAATTATTTATTCTTTTTCTCACACTTATAAGTATTTATTTTAACATATTAAAAAGACTAAATATTTTCATAAATACTATTTATTATTTTAAGACAAAAAATACACAAAAATAATACTTAAAGAATTTTATTTTGTTTTAAAATTAGAAATTAGGGTTAACCACATTTTTAAGAAATATTTTCCTTTTCTTAAATTATTAGGATTAGGTCAAAACTCTTTTGCATATGAAAAACAAAGCAAAAACCTTATATATATATATATATATATATATATATATATATATATATATATATATATATATATATATATATATATATATATATATATATATATATATATATATATATATATATATATATATATATATATATATATATATATATATATATATATATATATATATATATATATATATATATATATATATATATATATATATATATATATATATATATATATATATATCATTGCATATTTAAATTATATGGTATATTGTTTATTCAAATACTTGTACAAATTTGATTTGGTTGTAATTGCTTAATTAGATTTAAATTATTGCAAATCCCCATTTATAATTTGTATTCCCCCCTCCCATAAAATGTTGTAATAGCGTAGTAATCTTTAAATTATGCAATTTACCGCTTTTATATACCATACTAGTAATTAGGGTTTGTATGGCGAGATCAAAACAAATCAAATAGAAAACCCTAATCCAAGACAAAATCAAGCATGAAAATAACACACTTGCGCACAAGCATCCTTAGGGTTTCTCCACCTGGTTTCCTTATATAAAAATGGCCATATTACGCATGCGAAGTATCTTGGCAAAAACAAAATAATATAAGATCATAGTCCCTCGATGACGCTATTCAAAGTTGCCTTACAAAATGATCTTGGTCCCTCAAAAATGCTAAGATACTTTGCAACCTTGCTAATCATGGTTATACGATGACCCACGCCCGTCCCGTTTACATCCAAAGATAGGGTTGCTTACCAAATCAATGGTAAGACAACAATATCAAAGGAAAAGAAAATGAACAAGAAAGACATTTGAGTAGGTAGATTACTTCTAGTTACTTGCTCCATTTCAAACAACTATCCTTGCTATTTTCAAAACACACACATTTCAAAACATCTTACAAACATTGAAAACATTTTCAAAAAGACAAACATCTTTGTATACATTATTACGAACGAGAATCATTACAAAGATTGCCTAAACAATGGCCTCTTTTTAAAAATACTTTCAAAACCACACAAATCACGACTTCAAAATAAAAAGCAAGTGATCTAGCAAGTAACTAAGAGCCCATAGAAAACCATGGATGAAAAGGGTGCTAACACCTTCCCTTTTCATAATCTACCCCCCGAACTCAAGAAACAATCTCAAAGGCCTTTCCTGTGCTTTTTCACCTTTCCTTTTGGATAAAAGAAAAGTCAGTGGCGACTCTTACTAACGGCAACATTTGTGATAAAATGCAAAACCTTCAAGTCAGTTCTCCCACCGTATCACAAAAGACATAGTATTTTCCTACCTACCAATTAAGGATAAAAACCTCATAGTTCGTGGTAAAAATATTAAAACGGTTTGTTGTGGTTGATTTTAGGCAAAAAGATATTTCATCATCTTTTAGGGAGAAAGCTCAACTAATACCATCACAAGTATGAGAAGATAGATCTTGCATCATCGTGAAGGAAAATCTACTAAGTTGGATATAAATATCAACAAGTTTCCATTTAACATCTTCACATGGAAAGAATCACATTTACTTCAACGATTACTATGGGGATAGGAAAAGCATATCTCAACTATAAATAAGATTTATTTCTAATTTCTTTTAGAAAAGGTTTTAAATTAAAAGTCAAGTGGCAAAAAGATTTGAGTGAGTTTGAATCACTTTTAGTCTTTTGAAATTGTTTTGATATGCTTAAATAAATTGAAGCATTTGATTAAAAAATAAAGTTTAAAAATACAATGGCACAAAATCAAAGTTTTTATATGAAAGTGGTTCAAGTTTAAAAATTGATTTTTTGGGTTAAAATATTTTTAGAGCACATGAGAATACATAGAGTGAGTTTTCACAAGAGTTTTTTGTACAAAGATCAATGCATATGCATATGACTCACAAAGTCAATAGAACTATCACTTTTCCTTGGATTTAAAAACAATAATACAACAAAGTATAGACATTAATCATTTAAAAATAAGGTTAAACATACATAAAAAATGATAGTATAATGTCACAAAGTATCATGGCTTTTAAAAGAGTCATTTTGAGAAAAATGTTCCTAAAGGTTTTAAAGAAAACACTAAGACTTTAATCAAACTAAAACAAAAGAAACTATTTTTTGGTATTTTTAATATGGTAAACAAAGACAGAAAATAAAATCAAAACTTTGAATAAATAAAAATAAAATATTTTTGGTGTTTTTAATATGTTAAAAGTGTGAGTGCAACTTCACTATTAGATGTTTTGCATGATGTCAAAACTCGGAAAACTAGTATTTCAGTATGGTGGAGGGCATCCTTATGTCTTGTAGCACTCCCTTGTATTAAAGGTCTTATGAATCATTTAAAACAACTTTAGAATTGGTCCCAATCATGAAAAAGCAGTTTTTGCATAAAATCATCATTTATGCGCCAACCTAAAATTTATGTGTCGACACATAAATTCCACATTTCTGCATTTTCTTAAAAGCTTCAGTATGTGTCGACACATACGATTTATAGGCCGACAGATGTAATGCATTATTAAAGCTTTTCAGCATATGTGTCGACACATACGATTTTCAGATCAGCATATTGTTGTACCCCAAAATTTTCCCTCTCATATTTCTCAAAACATTGCAAGAAAAATCTCCAAGTTGCTCAAGTTTGCTCAAGAGTAGGTCATACAAATCATCTCCTAAGGCAGTCAACCCCAAATTAGGGTTTTGTGTTGCATCAAGATCCTTGAATCTAAATGACCTCAAGTGACCCCCAATGTCCTAATATACTCTCAAGATCATCCATGTCAAATTTAAAGCCTTGCAGAGGAAGTTTGCCTAGTCAATTGCTCAAAGGGTCCAAAAATCGACTGTGCTAGGGCAAAGGTCAACTGTGACCTATAAACAATCAAACTTCAAGCTTTTTTGTCAACATTCTCATTTGGAAGGATATTTCATCATTTGATCAAGGGTTGATCATGATTCATCAAGGATTGCTCAAAATTCATCAAGACTCAAAAGTTGCTAAATTAGGGTTTTGCAGGAAACGTCAACTCAACTTTGACCAAGCATACCTTTCTCATACTTTATGAGAAATGACCCATCCAAAGCTCATTTTGAATAGGATGCAATTTCCTACAATCCATCTTCTTCCCCCAAGATCAGAAAATTCACTCACAAGAAGTTATAAATTTAGACATTATAGGTCATTTTTGAAAGTCAACAAAAACACCTTTTTTGCGAAAGCTTATAACTTGAGCATGGAATATCAAAATGAGATGATACCAAAAGGGTTGGTTATAGGACATCTCAAGATTTCTAGAAAGTCCAAGAACACTTCCAAAAGTTCAAAATTGAAGAAGTTATGCATTGTTGAAGTTGGGCATTTTTGCAAAAATGCCAAAAGTCAACTATCCCCAAAACTTCAAATTTTGTCAAATGGGCCCATTCTTTTCCACTTGATTTGAACTTGCCACATTGCATACGTGTCCTAGCTTCAGCCTTGCGTCCATTTATCTATTTTATTATTTTATTTGATTTTTTATTGAATTATTTCATTTTTAATCAAATTAAATCAAATTAAATCCAAATATTGATTGCTTGATATATTTTTGGCTATTTTAGGACTTAATCATCATCATGATCAGCATCAAATTCGTATCTCACCATATCATGTACAAAAAGATGAATTTTTGACAAATTAGGCAAGCTTTCAAAAGTGAATCAAATCATATTTCATGGCATTGATGTGGAAAGATTCAAAGCACAATTGTTAACCTAATGCATTCCACATTACGTATAGAGGGCAAAGGCACGAAATTGGAGGCTAGAGGCTGCAAGAACCAACATAACAAAACTTGAAAAAGTGACAAAAAGTTGAAAACCAAAATCGTGTCTAGAGGAAATTTCAAAAGCAAAGCTTGACACCAATCGATTGCTGGAGGTTCACTGAGTCAGAACCAATCCTTAGCAAGCTCTCATACACACCAAAACGCGTTGTAAGTGTCACGTATCTCAGCCCTGTATTCAGAATCTTAACTCTCCATTCTTGCATCTTTTTGGAAAATCATTGATATATTTGTGACTCTCATGAGATTTCTAAGCTTGTGGCAATATTCGATTTCATTTATATGGACTGTAATCTCATAATAGCATGGTTAAGGTTTCGTGTTAGATTTTAGGGATTTGCATTTCAGGTGAAATTGGATCTCGTGATGGACATGGTTGCACTCAGGAGAGGGATACGAACCTAACCATGTCTTTGGGGGTCGTTTTTATGGCCTAGAATTGATTTTGGGATCGACCTGCGAATTTAGCTACGGATCTAAATCCACAGGTAAAATTACAGGGGCTGGAGGTAGGGGACGGAGACGTGGAAATTCCCCAGTGGACCATTCAAATGTTCACGCACTTTTTTTATTTTCTAGCATATCAGCGCATTATCTCTTATTATTATTCTTGCTTAATACATTAACAATTGAAACGCATTGGCTGAGTGGTAAACGTGTGCATCAAAACGCCTATAGGACCTGGGTTCGAATCCCAGGTCTTCCAAATTTGCACTTGTTATTTTTCTACAGGTTATCACATGCAGATCCAAGCGCATAGCCTACCATACTCCCTCACTCAATCAAGCGCCAGATGGCCCAAGGGTAGATCTGGTGATCCAGAATGATGATCCACCATGGGACCAAGTCAAAGGGCGCATAGGGAATCCAGAAAGTCCACCAGGCCAGCGTGATAATGGGCCTTGGAATTGCTAAGCAAACCCCCAAATCAGGCCCAAGCCTCCTTTCTCTTTCTATTTCTTTTATTTAATTTTATTTGTTTTATTATTTTTAATCAATTAACCAATCAAATTTTTTCTTTATAAAAATAAAATCAAAAAATATTTTTCTTCATTAAAACCAAATTTTAATTTTTATTAATAAATACTAACTATATTAATTTAGTTTTAATTAGGATAACCTTAATATATTTTGTAAATAATCAAATTAACTTAGGCATAATTAGGTTTTTATTAACATTGATCAATTTTATTTTCTTTCTTTAAATAACACAAAAACCCAAAAATATTTATTTTTATTAATTAGTTTAATTAATTTAATAATTAATTTAGGATAGTTTATTTCGTAATTCAAAAATAACCAAAAAAAACTTTTTTCTTTAATAACAAAGGGTCAAAACCCTAGAACTCGCACTCGATTTAATTTCCCGCACGCGATCCATTTTATTCAATATTGTATTTGTTCCCGGAATGTAATAGATAATTAGGACTATTTTTATTGCTTTATTTATTTTCCGCATTTAAATTTTAAAGGGTTGCTTTTGGCGATGTAAATACCCGACGCCTTGTAATTTAATTTCCGCAATTTATTTTCCGCAAAATATAACTGCTAGATGTTTGATAATAGGGATGCATAACAAGATTGAACGTTTAAACCTAAAATCAACCTAGATCACCATTAACATGTACAAAGATAAATAACTGGAAACAACACACTCGCACATGCGCACTCTTAGGGTACACCCCACTTGGTTGCCTTCGTACGTGGTCATTGAGTATAGGAAGTTTTAGAGGTCGCCCTTTTGTCCAAAGATCATAGTTGCCTCGAAACGGTTGCCTAGGATAAAATGATCTAAGACATTAGGGTTACCGCTAAGGCATCCTAACATTGCTTTGGTGACCGTAAGTCCCTAAATTCAAATTGACCCTCAAACTCCAACGACGGTGCTACCTACTCATCAATAGTAGGATAGCATTGCCTAAAGGAAGATAGCATAGAACAATTCCTTTTTTCGAATAGGTAGATGGTTCTTAAGTACTTGCTCTTTCCAAAATAAAACAAAATTTTTCACACTTACACCTTTCAAATAAAAACTTCTTCAAACCCACAAGCACAAAGAAAAGCAATTTTGAAAACAAAATGATCAAGTACCTAAGAGCCCGTGGATAACCACAGATAGAAAGGGTGCTAACACCTTCCCTTTCTATAATCTACCCCCCGGACCCGAGAAATATCTCGAAAAAGGAATTTTTCTGTGCTTTTTTCCTTTCCTAGTTGGATAAAATAAAAGTCGGTGGAGACTCTTGCTTACCGCGACATTTTGTGAAAACAAACGCAAAATGTAAACCAACATTTCGGAAAAAAAAAACAGTCAGTTCTCTCCCACCGTATCACAGAACTGACGACTCTTCTGGGGACGCTTAATAAGTGGGGTGTACCTTAGGATTAGATCATTGTGTTTTCAATTGTTTGCTTTATATGCTTTATATTTGTGGGCTTGAATCGGAGTTACTATAGATCCTAACCCGGATCTGGGGTACCCTTTAGGTAAGTAGCAATAAACTATGAGGGAATTGTACTACATAGATCGATACGGTTGAAGCAGTAGCTACGTTGGTGTGACACTTTAGTTTGTACTGATATCCCTTATGTTGGAACGAGGAGAATATGGGTCATCTAAGGGGTCATTAAGCACCAACTGACCTTAGAGCCTTTAAATTGACCAACTTGGCCATAGAACAGTAGTAGTATGCTACACTCATTGAGACTAAACTCTCGCGATGATTCCTACTGCAAGAAAAGGTTGCTAAACTGGAATTATGACCGATCGAGGGTAGTCAGTGATATTGAGATTCTCTAGAACCCGATTAATATTTTTAGGACAGGTTTGAACCAAATGAACTGAAAGAGGGTAGTACCTAAGCTCCTTGCCAGCCTGAAATCTAAGGTCTCTCTGTGTGACTAGTATGCCTTTACCATGTTTGCTATTTGTGGATACTTGTGATGTACTTTCTATCATGACATCATAACATTGCATACATCTTGCATTGGACTAACCTATTTCAAAGACAGGAGACATGGGCATATTCTCAGTTTGGTCACTTCTAAATTGGACGAGCAGATGATGAGTGTCCTGGTCCAGTTCTAGGATCCACTGCACCATTGCTTTACTTTTCAGGACTACCAGTTGGTCCCCACCTTAGAAGAGTTCTCTGATCTTCTTGGTATCCCTATCTTGGAGCAGACCCCATTTACTAGTTGGGAGAAAATCCTTAGGCCGGAAGAGATTGCTTTATCCCTTCATCTGACAAAGGCTGAGGTAATGGCTAATTGAGAAACTCGTAGTGGAGCAAATGGGTTTTTGACTAAGTTCTTGGTTGGTAAGGCTAACCATTTCTGGGATAGTCTATATTTCCAGGCATTCGAAGATATTCTGGCTCTTATGATATATGGCTTGGTATTGTTTCCGAACTCTGACTCCTTTGTTGATGTGAATGCGGTAAAAATCTTCATCTCTGGTAATCTTATACCCACTCTCTTGGGTGACATTCTTCATCAGCTTTATGCATGTACTGCTCGAAAGAGGGGAACCTTGATGTGCTGTACTCCATTGTTGGCAAGGTGGTTTATTTCTCACCTTCCCAAGTCAGTTTTGAAGAACAAAGAAGGCATGGGCTGGGCCTATAGGGTTATGTCTCTCTCTCATAATGACATCATCTGGACTATAAAGGGTATGGACGAGGTGGCTATTATTGATCGATGTGGGGAGTACCCTAATGTTCCACTGATAGGAACCAATGGAGGGATCACTTATAATCCGTGCTTGGCCTTACGTCAGTTTGGGCGTGCTAGGAGGGAAGGTCCTCATGAATTGCTAATGCCTAGTATCATCTTTGATTTTCAAGGGGATAGCGACGAGCAACGCCGCAGATTCATAAGAGCTTGGGATAGGGTTCACAGATCTGATCCACATGAGCTGGGCCCAAAGACTTCTCTTCTGATGGAGCCATATCTCAGATGGGTTCGTATCCGTGCCTAAAAGTTGGGTATGCTGTATGAAGCCGTCTTGCCTATCATTGTCGAAGTTGCTAATGAAGAAGGGGTTCTTCCTACCATCCTCCATCCTCATATGCCCACTGACATTGGGGAACTAAAGAGATCATGGATGCAGCTGAGAGAAGAGCGGGATACTTACCGAGAAAAGTATCACGAGCAAGAGCAGAAGATTCAGAAGTTGACTAGGCAGTTGGAGAATGAGCAGACCATCAACGACTATGTCAGCACCAAAGGCAAACGACCATGGGAGCGCTGATGTCCTTTGATTACTTCCAGTTTTTATTTACTTTTCAGCATTTTCTTTCTTGTAACGCCTTAAGGGCAATTTGTTGAACAATTTGAATTTCAAGTTTATCTAATAAAAGTGTGTTTCCTTTTTGGTTTACGAATTTGAATCTCTCGATGTCTTTGAAATCATACCATACGCATTTCATTCCATGCACCTCATAACAGGTACCCTTATAGGTTTTCTCATCTTCTTCACTGTTTATTTCAGCATCATGTCTTCTGAACCATCAACTGAACAAGTAATCAAGGCTCTGCAGGCTCAAAATGCCCAATTCCAAGAGCTGTTCAAGAATCTAGCTAAGGGTCAGCAAGATCTGAAGACCCTTATTCTGAAAGAGAAGAAGAAGAAGAAGAGGACAATCCTATTTAACACGGGTCACAGGTTCGGAAACAGGCTACGAGATGAAGTTGATCTGACCACCTCATCTGGAGGGAAAGATAGTCAAGAAGAAAGGAGCGCTCCTAGCCCTGTGGTTTCAGACAATGAGACGGACTTCGACGAAGACCAGTATCCTCCGGCTGAGGATAGATACAAACAGTTGGAAGATCGGTTGAGTGCGATGGAAGTTCAGAAAGTGCCTGGTCTGGACTTTGCTGATCTGGGTCTGTCATCTGGGGTGGTGATTCCCCACAAGTTCAAGGCACCAGCCTTTGCTAAGTACGACGGAGTTTCTTGTCCGAAGCTGCACCTCCGATCGTATGTAAGAAAGATTCAGCCGTACACCGCTGATAAGAACCTATGGATCCACTTCTTTCAAGACAGTCTCTCAGGGACTCAGCTTGAATGGTTTTACCAGTTAGAAGGAGCCAGTATCCGCAGTTGGGAAGATTTGGCTGCTGCTTTCTACAGGCAGTACGAATACAATGCCGACCTCGCTCCCACGCGTACCCAACTCTAGGGTATGTCTATGGGAACGGGTGAAGGTTTCAAAGATTATGCTCAGAAGTGGAGGGATCTCGCTGGAAGAGTGCAACCACCCTTGGCTGATAGGGAGCTAGTGGATATGTTTATGGGGACCTTGTCTGGTCCATTTTTCAACCATCTGATTGGAAGCTCTTCGTATGGGTTTACAAAGCTAATTATGACCGGTGAAAGGATTGAGGCTCGTATTAAGTCTGGTAAGATACAAAAGGGCGCTTCATCGAGCACCGAGAAAAAGCCTTTTAAGAAGGAGTCTAGTGCTGTTTACAGTTCGAAAATCCAGAATAGACCTGAACGCCGCCAAGCTGTTAATGTAGTTGTTATTTCAAGACCTGTTGGGGCTCCTCAGCGCAACAATCAACAAAAGGCCGAGAGACCTCGAAGGAAATTCACCCATCTCAACATGACTTTGTCTCAGATTCTGCCGCAGTTATTGAAAACCAATCTAGTAACTCCAAGGGAGGCTCCGCAGAATCCTAACACTGCATGGCCTAAGTACAACCCTAATGCCCGCTGTGCTTTTCACTCTGATAGCCCGGGACACGATACAGATGATTGTTGGGCTTTGAAGAACAAAATACAGGACTTAATTGATGCTAAGGAGATTGAGTTTGAGGCGCCCGAAAGACCTAATGTTGTGACTGCTCCTATGCCCAAGCATGGAGTGAATGCTGTAGAGGAAGACTCGTTTGTGGTTTCTGTGAAAGATATTTCTACTCCCTTGATGACTGTGAAGAAGAATCTTTTTTCAGCCGATTTATTTCCGGGTTGTGACGAAGGTTGCCGTATGTGTTCCGCCCTACCAACCGGTTGCCATCTTTTGAAATCAGGTGTCCAACGCCTGATGGATAGTAAAGAAATTCTGTTTGAGAAGACTTTTGTTCCTTTAGTTCATACTGAAGAAGTCGCTATAATCACCATTTTCGACAATTCTTCCAAGGCTTCCTCGAGAAAGCCTGTTAGAATTACATTTGTTCCAAGAATAGCACCATTGATCATCACTGTTCCTGGGTCTATCCCCTATACCTCTGATAAAGCTGTCCCTTGGCACTACAGGGCTGATGTATATTTTCACGGAGTTAAACAAGATTTGGATGCTGATACTGACGTCAGCAATATTGTTGGACCTGCTAAAGTCCCCCGCAGCGGAAGACTTTTTTCCCCTGATATCTCTCCACCAATTGTCTGGAAACCTGTTATTATTACACCTACCAGTGTACCTGTTACTATTCCTGTTCAAGTTCCAATTCTTACCCTTGTTGCCGAGTCGTCTGACACTCGGGGCAAAGGGACCACTGATGAGCCTGCCCAGACGGAGGCACCAAATATGATT
This sequence comes from Vicia faba, assembly GCA_948472305.1. Classification (NCBI taxonomy): domain Eukaryota; kingdom Viridiplantae; phylum Streptophyta; class Magnoliopsida; order Fabales; family Fabaceae; genus Vicia; species Vicia faba. The sequence goes on from OX451735.1 coordinate 30,048,944, forward strand.
ACTGCTGAAGCTTCTAGACAAGAGATGGAAGAGATTTTAAAGATCATCAAAAAAAGCGACTACAATGTAGTCGAGCAGCTGGGGCAAACCCCGTCCAAGATTTCTATGTTATCTCTATTGCTATGCTCAGAAGCCCATGCCAAGGCTCTGATTTCCTTCCTGAAGACTGCACACGTACTACAAGAAACATCAGCTGACCAGTTTAAAGATTGCGTGGCTAGTCTGACTGCTGATAATGGGTTGGGTTTCTCTGACGCCGACTTGACTGCTAAAGGGAAGAATCACAATGATGCCCTGCATGTCTCCATTGAATGAAGGGGCACTACTTTTGCTCATGTATTAGTGGATACTGGTTCCTCATTGAACGTCTTGCCTAAGAAAGCCCTAGACCGGTTGGACTGTGAAGGGTTGGAGCTGAAACCAAGCAACATTGTTGTCAGGGCCTTTGATGGGTCTAAGAGGATGGTGCATGGAGAAGTGGATATTCCGATTAAGGTTGGTTCTCAGGTTTTCGCCTCTACATTCTATGTGATAGACATTCGGCCGTCTTATTCTTGTTTGCTGGGTCGTCCATGGATCCACAAAGCTGGGGCAGTGACCTCAACGCTCCACCAGAAGCTGAAGTACTCAGTGAAAGGGAAAATTGTGACAGTACAAGGAGAGGAGGAGTACATGGTGAGCCACCTCAACTCTTTTCGATATGTAGAAATGGAGGGGGAATTCATTGAGACCCCATTTCAGCATTTTGAAGAGGTTCCCCAAACGCTGGCATCAACTGAGACTGCGGTTGAAGATCCTCCTACGAAGATGGCTTCCTTCAGGGATACCCGGGCTGTTGTCGAGAAAGGTGGGTGTGCAAATTGGGGACAACTCCCTGATTTTGAATAGAAGACTAACAAGTTTGGTTTGGGTTTCACTGCAAAAGCTCAAAAGGTTGTTCGGAATGCACGAATCGGAAGACCTCCCCTATTCATCAGCAGTTCAGGAGTGAATGCCATTGAAGACGATGTTGAAGAGTCTGAGTTTGACAGTTGGATCTATCCTACTACCGATGGAGGAATAAGCAACTAGACAGCAAAGGACTTCATCCCAATTTCTTTTGTTACCCAGTAATGAGACCTTTTGTTTTGAATTTGTAACAGACAATGTTTTAAACTTTACGGCCCGATGTCTTACCCGGGGCACCGTGGCTTCATTTATGAGGGCTTTATGTGTGTCATTTACATATATCATTAATAAAAGCATTGGATGTTTCTTGCATTTCAAATTTTGCGCTCCTTGTTTTTCTTTGATTACATATTTCAAAACAGCTATTTTACACACACTCACATATACAGGTCTACATCCACTCTGGATCTCACTGGTAACGACTCTGCTACTGCCAATTATAACTTCGAAAGTCCGATCAACTTAGCCGAAGACGAAGGTGAAGATGATTGCGAAGTGCCTGGTAAACTTGCAAGACTGTTACTTCAGGAAGAGAGGGTTATTCAGCCGAACGAAGAGCCGGTGGAATCAGTGAATCTGGGTACAGAGATAGACAAGAAAGAGGTCAAGAGCGGTGCAAATCTGGAGCTTAATGTGAAGCAACAATTGATTCAGATGCTGCGTGACTACGTTGAGATCTTTGCCTGGTCTTATGAAGATATGCCTGGGTTGGATACCGATATTATGGTTCACCACCTGCCTACCAAGGAAGACTGTCCTCCAGTGAAACAGAAGGTCTGCCGAATGCGCCCAGAGATGTCTGAGAAAATCAAGGCTGAGGTTATGAAACAGTTTGACGCCGGTTTTCTAGCAGTTACTTCTTACCCACAGTGGGTGGCCAACGTGGTTCCTGTACCAAAGAAGGATGGTAAGGTTCGAATGTGTGTTGACTATAGGGATCTGAACAGGGTGAGTCCCAAGGATGATTTTCCTCTACCTCATATCGACGTTCTGGTTGACAACACCGCTCAACACAAGGTATTCTCCTTTATGGATGGTTTCTCCGGTTATAATCAGATTAAAATGGCTCCCGAAGACATGGAGAAGACAACTTTTGTTACTCAATGGGGTACCTTTTTCTACAAGGTCATGCCTTTTGGATTGAAGAATGCTGGGGCAACGTATCAGCGTGCCATGGTTGCTTTATTTCATGACATGATCCATCACGAGATTGAGGTATACGTCGACGACATGATTGCAAGATCCCAGACGGAGGAAGAACATCTTGACCACCTTTAGAAGCTGTTTGACAGGTTGAAGTTGTACAAGCTGAGGTTAAACCCGAACAAGTGCACCTTCGGGGTGAGATCTGGTAAGTTGCTGGGTTTCGTCGTAAGCGATAAAGGTATTCAAGTGGATCCGGAAAAGGTGAAGGTCATACAAGAGATGCCAGCTCCCCAAACAGAGAAAGAAGTCAGAGGCTTTCTGGGACGACTAAACTACATTGCCCGATTCATCTCACACCTGACCGCTACTTGTGAACCAATCTTCAAGTTGCTGAAGAAAGATCAAGTGGTAAGATGGAACGATGAATGCCATGCCGCTTTCGAAAGGATCAAAGAATATCTCCAAGAGCCACCCATTATGATGCCTCCAGTTGAAGGGAGACCTTTGATCTTATACTTGATAGTACTCGACAATTCAATGGGGTGTGTGCTGGGGCAGCATGACGAGTCTGGCCGAAAAGAGCATGCTATTTATTACCTTAGCAAAAAGTTTACCGACTGTGAGACCCGATACTCACTGCTCGAGAAAACTTGTTGCGCTTTGGCATGGGCTGCTCGCCGGCTGAGACAGTATATGTTGACTCACACCACTTTATTGATATCAAAAATGGATCCAATCAAGTATATCTTCGAAAAGCCTGCATTGTCCGGAAGAATAGTAAGATGGCAGATGATCTTGACTGAGTATGACATCCAGTACACAACCCAAAAGGCAATTAAGGTAAGTGTGTTGGTAGATCATTTGGCACACCAGGCAGTGGATGATTACCAGTCTATGAACTTTGAATTCCCGGATGAGAATATCATGATAGTGACTGACTGTGAGACACCTGGACTGGATGAAGGACCTGAGGAAGGATCCTGATGGTCTATGTACTTTGATGGAGCTTCAAACGCTTTGGGTAATGGCATTGGTGCCGTGATCATATCTCCTAAAGGCTCTCATACTCCGTTCACCGCCCAACTATGTTTCAACTGTACCAACAATATGGTGGAGTATGAAGCGTGCATCATGGGTCTTCGAGCAGCAATTGACCTAAGGATTAAGTTTCTAAGTGTCTTCGGAGATTCCGCTCTCGTGATCAGTCAGATCAAAGGTGAGTGGGATACGAAACACCCAAATCTTATTCCTTACAAGGAGTATGTGTTGACATTGCTTCCCCACTTCGAAGAGATAACCTTTGAACACTTCCCAAGAGAGGAGAATCAGTTGGCGGACGTGCTAGCTACGATGTCTTCTATGTTCAAAGTCAATTGGGACAACGAGGCTCCCCAGATTATCATTGAAATATTGGACGAACCTGCACATTGGTGTGACATTGAGACTGAAGAGGTAACAAAAAAACCCTGGTTTCATGAAGTAAAAAGGTATCTTGAGGCTCAGGAGTACCCCGAGGGTGCATCTGTTAATGACAAGAAGTTTCTGAGGAGGTTCGCCGCGATGTTCATCATCAGCAATGGTATTCTCTACAAGCGTAACCATGATTCAACCTTACTGATATGTGTAGATAAGAATGAGGCAGAAAGAATCATGGTAGATCTACATGCATGTACTTTCGGAACATATTCCAGTGGGCACACCATGGTAAAGAAAATCCTTCGGGAAGGATATTTTTGGTCCACAATGGAAGCCGACTGTTATCAACATTCTCGGACCTGTCATAAGTGCCAAGTCTATACCGATAAGGTGCATGTACCTCCGGTACCTCTGAACGTCTTGACGGCTCCGTGGCCTTTTGCATTGTGGGGCATTGATATGATCGGCGAGATCAGACCTACAGCATCCAACGGGCATCGTTTCATCCTGGTAGCTATTGATTACTTTACGAAGTAGGTTGAAGCGGCTTCCTTTTCTACAGTAACCAAGAACGTCATGGCACGGTTCATTCGGCACAATCTGATCTGTCGATACGGTGTACCAGAGAGGATCATTAAGGATAATGGTACGAATCTCAACAACAAGATGATCACTGAGCTCTGCAAGCAGTTCAAGATACAACATCACAACTCTTCTCCCTACCGGTCGAAGATGAATGGGGTTGTTGAAGCGACTAATAAGAACATTAAGAAGATCGTGCAGAAGATGACAGTGACATACAAAGACTGGCACAAGATGTTACCATTTTCTCTTCATGGGTACCGCACCTCAGCACGAACTTCAACGGGGGCAACACCCTATTCCTTGGTTTATGGCATGGAAGCAGTATTGCCCATTGAAGTTCAAATACCCTCTCTTCGGATTATGAAGGATGCAGGTTTGAGCGAAGCTGACTGGATCCAGACCCGGCTTGATCAGCTGAACCTAATCGACAAAAAGAGACTTACTGCTATTTGTCATGGTCAGATGTACCAAAAATGGATGATCAAGGCATTTAACAAGAAAGTTAGACGATAAGAGTATCAAGTTGGGGATCTGGTAATCAAGCGCATTATCTTACCTCAAGGTGATCCCAGGGGCAAGTGGACCCCTACTTACGAAGGGCCATTTGTGGTTAAGAACATTTTCTCAGGAGGAGCTATGATTCTAACCACCATGGATGGTGACGACCTTTCTCACCCCGTCAATGCAGACATAGTGAAAAGATACTACGCATAAGCAAAGACCCGCTAGGTTGACTGGCCTGGGCAAAAATAAGGGCTTCCCGGTGAAACAAAAGGGTTCGGGCAAAAATAAGGGATGAAAATGAAAATATTTGTACACCCAGCAAGTCGAAAACCTGAAAAGGCGACTTGGGCAAAAAAGGGTATCCCGGTGGACTGAAAACCCGAAAGGGCGGTCCAGGCAAAAATTAGGGATCAAAGCGTAATAGTATGTCTCATTGGATCACCTTGCATCCAGACTTCAGTATCGACCATCATGCTCGGACGGCACTAATCAATCTGATCTACCTTCAACCAAGCAGCAAAGTGATGAGATGCTCGAGAACATAAAGGCAATAGCAGAGTTGGAACCCAGTGGGATTATTCACATAGCTGTTTTATTTAGTTTTTCACAAATTGTGTAAATTCTATTATTCGGTGGCGTTCTCTTACTAGGACTCCAACCTCTTGTACAAAAACGCCTATTTACAGGCCAAACTTCAAAATCAATACAATTCATTTTCAGACAAATTTCAAACTATTTTTCCTTTTTCTGTTTTGTTTTGCAAAGAACGTCCAATGTTCATTTTTGATATATGCATTTGACATTAAACGCCGCTCATAAATATTTACATGCGAAACAAAATACGAATTACTGGTAATAGAAGAAACAGGGGCAATAAGAATTGTCTGAACTGTACAATTGCTCTATCCACCAGGTACAAGGTAAATTCAGCTAAAGAATATGGCTAAGATACTTTCACTCCCCGCAGAGTAAGACAATAATGATTGGCTCTCCCCAGCTGAGACTTGAAACTGTGAATGAATCAGTAATATTCTCCCCAAGCAGAGTTTATCTACCATCAGCACTAAAAAGGCTTGATATCCCCGACAGTCTTAACATTCCCCAACGGAATATAAGAATGCTCCCCGACAGGGTACAAGATATCCCCAGTGGAGTTAAAATTTTCCCAGCGCAATCTGAAAAAGCTTCCCCAGTGGAGTTGGAGAATCATCCCCAGTAGACTCTAGAAGTTTATCCCCAGCGGAGTACAAAAATAAATATCCCCAGCCGAGTTCAAAGGATCATTCCCAGCAGAACTTAAAGGATTATCCCTATAAGAGTCTAAAAGGTTATTCCCAGAGAAATTGCAACCGAAGATCATCCCCAGCAGAGTTCTTTCCTTTCACAAACAGGAATTTAATCCCCAATAATATTCAATATCACCAGCAACGATAATTCATCCCGACGGAATTTATCAGTGGAATCTTCAGCAGAACATCTCTTCCCCACAGAGTAATCTCCTCATCAGTTTATCCCCCCCAACGGAGTCATCCTCTCCTGCAGGTTTATTCTCTTCGTTCACCATCCCCAGCGGAAACAAAGAATCCAACTCTATTCTTCAACAACTATCTGGGATTTATTTTCCCCAGCTAGAAACATTACAGTTCCATACATCATGATACATGCATATACGCATCATACCACACAATCTCATTTATTTTGAGAGCATCATTGCTTGATATATATCATGCATTTCATACATCACGACATTACATATGACTAACTCTTTACCTTTTCATGGAAAGATGAACCAATAAAAATCATTGACTACTTATATGACCTGGTAGTCCCCTCAAAAACTACATCTATTGAGGGCTGTTTCAGCGGATTCCTCAGAAAGATGCCCTCACAAGACTTTCGTCTGGTTCAGTTAAATCAATTCTAAGATTTTTCTAATTCTTATCCAGTCAAAGTTAATCCAAAACCTTTTCTGGTTCAGTCAGATCGACGCTAAGATCTCCCTGATTCTTATTCCAGTTGAAGATATTCTAAAACCTTCTCTGGTTCAGTCAGATCGACGCTAAGATCTCCCTGATTCGTATTCCAGTTGAAGATATTCCAAGACTTTCGTCTGGTTCGATTAAATCGATACTAAGATTTTTCTGATTCTTATCCAGTCAAAGTTAATCAAAGACCTTTTCTGGTTCAGTCAGATCGACGCTAAGATCTCCCTGATTCTTATTCCAGTTGAAGATATTCCAAGACTTTCGTCTGGTTCAGTTAAATCGATTCTAAGATTTTTCTGATTCTTATCCAGTCAAAGATAATCCAAGACCTTCTCTGGTTCAGTCAGATCGACGCTAAGATCTCCCTGATTCTTATTCCAGTTGAAGATATTCCAAGACTTTCGTTCAGTTAAATTGATTCTAAGATTTTTCTGATTCTTATCCAGTCAAAGCTAATCCAAGACCTTCTTTGGTTCAGTCAGATCGATGCTAAGATCTCCCTGATTCTTATTCTAGTTGAAGATATTCCAAGACTTTCGTCTGGTTCAGTTAAATCGATTCTAAGATTTTTTCTGATTCTTATCCAGTCAAAGTTAATCCAAGACCTTCTCTAGATCAGTCAGATCGACGCTAAGATCTCCCTAATTCTTATTCCAGCCGAAGTTCAGACCTCCTATACACAATCTCCAAATGGCATCGGTAAGCCCATTCCCGACATCACAAGGCTGATACCACTTCATGCGAGTGCAAATTTCTGGGCACTCTAGTGTTCAATCATCTTCCACCTTCGGATCACGAAAGGCACGGAAGCCAATCTATATCCTCAGGTTTAAGAAGATTGAACAGGGGAAGTTGTTGTACACCAAAATTTTCCCTCTCATATTTCTCAAAACATTGCAAGAAAAATCTCCAAGTTGCTCAAGTATGCTCAAGAGTAGGTCAGACAAATCATCTCCTAAGGCAGTCAACCCCAAATTAGGGTTTTGTGTTGCATCAAGATCCTTGAATCCAAATGACCTCAACTGCTCCCCAATGTAATAATATACTCTCAAGATCATCCATGTCAAATTTCAAGCCTTGCAGAGGAAGTTTGCCCAGTCAATTGCTCAAAGGGTCCAAAAATCGACTGTGCTAGGGCAAAAGTCAACTGTGACCTATAAACAGTCAAACTTCAAGATTTTTTGTCAACATTCTCATTTTGAAGGATATTTCATCATTTGATCAAGGGTTGATCATGATTCATCAAGGATTGCTCAAAATTCATCAAGACTCAAAAGTTGCTAAATTAGGGTTTTGTAGGAAAAGTCAACTCAACTTTGACCAAACATAACTTTCTCATACTTTATGAGAAATGACCCATAAAAAGCTAATTTTGCAGAGGATGTAATTTCCTACAATCCATCTTCATCCCCCAAGATCAGAAAATGCACTCACAAGAAGTTATAAATTTGGACATTATAGGTCATTTTTGAAAGTCAACAAAAACACCTTTTTTTCCAAAGCGTATAACTTGAGAATGGAATATCAAAATGAGATGAGAATAAAAGGGTTGGTTAGAGGACATCTTAAGATTTCTATAAAGTCCAAGAACACTTCCAAAATTTCAAAATTGAAGAAGTTATGCATTGTTGAAGTTGGGCATTTTTGCAAAATTGCCAAAAGTCAACTATCCCCAAAACTTCAAATTTTGTCAAATGGTCCCATTCATTTCCACCTGATTTGAACTTGCCACATTGCATACGTGTCCTAGCTTTAGCCTTGTGTCCATTTATCAGTTTTATTATTTTATTTGATTTTTTATTGAATTATTTCATTTTTAATCAAATTAAATCAAATAAAATCCAAATATTGATTGCTTGATATCTTTTTGGCTATTTTAGGACTTAATCATCATCGTGATCAACATCAAATTCGTATCTCACCATATCATGTACAAAAAGATGGATTTTTGACAAATTAGGCAAGCTTCCAAAAGTGAATCAAATCATATCTCATGGCATTGATGTGGAAAGATTCAAAACACAATTGTTAACCTAATGCATTCCACATTACATATAGAGGGAAAAGGCACGAAATTGGAGGCTAGAGGCTGCAAGAACCAACAGAACAAAACTTGAAAAAGTGACAAAAAGTTGAAAACCAAAATCGTGTCTAGAGGCAATTTCAAAAGTAAAGCTTGATGCCAATCGATTGCTGGAGGTTCACTGAGTCAAAACAAATCCCTATCAAGCTCTCATACACACCAAAACGCGTTGTAAGTGTCACGTATCTCAGCCCTGTATTCAGAATCTTAACTCTCCATTCTTGCATCTTTTTGGAAAATCATTGATATATTTGTGACTCTCGTGAGATTTCTAAGCTTATGGCAATATTTGATTTCATTTATATGGACTGTAATCTCATAATAGCATGGTTAGGGTTTCGTGTTAGATTTTAGGGATTTGAATTTCAGGTGAAATTGGATCTCGTGATGGACATGGTTACACTCAGGAGAGGGAGACGGACCTAACCATGTCTTTGGGGGACGTTTTTATGGCCTAGAATTGACTTTGGGATCGACCTGTGAATTTAGCTGCGGATCTAAATCCGCAGGTAAAATTACAGGGGTTGGAGGTAGGGGACAGAGACGTGGCAATTCCCCAGTGGACCATTCAAATGTTCGCGCACTTTTTTTATTTTCTGGCATATCAGCGCATTATCTCTTATTATTATTCTTGCATTTGTTATTTTTCTACAAGTTATCACATGCAGATCCAAGCGCATAGCCTACCATACTCCCTCACTCAATCAAGCGCCAGATGGCCAAGGCCAGATCTGGTGATCCATAATGATGGTCCACCATGGGACCAAGTCAAAGGGCGCATTGGGAATCCAGAAAGTCCACCAGGCCAGCGTGTTAATGGGCCTTGGAATTGTTAAGCAAACCCTCAAATCAGGCCCAAGCCTCCTATCTCTTTCTATTTCTTTTATTTAATTTTATTTTTTTTATTATTTTTAATCAATTAACCAATCAAACTTTTTCTTTATAAAAATAAAACCAAAAAATATTTTTCTTCATTAAAACCAAATTTTAATTTTTATTAATAAATACTAATTATATTAATTTAGTTTTAATTAGGATAACTTTAATATATTTTGTAAATAATCAAATTAACTTAGGCATAATTAGGTTTTTATTAACATTGATCAATTTTATTTTCTTTCTTTAAATAACACAAAAACCCAAAAATATTTATTTTTATTAATTAGTTTAATTAATTTAATAATTAATTTAGGATAATTTATTTCCTAATTCAAAAATAACCAAAAATAAATCTTTTTTCTTTAATAACAAAGTTTCAAAACCCTAGAACTCGCACTTGATTTAATTTTATCGCACGCGATCCATTTTATTCAATATTATATTTGTTCCCGGAATGTAATAGATAATTAGGACTATTTTTATCGCTTTATTTATTTTCCGCATTTAAATTTCAAAGGGTTGCTTTTGGGGATGTAAATACCCGACGCATCGTAATTTAATTTACGCAATTTATTTTCCGCAAAATATAACTGCTAGATGTTTGATAATAGGGATGCATGACAAGATTGAACGTTTAAACCTAAAATCAACCTAGATCATCATTAACATGTACAAAGATAAATAACTGGAAATAACACACTCGCACATGCGCACTCTTAGGGTACACCCCACTTGGTTGCCTTCGTACGCGGTCATTGAGTATAGGAAGTTTTAGAGGTCGCCCTTTTGTCCAAAGATCATAGTTGCCTCGAAACGATTGCTTTGGTGACCGTAAGTCCCTAAATTCGAATTGACCCTCAAACTCCAACGACGGTGCTACCTACTCATCAATAGTAGGATAGCATTACCTAAAGGAAGATAGCATAGAACGATTCCTTTTTCCGAATAGGTATATGGTTCTTAAGTACTTGCTCTTTCCAAAATAAAACAAAACTTTTCACACTTACACCTTTCAAACAAAAACTTCTTCAAACCCACAAGCACAAAGCAATTTTGAAAACAAAATGAGAAAGTACCTAAGAGCCCGTGGATAACCACGAACAGAAAGGGTGCTAACACCTTCCCTTTCTATAATATACCCCCCGGACCCGAGAAATATCTCGAAAAAGGAATTTTTCTGTGCTTTTTTCCTTTCCTAGTTGGATAAAATAATAGTCGATGGCGACTCTTGCTTACCGCGACATTTTGCAAAAAAAAACGCAAAATGCAAACCAGCATTCCAAAAAAAAAACAGTCAGTTCTCTCCCACCTTATCACACACATGTACTGCATTATTAAAGCTTTTAGCCATTGTTTTGCATGTATCGACACATAACCTTTTCAGGACGACACATACTGTTTTGTGGGTCATTTTTTCACAACTTTTTCATTCCTAAACTTCCCTCTTTTACCCAAAAAGATCCTTACTATAAATATATCATTCATGCATGATTCCAACTTGGTGAAATCATAAAATTAGCCTACTTCTCTCTTCACCTTCAACCTCTAACCTATGCATACACACTAATATTACATTGTAACCATGTTCTGTTGGGGTGTTATCTAGACGAGGATTGATAGTCTCCAATTGAGTATTGGGTTGAGCTTTGTAGGGCTTTCATCCGGAAAACTCTTCGTTAGGTTTTTCCCTCCAAGATCGGTCAAGAAGGAATCATCTATGTGAAATCCATTGAAGTGTTTAAAATATTTGCAAGGTAGTAGCAGTAAGTGGTGGATTGAATTGAAGATATTGTATGGATAGAGTACAATTATATTTACTCAAGTGAAATCCCTTGGAGTGTTTGAAATCTTCGCAAGGATCCTTGGAGTGTTTAAAATATTTGCAAGGAAGTAGCTTAAGCGGCAAATAGGTTGCATCTATCGGTGTTGGTCTTGATCAAAGATCAAAATAAGAGAAGGGTTTGAATCAACAACAAGAATCAGGGTTCGTGGAGTTGCTCTTGAACACTTCTCTTGTATCAACTTTTCACATAGTAAGAATTATCCTAATTCCATTGGAATTAGGCGCAGACGTACCCACATGCGAGGACAAAAGTGGGGAACTGTGAAGACAAATTACTCGTGTTTCTTTTCTTTTAATGCTTTAATTGCTTTAATGTTCATACATCAATTTTTTAAATAGCATTGAGTAATCTATCGATCCGTAGGAATTTTTCGAGACTGTTTTTTTTAATTGTGTGTTTAATTTCTTATAATCACTTTTGATTATAAGTGCTTTTTCATATCAACACAAAACAAAGGAAAATTATGAAAATTTGATTGCAAACCAAGTATTTGACAAAAATTTTAGCTTGTTTAACTCAAAGGAAAATTTCAATGTTCTATCTCTTACTTTCATTTACTCTCTAAATGCAATTTGTTGAATGTGTTGTTTGATCAATTGATTTGTATATAATTTCTCTTTGATTATTAAAGTTTAAATTGTTTTGTTGATTAGATTAAAATCACTTTGATTTTAAGTGCTTTTTCATATCAACAAATCTCAAAGAAAATTCATAAAAATTGATTGTGCACCACATGTTCGACAAACTGTCTAGTTATGTTTTTAATATGATTTCATTGGAAATAAAAAACCTATGTGTTTGATATTCAACTATTAATTGAGATATTATTATGTTGATTAATTTTATCATTATCTTAATTCCATATGGCTTGTGCATATCCAAGTTTCCAATAACTAGGTTCGTTTAGACTACTATTTTGGTCTAGGCTATTGAACCTTCCGCTCAACATTGTTTTTTAAATAAGTTTTTAAGTAACCATTTTGAAATGTCAATTTTAAAATGGGCATCTATTCACCCCTCCCCTCTAGATGAGTTTCTGTAGTCTAACAAGTGGTAACAGAGCTTCGGTTTATTCTGTGCTTCAAAACTCTTAGTAGAAAATGATGTACAAACCTAAAAGAGATTTCAAAACAACCCCCAATTTTTTCGGAAGAAAACTATAGTTATTGGAAAGCTTGTATGCACATTCATGTTAATTCATATGACAACAATATGTTTAAAACTATTACTCAAAACAATGCTAATGGCGTTGTCACATCCAAGCTGAAAGCACTATAGAATAATGATGATAAGAAAAATACATTAAATCTCATTAATCGTTTGAGCGCACTTGGTAATCTTATTTCTAATGAAATTTATACTAACAAAGTTGTGATATGTCATCATAGGAATTGGCAAACGAAGGTCACCGTGGTCAATGAATCTAATGATCTTATAACACTTGATCTCATTACATTGTTTGGTAAGTTTGAAGAACATGAGCAAGAACTTACTTGCTTAGACAAGCATAAGAAAAAGCTTGAGAATAAGAAGAAAAAGAAGAAAGACACAAATAAGGAAGAAAGAACAAATTATGAAGCTCTTAGGACATCAAGTTCAAAGTCCTCTAAATGTGAGCACGTATATGATAGTGATTTTAGTAATGGTGAAGATTTAAATTGTCACTATGGTTGTATGAAAGGCTTGCCCAAATGAAACCAACTGTTTCACTAACCCCAAGGACTTAATGAAGATTGGGTATCTAGCTTGCCTTGTTGTTTTTATAGGAACATTTCTATTAACTCTATGAAGAGAATATGGGTTCTCATTTATAGTGGCTCAATGCATATGAACATATTCTAATTATATTGTATATGGGGAAAGATGATGGATTATGTGATCTAGAAAGCAACGACAAGTTTTTTGTTTTATCAGTAAAATATGCATAAGTTACTTTTGATGTTGTATACGAGAATACTCAAAAAAGGTATTTCATTTCATGATGTACATTTATCTTTAAGAGACATACTCAATAACCTCGAAGAAGGAGTTAATCAACCCGAATTAGTGAAACATAAGGAGAAGAAAGATAACTAACATGAAAAGGATAAAGATGAGAATTCAATCAAAATGAATGATCATCAAATTAATGACTTTCTTGGACTCATCATAAGTTATATTTTTGTGTACTTTGTCAAAGTGAAAAGTGGTAAGATCGTGTTGTTCTAAAATCTTTATGGAATACTTTGCATTTGGTTCGAATTTCATTCGAGAGATCCTTGTGAAATGCAAGTGCATCCTCAGTCATATTGTACTGTGAGGTAGTATCAATTTAACTTTCGCTTTGTTAGTAAGTTCTCTCTTTTACTTGTTTATTTCTCTAAGTACATGACATACTTGGTGTATGATATATATATATATATATATATATATTATGAGTATTCATTTGAAAATTAATTCTTAATTAATAATCATGGTGAATTATCAATTTATATACTTATAATGATCTTATCATATTATATTTTCATGTTTTTTCTAAACACTTATGTGTACATAAGCATGTCTAGCTTCATTAAACATCAAGCATAATACATTTGATACTACATCATATTTGATTCTACTAACATGCGATTTGTCAAAGAGTTTCTAAGCTTATGTAGGGAATATTTGAAATGAGTCTTATGGGAAGTTGAATTACTCTCTCGGACTACAAATATAGTAACTCGAGGAAGTAACACATGCATGGAGAATTACCTTCACGATCATGTTAAAAAAGGGGATGTTGTGTTCGAGCATTTTGATAGTGAAAATCAACTTGTCAGTGTTTTCAAAAAACGTTTGCAAACAAACAGTTTTTCAACAAACATAAGGAATTGAGGATTATTAATGTCTCCAATGTTACCTTCTTCATTATGATGCTTGCACTTTTATACTTTTGCTCTAAAAATTTGTTTGAGTATTTACATCATGTGATTGCAACTTCCATTCCATCAAGAGGTAATATTGTTCCAAATTTCTCCTTGAAAGTAAGATTCTTCTTAGTAGATATTTAGTTGATGAAAAATTATTGCTATGTTCTCAAATGATGAAAATTATGAATGTTCACTTCCAAAAAAATTGATTGATAACCATTGCGTGTTCTCAATGTATATGCTTATAATGACTTCATGTATTAATTCTTTCATATTTGTATAAGTTTGTTCTTGTATATACAAGTATGTGTTTCTATTATTATTTCTTGCATTTGTGCATGAGTTGAATATAAGCATGTTAATTGCATGTGCGGTTTTTGTTGTAGTTGAGTCACATTTTATGACAACATTTTCATTTTGGATTGAGTAGTGACATGTTCTTGTCACTATGCTAGGCACATCTGTGTGCGGCATCGGGAGTTCCATTGTGATGTGTTACGTGATAGTGACGCTATAGAAGCAACTTGACAAGCTTGCTCTTGCATCACATTCATTATTATTCATGCAATTGCATTACATGTTTGGTAATGTTTTATGCTTGTTATCTATTTATTTTGCTTCATTACATATATACGGGGATTTGTAATTGTATGCTCTTCTTTACAAAAATGCCTCTAAGTGATATATTAGTATTGGTATTGAAATATGATACTTCTCACGATTTGCTTTATTTCTTTTTGATGTTGTCAAAGGCGAAGAAGCATATTCGAGATGAAGTTGGGAAGCATAAAGTCAGGGGGAGTCTTCGATAACTACATGAAATGCATCATTGCAAGTTTTGCCATCATCAAAAAGGGGGAGTTTGTGAGTGCAACTTAACTATTAGATGTTTTGCATGATGTCAAAACTCGGAAGCTAGCATTTTTGTATGGTGGATGGTATCCTTATGTCTTGTGTCACTCCATTGCATTAGAGGTCTTAGGAATCATTAAAAACAACTTTAAAATTGGTCCCAAACATGAAAATTCCGTTTTTGCATAAAATCAATATTTATGCGCCGACTGTAAATTTCTGTGTCGACACATAGATTCAACATTTCTGAATTTTCTTAAAAGCTTCAGTATTTGTCGACATTGTTATTTTTATAAAATTATAATTGGAATACATTTTGATAAAATGAACTTGGACGCAACATGTTGAACGAGATGTTCTAACTTGCAGTTTTCAATATGTCGTATAAGATGTCCCAACCAGGAGATAAGACATTGCATTAGAAGCAGATGACAATTATGTCTAAGTTGATTTGTTATCTACTCAATATTAAAGGAATATTTAGTTAACTTATGTGGCGTCTAAGATTGACAAATCAGAATATTTTATGTTGGTTTTTGAAGATATGCGTAGTTTCTAAATATGGAGATATTATAGGAAACTAATGATTGCAGGCCTATTTTCTTGGAGAAGAATTTGCAGACTTTGCGCAACCTCACTATTGCGGTTTTGAAGCCCAACCTAGTCTAGAATAATGTTATAAATAGACTGGTATATACCTAGTGTTAGGTGGAACTTACATGTGTGTTTTTGTTAGGGTTTTTAGAATCCTTATTATTGGGTTGTAAGTTCCGTGTCAGATGTTCATAAGCTTTTTAGCATTGGAAATTTGTGTGTCAGATGCTCAAAAGTTGTTAAGCATTGAGTATTTGTGTGTTAATTCTCATAAGCTTTTAAGCAATGAGTTTTGTGTGTCTTGGAATAGTGAGTTTCATTTTTTTCTCTACTTGTGTTTAGAGTTGCTCCAAATGCTGAGTGTAATTCAAGAGGGATTTGAGGAGGGCCTCATACCTAGGTCTGTTTTAGGTAGAAGTTAAGAAAAGGGTAGTAATTAAGTGCGTAGGCTGTAAAATGGGATGTTTGTTGTGAGATTTACAAATTGATATTATCTAGTTAATTTCGTCCCTGGCTTGGTAGCCCCCAGAGTAGGTGTTGTTGTCACCGAACTGGGTAAACATATTTATGTGTTATTTACCTTTAGTACTGTTTATTTTGTTTATACATCTTGATGTTGTGTGTTGAAGTTGGATGCAATGTTTCGACATCTCTTAGGATATCCAAGATCTGACAACCAAAATTTAAATTGGTATCAGAGCAGGCATCCTGCTCTGACTCTGGGTGGTATTACGGGAATTCACTTTATAGTATAATGGACAAGGATGGAGGTATTGTGGTTAAAATACCTATTCTGGATGGTACCAACTATGATAGTTGGAAATCTCGTATGGATATGTTCATAAAATCCCTGGGCAACAAGGCTTGGAAAATGTTATCAAAGGATGGGAACCACCAAAGGTTGTGGATGCAGATGGTAAGGTTATTGATGTGCTGAAGCCTGAAGAAGATTGGAATGATGCAGATGAGCTATCAGCCCAAGGAAAATCCAAAGAATTGAGCACTATATTCAATGGAGTTGATAAAAATGTTTTCAAGCTGACAAAGAATTGTAAGCATGCCAAAGTTTCCTGGGAGACCTTGAAGAAAGCTCATGAAGGAAATTCTAAGGTAAAGATGGAAAAACTTCAACTTCTCTCGACAAAATTTTAGAACTTGAAGATGAAAGAGAATGAAAGTATTCAGGACTTTCACATGATTATTCTAGAAATTTCTAATGAATCAGAAGACCTGGGAGAGAAGATATCAGAAGATAAGCTGATCAGAAAGATGCTCAGATCTCTTCCAAAAAGGTTTGGCATGAAGGTGATTGCCATTGAAGAATCCCATGACATAAGCACCATGACTGTGGATGAACTTGTAAGCTCCCTTAAGACCTTTGAATATGCTAACAATGAAAGCTATGAAAAGAAAAAGAATGTAGCCTTTGCTTCTTGTACGGAAGACTCAGAGGACTATGATGAGTTAGACTTAGAAGGAGTATTTGAGGATCTTGTGTTACTAGGAAGACAATTCAAAAAAGTTCTAAGGAAGTCCAGGTCAAATACCAAGAACATGTCATACATCATCAACAAAAAGCAAGACCATGGAGGAAAGTCCAAGATTGAAGAAAAGTCAAATCAGGGAAACAGAGCTCGGTGCTATGAATATGAGGGATTTGGACACATAAAATCTGGATGTGCCACATATATCAAGAGACAGAAGAAAGGTCTATCTGTGTCGTGGTCAAAGGAAGACTCTGAAAGCAATCATGAAGAGGAATCTGTCAAATAAGTGAATGCCTTGACTGTAGTTTATGATAATGATGAAGAATCAGATGATGAGTGTAAAACGGAGGGAGAACTGACTTGGTGTTTTTCTTTTTATTTCAATTGTTCAAGATAGCAAGAGTCTCCACTGAATTTTCTTTTATCTAATAAAGGAAAGGGTGAAAAGAACAGGAAAGACCTTTTGAGAATTTTTATTGAGTTCAGGGGGTAGGTCATGAAAAGGGAAGGTGTTAGCACCCTTTTCATCCGTAGTTGTCTACGGGCTCTTAGTTGCTAGCTCACTTTTGAAAATGCTTTATAAACGTGCTTGTGTTTGTTTGAAAGTATTTTTGAAAAGTGCCTTCGTTTAGGCAAACTTTGTAATGATTCTCGTCTCTATAAGAATGCATACAAAGTGTTGACTTTTTGAAAACATTTCATGAAAGTGTTGGTGTGTTTGAAAGATATTAGTTTTGAAATGTTTGTGAGCAAGAAACTACGAACTTTCTACCTACTCAAAAGAAAGTCTTTGTTCTTTTTCTCCTCCTTTAGATAATGTTATCTTATCATTAGTTAGTAAGAAACCACATCATTGGATGTGAAGGGACAAACGTGGGTCATCGTACAGTCATAGAAGACAACATTGTAAGATACCTTAGCAATTTGTCGTAAGGGACTAAGATTGTTTACCGTAGGCAACATCGAAGGGTCATCGAGGGACTATGATCTTATAATCGAGGGTTTTTGCTAAAGCATCCCACGTTTGAGGAACATGACTGTTTTATCCGAGGCAACAAGTGTGGGTTACCCTAGAGCTGCATGTGTGCAAAGTGTGTTTTGTTCAAATATTTGATCTTTAATTAGAGTTGTCTAATGTTTCAATTTAAATCTTGTCATAAAAACCCTAATTACTAGCAATAATAAGGAAAACGGTAAATTGTGGAATTTAAAAGTCCTACACTATTACATCACTTTAGGGGATGGGAGATACAAATTTTCAAATGGGGATGACAAGTAAAATAAACCCTAATTACTATTACAAGGGTTTGAATAGTACATAAATTGTTGATGCAAAATAGTAGAATGTACAAAAGAATGTAAAGAGAAGAGAAATTATTTTTATGGCTTTTTATGGAAAGAGTTTTAATTAATCTTATTAAACTAATTAATTATAAGAAGAGCTAATTAATTATTTACCAAAACCTAAAATCTAAGTTAATTAAAAGAAAATTAAACAAAATCTAAGTCTAGTTTAGTTTTAATTGATTGAGAAAGAAAATGTTTTTAGGGTTTTTGGTAAATAAGGGTTTTTTTATAATTAACCTAATTAATTAATTTGAAAAGAAGTTAATTAATAAAAATTCGAATGTCTAAATTAATTTAATTAAAAGAGAAAATTAAAATAAAATCTAAGTCTAAATTAGTTTAATTAAGAAAAGAAATTAAATAGTTTAAGAAAATATTTTTATTATTTTTTATTAAAAATAGAATAGATAAATAAAAGAAAAGAAGATAAAATAAAATAAAATATAAAATGTTGGATCTGAGTTAAAAGTAAAAAGGGGGCGTGATAAAGTGTTTAGTTAGGCCCAAGAAGGCCTTTTCTGTTTTAGTCAGAAAACAAAATAATAAAAAAAAATGGGCCTGCGTGTTTCTAGTAAGAGAGGGGGGTGTGAGGCGGGAATCTGGACTGGGCTGACAACTTAATCCCACTAGCAATAGAACAGAATAATATTAAAAAAAATTAAAAAATGAGACAAAGAAAAAAGGTCCCAGGGGGTCTCGAGCCGGGTCCTTACATTTCCCAACCAACGCCTCAACCACTGCACCATGTTGTTTCATTCGTTATTATGGTGCTCCCATTAATACAAAAAGCTAATAATTAATTAAGTTGGGATAAAAAAATGGTTGGCCTGGGCCGAACCGGGTCAACCCGAGGTCCACCCCTCTCTTCAAATTAACAACTGTGTTTGTAAACCCTAAAACAAAATAGAATGAGGCAGTGCCTCCATTCTTTTTACTTCATGATATCTCTCTTTCTATTCCTCTCTTCCAATCTCTGTTACGCTTACTTTGGTGTTTACATCTGTGCGCGTTCTTCTTCGTTTTCTCTCTTGTTCCGATTTAAATCGAATAGAAAAGCAAAACACACAATATGATAATGGAAGGGATTGAGAAGTGTTACCTACCCGAGACGAGTCTGGTGCGCCTTCGATGTTGACAAAGAGAAATCCAAATAAACTAACTCAGGTGAATTCATATTTTCAGTTTTTCACAATTCTCTTCTTCTTCTTCTTCTTCTGATTTTCTGATTCTGTGAGGTTGCACTCTGTTTGTGGTGTTGCAGCAAGTTGGTTGCTGTTGTTGTTGTGTGGCAGAAAATGGGTATTTGATGATTAATAAAACCGCGAGTTATTGAGTGTGAGATATTTCTGATAGCTTTTGTTCTTCTTTTCTCTGTTGATTCGGACTTGCGATTATATATTTTTTGAAGGGTTTTGTGTATCTTGGAAAATGATGAACAATAGTTAGGGTTTTGATTTAGTGACTTTTTTTCTATGGGCTTGGTTTGTTGAAATTTTTTTTCAAGGGTTTGTGTATTGCTACGACTCTGTTTCTCTTGTCTCTCCACCACCCCTGTGAAATGCTGCCTATATCCTTTATATACTGTGAACTTTTCTTGTGAACAACGAAGGGTTTGACTTTGAGACTGTCTTGAGATAGCAGACTTTGTTCAACTTGTATTGGACTTTTCCTTTCTATTATGTTGCTTGCTAACTTTGATGTTTTGTACTTGTTGGTGGTCGGTTTTAATTTTCTGTACTTGTTGGTTGTTGGCCTTGATGAACTTTCTGGTTTTCTGTGATGCTTTTTCGAATTTGTACTTGTTAATACATTATTTTTTGAGTTTTCAACTTTACCGTGAACCAAGAAAATCTTTCATGTATTTGCTTGAGATTTTCAATACAGGGCTAGGCCTATGACTTGACATTGCAGTTCTGATTTTTTTATTGAAACAAAATAACATGAGGCCTTTTTTGCGTGAAACATGATGCTGAGTTTGAAATTCTGTTTTGGACTTCTTTGTCTTTGACTTTTGTGAACCAACTTAGCATGTGATTTTTAATAGACAAAGTTAGTCCCATGATTAAATTGAAATCCAATGTATGAGGCTTGTATGCTTGAACATGATTGAAAAACAAACTCTTTAATCTGATTCCTTAAACAAAACCCTAATGATGAATAAAATACTTTGAAAATTTTCTTGTTCACATTTGATTGTTTGCTAACTATCTCTTTCACTTGTTTCATGTGAGCAACAAAGGATTGATGGGAGAAAAATGGCAAGGGAAACCGTGGCATGGCTTGGAGAAGTTTGGAGGGAAATATGAGGATTGAAGAAGTTTCTTTTTTTCTTTGTATAGAACAAATAAGAAAATTGTAGTTTGTGTTTTAAATTTGTAATTGAACTTGTAAGACTTGAGGACTTGTAATTGGTAGTAAACTTAGAAACAAGTGTATTCAAATTTATGATTGTAAATTTAAATAGCAATGAAACGTTGTATAGCTTTGAATTCTTGAGCATGAATGAACAGAAAAGATTTAGAATATCTTAAATTAAAATCTTGAATGAATTATGGTGGAACGTGTTTGAAGTTATGAAAGAATTATGAATGTAATTTGATAGAACTTGTATGAGCATAAATTTAGATTTTGAATGAACTTTGATGGTTAATGATGAAATCCTTTGCTAAGTTGAATTTGAACTATGTCAAGCATTAAACACTTTTGATTCATTTGAACACTTTAGACAACTTGAATGAATACTATCCAAACAATGTATCCATATCTCTTCATTTCCTCAAAACAAACCCTATCTTCAAATCTCAAGCAATCAAATACTTGTATTACAAGCAAAAACATTATCTTAATCAAAGTAAAACCACAAGCTCATCTCTTAAGCCCAAATGCTAAGGCTTGAATTAAAGAAAAGAACATGGCCATAAGTCTAATGAACCTCCATTGAAATGTTCAAAAAGTCAAACAACATGACTAGAAAACCTGATTCTGTTAACCTTGCCTGAAGAGCTGACTTAAGATGTGGAGGAAGACCAAACCATAACTCATAGCATTCTGAACAGAAAACATGATGAGAATTTAAGCACAACAAGTTATATCCTTAACACACTAGCTCTTGAGGAATCTTTGATAAAGGTGACCTTGAAGCTTGGTGAGTCTTGTCAAAGATGAATGCTCACGATGATGCGAGTGCAAACCTTCGATTAAAACTTGAGTGAAAGAAACTTAAAGAATATAAAAAGACTTGATTTAAAGAAACCCCTTGATCCCATGCTTTATTGAATGAATGAATTTTACGCATATGAACTAGTGAAAATGATGCATATAAAATGAAAAGCCTAATCCAGATAAAAGTAGGATCATGAGGGAAAATTTTGGGGGTACAAAAGTTGCCCCTGTTCAATCTTCTTAAACCTAAATAGTTAGATTGGCGTGTTCTCCTTTCGTGACTTGGAGGTAGAATATGATTGAATACTTAAGTGCCCAGAAATTTGCACTCGCTTGTGCAAGAAGTAACATTGTTGGTTGATTATATCGAGAATGGACTTAAAGATTCAATTTGGAGAGCGACGAAATATTATCGGAGATGGGATTATAGACGCCGTAAGAGGTGATGGAGAAATGTCGGAGATGGGCTTATAGATGACATCCAGAAGTGACTGTTGATAGAGAAATTAGACTGACTCTAATGCTCGACTTTAACTAGGAGAAGTATCAGAATAAATCTTTGGTCGATTTAATCTAAGCCAGAGAAAGTGTCTAAATTTTTAACTGGGAGAAGTGTCAGAATAAACCTTTGGTTGATTTAATCTGAGCCTGAGAAAGTGTCTACTGAGAGAAGTATCAGAATAAATCTTTAGTCGTTTTAATCTGAGCCAAAAATGTGTCTATCGGAAATGAATCAGGATAAATCATTGGTGAATTTAAACTGAACCCAAAGAGGTCTATAATTGTATTTAACTGGATACAAATTAGTATAAATCTTAGGGTCATTTAACTTAACTGGAGAAAGTGTCTACCTGAAATGAATCAGGAGAAATCGTTGGTCGATTTAAACTGAACCAATATAGGCCTTGAATGGTCTTTAACTGGATAATGAATCAGCATAAATCTTAGGATCGATTTAACTGAACAAGAGAAAGTGTTTATGGAAACAAATCAGGATAAATTATTGGTTGATTTAAACTGAACCAACAGAGGTCTTGAATGGTCTTTAACCGGATAACGAATCAGAATAAATCTTAGGATCGATTTAATTGAACTAGAGAAAGTGCCTACTAGAAACAAATCAGGATAAAGAATTGGTCGATTTAAACTGAACCAACAGAGCTATTAAATGGTCTTTAACAGGATAACAAATCAGCATAAAACTTAGGATCAATTTAACTGAACCAGAAAAAGTGCCTACTGGAAACAAATCAGGATAAATCATTGGTCGATTTAAACTGAACCAGCAAAGGTCTTAAATGGTCTTTAATTGGATAACGAATCATCATAAATCTTAGGATAAATTTAACTGAACCAGAGAAAGTGCCTACTAGAAACAAATCAAGATAAATCATTGGTCGATTTAAACTGAACCAACATAGGTCTTGAATGGTTTTTAACTAGATAATGAATCAACATAAATCTTAGGTCTATTTAACTGAACCAGATAAAGTGCCTACTGGAAACTAATCAGGATAAATTATTGGTCGATTTAAACTGAACCAGCAGAGGTCTTGAATGGTTTTTAACTAGATAACGAATCAACATAAATATTAGGATCGGTTTAACTGAACCATAGAAAGTGCCTACTGGAAACAAATCAGGATAAACCATTGGTGGATTTAAACTGAACCAGCAGAGGTCTAAAAGGGGCTTTGACTGGATAACGAATTAGCATAAATATTAGGACCGATTTAACTTAAAAAGAGAAAGTGTCTACCAGAAACAAATCAGATAAATCATTGGTCGATTTAAACTGAACCAGCAGAGGTCTAAAATGATCTTTAACTAGATAACGAATCAATGTAAATTTTAGGATCGATTTAATTGAACCATAGAAAGTGTCTACTGGAAATGAATTAGGATAAATCATTGGTCGATTTAAACTGAACCAGCATATATCTTTTGAAGGAAATTTTCGTTGTTGATGACATTAATCTGTTAACTGGTCTTTCCTGAAAAGGTAAAGAGTTAGTCATATGCAATGTCATGATGTATGAAATGCATTACGTAATGATTTTCTCAAAATAAATGAGATTATGTTATATGTGTTTCGTATACATATGTCATGATGTATGAATATTGTTAAAATGTATCTTTGTCTGGGAAAATAAACCTCTGACTACTTTTGGGGATGAAGAGTATGTGTATCTTCAACTTTTTCTAGAATACTTCCACTGGGGATTCATGTTTGCTGGTTTAGGAAACTCTACAATGGATGTTGATTTCTACTTGGGGGGGGGGGGTAGAGTTCATGATCCTTGGTTGTCCATTGCTCTACTGGGGAATTTAATTCTTATATACCTGACTGGGGATAAAAGAGATGATTAAACTTCTGATTTGTCTAGGGAGAGTAAAGTTAACTGGTATTCTTGTCGGACTCTAGGTTTTGCAGCAACATTATGGGGATGGTGACAACTTTACTGGGGAAGAGGAATTTTGTCAGTGATTTGTAGTAGTCTGAGGAATAGACTTAATCTGGGAAAATTGTAGTTCGTTGAGGAAAATATTCTGGTGGCTTCACTGGAGAAACAAATTATTTTGGGGAAGAGCTTTGCGAGGTTTCTCTTTCAGTTTTGGAAGGCCAAAATCGGCCGGGGAAGAGAATTTCCAGGAGATATGCTTATTGGAACTCCGAAAGGAAATTGTGGATAATGTATGAATTTACTCTGTGGGGATTTATGGACAACATGAGTGTTATCCTGGCTCCTTGAGTAGTTACTTATTCATGTTCTTATGATTATATTTGTTAACAGTTAATCATGCTCATATGCATATGTTCATTCAATTTTAGTCATTGGACGTTTTTGCAATCAAAACAGAAAAACAAAAAGTTTGCACTTCAAAGTATATTTGTATTGATAATTTTCCTATAAACAGGCGATTTTGTATAAAGAGATGGAAGTCCTAGTAAGAGGAAATCGTCATGAAATGAAATGAGTACAAAGTGAAAAGAAAATGTATAGCCATGTGGAAGTGATCTCATTGGGTTCCAACTCTGTTATTTCCCCTATGTCTTCGAACATCTGTCTCTCACTGTCAAAAGAAGTTGATTGAACTGATCTTGTACCATTTGAACTTTTGACCTTGGTAATAAAGCTGGTTGTAGTGATCCAACAGGACATAGTCGTACGCTTTAATCCTTAACTTTTTCCTAGACCGCCCTTTCGGGTTTTCAGTCCACCAGGATACCCTTTTTTGCCCAAGTTGCCCTTTCATGTTTTCGAATTGTCGGTGTACAATCTTTTGTATATATCCCTAATTTTTGCCCGAACCCTTTTGGTTCGTCGGGATGCCCTTATTTTTCCTAGGTATGTCAACCTGGTGGGTCGTTCTTATGTGTAGTATTTTTTGACTATATCCGCATTCACAGGGTGCGGGAAATCTTCACCGTCCATAGTGGTTAGCATCATAGCACCGCCCGATAATACTTTCTTGATAACAAATTGTCCTTCGTAGGTGGGAGTCCATTTGCCCATGGGATCTCCTTGTGGTAAAATGATGTGCTTTATTACCAAGTCGCCAGTCTGATATACTCGAGGCTTGATCTTCTTGTTGAATGCCTTGATCATACACTTTTGATACATTTGACCATGATAGATAGCAACCAATCTCTTTTCATCAATCAAATTCAACTGATCTAATCTAGTATAAACCCATTCGTCTTCACCTAAGTCTGCTTTTTTCACAATCCTTAGAGAAGGAATCTATACTTCGACAGGCAGGACAAATTCCATGCCATAGACTAAAGAGAATAGGGTTGCCCCAGTTGATGTTCGTGCCGAGGCACGATATCCATGAAGATAAAATGGTAGCATCTTTTGCAAAATCTTCTTTATATTTTTGTTGGCAGCTTCCATCGCGTCATTCATTTTAGATCTATATGGAGAAGAGTTGTGATGCTTAATCTTGAACTGCATGCATAGTTCGGTGATCATGGCATTGTTGAAGTTGGTACCGTTTTTAGTGATGATCCTCTCAGGGATTCCGTACCGACATATGAGGTTATGCTTGATGAACTGGGCTACAACATTCTTGGTAACTGAGGAAAATGAACCGCTTCGACCCATTTGGTGAAGTAGTCAATGGCGACGAGAAACAATGTCCATTAGATGCATTGGGCTTGATTTATCTAATCATTTCAATGCCCCACGTTGCAAATGGCCACAGAGCAGTCATGCTATTTAAAGGTATTGGAGGCACATGAACCTTGTCAGCATAAATTTGGCACTTATGGCAAATCCTCGAGTGGTGGTGAAAATCAGTTTCCATAGTCGACCAATAGTAACCAGCCCTCAAAATCTTCTTGGCCATAATGTGTCCACTGGAATGAGTTCCGAAGATACCTTCATGCATATCTTCCATGATCTTATCTATTTCCTTCTTGTCCACACAATGGAGTGGAGTTGAATCATGGCTATGCTTGTACAAAATCCCACTGTTTAGGAAGAACTTGGTAGAGAACCTCTGCAGGAATTTCTTATCATTGATTGAAGCTCCCTCGGGATACTCTTATGCTTCAAGATACCTTTTAACCTCATGGAACCAAAGCTTCTCCTCATCGGTGTCAATCTCACAAAAGTGTGCCGGTTTGTCAAATCTTTCGATAGTAACTCTGGGAGGTTCGTTGTCCCAATTGACCTTGAACATAGACGACATAGTTGTTAAGGCATCTGGCAACTGATTTTCTTTCCTTGGGATATGCTCAAAGTTGACCTTTTCAAAGTACGAGGTCAAAGTTAGCACAAGCTCTTTTTAAGGGATCATATTTGGATGTTTGGTATCCCACTCTCCTTTAACTTGACTTATCACCAGGGCTGAGTCTTCGTATACGCTTAAGAATTTGATTCTTAGGTCAATAGCAGCCTTAAGACCCAAGATGTATGCTTCATACTCGGCCATGTTGTTTGTACAGTCAAAGCAGAGTCTGGCAGTGAAAGGTGTATGTAAACCTTTAGGGGAAATGATCACAACACCAATTCTGTTACCCAATGCATTAAAAGCTCCATCAAAAACCATAGTCCATTGGGATCCTTGTTCAGGTCCTTCATACGGTCCATGCTTTTCACAGTCGGTTATCAGCATGATATTCTCGTCCGGGAATTCAAATTTAATGGATTGGTAGTCGTCCACAGCTTGATGTGCCAAATGATCCTCCAGTACACTTCCTTTGATTGCTTTTTGTGTAGTGTATTGGATGTCATATTCAGTCAAGATCATTTTCCATCGAGCTATTCGTCCGGAGAGGGCGGGCTTCTCGAAGATGTACTTCATGGGATCTATCTTAGAAATCAAGAGAGTAGTATGAGTCAACATATACTGTCTTAGTCGGCGAGCAGCCCATGCCAAAGCGTGACAATTTTTCTTGAGCAGCGAATATCTTGTTTCATAGTCGATAAACTCTTTTCTAAGGTAGTATATCGCATGCTCTTTTCGACCAGACTCATCATGTTGGCCCATCACACACCCCCATTGAATTCTCTAATACGGTCAAGTACATAATCAGAGGTCTTCCTTCAACTGGAAGCATTTGGAATGGAGGTTCTTGTAAATACTCCTTGATCTTGTCAAAAGGTGTTTGGCAATCGTCATTCCATCTGACTACTTAATCCTTCTTCAGCAGTTTGAAGATTGGCTCACAAGTAGCAGTTAAGTGAGAGATGAATCGGGCAATGTAGTTGAGTCGACCTAAGAAACCTCTGACCTCCTTCTCAGTACAGGGAGCTGGCATTTCTTGTATGGCTTTGACTTTTGCAGGATCGACCAAAATACCTTTTCCACTGACGATGAAGCCTAGGAGTTTTCCAGACCTCACCCCAAAGGTGCATTTGTTGGGTTTCAGCCTCAACTTGTATTTCTTCAACCTTTCAAATAGCTTGTGCATATGATCAAGGTATTCTTCCTTATTTTGCGATCTTGAAATCATGTCATCAACATAGAATTTTATCTCATGATGAATCGTATCATGAAATAGAGCTACCATAGCCCGTTGATAAATTGCGCTTGCATTCTTCAAACCAAAGGACATTACCTTATAATAGAAGGTACCCCATTGTGTGACAAAAGTGGTTTTCTCCATGTCTTCAGGTGCCATTTTGATCTGGTTGTACCTGGAGAAGCCGTCCATGAAGGAGAACACCTTATGTTGAACAGTGTTATCAACAAAGTCATCAATATGTGGTAGTGGGAAATCATCTTTGGGGCTCTCCCTATTTAAGTCCCTGTAAGCTACACACTTACGAACCTTACCGTCTTTCTTCGACACTGGAATGGCATTTGCAACCCATTAGGGATATGACGTCACTGCGAAGAAACCTGCATTGAACTATTTCATTACCTTAGCCTTGATTTTCTCAAACATATCTGGTCGTATGCGATAAACCTTTTGCTTGATCGGAGAACAACCTTCCTTCATCGACAGACGATGAACCACGATATCAGTATCAAGCCCCGGCATATCTTCGTATAAACAAGAAAACATCTCAACACAGTCATGCAACACCTGGACCAATCTTCTCTTGACACTGTCTTCCAGGTTAGCGCCAATCTTGACTTTTTTCTTATCTGCCTCAGTACCCAAGTTTATCACTTAAACTGGAACTTCACGCGGTTAAATGGCCTTTTCCTCTTGTATGAGGAGTCTGGAGAGCTCCCCAGGTATTTCACAATTTTCTCCACCTTCGTCCCCGGCTTGATAGATTGGATTTTCGAAGTCATAGATGGAAATAACAGAATTGTTGTCAATGAGATCCAGAGTGGATGTGGATCTTCAAATGTGTGTATATGCATGTAAGGTCACATGGCTATTTGAAAATGCAGTAAAGTAAAAGAAATACAAGGAGCACAAAATTTGAATGCAACATAGCCAATGGTTTCATTAAAATGAGCATATGACATATGGAAATGACAAGCCCTTAACAAATGGACCATTGTGCCCCGAGCAAGGCACATGGTTTAAAGTCGTTGTTTTTAGAGGAAATTATAGACAAACTTCTCAAAGTAACAAAAATAGGAAATGACAATTACTCCTGGATGAAGGAGATGAAGATGAAGTCTTTGGTCTGCCAGTTGTTGAGTCTGCCGTCAATAGTTGGGCAGATCCAATTGTCTAAGTCACCATCAATAACAAAGTCTCCTAGAGCATTAACTTCATTGTTGCTAATACGGAGAGGTGGTTTCCCAGCACGAGCACGTCAAACCTCTTTTTGAGCTTTAGAAGTGAAGCCCAACCCAAATTTGTCCGACTTGTAGGGGATATTAGGAATTTGTCCCCAAATGGTGCAACCTCCATCTTCAACAATAGCAAAATCATCCTTGAGAGAGGCCATTCTTGGTGTATCTTTAGCAGCTTTGGGAGTTTCAGGAGTGGCCTTGGCAACAACAATCATTGGAGGGACCACTTCAAATGCTTGACAAGGGGTTTCAATGAATTTGCCATCCATTTCAACATATTTGAAAGAATTCAAATGATTGATCATGAACTCCTCCTCTCCACAGACAATGATAATTTTCCCTTTTACCGAGTATTTCAACTTTTGATGTAATGTGGAGGTAACTGCACCTTCCCCGTGAATCCATGGGCATTTGAGCAGGAAAGAATAGGCCGGATGTATATCCATTACATAGAATGTTGAGTTGAAGACTTGAGATCCAACCTTGATAGGAAGATCAACCTCTCCAGGGACCATTCTCTTTGACCCGTCAAAGGCTCTCACCATAATATCACTGGGTTTCAGCACCATCCCTTCACAGTCCAATATGTCCAAAGCACCTTTTGGTAAAACATTGAGGGAGGTCCCTGTATCCACTAACACATGTGCTAAGGTGTATCCTTTACACTCAATGTAAACATGTAGAGCTTTGTTGTGATTCTTCCCCGATGGAGTCAAATCTGCGTCTGAAAAGCCTAAACCATTGTCAATAGTCAAGCTTGCTACACATTTTTCAAATTGGCCAACAATAGTTTCTTGTGGGACATGTGCATTTTTCAGGAATTTTAGCAGAGCTTGAGCATGTGCTTCAGAACACAACAACAAAGACAACATGGATATCATTGAAGGTGTCTTCCCCAGCTGTTCCACTATCTTGTAGTCACTTTTTTGGATTATTTTCAGAATCTCCTCCATCTCTTAGCTAGATGGTTCCTCAATTGCAATATCTTTTTTGGGCGCCTCCGTCCTGGCAGGCTCAATCATTTTTCCCTTCCCTCGAGTATCAGCAACATGTTTAACGATAATAATATGAATGGGTGTAGTAGTGGTTGTTGGAGGAGAGATCTCTAGAAATAAGATCCTTCCCGTCCTAGTGAATTTACTTGATCCAACAATGTTTGCAATTTCAACAACTTCATCTTCAACAATCCATGGCTCTTGTTTGATGCCATGATAATACACTTCCGCCCCATAGTTCCAGGGTACTGCTTTGTCAGAAGTGTAGGGGACTAGCCCCGGTGTGGTGATAATCAGGGGATCTATTCTTGGTTAAGCAGGAATCCTAATAGGACCTTTGGAGGTGATCCTAATAGGAGTGTTTGAAATGGTAATTATAGACACGTCTTCAAACTCTTGAGACACACTTTTGGTTAAACCTTTCACAGATGGAGTTCTCTCAAATAGAATTTCATGGCTATCAATCAAGTGTTGGACACCTTTCTTCACCCATATTCAACCATTAATTCATGCAACACAATGGTAATAGTCTTAAAGATAGCATGGAAATACATCGACTTTAAACTGATTCTTTTTAATGATCATCAAAGGAGTGGTTAAATCATTGATGGAGGAAACAAAATAAGCATCTTCAATGGCATTGACATCCTTACCATGACTGGGCATGGGTGCGGTGATCACATTGGGAGTTGGTGGAGGGTCAAATTCAATTATTTTGTTATCAATCAGGTCTTGGATTTTGTTCTTTAATACCCAACAGTCATTGGTATCATGTCCAGGACTATTTGAATGGTAAGTGTTGTACCCCAAAATTTTCCCTCCCATATTTCTCAAAACATTTCAAGAAAGATCCTCAAGTTGCTCAAGGAAGTCCAAGGGTTGGCCAGACAAGCTCTCTCCTAATGCAGTCTACCCCAAATTAAGGTTTCATGTTGCATCAAGATACTTGAGTCCAAGGGACCCCAAATTCTCAACATTGTCCTCATATGTTCTCAAGATCCTCCATGTCAAGTTTCAAGCCTTGCAGAGGAAGTTTGCTCAGTCAATTGCTCAAAGGTCCAAAAATCGACTGTGCTAGGGCAAAAGTCAACTGTGGCCCATATACAGTCAAACTTCAAGATTTTTGGTCAACATACTCATGTTGAAGTATATTTCATAATTTGATCAAGTGTTGATCATGATTCATCAAGGATTGCTCATAATTCATCAAGACTCAAAAGTTGCTAAATTAGGGTTTTGTAGGAAAAGTCAACTCAACTTTGACCAAGCATAACTTTCTCATACTTTATGAGAAATGACCCATCCAAAGATCATTTTTAATAGGATGCAATTCCCTACAATCCATATTCATCTCCCAAGTTCAAAATATGCACTCACAAGAAGTTATGAATTTGGACATTATAGGTCATTTTGAAAAGTCAACAAAAACAACTTTTTTGTCAAAGCTTCATAAATGAGCATGGAATATCAAATTGAGATTAGACCAAAAGTGTTGATTAGAGGACATCTCAAGCTTTCTAAAAAGTCAAAGAACACCTCCAAAGAGTCAAAATTGAGGAAGTTATGCATTGTTGAAGTTGACCTTTTTTGCAAAATTGCCAAAAGTCAACTATGCCCAAAAATTCAAATTTTTCCAAATGGGCCCAATCTTTTTCACTTGTTTTGAATTGGAAACATAGCCCACATGCTCTATCCTTTACCACTTGTCCATATCTTATTTTTATTATTTATTTTGGTTTTTTATTTGAATTAATTCAATTTAAATCAAAACAAATCAAATAAAATCCAAAACATTGATAACAAGAGATTTTATGATTGTTTCAGGCTTCATTGTAAAACTAGCAAACATTCAACCTCGTGTAAATGCATGGTGTGAACAAAAAGATTGGAAATAAGCCAATTTTAGAAGGTTTTAAAAGTGAATCAAATCAAATCAAAAATCATTGAAGGAAAAAGATTTGGATGCAGTTATCAATCCTAATGCATTCACTCATACATATAGAACGAGGCCAGACCTAAAAAGGAGCTAGAAACGGGCGTAAGAGGCAGAACCAGATTTGAAAAAAAGCAAGAAAAGTGTGAGATCAAATTTTCCCTTAGAGGTATCCTCAAGACGTTTGAACGATCCCAATCGATTCATGGGTGTATTTGCAAGCTAAAGCAATAAAAAACAAGTCCATTCCAATCCCAAAACACTCTGTAAGTCCATCACGACATGGCCCTGTTCTTGAATTCATATCTCGTAATATAAGCATTGTTAACATGAATTGATTGCGTATTCTTGATCTATGGAACATATGTAAACTTTCTGCATCATTCAATTTCATTTATATAGCCTATACTGTAAATCACCATTGCTAGGTTTTGAAGCTTTGTTTTAGGGTTTTTGATTACAGGAACAATTGGCCTTCGTAAGTGGTACCATTGTGATCAGGAGGATGAAACGAACTCAACCATGGCTTTAGATGTTATTTCCATGGACTGTGGAAGATTTTGAGAAGGCACAGGTCTGTAGCAACGGATGTTTGTCTATAGGTATAAGTTATCAAACCTTTAGCGACGGAGAGAGGAAGGAGACGATGAGTTGTCACTCCCCTACTGGCCTATTCAAATTTCAACGCGCGTTTTCTTTTTGTTTCCACTAATATTTGTTTTTTCATATTATTATTATTATTATTATTATTATTCCATAATTGTACAATGAAAACAAAGTGGTGTAGTGGTGGCCACGTGAGCGCTTAAGGCTTTAGAGGCTGGAGGTTAGGGGTTCGATCCCTGCCTCCAGCATTTGTTATTTTCTTGTTTTCTTTGAGGCGA
Source organism: Vicia faba (assembly GCA_948472305.1). Taxonomy (NCBI): domain Eukaryota; kingdom Viridiplantae; phylum Streptophyta; class Magnoliopsida; order Fabales; family Fabaceae; genus Vicia; species Vicia faba. Next base: position 30,081,691 of record OX451735.1, read on the forward strand.
TTCTATGCACGCGCAAGCCAGGAGATACACCATATGCCCTCATCATCAAACGTGCCAGATGGCCAGATGGCCAAATCTGATGGCCACCTTTGAAAGTGCATTATGAGCCAAAGTCAGCGTGCTACACAAGATCACAAAGATCAACATGGACCTCTATTTGGGCCCAGAATATTGAATATTGGCACCCCCTTAAATCAAGCCCATCTCTATCCTTTTATACTTTTTTTTATATATTTCATTTAAATTATTTACTATTTATTTTACTAACCATCAAATTAATTTTCTTTTTCTTTTTTATCAAAAAATCACCAAAAACATTTTTATGTCCAATTAAAATTAGAATATTATTTTTTAGCAACAAATTAATTAATTTAATTAGGTTTGATTATTTAGACAATTTTAATTTCCTTTTGTAAATAATTAAAATCAATTAGAATAAATAGGATTTATACTAACTTAATTATATTTTATTTATTTCCTAAAATAACAAAAAAAACAAAAATAGGTCTTGTAATTATTTTTATTAATTAATTTAATAACTAATTAATTTAGCATTTAAAACCTAATTCCTTTTCTTTTTTAAAAAAATATTAAAAACAAAAAAAAAACAATTTTCTCTTTTAATTAGGATAGAAGGGTCAAAACCCTAATTTCGCATTCGATCTAATTTTCATCGAGCGCTTTATTATTCTTTATCCAATTTTTGTATCTGCTCACAGTTTGTAATAGTTTTAATTAGGACTTTTTACATTTATCGCTTTTACTTTCAAAGGGTTTGTTTTTGGCTATGTAAATACCCGAAGCCTTGTAATAGCGTAGTTTAATTTCCGCACTTTAAAATTCTGCAAATTATTAACTGTTAGATGTATGAATAATTAGGGTTTGCATGACAAGAATGTATGACTGAATTTAAAATAGTTAGATTACCTTAAATGTGCAAAGATAAAAATAATCTGAAATTGAAACACTCGCACATGCGCACTCTTAGGGTACACTCCCACTTGGTTGCCTTCAGTAAACGGTCATTGAGTATAGGATGCTTTAGTGGTCGTCCTTTTGTCCAAAGATCAAGTTGCATCGGAAAGGTTGCCTCGGATATTGTTGCCTCGGATAAATGATCTAAGACATTAGGGTTACTACTAAGACGTCCTAACATTGCTTTAGTGACCGTACGTCCTTTTCGAATTGACCCTTAAAACTCCAACGATGGTGCTACCTACTCACTAATAGTGGGATAGCATTGTCTAAAGGAAACAAGCATAGAACAATTCTTTTTTCTAGTAGGTAGATTAGTTCTTAAGTATTTGCTCAATCCAAAACAAAATTTCCACACTTACACTCCTTTACAAACAAAGTTTTCAAAAAACACTTCATTACACTCTTGAAGACAGAAGTAAGAGTTAAATCAAAGTTAAAACAAAAACGTTTCAAAACTCACAAACACAAAGAAAACAATTTTGAAAATGATGACAAATACCTAAGAGCCCGTAGATAACTACAGATAGAAAGGATGCTAATACCTTCCCTTTCTATAATCTACCCCCCGTACTTAGAAATATCTCGAAAAAGGAATTTTTCTGTGCTTTTTTCCTTTCCTTATTGGATAAAATAAAAGTCGGTGGCGACTCTTGCTTACCGCAACATTTTGCAAAAACAAACGCAAAACGCAAACCAGCAATTTCCCTAACGAAATAGGGAAACCACGTCCCGGTTCTGGCAACCGTATCACAGAACTGGCGACTCTGCCGGGGATGCCATAAGTGGGGTGTACCTTAGGAATAGTTCATCATATTGTTTTCAATTGTTTGATATGTTTGCTTTATCTTTGTGGGCTTTGTATTATAGTTACTATAGATCCTAACCCGGATCTGGGGATACCTTTTAGGTAAGTAGCAATAGACTGTGAGGGAGCTGTACAGCGTAGACCGATACGGTTGAAGCAGTAGCTACGTTGGTGTGACACTTTAGTTAGTACCGATATCCCTTGTGGAGGAACAAGGATAGTATGGGGCTGCTAAGGGGTCATTAAGCATCAAATGACCTTAGAACCTATAATTGACCAACTTGGCCATAGAAAAGTAGCAGTATGCTACACTCATTGAGAACATACTCTCGCGATGATTCCGGCCACAAGAAAAGGTTGTTAAACTGGAATTATGACCGATCGAGGATGGTCAGTGATATTGAGATCCTCTAGAACCCGGTTACTATTACTAGGACAAGTTGAACCAACTAAACTGAAAGAGTGTAATACCTAAACTCCATGTCAGCCTGAAATTTAAGGGCTATTGTGTGACTTGTTTTCCCTTACCATGTTTGCTATCTGTGAATACTTGTGGTGTGTTTCTATCATGACATCATGCATCATGACATCGCATGCATATTGCATTAGACTAACCCATTTCAAAGACCGAGGGGATTCATCTTTGTTCTGTTTTGCAGATCATGGCAGCTATGCGCATAAATACTATTTGCATCAGCTTCGTACAAATCCCTGCTCAACTTAGAGAGTTGGTTTCAAAGGTCCCTGATACTTCTTCCTTTGTCCGAAGACATGGTCATCTCCTTAACCTAGTCACTTCCAAGTTGGATGAACAAATGATGAGTGTCTTGTTCTAGTTCTTTGACCCATTGCACCACTATTTCACCTTCCCGGACTATCAGTTGGTCCCTACTTTGGAGGAGTTCTCTGATCTACTTGGCATATCTATTTTAGAGCAGACACCATTTACAAGTTTGGAGATAGCTCCTAGGCCAGAAGATATTGCTTCATCCCTACACCTGACAAAGGCTGAGGTAATGTCTAACTAGGACATTCGGAGTGGGGTTAAAGGCTTCCTGGCTAAGTTCTTGATTGATCAGGCTCAACAGTTTTGGGACAGTTTGGACTTTCAAGCATTCGAAGACATCATGGCTCTTCTCATCCATGGCTTGGTTCTGTTCCCTAATTCAGATTCTTTTGTCGACGTGAATGCAATCAAGATCTTCATGTCCCGTAATCTAGTGCCTACTCTCTTAGGTGACATTCTGCATGCTCTTTATGCTCGTACTGCTCGGAGAAGGGGAACCCTTATGTGCTGTGCACCACTGCTGGCGAGGTGGTTTATTTCTCACCTCCCCAAATCTGTATTGAAGAATGAGGAAGGTATGGGTTGGGCTTACAGGATCATGTCCCTTGCTCATTCGGACATCATTTGGAGTACTAAAGACATGGAAGAGGTAGCTGTCATTGACCGGTGCAGAGAATACCCCAATGTTCCACTGCTTGGAATTAGAGGAGGGATCACCTATAATCCTTGTTTGTCCTTACGACAGTTTGGACGAGCTCGAAGGGACGGTCCTTATGAGCTGCTGCTTCCAAGCATTGTCTTTGACTTCCAGGGAGATGTTAAGGGACATCGCCGCAGATTTATACGAGCTTAGGATAGGGTGAACAGGTCTGATCCGCACGAGCAAGGAATGAAGACTTCTCTCCTGATGCAACCGTATCTCTGGTGGGTTCGAGCCTGTGCTAAAAAGCTCGGGATGCCATACGAAGCTGTCTTACCAGTAATTGTAGAGCATGCTGATGAAGAAGGGGTTCCTTGTACGGTCCTCCATCCATACATGCCTACTGACATTGGGGCATTAAAGAGGTCTTGGATCCAGCTAAGGGAGGAAAGGGATACTTACAGAGAGAAGTATCATGAGCAGGAAAGGAATATCCTGAAGCTTACAAGGTAGCTGGAGAATGAGAGGGTCCTCAACGACTATGTCAGCACACAAGGAAAACGACCATGGGAGCGCTGATGTCTTTTTTTATTTCTAGTTTTGATTTACTTTTCAGTTTTTCTTTTTGTAACGCCTTAAAGGAATTGGCTAAAAATTGTTTCAAGTTCTTAATCTAATAAAAGTGTGTTTTATTTTGGTTTACAAATTTGAATCTCCCTAAAATCTTTGAAATCATATCATATGCATTCCATTCCCATGCACCTCATCACAGGTACCCTTACAGGTTTCTCATCTTCTTCGCTGTTTATTTCAGTAATCATGTCTTCTGAAACCTCTACTGATCAAGCTATTAAGGCTCTTCAAGCTCAAAATGCTCAGTTCCAGGAAATGTTCATGAACCTGGCCAAGGGGCAGAAAGATTTGAAGACTCTTATCTTGAAGGATAAGAAGAAGAAGAAGAAGAAGAAGACGGTCCTCCTGAATATGGGTCACAGGTTTGGGAACAGGTTGCGAGAGGAAGTTGATTTGTCTCACTCATCTGGAGGAGGAGAGAATCAAGAGGAAAGGAGGGCTCCTAGCCCTGTGGTTTCTGACAATGACACTGACTTTGATGAAGACCAATATCCTCTTGCCGAGGATAGGTATAAGCAACTCGAAGACCGGTTAAGTGCGATGGAGATCCAGAAGATACCTGGGTTGGACTTCTAAGATTTGGGCTTGGCATCTGGGGTGGTGATCCCAAACAATTTTAAAGCACCTGTATTTGCTAAATACAATGGGGTCTCTTTCACGAAGTTACACCTCCGCTCGTATGTCAGAAAGATTCAACCATATACTGCTGATAGGAACCTCTGGGTTCATTTCTTTCAAGATAGTCTGTCAGGGACTCAACTTGAATGGTTCTATCAACTAGAAGGATCTAACGTCTGTAACTGGGAGGACCTTACTGCTGCTTTTTACAAGCAGTACCAATATAATGCCGACCTTGCTCCCACACGTACCCAACTTTAGGGTATGTCTATGGGTGCGAGCGAAGGTTTTAAGGATTATGCTCAGAAGTGGAGAGATATGGCAGGAAGAGTACAACCCCCTCTGGCTGATAGGGAGTTGGTGGATATGTTTCTTGGGACTTTGTCTGGTCCATATTTTAATCATCTGATCGGAAGTTCATCGTCTGGTTTCACTGAGTTGATTATGACTGGGGAGAGAGTTGAAGCCGGTATCAAAACTAGCAAAATACAGAAGGGTGCTTCATCAAGTACCGAGAAAAAGCCTTTCAAGAAGGAATCTAGTGCAGTTTACAGGTCAAAGAGCCAAAATCGACCTGAACACCGCCAAGCATGAATGTGGTAGTAATATCAAGACCAATTGTTGCTCCACAATGCAACACTCAGCAAAGAGCAGAGAGGCCTCAGAGAAAGTTTACTCGGCTCGGTATGACTCTATCTCAAATTTTTCTGCAATTGTTGAAGAGGAATTTGGTCACTCTAAGGGAGGCTCCAAAGAATCCCATTACTACATCACCGCTGTATAATCCGAACGCCCGCAGTGCTTATCACTCTGATAGCCCAGGGCATGATACCAATAACTGCTGGGCTTTGAAGAATAAAGTGCAAGATCTGATTGATGCTAAGGAGATCGAGTTTGAAGTTCCAGAAAAGCCTAATGTCATGAATACTCCTATGCCCAAGCATGGAGTGAATGCTGTGGATGATGACTCGTTCGTGACCTTCGTGAAAGACATTTCTACTCCATTGATGACAATGAAGAAGAACTTATTATTGGCCGGTTTATTTCCGGGCTGTGGCGAAGGTTTCCACCTGTGTTCCATCCTACCTATTGGTTTCCATCTATTGAAGTCAGGTGTCCAACGCTTGATGGATAATAAAGAAATCTTGTTCGAGAAAACTTTGGTTCCATTGATTCCTATTGAAGATGTTTCCATAATCACCATTTTCGCCAATTCTTCCAAGGCTTCCTCGAGAAAGCCTGTTAGAATTACATATGTTCCGAGAATTGCTCCATTGATCATTACTGTTCCTGGACCTATCCCTTACACGTCGGATAAGGCTGTCCCGTGGCATTATGGGGCCGACGTGTATTATCATGGGATTAAACAAGACTTGAAGGATGAAGAGGCTGATACTGATGTCAGCAACATTGTTGGGTCTAGCAAAGTCACCCGAAGCGGAAGAATTTTCTCTCCTGAGATCTCCCCACCAATTGTTCAGAAGCCTGTTGTTATTGCACCTGCCAGTACATCTACTACTGTTCCTGTTCATGTTCCAATCATTACCCCTGTCGCCGAGTCATCTGACACTCGGGGCAAAGGGATCACCGGTGAGCCTGCCCAGACAGAGACACCAAGGAAGATTACTGTTGAAGCCTCTAGACAGGAGATAGAGGAAATTTTAAAGATCATCAAGAAAAGCGACTACAACATAGTCGAACAGCTGAGGCAAACCCCGTCGAAGATCTCTATGTTATCTTTATTGCTATGCTCAGAGGCCCACACTAAGGCTCTGATTGCTTTCCTGAAAACTGCGCACGTGCCCCAGAAAACATCTACTGATCAGTTCAAAGACTGTGTAGCTAGTTTGACAGTTGATAACGGTTTGGGTTTCTCCAACGCAGATTTGACTGCCAAAGGAAAGAATCACAATGACGCTCTGCATGTTTCAATCGAGTGCAGGGGCACTACTTTAGCACACGTGTTAGTGGATACTGGGTCCTCGTTAAATGTTTTACCCAAGAAAGCGTTAGACCGGTTGGACTGTGAAGGGTTGGTGCTGAAGCCGAGTAACATTATGGTTAGGGCCTTTGACGGGTCCAAGAGGATGGTACATGGAGAGGTGGATGTCCCTATTAAGGTGGGTTCCCAGACTTTTGCGTCTACATTCTATGTGATGTACATTGGACCATCTTATTCTTGTTTGCTGGGTCGCCCGTGGATCCATAAAGCTGGGTATGCTACGGTGGGAAGAACTGACTGTTTTTGGAATGCTGGTTTGCGTTTTGCGTTTGTTTTCTCAAAATGTCGCGGTAAGCAAGAGTCACCACCGTCTTTTATTTTATCCAACAAGGAAAGGAAAAAAGCACATAAAAAAAATCCTTTTTCGAGATATTTCTGAGTACAGGGGGTAGATTATAGAAAGGGAGGGTATTATCACCCTTTCTATCTGTAGTTATCTACGGGCTCTTAGGTACTTGCTCATTATTTTCAAAAAAAATTTCTTTGTGCTTGTGGGTTTTGAAAAGTTTTTGTTTTAACTTCGATTTAACTCTTGCTTCTGTCTTCAAGAGTGTAATGAAGTGTTTTTGAAAACTTTGTTTATAAAGGAGTGTAAGTGTGAAAAAAGTTTTGTTTTGGATGAGCAAGTATCTAAGAACTAATCTACCTACTAGAAAAAGGAATCGTTCTATGCTAATTTCCTTTAGACAATGTTATCCCACTATTAGTGAGTAGGTAGCACCGTCGTTGGAGTTTGAGGGTCAATTCGAAAGAGGTACATACGGTCACTAAAGCAACGTAAGATTGTCTTAGCGGTAACCCTAATGTCTTAGGTCATTTGTTCGAGGCAACAATATCCGAGGCAACCATTTCGAGGCAACTTATGATCTTTTAGACAAGAGGGCGACCTCTAATATAACCTATACTCAATGACCGCTTTACAAAGGCAACCAAGTGGGGTGTACCCTAGGAGTGCGCATGTGTGAGTGTGTTGTTTTTCAGTTATTTTTATCTTTGCACATGTTTAGGGTGATCTAACTGTTTTAAATTAGACATTCATTCTTGTCATGCAAGCCCTATTATCAAACATCTAACAGTTGAATATTTGCAGAAATTAAAGGTGCGGAATTTAAACTAAATTATTACAAGGCGTCGAGTATTTACATCGCCAAAAGAAACCCTTTGAAATTTA